>OY728132.1:780416484-781666484 GCA_963277665.1 Viscum album
TTAAGATAATTCACAATAGATGTGATCTTCAAGTCACAAGTGAGGTAATTATCATCATGTAGCCAATACTGATGAGACCCGTACATCACCACATGATCATCATACATAATCACATAACCTATACTAGCATAAAAAGAATCATAATATACTAAATATACCTTACTAGATTATGAAAAGATAAAGATATGAGTTTTTTCCAAAAAAAATTAAAACCCATAAAAAGAACCCATTCATTTAGCATCCTAAGAAAAAGTCACCCATTTCATGGTAAGAATACTCAATGGTGATTCTAACATTGAGAAATCCTTGACTAACCACAAGATAATTTTCTGATAGACCTAGGAAGATCCACATCTCAAATATGTACTATGGTTAATCATATGACAAGACATGCTCACCTTATTAGGATCAACTGGGAGACCATGTTCTGAAATCATGTTCCACAAGAACTTCACCTCTTGGATCTATAAATTGAATTTTCATATCTTCTCATAAAGGTGGTGATTCATCAAGATTCCTAGAACCAAATTCATATGGTTATATTGATTATTATCAGATCTCAAATATACCAAGATATCATTCCTAAATACCTCAATGATGGTGTCAAGATACCAGTGGAATATATGGTTCATCAAATCCATAAGCACTACATGAGCATTATTTAGGCCAAAAGGCGTCACAATTTATTCATAATGGCCATACCTACTCATGAACATTGTCTTAGAGAAATTTGATATAAGTACCCAACCTTGAAAATACATATTAGAGTGTTTTTAACTAGAATTCAAATTATAGGATATTTTCAATATAGAGTATTAGAGAATTAACATAGACTTTTAAAAAGTATACCCACACATAGAAAGTGGACACTTATACTCAATATTAATTTTTTACACCATATAAAACTCTTTAAAACAAAAAATTATTTAACTCATGAAAAATCTTCATGAATATCAACATGATTTCATCCTTTTCTTTACACATCCTGTGAAAGACAATATAAAACATGGTGTGAGTAAAAAAATCTTAGTAAATGATAACAAAAATAAAACCATTAGTTTAGTAAAAACATGAAAACACATGAAAAAAACTTTTCTTTAAAACATAAAACTTTACCCATAAAGGGAAATATCATTCCTTTAAAAATATCATTTATTTTACCTTTTTAAAACAAATTATTTCCATAAAAACTCATTAGAATGTATAGTAAATTCATGTAGGTACCTTGGGACATCATGACATAAAACCCTTACAGAACCCTTATAGAATCCTTACAAATTTAATAACCATACGGTCAACTTCTATATCCAGAGTACCCAATGAATTGGAGCACTATCTTGGTGCACCCATAATTTGTAATGTCCAAGAACCACAATATTATTAAAACATTTCATCATTTTAAAGACTCTTCTAAACTCATTTTCGAATCACATTCAGATAATAAAATACCATTTTATTTGAAGCCCATTTTCAACACAAAAAACATCTTTCTATTGAGAAATCATTTTCAATACCAAAATTCCCAATATAAAGGGAAATATGGTTTTCCATTTAATAAGAAATGTAATATTAAGAAGGAATATAGAAATCAAAATGAAAGGTCATAGTCTTCATACATAAAAAATATGACATTTCATTTTTCAATTTTCAAAATGTCTTATTTAAAATATGTAAAAATATTCTCTTTTGAAATTCATTTAATGAAGTTAAAATTTGAAAAAAATCCATTATAATACTTTTATATCCATATAAATGAACATATAAAATAATATCAATAATGTCTAAATGGAGGAAAATATTTGAAAATTAAATATTTAAACATTTAAAAATATATTTTTAAATCAAAGTGTCCCACACCACTTTGAAATATTTGAATCATAAGCCCCATGAAAGAATAAAATTTAACAAACATTAAAAAAATGAGAATAAATAAATTTATGATAATTTAGGTCAATGTATCTTTATATACACCTTGTAAAATAATTTGAGTGTATAGCATCAAAATATGCAATAATAATAAGATATTGACATCAAATCCCTTACCATGAGTCTGATTTGTCACATATATCCTTTAACATCATGAATAATAAAATTATTTTAATTATTTAATTTTGTGAGAACCGTTTTGAAGTTTATTATTAATTTTATATCACTTATTAGAATGTTATCATCATCATTATTTATTTAAATTTTGAAAAGGACAAAAGTCAAAATAGGGACTAAGGAGGTGTAATGTAATGAAGCCTAAGGGCATCCCCTTGGACCAAATGTTGCCCTCGGGGGGGGGGGGGATTCAAACCATGAAAGCAAGTGACCGAACTGTCAGGAGTTCGCCTGGAGACTAGAAAATCTACCACTTTGTTCCCCTCTCAATACATATGGAGAACTTCTATGTGATCATTGATGAGACTTATACACTTGAGAACGGTGTATGAAGCATTCCATTTTGTGGAGTAAGAGTCACACATAGATTTGTGAATGATTTTAGAATCAGTTTCCACTTTAGTGAGTGAAATGTTATTCTATCTAAATATGGTTATGAAAAAATGAAGAATGTTATAATCATAAAATTATCATCATTTTTATAAATCAATTGTACTTTTAAATCAAACCATTATATATGATTATAAAAAATAAACTGTGTTACAATCATGGAGATGGTTGGTCAATCATACACATGAGTAACGTTTTCATTTTTCAATTGATAATTGTAGAAAGAACATGTGTATAATTTTATATTTAAATAATTATAATAATATAATTAAATATTATATTAATATATATATATATGTGATTTGGTGATGAAAAATGAATCACATTGCTTCGTGGAGGTGGTAGTTCACACGTACGCGCGAACAACATTATCATTTTTCTGTTCATTAAATGGTTAAAATGAAAAAGATATATTGACATTTAATAATGATAAATATGTCACTAATATCCTATATTAACATTAATTCCATCATTATAACCAATATTGAGAGACAGTGATGGAAAAAGAATTACATCGGTTCGCGAGGCGGTAGTCCACCGTACACATAGATGATGAATTCTTTTCCCATTTGATGGAAGTGGAGATAGATTCAGGTGATTATATTAAAATATAACATCTCAGTATATTTAGGATACTATATTTATTATTTAATTATGGTTGAATAATATTAATGTAGATGGAATATTAAATAAAATAGAAATACTTGTTTAAAAGCGATACATTTTCTTTGGATAATCTCCTTCGCTTAACACATTAAGACCACCAAGGATGATTATCTACCTAAAATAAAGCACTATAATGTGGTAATGGATTATAAGAAGGAATTAAGGAATATATTTTATTAAAAAATAGTCTTTTAAGTGTGAAAATAATAGGTGAATAAGTGCCCTTTTATAAGATAGGGGAGGGGAACTCTTGGAATTATTCAAAATATTAAATTAATATAAATTAATTTTCTGTTAAAGATAGATCTAAACTGATTTATTTAAAATATATGATTTTTATGGGTCAAAATAAATTCACCCAATTAAGATTATACATGTTTTGATTATTTTTTTAGTCTTTATATTTTAGATTTAACCCCTTTTTAACACCTTTAACTCTTACATTGACAAGTCTGATTTTTACTCTTTAAGGGTTAATATAGTTAGTATAAAATTAAAAAAGAAAAAAATGGATCATTAATGATAAAATTATCAAAATAATTTGGCTTATTTTCATATTTTCTGGAATTTTATATCATTTAATAAAATATTATTTATTTATAGATATCATTATTTCCAATTTTGACACTATTCATTACTTGATTTTTTTAAAATGCCATAACAACAAGATAAATTCAATAAAATTATTCTAAAAATAACTAATATATAAAATTTATCTTTAAAATTAGTTCATTTAATTTTTTATTTAAAATTATATTTATTTAAAGATTTTTAATATCATTTATTTGATATTTCCATTTATTAAACAAATACTACGTCATCATCATGTCAAAATTTAATGTAATAATTTTATCACTTAAAATTTATGAATAAATTATAATGATATAGATAAATATTTTAGATTTAAAAGAAATATTTATATTCTAATAAATAATCTAAATAATCCTATGTTAAAAATTTTATAGTTATTAAAACATAAGTATGACATCTTTGACTTTTCATTAAAATAAAATACTATTAAGGGATTAAAGTCATCCATGTGGATCTAAGAGGTCATAAAATTGGAACAAGGATGATTTTTTTCGAAAATAAATCATCCTATAAAAATAGGATAAGTTTTTGGTTAATCTAATAATATTTATAATATTATTTTTACCCTTAATTACTTGATTTACCATTAACAGTGGTAACAAAATTACTAAAGTTATTATTCATGTTGTCAAAAAATAAAAGGCACCTATTTAAAAAAATTGGAACTTTAGATTGCAGATAATAAATACATTTTTAAAAATTCAAAAAACATAATTGGACAAAATTAATTTAAAATTATTCTTGTTGACGGGGTGAGAAAACTGGTTTTTAAAAGTGAAAACAATCAAAAGATTAAAATATTTTTGTATCCAAATTTAATGTGAAATTTATTCCAATGAACTGAACTAGATTAAATGATATAAAATTGATATAATTATACTTTAAAAAAAATCAGAAATATAATTTTACAATATAAACTACTTATATGAAAAAACTATTTTGAATTAAAATTAAGTATGTTTCACTATTCATCAAAACATGAAACTTATCAGAAAAATACCGAAAATTAAACCAGAGTAAATTTTAATATTATTATTTCAAATAAAATTATTTTTTTGAAATATAATTTATAAATTTTTTTAAAACTGGATGTAAAATATGTTATATCAGAAGGCGTGATTTTTTTTTAAATAATACATATTTTATACGTAAAATTATATTTGTTATTATATCATGTTTATAAAACAAAGAAAATGAATGTTAAAAATTATATTTAATATATATTCAATTAATATAATTTAAAAAGTGTTATTTTTTAAACACTATTCTTATTATTTAAATAATTTTTTAGAAAAATATTTCCTTTTATTTTAAAATGGGTTTTATTTTCATTTATTATTAATTAGTAACCAATGAATTCATTATATGAAAATGTGTAAACAATATTTTCACAATTTAGTTAATCTGTATCATACCCTTAATTCTAACGACTAGGTTATAATGGTAACATTTAAATAAAAATATTTTATTTTCCATTTAAGCTTGATGTAGCGTATTTTGTACACTATCTAACATAGTAATTTATTTTTTTAAAACTCTATAAGTTACATATGATTTATGAACACTAAGATTGTGATATCCTAACCGAATATTGAATTACAGAAAATGAATTCACCCAATTTAACGGATACAATGGCTCATCCACACATGGAAAAGTGTATTTATTCTCAATTATCACATAATTCAGCTTCCAATAGTCCATATAAAGATAAAGAGTAACATAAATCTTAATGTAAAAGGAAATGAAAGATAAATAGAGGAAAAAATAGGATAAATAAATCCCCTCTCCAAGTGATAATACAATTTAATATTGATCTCTTTCCACTCAACATGTTCTATACTATAAGAGGATATATATATATATATATATATATATATATATATATATATATATATATCTGCTGCATACCTGACACCCAAATGATTGAGAACTCTACCTCACAATATTAAAAAAGAAAAGAGTTGTCTTCTAGGAAAACCTAAGGGATGTACTAAACATCCAAGGCAAGATCATAAAATGTGGAAACATCATCAGGCTCAACAACAATAATGGAAAAAACTCCTGATTTATAGGTCAGAAAGTCTACAGGACTGGACCTCAAATCCTATCTCTCTCAAATAGCCAAGAGATCCCTTCTGTAGAAATGAATGAAACATGCCAATGATAATAATATGTACTGTATCTATGAGACACTAATAAATCCATATCAATGATGTTGTTAAAATACTTGGATCAAGAACCAAGAAATACTATACTAACACTAAATTAGCTATCAAAAGATAAGTAGACGAACAAAGAAACACTTACTCTTTCCTCTTATCAAGAGGTGACTTCTATTCTATAAAAAAGGACATAAACTCTGTCTGAAGTTTTAGTACATCATCAAAATGGGTAGATATGAAAGAGTGCAAGTCACCTATATCAAACATAATATTTTCTATATAGTATTCAACAATTATGGAACCTCCCACTATAGACAATCCCACATGGACCTCCTCTGGAAACTCATTTATTATGTAATGATGATTTACTACTGAGGTTTATGGTTAGATCCTTATTGACTTTGAAGCTATTGGATGAACCACAGTGGAATTTGGAGATGAAGATACCTGCCTATAATGAGGAATATATAGGCATTATAAGAACCTCTGTACATGACCTTGATGACCCAAAGAACGATAAATCTTCACAAGTGCGGAGAAAGACTATCATTTATTCCATACCTTTACACACTAATACAAAGTTTGGGGAGCACTTTTATCTACAATTTATGGTTCCATGGAGGACTACTATTGAGAAATACCTCCACCACCCTTACGATTATCATTCCACTATCTATTCATTCCTTACATGCCATTTAATCTAACACTAAGAAGAAGAGAAGATCCAGATAAGACATTATTTCATAGAATATCTATTTTTCCATCATATCCCTATAATATATCTCAAAACATGTGATATAATTCAATATATATGCCTAAAATCGGATATATGGACACAAAACTTGTAGGTATTCATGATATTTCAACTAATCATTCATCACCACATATGGAGAAAAATGAACAAGCTCTGAAAATGGTTGGTGTAAATTGATGTTGAATTCTTTTCATGGTTTAAATAGAATAACTCCAAGGATTTATCCATCATTATAGATTATAATAATAACTTCTGATAGAAATGGTTTTTGAATCTTCTGCACTACAATCCCACATACTGGTATTCTTGAACCATGAAATCCCACTATCACTTTCTAAGACCATTTAACTTGAATGTTTTTCATTTAACCTCAACAAACACAGGTTTCATAAGTAAGTTAAAGACTATATCAATATTTTCTATTCGGTACTCTACTTATCTGGGTTCATTAACATACTTATTTAATAATGGATTCTCATATAGGAACTCTCAAACTTGATCCCAATCTCATCTGGCTCCTATTTTATCCTCAAAATCGTGGTTATGAATACATGGAACATTCTGGTCTATGGAATGAATTTCCCATATGATAGCCTCTAATAGATTCTGATCAAGATGAGGATTCCCTTGAGAATAATACCTCACTGTAACCTCTTAAAGAACCCTCATAAGATGTCTTGAGGTCATGTATCTACATACAAAAAACCAAATAAATAACCAAAAAATAAAGAAAGTTAGTTTATGGAAGAATAATATATATATAAATTGAGATCAAGGTAAAAACTCAACACATGAGATGCATAACCCAACATATCACGGTGACTTAATGCTCATAAAGATAAATTCTTTCTAGAAACTCACCAAAACATACCCCTTAAGTTTTAAAAATCCTATATTATTTCAAAAAATTCTCAAAACTGAGTATATCCATCCTCTGATACAGTCAGGTCGCAACCTGAAAAAGGTATCAAACTAGGCTCTAAGCCCAACCTCATAGGGTATTCTCGATCCTCATAGGCTGGAAACAAGAACCTAGGCATCCAATAAGAACCAAAGGGAATGATTTTTGCAACCTAAAATAATATACATGGAATATATATTGAAATAAGACCATAAAATAAATATTCCATGAAAAAATAGTTCCAACGACAGCGATATAACCAAAGGTAACAAGATACAACCCAATGTAAAATTCCATAAAAAAAGGAAAGGACACTCAAACTATCCACTTATACTTCATGTAATATGTGAAAAATTTCCCATAGTCTTACTACTATATAACCATGTATGGATGAAAAAAACCTCATCACCACTTCACAAAAACATTCCCTTTCCTTATAAAAAGGTCTATACAACCTTGAGGGAGTGTGTTGGGTTTGAGATAAACATGATCAGTAGGATCCCACCCAAGTGTTATATATAAATTATTTGTAAAATAATATTAAAATATTTAATTTAAAGGAAACATAATATGATAAGTGTTTATGTAGTTTTATATCAAAATCATGATGATAAATTTCCCCATTTTCCAATTATTTTACAAAACTGGGTAATAAAATTTCAAAGAATCATTTCCATAAATGATTTACAATTATCAATGCACACATCATATCATTTCAAATAAAAATTACTGTGAAATACAAATCATATTTGTAAACACCCCTAGGTTAATAATGTTTATAATGGCTAGGTCACTCGTATCGAAATAAAAAAATGACTATTTCACACACTAGTCCCTAGTGTAAATGTATACAGAAACTGCACATGGAGGAACACCCTAGAAAGTGAACCCTATATAACATCAAGATCATGTTACTAGTGCCAATGTATCTACAATCTAGGAACAAATGATCACCCTAGAATGTGAAATCACTTATAATTTTTAATGGACAAGGCCTAATACTAAAACCTATACCTAGGTTTACTTGTGTCTAATGTGTGACTTATATCAAATAATTTTCAAGGGTTCTTATAACATTTAACAAACAATTAAAAACAATCTATTATTCAAAAACATTATTTGAAAACCTATTTTACGATTCTTTGAAAAACAAATTTATTTTACCAAAATGAGGGTAAAAACATATTTTTAGAAAAAAACTTTTTACATGTACATAAATAAATTAAAGGATAATTACAATTAATTTGAAACCATTTATAAAAACAAGAGAATCAAAAGTTAACAAAACATTTTCTAGAGAAAAAACCACCTACCTCAAACTCAGGTCACAAATAACTCGTAATGGGATCCACACACTGAGAAGAAGGTGAATTCAATAGATAGTGATAGTAGGCCCTAAAATAGGATTTCAAAAAACTATAATAATGTTTCCAAAAGAAAATTTGTCAAAAATATGATTGATCAACACATATCAAAAGAATCACACACACTACACTACAACTGACAAGAGAACCATCCTCCTAAAGAAAAAAACATGAAGGATATAGAAGTTATTGAATAAGGATCACTAAATGTTCAATATATATAAAAAATGAATCCTAGGACTACAACCAATTCTAATGATAAAGGAAGGGAGAAGTAAGAATGAGAGATATTTCATAAAACTTACCAAAAGAGGAGAAACCAACCAACTAGAGATAAAACCACTAAGTGAAGAGGTTTTGAAGAGCATTGAACTCTCAGGGAGATCCTATTCAAGATCCCTAGTCAAATTATATCTATAAAAGAGGTCTTATAGGGTTAATTATATATTTTAAGGTTTAAAAAAGGGTTTAGACACTTAGTAAATGGCTAGATACACGATAAATAACTTTTCTTTCTTTTATGGATCTTATGATCCATTAATGGTTTATTTTAGTGCTTAATTCATTAAAAATTAAACATGGTTATTATTTATTCATAATATGAGATACAATAGATATGGAAAATTTATCCAAACAAAAAATCATGGAATAAAATTTTTCTTATGGAATCAGAAGAAACCGAGTAAGTACATTTTATCAAATTCATTACCTTGATAGTAAAATTAATTATAAAACTAACGTAATAGGAAGATAAATCTATCAAGTCTTATGTGTAATATATTTATCATCTATCAAGGTCTTTTGTGTAAATTCCTTCATAAGTATGAGTCTTATATTGTTATATACATGGTTTTATAAATATTTAATTAAGAAATGTTATTTTTGATAGTAGTAACTTTAAAATGTATTATAAATAAATCTAAATATGTAATACACTTATTTTAGTATATTTTATTTTTTTTGAATAAATTGAATTTCAAGGAAATAATTTTTTGTTTGAGGGGAGATTGTAATACCCTATGATTTGAGTATGAATTACTTTAAATAAATGTCTTGTTAAATAGCTTGTGATTTACCCAAACATAATAATAATTTATTAAAATTCAAGGTAAAGATAAAAATATTATTAATATAAAATTTTAAAGCAAATAAATTTACAATCATTGGTAATTAATATGAAATAATATTAAGAACACTCTAAGATTAAAATACTTATTTTACTATAATATAGGTTTCTCATTATATTTTATATTTTCATTTAAAATATAAATGTATAAATTATAGAATTTTAATTTGATGAATTGAAAATAATTTTTGATATCATAATATAAAAATTATATTAGGTGAATTTCTTGGTTTTTTTTGAAATGGTTTACTTTTAAGTGAATAGTAAAAAATACAATTTTTAAAAAAATTGTCACTTTCAAGGAATCATATTATTATAATAATGGATTAAAAGTTTTTTAAACATATTCATGGAAAATATTTGTATAAAATTAATGAAACAAATTATTAAAAAGTATTATTTTGAATTTAGAAACCTATGTTTGACATTTTAAAACATGAGTGATGTTTTATTCTAATAATAGAACTATTTTTAAAAATTTTCAGTATTTAAAATGTTATATTCGATTTTATATATTTTTTAAAGACATATAAATATATTTTTTATTCATAAACCAATAAATGTCACGGGGATCAATTCTATTCATAATTTTGGTGTGATTTTATTTTTATGCTTAAAATTTCATTTTCTTAAACACTATTTTCCATTGCATTTTAAATAGTTATATTAAATGTTATTTTTAACAAATCTAGGGATTTAATATTTTAAAATGTATTCTATATTTTTAATCATATTATTAAAATTGTTTAATAATTTCTATTTCATTTTTTTCCTAATGAATAGTTACCATTTTAATAGTTTGTCACCACGATAAGGGTTAAAAATGTTTTCCGAGTGAGTTAAATTAAGAGATAAGAATTAAACTATCCCTAAAACATGTATAAAATTTATTTTATGAGTGTATTTCAACCATTTATTATAATATATTAAAAAATTTGGCCATTTTGTTGCACTATCTTTAATTTGGACAACATTTTTATATTATAAATCAAACATTTACAAAAAATATATGTCCCCATCACTTAATACTATTTCATGATAATGATAATAATTAAAATAGATTATTAATAATTCAAGTTAAAAAATATTTATGATCAATAAATTAAATTTATCTTTATAATTTATTTTTAATTTTAAATAATATTATAATTATCTAAAATTCTTAAGCACCGTCGACATAATGCTTTAAAAAAATAAAAATAATGTAAATGACTTTAAAAACATTAAAAGAGATTATTTATTTGATTAATTATGATTTTACATGAATTTAATAAATAAATTATAAATTATAATTTATTATTTAAGAGTTTTTATTCTAACTTCATTGTTGTCTTGATATTTTTATCATGTAATTATGTGAATAGTCTAGAAAATGAATTTGAACGGTGTTTAATATGAAAAAATATTATATTAATTGATTTAAAAATTATAAAAATATTATATTTAGTGACATGGATGTTAAATGGTCAAGAATACCATACATGGTACATTTATGAGGCACTTTTCATTTTTAAAATTACATTCATTACCCTTAAAAGTTGAATATTTATGAAAACACCCTTGATTCATGCCTATAAAAAAAGACTCAATCTAACCTTCCAAAAGAATCATATGAGATTCAATTTCTTTAAAAATTATATGCAAATAAATGTCCAAAATTCACTTTCAATTTTCCCAAGACAATGTTGTGACCATGATCCTATCTTCCAAATTCTTTAAGTTTAATTGAATGGTAGATATAAAAAGAATATATAATAATATTAACTGAGTTTATTGAAGTTTCTTTCTTATAAACCACATATAAAACTTCTATAACCATGTTTACATAATTAAATCAGAATCATTAGTTTACTAAAATGTTATTACGATGATTTAATAGCCGTAATATACCTCTTTTCCATCTGTTTGAAAATGAAAACCCCACTCATACGAATGTTCAGACTAAAAGCTCCAAGGATAACATATTATATTATTCATTATTTTCCCAAATTCTTAGTTATAAAGATGAAGTTAATTAATAAATACTATAAATATTTTATAATTATGAATCTAGAAAAATAAATAATTATTTATATTTATTTCCTCCCATATTTTGAAAAAAAGCGTCACTCATGTATTCGGGCAAACTACCCCCTTCATGAATGACATATTTAATTTTTCATAACTGTCATACATGGATGGTTATAAAAGTAAATTTAATGTATAAATATGATATATATTATAGGATTATGATTTTAAAGGTGATGAAACCATGTCCAAGGTACCGGGGTCCGAACTGCAGAATAAAAATGTGTATGAGAAATAGAATAGTAAACACCAGAATAATTTATTTTGGTAAAGAATTATGGATAAGTGAGTAATAATAAATTATAAGATGATGGTATCTATTAAGATAAATTTTAATATTTTTCTAATATATATATAATAAATATAAATTTATCATAGTTTGATGATTGAATGTGCCTAACCAAGAAGGAATCCAAAGTAAGGCTTTATCACCTATAGTTTATTTCATGGAGACATGTTTCATATTATACACCAAATTTGTATATATGGTATAATTAAAAACAATTTTTTTTAATATTGTATCATGATTATTTTTTTATTAATGGAATATAATTTTCCATTTTAAGTTAAATCCTTAAAAGTAATTTGATTCAAAAGTTACCAAAGAGGTAAAGGTCTTTGTTCCAATCTCACTGTTAATTAGGGCTATTTTTTCTTGAATCTCACTTGGGTGAATTATCTAACATTTATCCCATAAACCCAATATATTTTCCTCTACTATGATTATCTATTGATTTTTTATATTTTCATTCCATTTTCCCTCTCTTTGGCACTAAAATACACTGAAAGGTTGTTTATAATAAAACTAACCTTATTTATCATTTTTGGTCACCAACATTTTTCATATAAGAATTTAATATTTTTCATCAATAATTATCCTTTATTTATAAAAATTATATATTAAAATATAATTTATATTAAAATTTACTTTATATAATTTTTTTAATTGGAAATTTTTATGGGTTTTCATACAAGTCATTTGTGATTTTTTTAAAAATGTTCCAAAGGAATCTATTTTAATTTTTTTTTCAAAATAACATATTTTACCCCCTTTAGTGTAATGAATCAGATTTTTCTTCTAATTATTTTTTATAAACTAATTGAGAAAATTAAAAGACCACGCATTGAGACGACATGAGATTCCGAGGCTCGGTGTGCCCGAAATAAATATTTGAATAAAGATTAGTTGTTAATTAAAAACTCTAAGGTGGATAACTTCGAACTTTAATAACTTATAAATGTTTTCCTAGATAAAAAATCGAAGGGTACCGTTGCATTCAGAACATTGACTTTACATTATGTGGGGCCTATCCTTGAATGATTTTAGTTGAAGGTAAAAGTTAGTTTTTGGACACAATCATCCTCAAAATATATTTAATAAAAATATTTTCAACATAACCATTCTTTGGCATTATGCAATGATACAAAAGATCTACGATGTAGAGACTCAACGATGCATCAATGCAGAAACATGTTAATGATAAAACATATGTAATGATGAAACACGTTAATACTGAAATGCGTCTCCCTCTATTAAATGTTAACAAAAATTAAGGATGATAATTATTGATACTTCACTATGAGCATTGGAGGAGGGCCTTGGAAATTTCCTCTCATTGGAGAATGGTGGACGACTATGAGATGAGGACCAAGGATCAACAATATGGAAGACCGTGTCGACTCTCAGTGGATCGCCACTGATGATGGAACCCCAACACCGATGGGGCGACTGGCGGTGGAGACAACATCGGTCTGGTGGTGTAGCTGGGCCAGGCGGGCGAAAACTTGTGTGGTAGACAACAGCGGTGGAGAACCATGGTCTAGTGCGACCACGGTGGTGGGATGACTAGGGTAGGGGGCCATGAGTGGTGGCTCAAGAGGCCTTCGACTCCACATGCGACGATAGGATCCCACGATGGTATTTCCACGGGTGGCGACGAGATCCGTGATGGTGTGGAATGACGATGGGGTAGGAGCCACATTGAACAGATGTTATGAGGTCCCGTGGATCTCATGAGGGAGGATTGGATGGATCATTGTCTTGTTGTGTTGGCGCGATGTGATGCGGCATTTTCTGCGTTGAGGTGGACCGGACCAGACCGCATCAGGCGGCCCGAGTTGGATTTTGTGGGATGGGCTGACAGTGGGACGGACTGGAAGAATGGGATGGGTCTAGCCAGGGTGGGTCAGGTCAACCCAGTTTGTCGATTGGGCAGACCCCAGGCCGGGTCGGTCCGACCAGGTTATACCAGACTCGGAGCCAACTGACTCCTTTTTACTAAAATGCTCATAACTTTCAAACCGTATGTCCATTTGACGATCCATTTGCGGAGTTGCGACCCTTGTGAAGAGGAGGTAATTTTTAGATATTCTTTGTGAGTTTTTTTTGAAGTTGGATTAAAACCATAGGCTTGAAGATTTGGTTCTCCTAGAACAAGTGCGATCTAAATGGAATCCTATTGCTAGCTATGATGCGAAGACTATGTGACTTGAAGACTATGTGACTTTGATTCTACATGTCTTACTTGGACTAAGTGAGTAATCGGGACTAAGTGTCTAATCATGACTAAGTGTCTCATTAATACTAAATGTCTCATCAATAATGAGTATTTTTTGAACTATGCTAGATAATCTTACATATAGTGTCATAGAATTATACTTATGTGTGCTGTAAATACTGCATTTATACTTTCCTTTGTGGTGTTACCTTTTTGTTTTTTTGGTGTCCTACTGAGTACTGTTTTAGTCACCCCTGCATGGGCTTTTCCCACACATGTCCTGTCTTGTGTAGATGACCAACATTTTGATGAAGACCTAGGTGGTCCAAGACCAGGTGGTGCCTAGTGAGATCATACAGATGAGGCATACTCCCATGGCTAGAGGCAACTTCCATTTACCTACCTTTCATCTAGGGTTCTATGTAGTTGAGCATCGATACTTGTGTTACAAAATCTTTCTTTTTTGTGGGTTTTTATTCTGGCCCAGGTTACCATCTTGTATTTTAATTTTCTTTTGAACCTTGATTTTTTTATCCTTAGTGGTATGAAAGCATGGTTTACTTAGTTATTTATATTTCATCATTAGTGGGCTTTGAAATTTGTGAATGCGTATAGGTACAAAGGCAATGCCTCCCATTTTTAGTGATATTCTTATTCGGTGCTAGTCACCAGCCCCAGGCCTATTGGAGGAGGGCTTGGGGAGTCATGACACGAACTCCTCTAGGATGGGTCATGATAGATTTGAAGGAAAGGGAGGTTCGGTACCACATTGGGACTGAGATTCTGTGATATTGGTTTGGGGAAACAATGTTAAGTGTTTTGAGTTCAGCTTTTAGGCCAGGGACTCTAGTATTGGTGCGAAAACCGACATATCCATACACCAGGACTCTGGACACCAAATTTCTAAATTGGTACATGAAAACACTATTTGCAGGAAAATAAATGGTACATGCATCCTATAGGGTTTTTTTGAGTGTGTCCTCATGTCCTTATTGGGTCAGCACACTAGGTATATTTTATTTACTATGGTTCATCTTGATATGTTTTTGGATGCCTCCCCATAGATAACTGGTCAGGATTCCATTGTGTGTCCACAAGGATAAAACTTCTAGGGACGAGGAGTCAGTACAAGGACCACTAACAGAGATAGCCCCACTGGGTGGTGTACCAGTGATAACACCACCTGTCGATTAGCAATTGCTGCAAGCACTACTGGTAGAGGATTCATGTAGGATCAGTGAATTAAATGAGTTCTTGAGGTAGAGACCACCATGGTTTAAGGTTGAGACTGACCCCCAAGTAGTTGAGGATTGGATGAAGGTAGTCAGATGCATCTTCCTCCTTGTGGGGAAACCGCCTGACCAGATGAAAGTCCTTACTACGAGCCTTCTTCAGGGCTTAGCGGGACGGTTGTGGAGCATAGTGATCTATATGCATGATGAGATGATCCTATCTTGGTAAGACTTTGAGAGACTCTTTAGGGAAGATTTATTCTCAGGTATGTCACACTCAATACGTTTATAGGAGCTCCTGAACTTACAGTAGGGTAGCCGAACGGTAATAGAGTACTAGGAGAGATTCACAGACTTAACTTGCTACTCCACAGACATGGTGAAAGAACCGTTCTTTAGGGATCATACCTTTGATAAGGGGATATTCCAGGATATCAGGTCATCAATGATATAACTTAGCCTACCAACTTATGCTGGGGTAGTGGAGTGTGATCTGCTTGTGGAGAGCTTTCTGGAGGAGCAGACGCTAGTGGTGGGAGCTACAGGCAGACACCAGATCGCTGAATCTTCTACTATAGGAAGCCTAAAATATATGCAGGGACCCAAGAGGGTCATGCACTTCAGTTGAGGAACACATGACATAGGGTCAGAAGTACAAGGCTCTCAGGACAGAGGGATTTAGCTGAAGGACAAGCTGTGCTACACGTGCCGCGGTCGGGAACACATGGCTCATGATTTCCCAACACACCACACACATGATCAGTGGAAGGTTGTGGGACCACTAAGTCAATGATAAAGGTTCGATCAGGGTGGGCCTCCAGGTAGAATATGTGGTAGAGGATCAGGCCGGGAAGCAGGCGATGGGTGGAGGTTTGAAGTACCATCACCACCACACCTAGGTGGCCCACCACGGGCTCCAAGAGCTGGTGGATCGGGGTGAGACCAACTTCAGGTGATAGAGACTTATGATCTTTATTCTCTAGATATGATTAGAGGTATGATTTTTTGCTTCTTCACCCTAGTTTTAGTTCTTATAGACATAGGTTCGAGTCACTCTTTTTTTACCGCAAACCTTGTTTGGAGATCAGAGATTCCAATGGAGCTGTTGGATCGATCCTTATGTTTAGAGACTCCTATTGGTGGGGATTCAACAATCAAACACTGATTTTGGAAGAGTGAGCTTACTCTTGGAGGTGATAGCTTCAGCTAGGATATCCTAGTGGTGGCATTGAAGCCTTATGACATCATTCTGGGTATGGACTGGTAATAATAGTCCATGCTCAGACTAACTGTTGTAGGAATAGAGTGTGGTGTATCCATGGATATGGGACCATTTTTTTCTTTACCAGTGAAAAGGAAACGCATGAAGCATATGATGTAATTTCTCAGATAAGGGTTTAGCTGATTACTCATAGTTTGGCTAGTCTTACCCTCAGTGTGGTGGACAAGAGGAGTCCTCAATTTCCTATAGTGGTGGATGAGAATGAGGACATCTTCCCTAAGGATGTTCTAGGATTTCCTCCTCACATGGAGGTTGAATTATGAATTAAACTCTACCCCATGTTGGTACCAATATCCAAACTGGTATATCATATGTCTACCATGGAGATTTTTGAGTTGAGGATACAACTAGAGGACCTATATAAGAAGGGCTTTGTGAGGCCCTGTGTTTCACCTTGGGTGGCCCCAATATTTTTTTTCCAAGAAATAAGACTAGAGATTAAGGCTGTGCGTGGACTAATGACACCTGAATCAAGTGACCATGAAGAAAAAATATCCATTTCCTAGAATTTATGACCTATTCGATCAGCTGACGAGTGAGAGGTGGTTCTCAAAGATAGACTTTAGGTCTGGCTATCATTAGCTTCGTGTATGGGATAAGGATGTACTAAAGACAACCTATAGATTTCTGTATGGACACTAAAAGTACCTGGTGATGCCTTTTAACATGAAAAATTCCCCAGTAATATTCACAGAACTCATGAATAAGATCTTCCAGCCTTACCTTGATAGGTTCTTTATAGTCTTCATTAATGACACCCTTGTGTACTCAGTGTATGAGAAGAAGCATGCAACACACCTGAGGATGGTCCTAGATACATTATAATATCACTAGCTTTATGGGAGGATCTTGAAAAGTTGGTTTTGGATTTAGGTGGTCCACTTTCTGAGACGTTTCATTTCATAGGCTGGAGTTGCGGTGGATCCAGTGAAGATAGAGGCAATTTTTTCTTAGGATCCACCCAAGAGCATGACCGAGGTGCAGAGTTTTCTGGGTTTGGCAGGATACTATAGGAGGTTCATGCATTACTTTTCTAGGGTAGTGATTAGCCACTAAATGAGGATAATATTCATTTTTAATATACATAATATTCATGTTCTTTATTATTCATAAACACCATTTTAGTGAATTTTACACTTTGAACATCATTTCACATTATGATTGTAATACATTCTTAAAATGCACAATTATGTGGTACATTTTTGAACATCATTTGAAGTACCCAATGATTCATCTGATTATACATATTTTAATTTGATATTTTTTGAAATTTATCTACACTCCAATATTAACATGTTTCATTCAGGTATCAATGGATAATTCATGGAAGAAGATGGGGATATTTTGTGATGAAAGGAAGCAATTCTATAGAAGACAGATTGGACAACACCCCACTGATGAGATTGTGTGACCCAACATACTGGCCCAATGAATACCATATTTCGTGGGATTATATAAGACATGTATAGAAACAAATAACTCTTTAGTATTCAATTCTAATTCTGATTCCATTGTGTCCATTTAGGCGGCCCAAGTTAGAGATAAAATTCTGGGCCAGATTCTGCGGCCTAGGAAAACATCCCACCAATTAACCATATCTAGAAATCCATAACTCATTTTGGGCTGAGAGTTTACAGGATATTAGGGGAAACTGGGATATTAATTTAAGTCTTCTATGGCCCACCCAAATTCGGCCATCTAAAGGTGTTTAATGCACCTCTGTTTTGTGGATGCAAGCTGGATGCCTTTTCGGGTCAAGGGTGGAAAGTCTTCTTTCCACAAACTTTCTACCACCCTAGACCTACCATACTCAAGTGGGATGACTTGTACTGTTGGAGAATCGACCCAAGGGATCAAAAATACCTATTTAAGGTAGTGGTTTTGGAGGATTGAAGAATCTTTGAGCTTTCTTTCATTGTAATGTTATGCTGCGGTTTTGTTGTCTCAAATTTGTCTTCCACATGTAAGTTGTTTTAATTAATCCTTGTTTCTTAATAAAAGTTCTTCTTCTCTTATTATTATCTTATTATCCTTATCACTTTGATACCGTTGGTTCAAGGTGTGAAATTGTTCATACCAAACCTTGTGAGATTATCACACAACGGTGGAGGGATTGTTATTTTGTTGTGTTTTTTTTATTTCTCCATTTCTTCCCTCATAAGTCTACTTTCTACTTCCATTGAAACCATAGAATCAATGGAGGGATAAACCACTTATGGGTTGACCTAAGGGAGTAGCAAGGGGCTGGATTGTATGTTATTTATCACCTCATTAATGTATAATCACTTCTTTAATTGAGATTTTTATTTGATGATTTTTAAATTCCATCATCCTTGTTGAATTTAAGGCCACACACTTCAAGTGCTAATACGAACCTTTACCTTGAAGTGCTCAAAACTTTGATCCTTCAAGTGTATAGGTGATTAGTATTAAAAGGTGTAGGCATTAAACCAGTAAGTGATGATGTTGTTTTATCTCCTTAAATGAACCAATCTCAAATATAAGAAATTGAAATCATTAAAAAGGAAATACGTCCAATCCACCACGATCGATAACCTAGGATCAACTCATTATTTTAAATTGAATTCACTTAAGTCTATTAGAGTTACTTTAAACCCATATAAAATCAACCCAAGTTTTCCACTTCATAGACAAAAATAGTCCATCGAATGTACGTTTTTATAGGTTACTTCTTAGGTCTCTGAGGATTCGACAACCCAAGCTAAACTATAAGGACTGTCCTACCTTCTTCTCTTGGGTAAATTTGAGCGAGAATAAAATTTTGGCACCATTGCCGGGGACCTAAGTAAGTTAGCTTAAACATTATAATTATTTTTCTTCATCCCTATTCTATTTTCTCACCCATCATTCCTATGGAAGTCAATTTTGAACAAGTCCAAACATGGGAAACCTATCCCCACTTTGATCACTCAACCCCATGTGTGATGTATAATGACCATCCTAATTTCTACATGTGGGATCATCAACAACCTAATGAACCACATTGTTTTTACCCCTATGATCCACAAAACATCTCAACATATAATGAGTTTCAATCCCCACAAAGCCAATATGAACACCCTCCTATGCAATTCCAACAACTTAATTATCCACCTAGAATAGACCATTTAGATCAACCCCTTATCCATCCTAATCCACATCCATTACTTGAAAAGTTGTGTCAACAAATGGAGATAATGTATTTTGAGGCTTCATCATTGAGGTTAGAACTAAAAATCATTAAAAATTGTGAGGAACCCATCCCTTCACAATCCTATGATATTTATTTGGGGGACCCCATGAACTCAAACTAATACCCCACTATCCAAAGGACGTGAATTGTGATCTTTTTTTATTTGAATGAAAATATAAATGATGAAATATCACATGGGACAGCCACAATTTCCAAAATCTATGCTCATGAAATTATACAAGGATTAAAATCAGAATTAGGGCATGCTAAATTATTTGATATTCAGTTTCAAAGTGTGCAATGTGTATTACCATGTTCAAAGTTAAAGGAAATTTTCCTTCCATTTACACATTTTATTTTTCAAATCATTCATTTTTTGACACAAAAGAATTTTTTATTTTATCTCCCCCCAACATAAAATAACACTGTCCTCAGCGTTTAAAGAAAAGAAAATTTAGAAGGGGGTAGAGGTAGAGAATAAAAGATCAAAAAGGAAATTGAAAATGAGGATCATGGAATGAAGTCACCTGGTGGTTGAAGTTGAAATTCTTATTGCTCCCTTTTAATCCTTTGATATCCATGTCATTTGAGGAGTTCCCTAGTGGAAAAAAAAACAATATATATATATATATATATATATAATAAAGAAAGTAAAATATAAGTATATATATAAAATTATAGAATAAGGAATCACAAAAAGTCATAGGTCAGTGGTCAGCGCGCGCCCCTGTCTCCCTTCAGTCCTGGGTTCGAATCCCCGCGGCCTCGCCGGTTGTGACGGGGTTTGACCCACGACCCATGACGTGTCCCTTATTATTATTATTATTATATTTTTATTATATATATTTTTTTAACCTAAAAAAACATTAAAATAAAATAAAATGATAATACATTGTCTTCATTTTAAATTTCTGGGTAAGGCATTACTCAAGGATCACACCATGTGACACGGATGAATATGGTGCTCCCCTTTCATACCCATCCATACACATAATAGGAGAACAGGTCAAAAATCTATTTTTTTATTTTTAAATATAAAAATGATTCATTATTCCTATTTAAAATATAAATTTTATTAAAACAACAAAAATGATTGAAAACTTGAAAACCATGGGTTGCCTCCCATGCAACGCTTTGTTAAATGTCGCTAGCTCGACATGAACCCCCTAACTTACCCAATACAAACTTTCAACGTTTTAAGGACCCCATATTTCTCCACTTACTCTTTATTTATATTGATTCTCTGTTTAGAATTTGTGTCATGTACAAACCTATGTTCTACAATGATTGGGAAATTCCAAGGAATATCAGAAACGGTTGATCCAGTTTCAACTATAGTCTTTCCAAAGACATCAATGATCATTCCAACATTTTTGGTTTCAAGATAAGAGTGAATTGTAATTGAAATGTCATGATTATATCCTATTAAGGGATACTTGAGTGGGGAAGTAAGGAAAATGATTTTGAGCTCAGTTTGGATAGGACCTTCAGACATAGGTTGAGAATTTGAATCCAACTCAGTTTCATTTTCCAAATTCCTCAAAGAAATTGTTTCATTTTGATCAGATGATTCAACCAAAAAATTTTAAAGAACAATATTAGGAATGGGTATGGACTCAATGTTTTTTATTTATCTCAATGGTTCAGGGATTGGTGTTTTTGAAAAATTGTCAATAGAGTTATACTTAGGAGACTCAATCTACGATGTCAAATTTCCCTCTTGTGAATAAAAAAAATGTAAAGACCTGTAAAATTCAAGGGAAGTTTTTTCTTAATTTTCTTTGGGATTTTACAAGATCGCAGTTTCTGACAGGACCTGATTTCGAGGCCCGGTGTGCCCGGAATCATTTTCCGAAGTTTAGCTCTGGTATGTTCAGTGAACGAATGAGCGGGTTTCTCTAACTTTTGAACCGGTGCTCGGAATCGAATTCCAAGGGCACCGATGGAATTGTGACACCAGTAATTTCTTAGAAACACCTTTTCCATAGTTGTGTTTGCTCGGGTGTGGTTTTTTAGTTTTTGGGGTTAAGTGAAAGAATAAAATAAAAGTGGTGTAACCGATTTTTATTTTATTTTTGCTTAACCTAAGTTAAGTGGATGAGTGGGACCCACAATATCCTACCCACTAGGTAAGATAATTGTGAGGTGGGACCCAAATGAGCCCCACTGTTTCTTTTTTTCCTAAACCCCCTCCTTTAATAAGGTAACACACCCACACCCCTATTAAGTGGAAGTCAACTCTTGCGTTTTTTTTTGTTTATGAAATGCCTCAATTAATTTGGAGGTTTTAACGTTTCAATTAATTCACTTAATTGATTGTTTCGTTTTTGAATTTCAAACTTATGGCTTGAGAAATAAAATAAGACCAACTCTTATTTTATTAAGGGTTGTTGGGTTGTGAGAGGCTTGGGGAGAATTTGCTCAAGATCATGAAGTTCTTCCTCCTAGATGAAGAATGCAAAGAATGCGAAGAACGCCGACCTCCGGCGAAGGTCGACAAGAACGCCGAACCCTCAGAGATCGACGACCCGACGCGCATCACCTTGTTCTTTCTTTCCGAGATAAAGGAAAGGAGACACCATTTCTCCGTGACGCGACGATCCGCCTTCTTCCACGACGATCCTCCTTCCGTGACGTGAAATCCCGCGACGAGCCTTCATTCGACTACGCTCAAGTTAGGGGTTTATTTTTAATTTTTTGTTCCTGATTACTTCCGTCGCATTTTTTCATTTCAATTTGATCCACCTGATATCGCAATAACAGGAGGAGGTCGGACCGCACGAACACGACCGACCCTCCTCCCCCTTGTTGGTTTGATTTTTATTGCGGCACGTGTAAGGCGGCGCGGTGCCGAAGCACCGCACAGGAAATATTAAAGGTAGGGCGGAGAAGTGAGGCACCATCGCGTCGTGCCGTTGAAGACGAACCAAAGGCACGGCGCCGTCGCGCTGTGCCGGAGAACCTCGAAGGAACCTCGAAGACAACGCGACCGGAGCGGGGCCGCAACGGAGGGGCGCGACGCCGTCGCGCTACGCCGGATGGACCAAGGCCACGACAGAGCAGGGAAATGCGGCCGGTTCCGGGCCGCCGGCGTCGGAGCCGGGGGACAGGCCCTTGCCAGTCCCGTTGCGGCAGCAGCCAGCCGGCCGGAGCGGGCCGACCGGTCCGGGGAAAAAACGGGGGTTCGTAACCCCCTATTGGCCAGAAGGTGCGGCCCTCCACATGGGGCCTGCAATTTCACTATGCGGGGGGGGGGGGGGGGGGGGGGTGGCAGCGAACCCCCCCCCCCCCCCCCCCCCCCACCTTCAATGCTCGGCCGTTTTGGCCGAGCCACCTGGCCAGCGCCAGCGCGCCGGGATGAGTCGCTAGGCCGGGCCACCAGGCCGGGCCGGGCCACGCCAGCTGGGCCGAGCCGCACCCAAGTGGGCCGGACCCAGACCCGGTTCGGGTCTACCCTGTTCGGGCCGACCCAGGGGGTACCGGGCCGGGTCGGACTGGGCCTGATCCCCCCGATACCAGACCTCTCACGGTCTTTTTCCCATAACATGGGTTACAGACCTCCGATCTACGCACCGTCAATTGTGATGCGATCCTTGGATCAAGACGGTCGTTTCGGTATATTACACTCAAGGTTTCGAAGAACTTGGGTTCGTCCGGGTTGGTTCGTACACGAAACCAACCGGGCCCTCGGAGCGGAAACGCTTATAACTTGAGCTCCGGACGTCCGATTGATGTGCCGTCAACTTTGTTGGATTCCTCTTAGTGAGAAGAATATTTTGACTTACTCCGCTCAAGGTTTGGCCGCAGTTGGAGTACGGTCGGGTTGGTTTTGACTTAAAAACCAACCGGGCCCCTAGGACGAAAAAGCCAATAACTCTCTGACCGGGCGTCCGATTGACGCGCCGTCTGTGACGTCGAGTTCCTGTTGACGATACAGAAATTTTGGATAGATCAACTCTGGAATTTGTGTCAGTTTATTTATCAGACCTCGGCTCATGGAGCGGACCCTCCCGAACGAGATTGCTGTGTACGGGAACCCTAGAGCTGGCTGCGACTGCAACGACCATGACGACTGTACAGAAATCCTCCATGGATTCGACGGCGATGACTACAATACTCATGGATCCTACATGGATCAGTGCTACGGATCCTGTGTGGGTCAGATGTTGTGTGGGTCAGCGCTCAGCGGTTCTATGTGGGCCAGCGCCTACAGATCCTGTGTGGGTCCGATCCTGTGTTGGTCATTGCGAGGGTTAGCTACCTATCGATCCTTTGTGGGTCATTGCGGGGGTTAGTACCTATCGATCCTGTGTGTGTCCGATGGCTTAGATGAATCAGTGGCTACATCTGATCATCTCTATCATCTTATGAAGAAGTATACCTGTGTGAGATGAATCTTGACTTTCAATAATTATCTTTGATATGATTGACTTTCTTTGCTATGTGGATTGTGTTGTGCTATCCTGTGTGGACGTGATCAAACTTGGTCTCGGATGTTGGAGCTGAACTGGAATTGAGGACTTAGGTATATGTATGGGCATATACCTAAGTAGTGTCAGATGTTAATTCGTGATTGTATCTTTCCTTTGTGGATTATCCTTTGTGGATTCTGGGAGACCTTCGGGGGTCTCGGGGTCCCTACTGAGTAGCTTATACTCACCCCTGCACGGTCTATGCCCGCACTACACTGTGTTGGTTGCAGACGACGGACAACGCTAATCGTGGTTGAGGCACGAGGAGCAGGTCGGTACCCGGAGGTGGACCACTGGGCGGGGCATACTCGGAGCGGACGGCTGGACCCGAGGAGCTGTGGAGGCTATCTGTACCCACCCTTCAGGTGGGACTACCAGTGGACAACTCAATGTTGCGGCTTTAATTTTCAGTTGTTGTACTCCCTTTTTCAGTTGTACTTTACTTTCAGTTTGGGTTTGTATTCTGGCTCACTTACTTTTCCGCACTTACTATTGTACCCAGTTTTTACTTAGTGTTTACTTCTGCTTGCTTGCTCTGTGGTGTTTGTTTAATTTACAAATGAAATTAATTCCCTTTTACCAGGAATTATGCCTTGGTGCTAGTTGTCAGCCCCTGGCCTATGGAAGGCGGACTTGGGGTAGTCACGACACGGGCCCCAAGGAAGGGTTGTGACAAATTGGTATCAGAGGAGCACTGTTCTACCGCAGAACTCAGGACTCTGATCTTTTCCTATGTGAAGCAATAGTGTTAAGAGTATTGAGTGTGGTTATCAGTCCAGAGAGTCCAGTGTTGGTGTGACGACCAACGTAGCCGTACACCAGGACCTTGACTTCTGATTTCCGACTTAATGCATGAAAACAGAGATTACATGTGTGATTCATGTTTTCTTTTTGATTACTTTGTGTCAGCTCCCCAGGTATATTGTTCTGACCGTGGAACACCTGTCTATTTTCAGGATGGCCCCACGATGGCAGCCAGCTAGGGTTCCGAGCATTGTACGTGACGACAGCCCACCGAGCGATGAGGCCTCGGTATAGGGCCCTTTGATAGCAGAGGCACCCGAGGTACCTCTACCCACAGAGCCACCAATGCTACCAGCCCCAGCCGCTGACGATGCACATCACCATAGTGCACTGTACGGGTTTCAGCGCCAGTGACCACCCAGGTTCCGCGGGGAGACAGACCCTCAGGCAGCCAAGGATTGGCTGGAGGCTATTGTATGAGTTTTCAGGTTAGTGAGGACACCATCATACCTCATGGTGATCCTCGCAGCGAGCCTCCTGCACGCGGCATCAGGCAGATGGGGGAGCATTATGCTCCAGGTGCAGGACGAGGCATCTCTCCTCTGGACGAACTTTGAGATCCTCTTCCGCTCGGAGTTCGTCCCAGACACCCTCTGTACAGTGCGCATCCAGGAGCTTCTACAGTTGTGGCATGGCAGTTTGACGGTCGCCCAGTACTCGGCGAGATTTACAGATCTCTCGCGCTATTTGACGGACATGGTATGGGACACATTCTTCTGGGCCCGGACCTTTGAGCAGGGATTGAGGCATGAGATCAGGGCATCACTGATCTCCCTCAGCATTCCGACACAGGCAGGGGTACTGGAGCGAGCCCTTCTGATTGAGATTTTCCTTGATGAGCCTATATCAGCAGCGAGACCTACCGCAGGGAGGTACGTAGTAGAGTCTTCTGCAGCAGGCAGTCGACAGATGACTCATGGGTCCAGGCAGACCAGACCCTCAGGCAGACGACCTCAGGACACTGGCTCAGAGGTGTGGGGCACTCAGCGCGGAGCCAGTCTTTCGAGAGGCAGACAGTGCTACGCATGCGGCGGGCCGGGCCACATGGCTCGTGACTGCTCGACCCTATAAGGCCCTAGCCTTAAACCTTACTTAATCTTGAGTTATTACAAGATTACACATTGAGGATCTTTTCGGATTTAGAGTTTTAGAGAATTAGATCATAAAACTTGCATTACATTCCACATATAAACAAAGTGGTTACATAAAAATAGTATTCTTCATTCCCATCAATGGAAACACATTTAAAATAAAACATGGATTATTTCTTGACACATCCTTGACTCTATCATCTTATCATGTACCTTTCCCTTGACCTGTGAAAAACATTTCAAAAACATGGGATGAGCATAAAAACTCAGTATGGGTTATAAAAAAAAACATGGAAAGGAAACATGAGTTCATATATACATAAGAATGAAATCATACTTTACCCATAAAACATAGGCACTTTAACATACCTCATAAAATCAAGAATAAATCATAGAAATCATAAGACATAAAGGTAACTTGAGGCATTCATAACATTCTTACATAGGGAGTAACCCTCTTGGTTACGTTTGGAATACCCATCACAATATATTCCCTAAAATCTCTTCGGAGAAACCTTAAAGTTTCACTCCTTCGCGTTACCCAATGCATTGGAGAGCTATAACTGGCTCACCCGCCCTTAGTTTATCACAGAACCACCCGTCTTCATAATAATGCCCAAGAACCATAACATAATCATATCACATAAACATGCATAAAGGAAACATAACATTTCCACATTTCAATCGTGAGATATCAATAAAACACATTGATATAATAAAAACATTATGAAAACCATTTTCAATACCAAAGTAAAACATTGTATTTATTTTTCTTTTAAAAAGAAGGTATGGCTTGTAGAGGAAGCCGAAACTCAAATAACGGTCACGACGGCGGAGAAGTCGTTGTCGCCGCATACGTACGACAAAAACATTCCCTTTTGTCGTTTAGTAAACGCTTCGTATAAAAAAGATTCCTTTTGAATAAACGTAAAAGTCAAAGGGGTTTATACACCGTATAAAAGAAAGTTGTGTATAAAATAAAATATGCCTCAATGAAAGGAGATTGAGACGAAGTCCCATACCTCGTATCCGACTTGACCCGACCGTTCTTTAATCTCCTGAATAATAAACTTGAGTTAATCTCTACTTTCTTATGAATCTTTTTCAAGTTCATTATTCCTTTTATACCATGTTATGAACATCATGTAATCAGTTAAGTTAATAATGTTTATTTTGTCGGTATTTGGTTCTTAAGTCAAAAATAGACTTCTTACATTACATGTTGTTAATTTGGTCAAAGGTTCATTATATACAGAATGGTATTCATGATGTAGATATCATATATGTCATATATATCCAGTACATACATGCATTTATAATATTACATAATCATTTAGAGGTAAGAAATGAAATTCACCGTTCATGGAGACGGTAAGCCGTACGTACGCATGAACGCTACTTCCATTTCTATTTCATATTTTCTGGAATGGAATAATAATGATATAAGAGTATATTATAATTCCAGTATAATAACATATATAATATCATTAACTTTATCCTTTACACATCCCACATATGGTATTAACGAATCAAATCACTTTCAGGGGGCGGTAGTCCGCACTTCCTAAAATGAAGATATCGTGTTTACCCATAATGGAAACCATAAAGGTATGCCCAAAATGAAAAAAACAGAAGATTAAGGAAAACATAAACATATTATATATCATATATAAAAATAGTGACATCATAATGGCCACCTTTGAAGGTGTTAAATGAGTATTGAACAATCATCGTTTCGGGAGGCAGAATTTCACCATCCACAGAAACCGTATGTTATTTAACCATTTGATGTAGTTGTGTGAGAGTGTAGCTAAAATAAATATTATAACAACATCCTTGTATATTGAAGATACTGTTTTTGTTACAAAATAAGTAAATAAAAAGAGTTTAGGGGGTTGGAGAAGCAAAATAAAACAAATGAACATGAGAGAAAGAATTACCTTTAAAAGTGTAACTCCTTTTGATTTGAGCCTAAAGGCTTCCTTTGAAAGGATTATGCCCAAAGGGAATCCTCTAGGATTAGGAGAGGGATGTGGAGAGAGTAAATGGGCAGGGTTTTGCCGAGCCAAAGGCTTGAAGAGTGTGTGAAATGAGGTAGAGGTGGGGGCCTTTTATAAGAGGAGAGGAGGGGCGCTTTTGGAAAGTAAAGAAACATTACTTTATTTGAAAATGTGTTTCGGTTTTAAAAGGTCCCACATTGATATAATTTGTGGATAAGGTGATAAGGCTTCGAAATCCACTCATCCAATAAGTTTGGGACATGTGTAGTTCATAGATTTTACATTATCTTTCCATTTTATTTAAATCGTCAAATAATGATGTCATCGCTGCATCATTATTATGTCATAAATAATTTAATTTATTTAATGTCTAAAAATCATAAAACAAATACTATGATGTAGGAAATCTTTTTACCTTTCCAATGACTATTTATAATCAAAATTTGGACTTGTATAACCCCACTTAAAAATTGTTTTCGTAAAACTTATTATGTTTGTGTCATTTTCACTTTAACATTAAATAAAAAGTAATTTATGTAATTTCCCAACAAAAGTGGATCCATGGGGTCCCAAAGTTGACCCATGGCATGTCATGGTCGGCCATGAAACAACCAATGAGGTTGGGACATGTGTCTAGGTCATTTCATTTTATTAAAGTATTATTTATACCTTAAACTACCCTAATTACCACTAATCGTGATTAAGAACTTAATACGTTACTATTCACCAAAAAATTATTATAATATCATTGAACCACATTTTACTTCTTAATGACAACCATGTATGTCGGATTTTCAAAATTCAATACACATTAGTGGTAAACTTTCATTTAACTGAAAAATCAGTTTGCTTGATTACCACTTAGTGGTTTCACTATTCATCAAAAATTGAAGTTTTTCAGAAAATTACCAAAAATTCACCCTAAGCTATATTTGATATTCTGAATTCAAAAATGAAGTCTATTTTACAAAATTCAAATCATATAAGTCACATTAATTAATTTAATAATTAATTCCCGCTGCTAGAGCAAAAAGCGTGTTTTTACAAAACAATAAGTATCAAAAGATTGACACCAGTTTAAGTCTAATTTCAAAGTGAAATTGATTCCAATGACCACCATTGGATAAAATGGTAAAAATATATTCTAATTTCACTTCAAAACCAATTCAAAACATAATCTAATCATATAAATAGATTAGGTTAAAAAGCAGTTTTGATGTAAAATGCAGTATTTTTCACTATTCATTAAAAAATGAACATTGTCAGAAAAATACCAAAAATTCACACAAGGTAAATTTTGATGTCCCAATCATAAAGGATAAGTTTATTTTGACAAACATATTTTATAAAATTGTCAAAATATAGATTCAAAAATGGTTTGCCATCAAAAGGCACTAAAATAATCTTTTAAGAATATTAGTGTATTCCATGCATAAGATTGTATTTATTTTCATTTTAAGCCTCTATAACCCTATATTAATCATTAATAGACATAGATAAAAATATCTATTATTCATTACTTACTTGGGATGTTACATCCTTCCCCCCTTTAGAAAATTGTGTCCCCGCAATTTATTTACTTATCGAATAAATGGGGGTACTTATCCCTCATTGCATTTTCAGATTCCCATGTTGCCTTTTCAATCATGTGGTTTTTCCACAAAACCTTTACCTGATGAATCACCTTATTCCGTAACATTTGCTCCCTGTGGTCAAGAATCTGGACTGGTTGTTCCTCATAAGATAGGTTCTCTTCCAGCTGAACTACCTCTGGACTCAAAACATGAGATGGATCTGGAATATACTTCCTCAACATCGAAATGTGAAAAACATTGTGTACCTGAGATAAACTCGGAGGTAAAGCCACTCGGTATGAAACTGATCCAACTCTCTCAAGAATTTCGTATGGTCCAATGAACCTTGGACTCAACTTTCCTTTCTTACCAAATCTCATCACACTTTTCCAAGGAGAAACCTTGAGAAAAACATGATCACCTACCTCGAAAGATAGATCCTTCCTCCGGTTATCCGCATAACTCTTCTGCCTGCTCTGAGCTGTTCTCATGTGTTTCTGAATCAGCTGAACTTTTTCTGCCATCTCTTCTACCAATTCTGGTCCCATCAACTTCCTTTCACCCACTTCATCCCAGAAAGCTGGAGTTCGACACCGCTTCCCGTATAATGCCTGAAATGGTGCCATCTGTATACTGGAATGAAAACTGTTATTATATGAAAACTCAACCAAAGAATGATGTTGGTCCCAACTTCCCTGATAATCCATAGAACAAGCTCGTAGTATATCCTCCAATGTCTGAATTGTTCGTTCTGACTGCCCATCTGATTGAGGATGAAAAGCTGTACTAAAATTTAACTCAGTACCCAAAGACTTCTGAAGGCCTTTCCAAAAGTTAGAAGTAAACCTGGGATCACGATCCGATACAATGAAGAGAGGAACTCCATGTAACCTGACTATCTCTTTAAGATACAGACTGGAAAGTTGATCAAGAGAGAAAGTATCTCGTATAGCAAGGAAATGAGCAGATTTGGTCAAGCGATCAACAATAACCCAGATTGCATTATTACCTCGAGATGTCTTCGGTAATCCAACAACAAAGTCCATGGATATATTCTCCCATTTCCACTCTGGCACTGGTAAAGGCTGAAGCATCCCTTTCGGTAACTGCCGCTCTGCTTTAACCTGCTGAAAAGTCAAACACTTCACAGTAAAATCAGCAATATCTCTTTTCATTCCATCCCACCAGTAATACTCCCGCAGATCTCTATACATCTTAGTACTGCCCGGATGAACTGAAAACGGAGAACTATGAGCTTCACATAACAGCTCTCTCTTCAACTGTGAATCACAAGGCACACACAATCTCTTCCCAAATCTCAAAACACAATCATTATCAATGTTGAATTCAGGCAACTTACCTTTCTGAACCAGCTCTACCTTTTTCTGCAACTCACTATCTTGATTCTGTGCCTACTTGATTCTATCTGATAGAGAAGATCTCACTGATACCTGAAACAAAACAGAAGGACTTCCTGCACCAACAACTTCTATGCCAAATTTCATCAAATCGTTAACCAAAGGATCACGTTCCAAACGCAACATTGTTAATGAAGCATTACTTTTTCGACTCAAAGCATCATCCACTTTATTTGCTTTTCCCGGATGGTAATGAATTGTACAATCATAATCCTTGATTAATTCTAGCCATCTCCTTTGTCTCATGTTTAACTCTTTCTGAGTGAATATATACTTTAAACTTTTGTGATCGGTATATATTTCACACTTTACTCCATACAAATGATGCCTCCAAATTTTTAAAGCAAAAACAATAGCAGCTAATTCCAAATCATGTGTAGGGTAATTTACCTCATGAGTTTTCAAATTTCGTGAAGCATAAGAAATTACCTGATCATTCTGCATTAGGACGCAACCAAGTCCTTTCAATGAAGCATCACTGTATATAACAAACTCACCATTCCTGGAAGGTAGTGCCAAAACTAGAGCATTCACCAATCTTCTTTTCAATTCCTGAAAACAATCATCACATTCTTTTGTCCAGATAAACTTAACACCCTTCCGAGTTAGCTTAGTCATTGGACTAGATAACCATGAAAAATTTCTAACAAACCTTCGGTAATATCCTGACAAACCAAGGAAGCTACGAATCTCGGTTACATTTGTGGGTCTTGGCCATTCTTCCACAACTTTTGTTTTTGCAGGATCAACAGTTATTCCATCTTTAGAAACAATGTGACCAAGGAAAGAAATTTGTTGCAACCAAAACTCACACTTACTGAATTTCCCATACAGTTTCTTTTCTTTTAAGGTTTGCAAGATAACCCTTAAATGTTTTTCATGCTCCTCTTTACTTTTAGAAAACACCAAAATATCATCAATGAAAACCACCACAAACTTATCCAAGAACTCATGGAAAATTCTATTCATTAAGTACATGAATACAGCAGGTGCATTGGTTAGCCCAAAAGGTATTACTACAAATTCATAATGGCCATATCTCGTACGGAACACGGTCTTCAGAATATCTGCCTCCTTAACCTTCAGCTGATGGTACCCCGATCTCAAGTCAATCTTTGAAAAAAACTGAGCTCCATGGAGCTGATCAAACAAATCATCGATATGAGGAAAAGGATATTTGTTCTTAACAGTGATATTATTCAAGGCTCTATAATCAATACAAAGTCTCATAGAACCATCTTTCTTTTTAACAAATAAAACAGGATCACCCCATGGTGATGTGCTAGGTCTAATGAAACCTTTCTCTAATAAATCTTGCAATTGCTCCTTCAACTCTAAAAGTTCAATTTGTGCCATTCGATAAGGGGGTTTTGAAATTGGATTAGCATCAGGAACTAAGTCAACAGTAAACTCAACTTCCCGATCTGGTATTATTCCAGGCAACTCATCAGGAAAAACATCAGGATACTCATTTACCACTGACACATCATTAATCTGAACAGTTCCTTTATTTTCAACGACGTGTGCAAGGTAACATTCATTTCCATCTTTTACAAGTTTCTCGGCCTCTTGATATGTTATCAAAAGTAAGGGTTCATTCTTGTAAACAAAATGAAAGTCTTTCTGAAAAGAAACTTCTTTAGCTCTACAGTCAATCTTAGCATGGTAAATAGAGAGCCAATCCATACCCAGGATAACATCAAACTCTACTAGAGGTAGAACAATAAGGTTTGCAAGTAGGTTCTTTCCACAGATAAGGATAGGAAGATTCTTATAAATTCTTTTTGCCTCAACATTTCCCCCAGGTGTTTTTACCAAAAGTTCAGGAGTCATTTCTTGAGATGGTATTCCCATTTTACTAGAAAAGGTTTCAGAGATAAAGGAATGTGTAGACCCCGAATCAAACAATACACTGGCATAATCTAAAAAAACAAACAAAGTACCTGATACAACTTCATTTGATGGCCCGACATCTGCTGAAGTAGTTGCAAAGGATTTCACCACCCCTTTCTGCTTGTAGTCTAACTGCTTTCCATCACTCAAGCTCCTTGTCGGACACTCGTTTGCATAGTGACCCATCTCATTGCACTTATAACATTTCACTAATTGTAAATCAAATTTGTTCTTACCTTCACCTTGATCCTTTTCAGTGCAATCACGAGCCTTATGTCCCATCTTACCACATCGGTAGCACTTCCCAGAATTCAGAAGACATTCCACAGCATGCCTTTTTCCACATTTATCACAAACTGGAAACTTAGTTCTCTTACCATCAGACTTTTTTGAAGAATTCTTACATTTCTCCTGCCACCTCGGTCTCTTCTTCTGCTGGTTGTTATAGAAAACTTGGTCATCGGCAAACTCCATTTCCACCTTCTCAGCACATCGAACAAGCTTTTCATAACTTTTAAACTCACGAGAAGGTAATGCCCTTCGATATTTTGGTTTTAATCCTGAGTAAAAACGATTGATTTTACTATCAAGGTCTCGAATAAAATTTGGAGCATACCTTTCCAATCGAGTGAACCTTTCTTCATAAGCAGCCACTGAGTCTTCCTCTTGACTCAATTCCAAGAATTTCTTTTCCATCCTAAGTCGAACAACCTTAGGAAAATACTTCTCAAGAAACATACCTTTGAATTCATCCCAGTCAAGAGCATCAATCTCATCGGCATCCCTGATATTTTTAACCATAGACCACCACTGATCTGCTTCACCCTCCAAACGGTAAATAGCAAGACTAACCTTTTGATTGTCTGAACACCCCATGACATCAAAAATCTTCTCCAGTGCTTTAATCCACCCTTCAGCTAGCACAGGGTCAGATGATCCTCTGAATGATGGTGGATGTTGCCTCATGAAATGTTCCACCACTGACATGTTCCTCTACGGTTGATCTGGCTAATCTCGTGCATGGATACCACCACCATTTATCGCTTGAGTCAACTGCGCCATTACTGCAACAAATTGTTCAGTTCCAATTCCGACCATCTCAGGATGCTGGTTCGGAAGGTTACTTCCTTATGTATGCCTTCCTAGCACTGCTTCCCTGTTTCCTCTGCGGAAAACCATTCTGAACAAACATGTCTTAGATGAAGCAACATGGTAATCTTTAAATGCTATACCATTTAAAAAAAATATTTTTTGATAATCATTTAATATAATTCTAACTCCTAAAGTTATCTAAACCGAACTTTGATACCAACTATAAGGCCCTAGCCTTAAACCTTACTTAATCCTGAGTTATTAAAAGATTACACATTGAGGATCTTTTCGAGTTTAGAGTTTTAGAGAATTAGATCATAAAACTTGCATTACATTCCACATATAAACAAAGTGGTTACATAAAAATAGTATTCTTAATTCCCATCAATGGAAACACATTTAAAATAAAACATGGATTATTTCTTGACACATCCTTGACTCTATCATCTTATCATGTACCTTTCCCTTGACCTGTGAAAAAAATTTCAAAAACTTGGGATGAGCATAAAAACTCAGTATGGGTTATAAAAAAAACATGGAAAGGAAACATGAGTTCATATATACATAAGAATGAAATCATACTTTACCCATAAAACATAGGCACTTTAACATACCTCATAAAATCAAGAATAAATCATAGAAATCATAAGACATAAAGGTAACTTGAGGCATCAATAACATTCTTACGTAGGGAGTAACCCTCTTGGTTACGTTTGGAATACCCATCACAGTATATTCCCTAAAATCTCTTCGGAGAAACCTTAACGTTTCACTCCTTCGCGTTACCCAATGCATTGGAGAGCTATAACGGGCTCATCCGCCCTTAGTTTATCACGGAACCACCCTTCTTCATAATAATGCCCAAGAACCATAACATAATCATATCACATAAACATGCATAAAGGAAACATAACATTTCCACATTTCAATCGCGAGATATCAATAAAACACATTGATATAATAAAAACATTATGAAAACCATTTTCAATACCAAAGTAAAACACGGTATTTATTTTTCTTTTAAAAAGAAGGTATGGCCTGTAGAGGAAGCCGAAACTCAAATAACGGTCACGACGGCGGAGAAGTCGTTGTCGCAGCATACGTATGAAAAAAACATTCCCTTTTGTCGTTTATTAAACGCTTTGTATAAGAAAGATTCCTTTTGAATAAACGTAAAAGTCAAAGGGGTTTATACACCATATAAAAGAAAGTTGTGTATAAAATAAAATATGCCTCAATGAAAGGAGATTGAGACGAAGTCCCATACCTCGTATCCGACTTGACCCGAACGTTCTTTAATCTCCTGAATAATAAACTTGAGTTAATCTATACTTTCTTATGAATCTTTTTCAAGTTCATTATTCCTTTTATACCATGTTATGAACATCATGTAATCAGTTAAGTTAATAATGTTTATTTTGTCGGTATTTGGTTCTTAAGTCAAAAATAGACTTCTTACATTACATGTTGTTAATTTGGTCAAAAGTTCATTATATCAAGAATGGTATTCATGATGTAGATATCATATATGTCATATATATCCAGTACATACATGCATTTATAATATTACAAAATCATTTAGAGGTAAGAAATGAAATTCACCGTTCATGGAGATGGTAAGCCGTACGTACGCATGAACGCTACTTCTATTTCTATTTCATATTTTCTGGAATGGAATCATAATGATATAATATTATATTATAATTCCAGTATAATAAAATATATAATATCATTAACTTTATCCTTTACACATCCCACATATGGTATTAACGAATCAAATCACTTTCAGGGGGCGGTAGTCCGCACTTCCTAAAATGAAGATATCGTGTTTACCCATAATGGAAACCATAAAGGTATGCCCAAAATGAAAAAAACAGAAGCTTAAGGAAAACATAAACATATTATATATCATATATAAAAATAGTGACATCATAATGGCCACCTTTGAAGGTGTTAAATGAGTATTGAACAATCATCATTTCGGGAGGCAGAATTTCACCATCCACGGAAACCGTATGTTATTTAACCATTTGATGTAGTTGTGTGAGAGTGTAGCTCAAATAAATATTATAACAAAATCCTTGTATATTTAAGATACTGGTGTTGTTACAAAATAAGTAAATAAAAAGAGTTTAGGGGGTTGGAGAAGCAAAATAAAACAAATGAACATGAGAGAAAGAATTACCTTTAAAAGTGTAACTCCTTTTGATTTGAGCCTAAAGGCTTCCTTTGAAAGGATTATGCCCAAAGGGAATACTCTAGGATGAGGAGAGGGATGTGGAGAGAGTAAATGGGCAGGGGTTGGCCGAGCCAAAGGCTTGGAGAGTGTGTAAAATGAGGTAGAGGTGGGGGCCTTTTATAAGAGGAGAGGAGGGGCACTTTTGGAAAGTAAAGAAACATTACTTTATTTGAAAATGTGTTTCGGTTTTAAAAGGTCCCACATTGATATAATTCGTGGATAAGGTGATAAGGCTTCGAAATCCACTCATCCAATAAGTTTTGGACATGTGTAGTTCATAGATTTTACATTATCTTTCCATTTTATTTAAATCGTCAAATAATGATGTCATCGCTGCATCATTATTATGTCATAAATAATTTAATTTATTTAATGTCTAAAAATCATAAAAAAATACTATGATGTAGGAAATATTTTTAGATTTCCAATGAATATTTATAATCAAAATTTGGACTTGTATAACCCCACTTAAAAATTGTTTTCGTAAAACATATTATGTTTGTGTCATTTTCACTTTAACATTAAATAAAAAGTAATTTATGTCATTTCCCAACAAAAGTGGATCCATGGGGTCCCCAAGTTGACCCATGGCATGTCATGGTCGGCCATGACACAACCAATGAGGTTGGGACATGTGTCTAGGTCATTTCATTTTATTAAAGTATTATTTATACCTTAAACTACCCTAATTACCACTAATCGTGATTAAGAACTTAATACGTTACTATTCACCAAAAAATTATTATAATCTCATTGAACCACATTTTACTTCTTAATGACAACCATGTATGTAGGATTTTTAAAATTCAATACAAATTAGTGGTAAACTTTCATTTAACTGAAAAATCAGTTTGCTTGATTACCACTTAGTGGTTTCACTATTCATCAAAAATTGAAGTTTTTCAGAAAATTACCAAAAATTCACCCTAAGCTATATTTGATATTTTGAATTCAAAAATGAAGTCTATTTTACAAAATTCAAATCATATAAGTCACATTAATTAATTTAATAATTAATTCCCGCTGCCAGAGCAAAAAGCGTGTTTTTACAAAACAATAAGTATCAAAAGATTGACACCAGTTTAAGTCTAATTTCAAAGTGAAATTGATTCCAATGACCACCATTGGATAAAATTGTAAAAATATATTCTAATTTCACTTCAAAACCAATTCAGAACATAATCTAATCATATAAATAAATTAGGTTAAAAAGCAGTTTTGATGTAAAATGCAGTATTTTTCACTATTCATTAAAAAATGAACATTGTCAGAAAAATACCAAAAATTCACACAAGGTAAATTTTGATGTCCCAATCATAAAGGATAAGTTTATTTCGACAAACATAGTTTATAAAATTGTCAAAATATAGATTCAAAAATGGTTTTCCATCAAAAGGCACTAAAACAATCTTTTAAGAATATTAGTGTATTTCATGCATAAGATTGTATTTATTTTCATTTTAAGCCTCTATAACACTATATTAATCATTAATAGACATAGATAAAAATATCTATTATTCATTACTTACTTGGGATGTTACAGACCCACCGTGCAGAGGAGCAGTAGACGGTTGAGGGACCACCCAGGCAGAGGCGGAGGGTCGACCGTGGCGGTCCGCAGGGAGCAGGCGGACGAGGAAGAGGAGCTGGCCGAGCAGTAGGTGGTGGGAGACACTTTCAGGCTCTACCACCACCACCCCTAGGAGGTCCACCCCGACCCCAGGGAGCTGGTGGGAAGAGACATGCACAACTTCAGGTAGCAGAGGCCTACGACCACGACACGCCCGGGATGATTCGAGGTACTATCTGTGTCTATTCCACCCTTGCTGCAGTTCTTATAGACACATGAGCAAGTCAGTTTTTCATAGCCGCTACCCTTTTTCGGATCTTGGAGATTCCGACAGAGTCGTTGGCTCGATCCTTACGGCTAGAGACTCCTAAGGGAGCAGACTCGACGATTACGCACTGGTGCCGGCAGGCTGGGCCGAGCCGCCAGGCTGGGTCGCCAGGCCGGGACGCACCCAGGCTGGGCCGGGCCGTGCCTAGGCCGGGCCGGGCCGCGCCAGCTGGGCCAGGCCACACTTAAGTGGGCTGGACCCAGACCCGGGTTGGTTCGACCCGGTTTGGGCCGACCCAGGGGGAACCGGGCCGGTTTGGGCCGGGCCCAAACCCCATGATACCGGACCTCTCAAGGTCTTTTGCCCATAACATGGGCTGCGGACCTCCGAACGACGCACCGTCAGTTGCGATGCGATCCATGGATCGAGTCGGTCATTTCGGTATATTACACTCAAGGTTTCTAAGAACTTGGGTTCGGCTGGGTTGGTTCGTACACGAAACCAACCGGGCCCTCGGAGCGGAAACACATATAACTTGAGCTCCGAACGTTCGATTGACGTGCCGTCGACTTTTTTGGATTCCTCTTAGTGAGACGGATATTTTGGCTTACTCTGATCGAGGTTTGGACGCAGTTGGAGTATGGTCGGGTTGGTTTTGACTTAAAAACCAACCGGGCCCCTGGGACGAAAAAGCCAATAACTCTCAGACCGGGCGTCTGATTGACGCGCCGTCTGTGACGTTGAGTTCCTGTTGACGATACAAAACTTTTGGATACATCAAATCCGGACTATGTGTCAGTTGATGTATCAACCCCTCGGCTCATGGAGCGGACCCTCCCGAACTAGCTTGCTGTGTGCAGGAACCCTAGAGCTGGCTGCGACTGCGACGACGATGAAGACTGTACAGAAATCCTCCGTGGATTCGACGGTGATGACTACAACACTCAACGATCCTACGTGGACTAGTGCTACCGATCCTGTGTGGTTCAGATCCTGTGTGGTTCAGATCCTGTGTGGGTCAGCGCTCAGCGGTCCTGTGTGGGCCAGCGCCAACAGATCCTGTGTGGGTCCCATCCTGTGTGGGTCCTATCCTGTGTGGGTCATTGCGGGAGATAGTTACCTATCGATCCTTTGTGGGTCATTGCGGGGGTTAGTACCTATCGATCCTATGTAGGTCCGACAGCTTTGATGAATTAGTGGCTACATCTGATCATCTCTATCATCTTACGAAGAAGTATACCTGTGTGAGCTGAATCTTGACATTCAATAATTATCTTCGATATGATTGACTTGCTTTCCTATGTGGATTGTGTTGTGCTATCCTGTGTGGACGTAATCGAACTTGGGCTCGGATGTTGGAGCTGAACTGGAATTGATGACTTAGGTATATGTATGAGAAAATACCTAAGTAGTGTCGGATGTTACATCGTGACTGTATCTTTCCTTTGTGGATTATCCTTTTTGGATTCTGGGAGACCTTCGGGGGTCTCGAGGTCTCTACTGAGTAGCTTATACTCACCCCTACACGGGCTATGCCCACACTAAGTTGTATTGGTTACAGAAGACGGACATCACTGATCGTGGTTGAGGCATGAGGAGCAGGTCGGTACCCGGAGGTGGACCACTGGGCGGGGCGTACTCGAAGCGGACGGCTGGACCCGAGGAGCTGTGGAGGCTATCTGTACCCATCCTTTAGGTGGGACTACCAGTGGACAGCTCGACGTTGTGGCTTTACTTTTTAGTTGTTGTACTCACTTTTTTAGTTGTACTTTACTTTCAGTTTGGGTTTGTATTCTGACCCACTTACTTTTCCGCACTTACTATTATACCCAGTTTTTACTTATTGTTTATTTCTGCTTTCTTGCTCTGTGGTGTTTGTTTAATTTACAAAGGCAATGCCTTCCCTTTTTACCGATAATTACGCCTTGGTGCTAGTCGCCAGCCCCTGGCCTATGGAAGGCGGGCTTGGGGTAGTCACGACATGGGCCCCGAGGACAGGTCGTGACAAAAAATCATTTTCCTCTTGATTTAAAAACCCATCAAAAACTCCTTGATCCTCTTCATCTTCCCCAAATCCAAAGGTTTTCTCTTTAGTAAATTAATGAGAGGTTTGTGGGAAACTAGACACTTCAAATAAGGTTATGGAAGGGACGATTTGGTGATCATTTTAGTTTTAATATGAGTATTCAATAAAAAAACAATAAATTTGCGCGTAGAGCAATGAAATGACCTAACGAGTGGCTTTCGGCACTTGGGTATCGTGACTCCATAGTTGTCTGGCCCAGAGTTAGTAATTTTATGTCTATTTTTGGTAATTTGAATTTGTTTTTGACTGAGTTAACTCGAGATGATGCCCGAGTATGTGGGCTTCACTTGGTGTCCTAAGGACTTTGAGCCTGGGAGTCATCGACAAAGTCTCGCTATAGGGGTTTACTCTTTTGAGTGCAATTTCAATTACCATGTAAAAATTGAAAAAAAACAAAAACAAAAAAATAATAATAATAATACAAAAAAAAAATTGAATACTCATCTTAATATTGAAATGTGATTCCACCTAGCACTTTCGTTATTTCCCCCTTGAATAAAGATGAACCCACATGTCTATTGTGATGCACAACACATCCTCATACTTAATTGATATTGGATGAAATATGGAAATGAATTTGAACAAAGGAATGGGATTGGGACCTGCTTATGAAACTATCTTGTATTAAAATATTTTCATGGGTTTCATGATTGTTTGGTATAATGGTTTCTGGTGATCATTGTGTATTAAAATGTTTTTAGAAAAGAGAATTCGAATTTCATATTGTTGAGACACATTTTTCTCGGGACTAGAAAAACTCAAGTTGGGGGGTGTGATTAGCCACCAAATTAGGCTAATATTTATTGTTAATATACATAATATTCATGTTCTTTATTATTCATAAACACGATTTTAGTGCATTTTACACTTTGAACATCATTTCACATTATGATTGTAATACCTTCTTAAAATGAAATATCATGTGGTACATTTTTGAACATCATTTGAAGTACCCAATGATTCATCTGATTATACATATTTTAATTTGATAGTTTTGGAAATTTATATACACTCCAATATGAACATGTTTCATTCAGGGATCAATGGATAATACATGGAAGAAGATGGGGATATTTTGTGATGAAAGGAAGCAATTCTAGAGAAGACAAATTGGACACCAGACCACTGATGAGACGGTGGGGCCCAACATACCGGCCCAATTAATCCCAAATTTCGTGGGATACTAGAATACATGTATTTTAATAAATCACTCTTCATGATCCAATTCTAATTCGGCCTCCATGGTGTCCATTTAGGCGTCCCAATTTAGAGATAAACTTCTGGGCCAGATTCTGCGGCCCAGAAAAATAGCCCACCAATTAAACCATATCTCGAAAACCATAACTAATTTTGTGATTATATGTTACAAAATATTAGGGGACATCCGGAGATTAATTTAAGTATTTTATGGACCACCCAAATGTGGCCATCTACAAGGTTTTTAATGCGCCTTTGTTTGGTGGATGAAAGCTGGATGCCTTTTCGGGTCAAGTGTGGAAAGTCTTCTTTCCGCAAACTTTCCACCACCCTAGACCTACCATAATCAAGTGGGATGACTTGTACTATTGGAGGCTCGACCCAAGGGATTAAAAATTCCTATTTAAGGTAGTGGTGTTGGAGGAGTGAATAATCTTTGAGCTTTCTTTCATTGTAATGTTATGTCGTGGTTTTGTTGTCTCAAATTTTTCTTCCACATGTAAATTGTTTTAATTCATCCTTGTTTCTTAATAAAAGTTCTTATTAACTTATTATTCTATTATTCTTCTTATCACTTTGATAACATTGGTTCAAGGTGTGAACTTTTTCATTATAAACCTTGTGATATTATCACACAATGGTGGAGTGATTGTTATTTTGTTGTGTTTTTTACTTCTCCATTTCTTCCCTCATTAGTCTACTTTCCGCTTCCATTGAAACCATAGAATCAATGGAGGGCTAAAAAACTTATGGGTTTATCCAAGGGAGTAGCAAAGGGCTGGATTGGATGTTATTTATCACCTCATTAATGTATAATCACTTCTTTAATTGAGATTTTTATTTGATGATTTTTAAACTCCATTGTCCTTGTTGAATTTAAGGCCACACACTTCAAGTGCTAATACGAATCTTTACCTTGAAGTGATCAAAAATTTTATCCTTCAAGTGTATAGGTGATTAGTATTAAAGGTTTTAGGCATTAATACAGTAAGTGACGATGTTGTTTTATCTCCTTAAATGAACCCATCTCAAATATTAGAAATTGAAATCATTAAAAATGAAATACGTCCAATCCACCCCGAGTGATAACCTAGGATCAACTCATTCTTTTAAATTTAATTTACTTAATTCTCTTAGAGTTACTTTAAACCCATATAAAATCAAAAAAGTTGGCCACTTAATAGCCAAAAACATTCCATATAATGTACGTGTCTATAGGTTACTTCTTAGGTCTCCGAGGATTCGACAACCCAAGCTAAACTACAAGGACTGTCCTACTTTCTTCTCTTGGGTAAATTTGAGCGAGAATCAAATTTTGGCGCCGTTTCCGGGTACCTAAGTACGTTATCTTAGACATTATCATTCTTTTTCTTTATCCCTCTTCTCTTTTCTCACCCCTCACTCCTATGGAAGTCAATTTTGAACAAGTCCAAACATGGGAAATCTATCCCCACTTTGATCACTCAACCCCATGTGTGATGTACAATGACCATCCTAATTTCTACATGTGGGATCATCAAGAACCTAATGAACAACATTGTTTTTGCCTCTATGATCCAAAAAACATCTCGACATATAATGAGTTTCAATCCCTACAAATCCAATCTGAACACCGTCCTGTGCAATTCCAACAACTTAGTTATCCACCTAGAATAGACCATTCAGATCAACCCCTTATCCATCATAATCCACATCCATTACTTGAAAAGTTGTTTCAAAAAATGGAGATAATGAATTTTGAGGTTTCATCATTGAGGTTAGAACTAAAAAGAATTAAAAATTGTGAGGAACCCATCCCTTAACAAACCTATGATATTTATTTGGGGGACCCCATGAACTCAAACTAATACCCCACTATCCAAAGGACGTGCATTGTGATCTTTTTTTTATTTAGATGAAAATATAAATGATGAAATATCACATTGTACAGACATACTTTCGAAAATCTATTCTCATGAAATTATACAAGGATTAAAATCAGAATTAGGGCATGTTAAATTATTTGATATTCAGTTTTAAAGTGTGCAATGTGTATTACCATGTTCAAAGTTTAAGGAAATTTTCCTTCCATTTACACATTTTATTTTTCAAATCATTCATTTTTTTACACAAAAGCATTTTTTATTTTATCTCCCCCAAACTTAAAATAACACTGTCCCCAACGTTTAAAGAAAAGAAAATTTAGAAGGGGGTAGATGTAGAGAATGAAAGTTCAAAAAGGAAATTGAAAATGAGGATCATGGAATGAAGTCACCTAGTGGTTGAAGTTGAAATTCTTGTTTCTCCATTTTAATCCTTTGATATCCATGTCACTTGCAGAGTTCCCTAGTAGAAAAATAGACAAGAAAAAACAATATATATATATATATAATAAAGAAAGTAAAATATAAGTATATATATAAAAATTATAGAATAAGGAATCACAAAAAAGCCGTAGGTCATTGGTAAGCGCGCGCCCCTATCTCCCTTCGGTCCCGGGTTCGAATCCCCGCAGCTTCACTGGTTGTGACGGGGTTTGACCCACGACCCATGACGTGTCCCTTTTTATTATTATTATTATATTTTTATTATATATATATATAATTTTTTTAACCTAAAAAAACATTAAAATAAAATAAACTGATGATAAATTGTCTTTATTTTAAATTTCTGGGTAAGACATTACTCAAGGATCACACCACATGACACAGATGAATATGGTGCTCCCCTTTCATACCCATCCATACACATAATAGAAGAACAGGTCAAAAATCTATTTTTTATTTATTTTTAAATATCAAAATGATTCATTATTCCTATTTAAAATATAAAGTTGATTAAAACAACAAAATGATTGAAAACTTGAAAACCATTGGTTTCCTCCCATGAAGTGCTTTGTTTAACATCATTATCTTGACATGAACCCCCTAACTTACCCAATACCAACTTTAAACGTTTTAAGGACCCCAAATTTATCCACTTCCACTTTATTTAGATTGATTATTTGTTTAGAATTTGTGTCATATACAAACCTATGTTCTATAATGATTGGGAAATTCCAAGGAATATCAGAAATGGTTGATCCATTTTACACTATAGTCTTGCCAAAGAAATCAATGATCATTCCATCATTTTTTGTTTCAAGATAAGAGTGAATTTCAATTGAAATATCATGATTATATCCTATGAAGGGATACTTGAGTGGGGATGTAAGGAAAATGATTTTGAGCTCGGTTTGGATAGGACCTTCAGACACAGGTTGAGAATTTGAATCCAACTAAGTTTCATTTTCCAAATTCCTCAACGAAATTGTTTCATTTTGATTAGAATATTCAACCACAAAATTTGAAAGAACAGTATTAGGAATGGGTATGTACTCGATGTTTTTTATTTCTCTCAATGGTTTAGGGATTAGTGTTTTTGAAAAATCTTCAATAGAGTTATACTTAGGAGTCTCAATCCACGATGTCAAATTTCCCTCTTGTGAATACAAAAAATCATTTTCCTCTTGATTTAAAAACCCATAAAAAATTACTTGATCCTCTTAATCTTCCCCAAATCCAAAGGTTTTCTCTTCAGTAAATTCATGAGAGGTTTGTAGGAAAATAGACACTTCACATAAGGTTATGGAAGGGACAATTTGGTGATCATTTTAGTTTTATTATGAGTATTCAATAAAAAAACAAAAAAAACAATAAATTTGCGCGTCGAGCAATGAAATGACCTAATGAGTGGCTTTCGACACTTGGGGATCGTGACTCCATTGTTATATGACCCAGAGTTAGTAATATTATCTCTATTTTTGGTAATTTGAATTTGTTTTTGACTGAGTTAAATCGAGATGATGCTTGAGTATGTGGGATTCACTTGGTTCCCTAAGGTCTTTGAGCCTAGGAGTAATCGACAAAGTCTCGCTACAGGGGTTTACTCTTTTGTGTGCAATTTCAATTACCATGGAAAAATTGAAAAAAAATAATTATAATACAATAAAAAAAATTGAATACTCATCTTAATATTGAAAAGTGATTTCACCCAGCGCTTTCTTCAATTTCCCCCTTGAATAAAGATGAACCCCCATGTCTATTGTTATGCACGACACATCCTCATACTTAATTGATATTGGATGAAATATGGAAATGAATATGAACAAAGGAATGGGCATGGGATTGTGATCTGCTTATGAAACTATCTTGTATTAAAATATTTTTATGGGTTTCATGATTGTTTGGTATAATGGTTTCTGGTGATCATTGTGTATTAAAATGTTTTTGGGAAAGGGAATTCGAATTTCATATTGTTGAGACACATTTTGCTTGAGTATGAAAAACTCAAGTTGGGGGGTGTGATTAGCCACTAAATGAGGCAAATATTCATTGTTAATATAAATAATATCCATGTTCTTTATTATTAATAAACACCATTTTAGTGCATTTTACACTTTGAACATCATTTCACATTATGATTGTAATACCTTCTTAAAATGCACTATTATGTGGTACATTTTTGAACATAATTTGAAGTACCAAATGATTCATCTGATTATAAATATTTTAATTTGATATTTTTGGAAATTTATCTACACTCCAATATGAAAATTTTTCATTCAGGGATCTATGGATAATTCATGGAAGAAGATGGAGATATTTTGTGATGAAAGGAAGCAATTCTAGAGAAGACAGATTGGACACCAGCCCACTGATGAGACGGTGGGGCCCAAAATATAGGCTCAATTAATCCCAAATTTCGTGGGATTCTATAGTACATGTCTAGGAACAAATAAATCTTCATGATAAAATTCTAATTCTTCCTCCATGGTGTCCATTTAGGCGGCCCAAGTTAGAGACAAAATTCTGGGCCAGATTTTGCGGCCCAGAAAAACATCACACAAATTAAACCATATCTAGAAAACAATAACTCCTCTTTTGTTGAGATTTTAAAGTATATTACGGGACATAAATATATTAATTTAAGTATTCTATGGACCACCCAAATTCTTCCATATAAAAGGTGTTTAATGCGCCTCTTTTTGGTGGATGCAAGCTGGATGCCTTTTTGGGTCAAGGGTGGAAAGTCTTCTTTCCAAAAACTTTCCACCACCCTAGACCTACCATACTCAAGTTGGATGACTTGTACTGTTGGAGGCTCGACCCAAGGTATAAAAAATTACATTTTAAGGAAGTGGTGTTGGAGGATTTAATAATATTTGAGATTTCTTTCATTGTAATGTTATTCTGCAGTTTTGTTGTCTCAAATTTGTTTTCCACATGTAAGTTGTTTTAATTCATCCATGTTTCTTAATAAAAGTTCTTATTATATTATTATTATGTTCTTATCCTTATCACTTTGATACCGTTGGTTCAAGGTGTGAAATTTATCATACCAAACCTTGTGATATTATCACACAACGGTGGAGTGATTGTTATTTTATTGTGTTTTTTACTTCTCCATTTCTTCCCTCATTAGTCTACTTTCCGCTTCCATTGAAACCATAGAATCAATGGAGGGATAACCCACTAATGGGTTGATCCAAGGGAGTAGCAAGGGGATGGATTGGATGTTATTTATCACCTCATTAATGTATAATCACTTCTTTAATTGAGATTTTTATTTGATGATTTTTAAACTCCATCGTCCTTGTTGAATTTAAGGCCACACACTTCAAGTGCTAATACGAACCTTTAATTTGAAGTGCTCAAAACTTTGATCCTTCAAGTGTATAGGTGATTAGTATTAAAGGGTGTAGGAATTAAACTAGTAAGTGATGATGTTGTTTTATCTCCTTAAATGAACCCATCTCAAATATAAGAAATTGAAATCATTAAAAAGGAAATATGTCCAATCCACCCCGAGCGATAATCTAGGATCAACTCATTATTTTAAATTGAATTCACTTAAGTCTCTTAGAGTTAATTTAAACCCATATAAAATCAACCAAATTTGGCCACTTCATAGCCAAAAAAAATTCCATATAATGTACGTGTGTATAGGTTACTTCTTAGGTATCTGAGGATTCGACAACACAAGCTAAACTACAAGGAAAGTCCTACCTTATTCTCTTGGGTAAATTTGAGCAAGAATCAAATTTTGGCGCCATTTTTGGGGACCTAAGTAAGTTATCTTAGACATTATCATTCTTTTTCTTCATCCCTCTTCTCTTTTCTCACCCCTCACTCCTATGGAAGTCAATTTTGAACAAGTCCAAACATGGGAAATCTATCCCCACTTTGATCACTCAACCCCATGTGTGATGTACAATGACCATCCTAATTTCTACACGTGGGATCATCAACAACCTAATGAACCACATTGTTTTTCCCCTATGATCCACAAAACATCTAAACATATAATGAGTTTCAATACCCACAAATACAATATGAACAACCTCCTGTGCAATTCCAACAACTTAATTATCCACCTAGAATAGACCATTCAGATCAACCCCTTATCCATCCTAATCCACTTCCATTACTTGAAAAGTTGTGTCAACAAATGGAGATAATGAATTTTGAGGTTTCATCATTGAGGTTAGAACTACAAATCATTAAAAATTGTGAGGAACCCATCCCTTCACAAACCTATGATATTTATTTGGGGGACCCCGTGAACTCAAACTAATACCCCACTATCCAAAGGACGTGCATTGTGATATTTTTTTTATTTGGATGAAAATATAAATGATGAAATATCACATTGGACAGCCAAAATTTCCAAAATATATGCTCATGAAATTATAAAAGGATTAAAATCAGAATCAAGTCATGCTAAATTATTTGATATTCAGTTACAAAGTGTGCAATGTGTATTACCATGTTCAAAGTTAAAGGAAATTTTCCTTCCATTTACACATTTTATTTTTCAAATCATTCATTTTTTTAGACAAAATCATTTTTTATTTTATCTCCCCCCAACTAAAAATAACACTGTCCCCAACGTTTAAAGAAAAGACAATTTATAAGGGGGGTATAAGTAGATAATGAAAGTTCAAAAAGGAAATTGAAAATGAGGATCATGGAATGAAGTCACCTGGTGGTTGAAGTTGAAATTCTTGCTGCTCCCTTTTTATCCTTTGATATCCATGTCACTTATAGAGTTCCCTAGTTGAAAAAAAAACAAAACAAAAAACAAAACAAAAAACAAAACAATATATATATATATAATAAAGAAAGTAAAATATAAGTATATATATAAAAATTATAGAATAAGGAATCACGAAAGCCGTAGGTCATTGGTAAGCGCCCGCCCCTGTCTCCCTTCGGTCCCGGGTACGAATACCCGCAGATTCGCCGGTTGTGACAGTGTTTGACCCACGACCCATGACGTGTACCTTATTATTATTATTATTATTATATTTTTATTATATATATTTTTTTAACCTACAAATACATTAACATAAAATAAACAGATGATACATTATCTTCATTTTAAATTTCTGGGTAAGGCATTACTCAAGGATCACACCACATGACATGGATGAATATGGTGCTCCCCTTTCATACCCATACTTACACAAAATAGAAGAACAGGTCAAAAATATATATATTTTTTATTTTTAAATATCAAAATGATCCATTATTCCTATTTAAAATATAAATTTGATTAAAAGAACAAAATGATTGAAAATTTGAAAACCATGGGTTGCCTACCATGAAACGCTTTGTTTAGCATTGTTAGCTCGACATGAACCCCCTAACTTACCCTATACCAACTTTCAACGTTTTAAGGACCAAAATTTTCTCCACTTTCACTTTATTTTGATTGATTATTTATTTAGAATTTTTGTCATATACAAACCTATGTTCTACAATGATTGGGAAATTCCAAGGAATATCAGAAATGGTTGATCCAGTTTCCACTATAGTCTTTCCAAATACATCAATGATCATTCCAACATTTTTGGTTTCATGATAAGAGTGAATTCAAATTGAAATGCCATGATTATATCCTATGAAGGGATAATTGAGCGGGGAAGTAAGGAAAATGATTTTGAGCTCGGTTTGGATAGGAACTTCAGACACAGGTTGAGAATTTGAATCCAACTCAGTTTCATTTTCCAAATTCCTCAACGAAATTGTTTCATTTTGATCATAATATTCAACCAAAAAATTTAAAAGAACAGTATTAGGAATGGGTATATACTCAATGTTTTTTATTTCTCTCAATGGTTCAGGGATTGGTGTTTTTGAAAAATCGTCAATAGAGTTATACTTAGGAGACTCAATCCACAATGTCAAATTTCACTCTTGTGAATACAAAAAATCATTTTCCTCTTGATTTAAAAACCCACAAAAAATTCCTTGATCCTCTTCATCTTCCCCAAATCCAAAGGTTTTATCTTCAGTAAATTCATGAGGGGTTTGTAGGAAACTAGACACTTCACATAAGGTTATGGAAGGGACAGTTTGGTGATAATTTTAGTTTTAATAAGAGTTTTCAATAAAAATACAAAAAAAAAATAGTAAATTTGCGCGTGGAGCAATGAAATGACCTAACGAGTGGCTTTCAGAACTTGGGGATCGTGACTCCATAGTTGTCTGACCCAGATTTAGTAATATTATCTCTATTTTTGGTAATTTGAATTTTTTTTTGACTGAGTTAACTCGAGATGATGCCCGAGTATGTGGGCTTCACTTGGGGCCCTAAGGTCTTTGAGCCTAGGAGTAATCGGCAAAGTCTTGCTACATGGGTTTACTCTTTTGAATGCAATTTCAATTACCATGGAAAAATTGAAAAAATTAATAATAATAATACAATAAAAAAATTGAATACTCATCTTAATATTGAAATGTGATTCCACCCAGCGCTTTTGTCATTTCCCCCTTGAATAAAGATGAACCCCCATGTCTATTCTGATGCACAACACATCCTCATACTTAATTGATATTTAATGAAATATGACAATGAATATGAACAAAGGAATGAGATTGGTATTGAGATATTCTTATGAAACTATCTTGTATTAAAATATTTTTATGGGTTTCATGATTGTTTGGTATAAGGGTTTCTGGTGATCATTGTGTATTAAAATGTTTTTGGAAAAGGGAATTCAAATTTCATATTGTTGAGACACATTTTGCTTGGGACTAGGAAAACTCAATTTGGGGGGGTGTGATTAGCCACTAAATGAGGCTAATATTCATTGTTAATATACATAATATTTATGTTCTTTATTATTCATAAACACCATTTTAGTGCATTTTACACTTTGAACATCATTTCACATTATGATTGTAATACCTTCTTAAAATGCACTATTATGTGGTAAATTTTTGAACATCATTTGAAGTACACAATGATTCATCTGATTATACATATTTTAATTTGATATTTTTGGAAATATATCTACACTCCAATATGAAAATGTATCATCCAGGGATCAATGGATAATTCATGGAAGAAGATTGGTATATTTTTTGATGAAAGAAAGTAATTCTAGAGAAGATAGATTGGACACCATCTCACTGATGAGACGGTGGGGAACAAAATAGATGCTCAATGAATCCCAAATTTCGTGGGATTCTATAACACATGTAGAGGAACAAATCACTCTTCAGGATCCAATTCTAATTCTGCTTCCATGATGTCCATTTAGACGGCCCAATTTAGAGATAAAATTCTGGGCCAGATTCTGCGGCCCAGAAAAATAGCCTACCAATTAAACCATATCTCGAAAACCATAACTCCCATTTTGTTGAGATTTTACAGGCTATTAGTGGAAATACATAGATTAATTCAAGTCTTCTATGTCCCAACCAAATTATTCCATATAAAAGGTGTTTAATGCGCCTCATTTTGGTGGATGCATGCTGGATGCCTTTTCGGGTCAAGGTTGGAAAGTCTTCTTTCGACAAACTTTCCACCACCCTAGACCTACCATACTTAAGTGGGATGACTTTTACTGTTTGAGGATTGACCCAAGGTATAAAAACTTCCTATTTAAGGCAGTGTTGTTGGAGTATTTAAGAATATTTGAGCTTTCTTTCATTGTAATGTTATGTTGCGGTTTTGTTGTCTCAAATTTGTCTTCCACATGTAAGTTGTTTTAATTCATCCTTGTTTCTTAATAAAAGTTCTTATTATCATGATATTATATTCTTCTACTTATCACTTTGATACCGTTGGTTCAAGGTGTGAAATTTATCATACCAAACCTTGTGAGATTATCACACAACGGTGGAGTGATTATTATTTTATTGTGTTTTTTTACTTCTCCATTTCTTCCCTCATTAGTCTACTTTCCGCTTCCATTGAAACCATAGAATCAATGGAGAGATAACCCACTTTTGGGTTGATCCAAGGGAGTAGAAATGGGCTGGATTGGATGTTATTTATCACCTCATTAATGTATAATCACTTCTTTAATTGAGATTCTTATTTGATGATTTTTAAACTCCATCGTACTTGTTGAATTTAAGGCCACACACTTCAAGTGCTAATATGAACCTTTACCTTGAAGTTCTCAAAACTTTGATCCTTCAAGTGTATAGGTGATTAGTATTAAAGGGTTTAGGAATTAAACCAGTAAGTGATGATGTTGTTTTATCTCCTTAAATGAACCCATCTCAAATATAAGAAATTGAAATCATTAAAAAGGAAATACATCCAATCCACCTCGAGCGATAACCTAGGATCAACTCATTCTTTTAAATTGAATTCACTTAAGTCTCTTAGAGTTACTTTAAACCCATATAAAATCAACCCATGTTGGCCACTTCATATCCAAAAATATTCCATATAATGTACGTGTCTAAAGGTTACTTCTTAGGTCTCTGAGGATTCAACAACCCAAGCTAAACTATAAGGACCGTTCAACCTTTTTCTCTTGGGTAAATTTGAGCGAGAATCAAATTTTGGCGCCATTTCCGGGGACCTAAGTAAGTTATCTTAGACATTATCATTATTTTTCTTCATCCATCTTCTCTTTTCTCACCCCTCACTCCTATGGAAGTCAATTTTGAACAAGTCCAAACATGGGAAACCTATCCCCACTTTGATCATTCAACCCCATGTGTGATGTACAATGAGCATCCTAATTTCTACATGTGGGATCATCAAAAACCTAATGAACCAAATTGTTTTTACCCCTATGATCCACAAAAAATATCAACATATAATGAGTTTCAATCCCCACAAATCCAATCTGAACACCCTCCTGTGCAATTCCAACAACTTAATTATCCACCTAGAATAGACCATTCAGATCAACCCCTTATCCATCCTAATCCACATACATTACTTGAAAAGTTGTGTCAACAAATGGAGATAATGAATTTTGAGGTTTCATCATTGAGGTTAGAACTACAAATCATTAAAAATTGTGAGGAACCCATCCCTTCACAAACTTATGATATTTTTTTTGGGGGACCCCATGAACTCAAACTAATACCCCACTATCCAAAGGACATGCATTGTGATATTTTTTTTATTTGGATGAAAATATAAATGATAAAATATCACATTGGATAGCCACACTTTCCAAAATATTTTCTCATGAAATTATACAAGGATTAAAATCAGAATCAGGGCATGCTAAATTATATGATATTCAGTTTCAAAGTGTGAAATGTGTATTACCATGTTCAAAGTTAAAGGAAATTTTCCTTCAATTTACACATTTTATTTTTCAAATCATTCATTTTTTTACACAAAAGAATTTTTTATTTTATCTCCCCCCAACTTAAAATAACACTGTCCCCAGCATTTAAAGAAAAGAAAATTTAGAAGGGGGTAGAGGTAGAGAATGATAGTTCAAAAAGGAAATTGGAAATGAGGATCATGGAATGAAGTCACCTAGTGGTTGAAGTTGAAATTCTTACTGCTACATTTTAATCCTTTGATATCCATGTCACTTGAAGAGTTCCCTAGTAGAAAAAAAGACAAAAAAAAACAAAACCACATATATATATATAATAAAGAAATTTAAATTTAAGTATATATATAAAAATTATAGAATAAGGAATCACAAAAGCCGTAGCTCAGTGGTAAGCGTGCGCCCCTGTCTCCCTTCGGTCCCGAGTTCGAATCCCCGCGGCTTCACCGGTTGTGACGGGGTTTGACCCACGACCCATGACGTGTCCCTTATTATTATTATTATTATTATATTTTCTTTATATATATATATTTTTTAACCTACAAAAACATTAAAATAAAATAAACTGATGATACATTGTCTTCATTTAAAATTTCTGGGTAAGGATTTACTCAAGGATCACACCATGTGACACTAATGAATATGGTGCTCCCCTTTCATACCCATCCATACACATAATAAAAGAACATGCCAATTTTTTTTATTTTTAAATATAAAAATGATTCATTATTCCTATTTAAAATATAAAGTTGATTAAAACAAAAAAATGATTGAAAACTTGAAAACCATGGGTTACCTCCCATGCAAGGCTTTGTTTAACATCGTTAGCTCGACATGAACCCCCTAACTAACCCAATACCAACTTTCAACATTTTAAGGACCCCAAATTTATCCACTTACACTTTATTTAGATTGATTCTTTGTTTAGAATTTCTGTCATATACAAACCTATGTTCTAAAATGATTGGGAAATTCCAAGGAATATCAGAAATGGTTGATCTAGTTTCCACTATAGTCTCGCCAAAGACATCAATGATCATCCCAACATTTTTGGTTTCAAGATAAGAGTGAATTCTAATTGAAATGTCATGATTATATCCTATGAAGGGATACTTGAGCGGCGAAGTAAGGAAAATGATTTTGAGCTCGGTTTGGATAGGACCTTCAGACACAGGTTGAGAATTTAAATCCAACTCAGTTTCATTTTCCAAATTCCTCAACGAAATTGTTTCATTTTGATCAGAATATTCAACCACAAAATTTGAAAGAAGAGTATTAGGAATGGGTATGTACTCAATGTTTTTTATTTCTCTCAATGGTTCATGGATTGGTGTTTTTGAAAAATCTTCAATATAGTTAAACTTAGGAGACTCAATCCATGATGTGAAATTTCACTGTTGTGAATACAAAAAATCATTTTCCTCTTGATTTAAAAACCCATAAAAAATTCCTTGATCCTCTTCATCTTCCCCAAATCCAAGGGTTTTATCTTCAGTAAATTCATGAGAGGTTTGTAGGAAACTAGACACTTCACATAAGGTTATGTACGGGACAGTTTGGTGATCATTTTAGTTTTAATATGAGTATTCAATAAAAAAACAAAAAACAAACAATAAATTTGCTCGTAGAGCAATTAAATGACCTAATGAGTGGCTTTCGACACTTGGGGATTGTGAATCCCACAGTTAGTAATATTATCTCTATTTTTGGTAATTTGATTTTTTTTTTGACTGAGTTAACTCGAGATGATGCCCGAGTATGTGGGATTCACTTGGTGCCCTAAGGTCTTTGAGCCTAGGAGTCATCGGCAAAGTCTCGCTACAAGGGTTTACTCTTTTGAGTGAAATTTAAATTACCATGGCAAAATTGCAAAAAAAATAAAAAAAATAAAAAAAATAAAAATACAATAAAAAAAATTAAATACTCATCTTAATATTGAAATGTGATTCCACCCAGTTCTTTCATCATTTCCACCTTGAATAAAGATGAACACCCATGTCTATTGTGATGCACAACACATCCTCATACTTAATTGATATTGGATGAAATATGGAAATGAATATGAACAAAGGAATGAGATTGGGATTGAGATATGCTTATGAAACTATCTTGTATTAAAATATTTTTATGGGTTTCATGATTGTTTGGTATAAGGGTTTCTGGTGATCATTGTGTATTAATATGTTTTTGGAGGAGGGAATTCGAATTTCATATTGTTGAGACACATTTTTCTCGGGACTAGAAAAACTCAAGTTGGGGGTGTGATTAGCCACTAAATGAGGATAATATTCATTGTTAATATACATAATATTCATGGTCTTTACTATTCATAAACACCATTTTAGTGAATTTTACACTTTGAACATCATTTCACATTATGATTGTAATACCTTCTTAAAAAGAACTATTATGTGGTACATTTTTGAACATCATTTGAAGTACCCAATGATTATCTTATTATACATATTTTAATTTTATATTTTTGGAAATTTATCTACACTCCAATATGAACATATTTCATTCAGGGATCAATGGAGAATTCATGGAAGAGGATGGGGATATTTTGTGATTAAAGGAAGCAATTCTAGAGAAGACAGATTGGACACCATCCCACTGATGATATAGTGGGGCCCAACATATAGGCCCAATGAATCCCAAATTTCTTGGGATTCTATAAGAAATTTATTGGAACAAATCACTCTTCAAGATCCAATTATAATTCTGCATACATGGTGTCTATTTAGGCGGCCCAATTTAGAGATAAAATTCTGCTTCAGATTCTGCGGCCCAGAAAAACATCCCACCAATTAAACCATATATTGAAAAACATAACTCCTTTTATGTTGATATTTTACAGGATATTAGGGAACATACATATATTAATTAAATTATTATATGGCCCACCAAAATTCTTCCATATAAAAGGTGTTTAATGCGCCTCTTTTTGGTGGATGCAAGCTGGATGCCTTTTCGGGTCAAGGGTGGAAAGTCTTCTTTCCACAAACATTCCACCACCCTAGACCTACCATACTCAAGTGGGATGACTTGTAATGTTGGAGGATCTACCCAAGGTATCAAAAATGCCTATTTAAGTCTGTGGTGTTGGAGGATTAAATAATCTTTGAGCTTTCTTTCATTGTAATGTTATGCTGCTGTTTTGTTGTCTCAAATTTGTCTTCCACATGTAAGTTGTTTTAATTCATCCTTGTTTCTTAATAAAAGTTCTTCTTATATTATTATTATGTTCTTATAATTTTCACTTTGATACCGTTGGTTCAAGGTGTGAAATTTTTCATACCAAACCTTTTGATATTATCACACAACGGTGGAGTGATTGTTATTTTATTGTGTTTTTTTACTTCTCCATTTCTTCCCTCATTAGTCTACTTTCCGCTTCCATTGAAACCATAGAATCAATGGAGGGCTAACACACTTTTGGGTTGATCCAAGGGGGTAGAAAGGGGCTGGATTGGATGTTATTTATCACTTAATTAATGTATAATCACTTCTTTAATTGAGATTTTTATTTGGTGATATTTAAACTCCATCGTCCTTGTTGAATTTATGGCCACACACTTCATGTGCTAATACGACCTTTACCTTGAAGTGTTCAAAACTTTGATCCTTCAAGTGTATAGGTAATTAGTATTAAAGGGTGTATGAATTAAACCAGTAAGTGATGTTGTTGTTTTATCTCCTTAAATGAACCCATCTCAAATATAAGAAATTGAAACCATTAAAAGGAAATACATCAAATCCACCCCGAGCAATAACCTAGGATCAACTCATTCTTTTAAATTGAATTCAATTAAGCCTCTTAGAGTTCTGTTAAACCCATATAAAATAAACCCATGTTGGCCACTTCATAGCCAAAAACAGTCCATATAATGTACGTGTCTAAAGGTTACTTCTTAGGTCTCTGAGGATTCAACAACCCAAGCTAAACTACAAGGACCGTCCTACCTTCCTCTCTGGGGTAAATTTGAGCGAGAATCAAATTTTGGCGCCATTTCCGGGGACCTAAGTAAGTTATCTTAGATATTATAATTCTTTTTATTCATCCCTCTTCTCTTTTCTCACCCCTCACTCCTATGGAAGTCAATTTTGAACAAGTCCAAACATGGGAAACCTTTCCCCACTTTGATCACTCAACCCCATGTGTGATGTACAATGACTATCTTAATTTCTACATGTGGGATCATCAACAACCTAATAAACCACATTGTTTTTACCCCTATGATCCACAAAACATATCAACATATAATGAGTTTCAATCCCCACAAATACAATATGAACACCCTCCTGTCCAATTCCAACAAATTAATTATCCACCTAGAATAGACTATTTAGATCAACCCCTTATCCATCCTAATCAACATCCATTACTTGAAAAGTTGTGTCAACAAATGGAGATAATGAATTTTGATGTTTCATCATTGAGGTTATAACTACAAAGCATTAAAAATAGTGAGGAACCCATCCCTTCAAAAACCTATGATATTTATTTGGGGGACCCCATGAACTCAAACTAATACACCGCTATCCAAAGGATGTGCATTATGATCTTTTTTTTATTTGGATGAAAATATAAACAATTAAATATCACATTGGACAGCCACACTTTCCAAAATCTATGCTCATGAAATTATACAAGGATTAAAATCAGAATCAGGGCATGCTAAATTATTTAATATTTAGTTTCAAAGTGTGAAATGTGTATTACCATGTTCAAAGTTAATGTAAATTTTTCTTCCACTTACACATTTTATTTTTCAAATAATTAATTTTTTTTACACAAAAGAATTTTTTATTTTATCTCCCCCCAACATAAAATAACATTGTCCCCAGCATTTAAAGAAAAAAAAATTTATAAGGGGTTAGAGGTAGAGAATGAAAGTTAAAAAAGGAAATTGAAAATGAGGATCATGGAATGAAGTCACCTGGTGGTTGAAGTTGAAATTATTGCTGCTCCCTTTTAATCCTTTGATATCCATGTCACTTGCAGAGTTCCCTAGTAGAAAAAAAAACAAAAAAAAAACAAAAAAAACAATATATATATATATATATAATAAAGAAAGTAAAATATAAGTATATATATAAAAATTATAGAATAAGGAATCACAAAAAGCCATAGGTTAGTGGTAATAGCGCGCCCCTGTCTCCCTTTGGTCTGGGGTTCGAATCCCCGCGGCTTCGCCGGTTGTGACGGGGTTTGACCCATGACCCATGACGTGTCCCTTATTATTATTATTATATTTTTATTATATATATTTTTTTAACCTACAAAAACATTAAAATAAAATAAACTGATGATAAATTGTCTTCATTTTTAATTTCTTGGTAAGGCATTACTCAAGGATCACACCACGTGACACGGATGAATATGGTGCTCCCCTTTCATACCCATCCATACACATAATAGAAGAACAGGTCAAGAATCTATTTTTTTTTATTTTCAAATATCAAAATGATTCATTATTCTTATTTAACATATAAAGTTGATTAAAACAACAAAATGATTGAAAACTTGAAAACCATGGGTTGCCTCCCATGTAGCGCTTTGTTTAACGTCGCTAGCTCGACATGAACCCCCTAACTTATCGAATACCAACTTTCAACCTTTTAAGGAACCAAAATTTCTCCACTTCCACTATATTTAGATTGATTATTTTTTTAGAATTTGTGTCATGTACAAACCTATGTTCTACAATGATTGGGAAATTCCAAGGAATATCAGAAATGGTTGATCTAGTTTCCAGTATTGTGTTTCCAAAGACACCAATGATCATTCCAACATTTTTGGTTTCAATATAAGAGTGAATTATAATTGAAATGTCATGATTATATCCCATGAAGTGATACTTGAGCAGGGAAGTAAGGAAAATGATTTTGAGCTCGGTTTGGATATCACCTTCAGACACAGGTTGAGAATTTGAATCCAACTCAGTTTCATTTTCCAAATTCCTCAACAAAATTGTTTCATTTTGATCAGAAGATTCAACCACAAAATTTGAAAGAACATTATTAGGAAGGGGTATGGACTCAATGTTTTTTATTTCTCTCAATTGTTCAGGGATTGGTATTTTTGAAAAATCGTCAATAGAGTTATACTTAGGAGACTCAATCCACGATGTAAAATTTCCCTCTTATGAATAAAAAAAACCATTTTCCTCTTGATTTAAAAACCCATAAAAAATTACTTGATCCTCTTGATCTTCCCCAAATCCAAAGGTTTTCTCTTCAGAAAATTCATGAGAGGTTTGTGGGAAACCAGAAACTTCACATAAGGTTATGGAAGGGACGATGTGGTGATAATTTTAGTTTTAATATGATTATTCAATAAAAAAAAACAATAAATTTGTGCGTAGAGCAATGAAATGACCTAATGAGTGGCTTTCGGCACTTGGGGATCGTGACTCCATAGTTGTCTGGCCTAGAGTTAGTAATTTTGTCTCTATTTTTGGTAATTTGAATTAATTTTTGACTGAGTTTACTCGAGATGATGCCTGAGTATGTGGGCTTCACTTGGCGCCCTAAGGTCTTTGAGCCTGGGAGTAATCGGAAAAGTCTCGCTACAGAGGTTTACTCTTTTGAGTGCAATTTCAATTACCATGGAAAAATTTCAAAACCAAAAAAACAAAAAAACAAAAAAACTAATAATAAAATAAAAAATATTTGAATAATCATCTTAATATTGAAATGTGATTCCACCTAGCTCTTTCGTTATTTACTCTTTGAATAAAGATGAACCCCCATGTCTATTGTGATGCACAACACATCCTCATACTTAATTGATATTGGATGAAATATGGAAATGAATTTGAACAAAGGAATGAGATTGGGATTGGGATCTGCTTATGAAACTATATTGTATTAAAATATTTTGATGGGTTTCATGATTGTTTGGTATAAGGGTTTCTGGTGATCATTGTGTATTAAAATGTTTTTGGAAAAGAGAATTCAAATTTCATATTGTTGAGACAAATTTTTCTCGGGATTAGAAAAACTCAAGTTAGGGGGGGGGGGTGATTAGCTGCTAAATGAGGCTAATATTCATTGTTAATATACATAATATTCATGTTATTTATTATTCATAGACAACATTTTAGTGCATTTTACACTTTGAACATCATTTCACATTATGATTATAATACCTTCTTAAAATGCACTATTATGTGGTACATTTTTGAACATCATTTGAAGTACCCAAAGATTCATCTGATTATACATATTTTAATTTTATATTTTTGGAAATTGATCTACACTCCAATAGGAACATGTTTCATTCAGGGATCAATGAAGAATTCATGGAAGAATATGAGGATATTTTGTGATGAAAGGAAGCAATTCTAGAGAAGACAGATTGGAAAAAAGACCACTGATGAGACTGTGGGCCACAACATACAAGCCCAATGAATCCCAAATTTCGTGATATGCTACAATACCTGTATAGGAACAAATCCCTATTCAGGATCCAATTATAATTCTGCCTCCAGGGTGTCCATTTAGGTGGCCCAAGTTAGAGATAAAATTCTGGCCTAGATTCTGCGGCCCGGAAAAATATCCCACCAATTAAACCATATCTCGAAAACCATAACTACTTTTGGGTTGAGATTTTACAGAATATTAGGGGACAACCGGGTATTTATTTAAGTCTTCTATATCCACCCAAATTCGGCCATCTATAAGGTGTTTAATTCTCCTGAGTTTGGTGGATGCAAGCTGGATTCCTTTTCGGGTCAAGGGTGGAAAGTCTTCTTTCCACAAACTTTCCACCAACCTAGACCTACCATACTCATGTGGGATGACTTGTACTGTTGGAGGGTCGACCAAAGGGATAAAAAATGCCTATTTAAGGCAGTGGTGTTGGAGGATTTAAGAATCTTTTAGCTTTCTTTCATTGTAATGTTATGCTGCGGTTTTGTTGTCTCAAATTTGTCTTCCACATGTAAGTTGTTTTAATTCATCCTTGTTTCTTAATAAAAGTTCTTCTTATCTTATTATTATGTTCTTCTCCTTATCAAATTGATACCTTTGGTTCAAGGTGTGAAATTTTTCATACCAAACCTTGTGATACTATCACACAATGGTGGAGTGATTGTTATTTTATTGTGTTTTTTTACTTCTCCATTTCTTCCCTCATTAGTCTACTTTCCGCTTCCATTGAAACCATAGAATCAATGGATGGATAACCCACTTATGGGTTGATCCAAGGGAGTAGTAAGGGGATGGATTGGATTTTATTTATCACCTCATTAATGTATAATCACTTCATTAATTGAGATTTTTATTTGATGATTTTTAAACTCCATCGTCCTTGTTGAATTTATGGCCACACACTTCAAGTGCTAATACAAACCTTTACCTTGAAGTGCTCAAAACTTTGATCCTCCAAGTGTATAAATGATTAGTATTAAATGGTGTAGGCATTAAAATAGTAAGTGATGATGTTGTTTTATCTCCTTAAATGAAACCATCTCAAATATAAGAAATTTAAATCATTAAAAAGGAAATACATCCAATCCACCCCGAGAGATAACCTAGGATCAACTCATTATTTTAAATTGAATTAACTTAAGTCTCTTAGAGTTCCTTTAAACACATATAAAATCAACCCATGTTTGCCACTTCATAGCCAAAAATAGTCCATAGAATGTACGTGTCTATAGGTTACTTATTAGGTCTCTGAGGATTCGACAACCCAAGCTAAACTACAAGGACCGTCCTACCTTCTTCTTTTGGGTAAATTTGAGCGAGAATTAGGTAACGACACCCTTATTAGATTTAAAATTAAATGGATAACTTTTCCTATGGATTAAGAAGTGCCTATAGAATTTATAGTAGTTTAGGCAGAGGTTGACTTGCACCCCATATTGAGACTACCAGATGATGGCATTGGGTATGTAGTGTTCTGTAATGAATTATTTATTGTAATAGGTTATTTCATGATGTATGAGAAAGTGGTGATTGCCAGTGGTTCATGATAGTTTAGGGAGTAAGAGCAGAACTACACGACCCGTGATCATGAGCTACTGGTAGTGTTTTTCTCATTGAAAATGTGGTGAAAATACTTGATAGGTGATCAGTTTACCATCCACTCCAACCACAAAAGTCTCTAGTATATATTCTCCCAAAAGTAGTTGAACTTGTGACAAAGGAGGTGGCTAGAGTTCCTCTTGGATTATGAATTCAAAATTTTCTATACTACTAGGAAGGGGAACATGGTGGCAGATGTGCTCAACATGAGATCTAACTTTTAGTTGTTGAGTGAGGCATCAGAATAGTTAGCCATGATGAAAATATCCTTCATGGATGGGGATAAAGCAGCTTACCTCCAGTAAATGGTTATCACTCCTGCACTCTTACAACAAGTTCGAGAGGCACAACTTGGGGAATTCAACTACAATACCTGACATGCTCGGTTATCCACAAGAAATACCTTGATCAACATTTGACAGGTGGGGGGAATGTATTTATTTTTAGAGGTTGTACAATTATACTAGCAGCGTTGTGAGAGGAGGTTTTGAGGGAGTTTCACACATCCCCTTTAGTGGTCCATCCGGATGTGGAAGAGATATACTAGGACCCCTAACCTTAGTTCTGGTGGCCAGGTATGAAGAAGGCAGTGACATAGTTCATTTCTTGGTGCCTCACTTATCAGCATGTGAAGGTAGAACATCACATTCCAGCAGGCCAGGCTCATCCACATGAGGTGCTAGAGTGAAAGTGGGATGGAATATCAATGGAATTCATGATGGGTTTTCCATGTACACCTAGGGGGAACGATACCATCTGAGTTATTGTTGTCCTACTCACCAAGTCGGTCGACTTCCTACCCATTCGAGAGAGGGGTTCGGTAAAGGGATTAGGAAACATCTATATTCAAGAGATAGTTTATATTCATGGGGTTCCCTTGAAAATAATTTTTGACCATGATGAAAGCTTCACATCCTGGATGTGGAGGGGATTGTTGGAGGCATTCGGGACTCAGTTGTTCCTAACCATGATGTTTCATCCCCATATGGACAACCATACAGAGAGGACCATCTTATTCCTAGAGGACATGCTATGTGTTGGAATCCTAGACTTTGGTCATAGTTGGGAGGATCACCTACCTATGGTGGAGTTTGAAAACATTGAAAAGTACCACTTCACCATTGGTGTGACACCATTCGAGGCCCTGTATGGGTGACCATGAAGGTCATCACTATGTTGGACAAACCCATAGGAGTAAGCACTCATGGGTCTCGAGTTGGTACAAGCTACCATTGAGAAGGTGAAAATCATCCAGGAGCAAATGAGGACTACTAGAGCAGGAACAAATCATATGAAGACAGGAGATGAAGGCTCTTTGAGTTCGAGGTGGGAGAACATGTGTTCTTTTAGGTCTCACCTCGATGAGGATTGCATAGATTTGGTTGGGGCAGCAAGTTATCTTTGAGATTAAACATCCCTTTTTAGATTATGAGCAGAGTTAGCAAGGTGACATACTGCCTAGCTCTACCCCCACAAATCCATCAGGTTTATGATGTATTTCATGTGTCGCGGATGAGAAGGTACATGCATGATCCATTGCACTCCATCGACTAGGGAGATCTAGAAATTGATGATGGGGAACTGTTTGCAGAGTTCCTAGAGAAGATATAGAATCAAAAGGAGACGATATTTTATGGGAGGTTTATTCCTCTAGTGCATGTTCGGTGATAGCATGGTAATCTCCAAGAGAGAAATTGGGAGAGGGAGGCTCAAATTTGTGTTTAGTACCCTCTCCTTTTCATCAAGTAGCCCATATTTTGGATTTTGAGGATATAAATCCCTAAGATTGGGAGAATTTAATGACTCAGATTTTTCTCTAAATTATTTTTATAAATTAATTGAGATATTTTGAGACCAGGCATTGAGATAGAATGAGATTCTAAGTCTTGGTGTGCCTGAAATAAATCTTTGAATAAAGTTCAGCTGTTAATTAAAAACGCTCAGGTGGATAACTTTGAACTTTAATAACTTCTAAAAGGTTCCTCAATCAAAAATTTGAGGGCACCATTTCATTCAAAACAAAAAAATTACCTTAGGCGGGGCCTAACATTTCCTGGTGCTGGTAGAAGGTAAAAGTTAATTTTTTGAAAAAACCATCCCTAAAATATTTTTCATAAAAATATTTTCAACATAACCGTTATTTGGAATTATGCAATGACATAGTAGCACTGTGATGCAATGACTCCAAAATGGTTCAATGAAAAAATGCGGTAACTCTAAAACATGTGTAATGTTGAAATGTGTCTCCCTCCTTTAACCATTACCAGGGATTCCAGATGATAATTGTTTATCCTTACCTTTCAGTGTTGGAGGAGGGTGTTGGAAATTTCCTCTCTTTGGAGAATGACAAACGACAACTAGATCAGAACCGGGGATTGATGAGATGATGGATCGTGTCGAATATCAACGGATCACCAACGATGATCTAACCCCAATTCTAATTAATCCAAATTATAGGTAGGTGTTTCTATTTCTGTGTGATTTTATTTCCCATTTTTTCTTTCAAATGATGAACATGGATCAACCCATGAACATGTTGATCATTGGGTTGGTCGTTATTGTAGGATGAGTGTTCTATTGTGGGGTTTGATTCAGGAATTATCCATGCATAGAGTTAAAGTTATTTTACCCTCAATTATTTAATTCTAACATGGATAGATCAAGGTCGACATGAAAAAGGCCCAGATCTATCCACTTTGGGTGTTATTGTGTTTTTAATTTTCCCCCTATTTTTCATTCTCCTGATTCTTCATTGGGCATAATGATATGGAATGGGATCTGGGATGAGGGTAGTGTGTGGTGGATCCAACCTTTCTAGGTGAAGAATAATGAGAGGAGGCCGCCAGTGGTGTGGTTGGCGAGGGGGGTAGTATCGACCCAATAGTTTGGCTGGGCTAGGTGATGATCGCCGACATGGTGGCTTGAGGCGGTGGTGAACCACAATCCAATGGGACCAGAGCGGTGGGACGACCCTCAGTAGGGGGATGTGGGGTGGTGGTGCAGGAGGACTCTGACTCGACGACTAATGGAATGAGGCTATGGTGGTGTGGAAGTAGAAGAGAAAGGAACTACAACCAGGTGGGGCCGTAGTAGAGATGACCAGAAACGCGGCATGGCGCTGTGTCGTCTGGATGGAAAGTGGTCTTAGAGAACGCTTGATGGAGGACAAGACAACTCATCTGCTGGCTGTATTGGCAATGCGGGATGTGGTATCCACCATGTATAGGTGAACCGAACCCTCCTATATTGGGTTATCCAAGATAGAGCTGGCAGGCTGGGCCTAGTGGGTCGGGTTGGGTCGGTCCAACCGGGTCGGGTTGGACTCGGACCTAACCCACCCCTTTTTAATAAAATTCCCATAATTTGAAAACCACATTTCTGCTTGACAAGCCATTTGTGGCATTGGGAATATCACAATGAAAAAATATTTTTGAGATATTCTAAGTGAATTTTTGTGGATGTTGAATTATCAGCTTAGGCTTGATGAGTAGGTTCTCCCGTAACAAGCATGGTACAAATGGAATCCTGTGGCTGGATGTGATGTAGAGACTATGTGACTTGAAGACTATGTGACTTTTAGGCTATGTGAATTTCCAAGACTAAGTGACTCATCAAGACTAAGTGTCTCATCAGGACTAAGTTTCTCATTTGGACTAATTGCCTCATTGGGACTACTTGTCTCATCAATACTAGGTGTTTTGTAGCCAATTTCTAATAATGTTTCTTATAGTGTCATAGATTATACTTGTGTGAGGGGACAATAATACATGTGTACTTTCCTTTGTGGTCATACCTTTGTGTTTTTGGGGTATCCCACTAAGTACTATTTTAATCACCCCTGCATAGGCATTTCCCGCTCATGTTATGTCTTGTCCAGATGACCGAAATTTTAACGGAGACCTAGGTGGTCCAGGACCAAGTGGTGATTAGTGAGATTAGACAGATGAGACATACTAGAACAACTTTAGGCATCCATCATTCACCTACCTTTTTGGTAGGGTTTTCTATGGACGAGCTTCAGTACTTGTGTTACAGACTTTTTCTTTTTTGGTGGGTTTGTATTCTAGCTCGGGTTACCCTCTTTTGCTTTACCTTTCAGTGGAACTCTGGTTGTGTTATCCTTAATTGTTTACATGCATGGTTTAATTAGTGATTTACATTTCAGTATTTGTGGTCTTGGAAATGTGTGCGTGCATACAAGTATATAGGAAATGCCTCCCATATTAGTGATATGTCTACTTGATACTTGTCACCAACCCCTGGCCTATTGGAGGTGGGCTTGGGGATTCATGACACAGACCCCTCTAGGACTGGTGGTGAAATTTATAATTATTCATTATTATTTAATTTTTAAATTTTTTATTACATTTGAAAATTAATATCAATCCCCACTATTCTGTGAATTATTCATTTTCACAATAAATGAAAATTGATTATATTTTCTTTAAGTGTTTTAAAAAGGGATTATATTTTACTAATGTATACTTTAATCATTTATTACAGATTTTATTAATTAATATTGGTTTATCTTCAAGGTTTCATAACTTTAAATCATTTAAAAAATAATTATTTAAAAGTCCCTTTGACAACTTATGAAATGTGTTTGGGAAGTTATTTATATCTTTTTTTAAAACAATGTACAAATGTATTAGGAAAGACATTTTAAATGTTTCACTTCCATTTTCTTCTCTAATTAAAAAAATACTTAAATTTTCCAAAAAATATTCATTTATATTGAATTTATGGTCTTATTTCACCCCTTATTGATATATGGTTCACAACTTATATTTCACTCTAGTAATATTCTTAGTTCAATCAATACCTTGCAAATATTTTCTCTATCACTCTTTATATCTCATTTGACTATATGTTTCTCCCTCATTACCATGATATTTATTATTATGGATGTATCAAACATAATTTATAGTATTTAATTTGACATATTCCTAATAATCTACATTGTTCAAACACCATATTATTTATAAATTAGATTAGGGGTGTTTAATAAGAATGATATCTCATTTATTGACTGAGGAAATATTGATAATCTATATATTTTTTAATCACATAGGGATGAATATTGATTACTTATATAAGACTGAATATGTACTAAGGAAAGATTTGTGCTAGGTTTGTTTTATTTAATGAAGATATTTATTGATTACTAGGGAATACAGATTATGTATTGTTTTGTTCATTCTATAGCAAAGGAATGCATTTCACATATATAAGTGACAAGTGGTGTCAGTTAGAACCCCTTAATACATTAACTAAGGTCTCATGAGAGAAACTATGATATTTATCACTTGGTTTATATAATGCCATAAATATATAATGTTATGAATGAGGCCATGATAAAAAGGATTGAATTATTAAAATTTCATAGACAAGGAATATATAAAAAGGATTGAATTACTGATAATGTAATGGATATTTCCATAATGGTAAGATTATGATGTCTGATATTATGCACTTTATCACTAAGAAGATAATTATTTATATCCACATGATTATTTATATTATTATGTTATCCATGGATATATTTCAAGTTCATTTGTTTAGTTACATGGTATTATTTTATTATCATTTATTCATTCCACGTTATTCATGCCTTATTTATTCTATGATATCTCTCGATGCATCCTACCCTTATTGAGAATTAGATCACACCCTTATTATGTATCCATTTCCCAAGGTTATGAAGAAGATTCATCAATAAGTAATATTAATAAGGGTATCATCTATGTATAAATTTATTGGAGAGGTTGAACAATTATTATGGAATAAGAAAATCTAGGTATAGTGGGAAAAACATAAATTGGATGATAAAGATATGGGTTTTACCAAGTAATGTTTTTCATAATTCTCTAATGCTTTAAACGTAAAAAGGTCATGGGTATATAAGGGATTCAATAATCTCATTTGATTATAGATAGTAAAAATTTTATCTCAACAGTTGGTATCAATCAAACATGTAAATATTACATTTTTAACACCATATCTAGGAGTATGGGTCAGGGGGGCCTCAGTATTCAAACCCCCACCCAACATTTTGTGGAGAAGCACTTGGACTGTTAACGTTGATAGTGTTTTTATGTAATGGTAAATTTATATGTGTGTATTTATAAATATATATGTCTATGTATACATATATTAATTTAATGAAAATAAAACACACATATATATTCTAACATATATATATTCACATAAATATTTATTTATAGATAGTATATATATTTATATATATTTAAATACATTTTATATGTATATATAAATTTATTTTTTATAATGTATATATTTTTATAAATAGATAACACATTTAAATACATTTATAAAAAACCATATTTACAAAAACATTTATCTAGTGTATTTATGAAATGTATTTAAGTACATTATATAATATACTTATTACTTAATATAATATTAGTAATAATTATTTATATAAATTATGTAAATAAAGCTAATAATATTTTTTATTCTAATATGATATATATATATATATATTATATGTAAATATATGTAAATATGTTTATATAATATTATATGGATTACCCATCAGGGGCCTGCTTGGACTAGAAGCATTTGAGTGTGCCACCTCAAGCCTATGTTTGATAGGCGAAGGGCTAGTAACTAGAACTGAGTAGACATATCACATACTGTGGAGGTCTTAGCATAATGTTCTAGTGTACACAAACCCACACATCTCCGTACATACCAATATAATGTAGAATAATAATAACATGAGGATAAATTAATGTATAATATTTAATGACCTACAACAGTGTACACAATTACATAAACAAAAGATAGGGTAAAATATAATCCCATAAACCAGAAACTATATCTAACCTAACAACTGGTACAACATCCATATTTTGAACACAATCCAGTTAATACCCCCACTAAAAACCTCTACGCACTACCTACACTTGGTCCACTTAGATCATTATAAAAAATTCTGTAATCTATATAAGGCACGACATGTGTGACCACATCTCATGTAGATGTGAGTGTATACATACCTAATAGGTTTCCTCGAAATTAATGAAGGGATAAAGTGTCAAAAGAAGAGTCATATATAGAAAAACAATCCAGTGGGTAAATATAGAAGAATCTAGATATGCTAATAGAAAGGACTAAAGTCAGTAACCTCTCTGAAACTATGGTGATGGATTCTTCACCCACAATATCCTCGGTGGAATACTTACTCTAATGAAGGATCTTATTCCCCATCCAAGTTCTTTTGACATAGAGAATACAGACTCCCAAAATATAGGATCCCATTCTTAGAGTATGTGGGAGGTGGGATACTAACACTATCCCATAAATAGTGAGATGAAAAGGTTCCCTGATTTAGCTGAACCATCAGGGATAATTTCCATTTTCTAAGAACACCATAGATCCAATCCAGACCTGTATTGTGCTGACACAATCGATCATGATTGCTTAACAATGTTTTATATCTCTATCTTTAAATGTACATAAATCATTGTGTCCCACATGTTAATCTTCTTGGAAAGTAATTTTAGAAGTTTCTAATCAATGTCAGAGAAAGTAGATACAAGTAATGGATTGTTTTAGGAAAACAACGTGGTGTGTCCTCTAGATTACAAGGCATGTATATTGAAGTCAAAGCTATATCTATGTACTTCCATTCCATATGACATGTGAAGATCCAATTAGATGATGTGTAGGTTGGGAACAAGAGATGTAAGACATGAAGGGGAACTAAGGGTGTACCACACTACCAAAGTCATGTTCTACCTAGGGTAGACAACATATGGCCTTGGTGTACATGATGTGTAGACCACTTGGGTTCTCTAGGTGTGTACCACATGTATGTAATGATTAATTGAATTGGGTATAAATAATGTGTAGAATAATATCCCATATTGTGTGGTATATAACTCATCCCTAAAACCCTAGGCACAACAAACCTATAATACATGGTGTGTGTTCGTCCAAACTACACATTGTGTTTTTGGGTTCTTTTCAAAAAGTCAACATCTTCTAGAATTTCCACCATGAACATCATATATAAGGAAAATATTGTCGAGATTCTCTCTAATAGTGTAGACTGAGGTCAAATCCATTTCAAAGTCTAAATTCCAGCCATCACTTATTATAATTGTGAGTTCTATCATGGTCCTGTTGTCACAGACACTTCCATTCATGGAGAAACATAAACCAGTTGTCCCATCACCGTATGACATCACCCAATATCCATCCCCACACAATAATCCATAGTGTTGAAAATATAAAAATGATATACATGACTGATTGTAAACTTCACAATGAATTACTTAATGGGAATTTTCAAATCAATAACCTAAAAATGAAAGGTTGGGATGAATGAATGAAGAAAACTATGATAAATATGAGGAAACAAGAAAGTAAATAATCTATAATTTTCATGTGCAATTCCGCCATTATTCATGTGATGTAAAATCAACAAATTAGTGGGATAATAAAAATTACCAGAACAAAAAAAATCCCAATTCATAATTTCAAGAAAAACAAGAGTTGACAAGGCCTTTCAGTACTTAAACATGTATCATAATTAATTGGGATTGGACTAAATTCAAAATAAAAATAAAAATTTGGGTAAAATCCAAAAAAAATCCTTACATCAAAATAAGAATTATCCATATGGAAGATCTCACCACACCAACATCATTGATGAATACCGATGCATTTTTCATCAATCCTTGATCCCAAATTCATTTCTTAACATTTTTTACCATTAGGCGCTCCTCTGATCTATCAATGTTATATAGATATCACCATATATTTGTCTAAAAAGAGTTTATATAGATCATATTCTAGGTCAATATATTTAATTACAATTAATTGTGTTACTTTTTAAATCATTTTTCATCTATCTAAAACTACATACCATCATAGGGTCTAAATATTAGAAAACATATGTCATGCCTAGGAAAAACCACATGTTCTATTTTCAACCACGTACTCAGTTTTTCCATTTAAGATTCTAATTAGAAGATATAACATAATTTCAAAAAATTTATGCATAGCTATTAATAAATTATTTATATTATTTTATATAATTAATATCGATGTCCCAACAAAACTTAATATCCATCCCAACATCAATAATGAAACCATAATCATTAATAATAATATTCAAAGGATTAAAAAATAAAAACAAGAGTCATCACATAATTTTTAACATATAATTTATAGTTATATATTTTTTGATATAAATATAAATATATTATTAAAAATATAAATATATCTAAACACACACACACTTACATATATTTAGTGTTATATATGAATATTATAAAATATTCAATATGAAAGTAAATATACCAATTTAAATATGAAGTTTGTGTGTGTGTGATTATTAATATAAATTTAATAGTAATATGTAAATTGAAATTAAAATAATATTTATCATATTAGGATTTATATTATTAAATATATATTTTAAATGAAAACATATTTTAATATACTTATATAATTATTTTTATATATTTCATATTTCCATGTTTTATATGAATATATATTTAAGGTTATATTATATTTATAAAAATATGAAGGGTGACCTTTCTCACCAATAAAAAATGTTGATATGGTCTACTAATTGTTATTGTTAAAAGAATAATTGTAATGGTATAATTTACAAATGTTTTTATAATTACTGATAAATAGTACACTTATTTATGGTTTTCATAATCACAGATAAAGATCAGTGCATTTTTTCATGATTTTTTCCCAATCAAACAAACATAATAAATTCATAATTTATTAAAAGAAAAATAGAATTAATTCAAGTAAAAAAAGTCAAATGTGTTTTCAATTTTAAAAATTAACGGTAGATAAAAATAAATAGAAATAAAGGTCATATGTATTTAACTTGTTTAGTTAACAATTTAGAGAAATGTTCATAACATGATCACCACAGAAAAATTACACTATAGAATAATGGAAACAGTAATACAACTGAGAGAAGACTTAAGAAAAATTAAAAGGAGAACTATTTGATTTTGTGTTTTTGAAAAAATGAGTAATTGTTGATCAAATAGAGTTTAAGGAATTGAAATTGACCCCAACATTAATAATTTCATTTAATTATGATTTATTTAGAATTTAGAGATGGGTTTAAATAACCACTACTTTTTTCATTAGAATAAACAATTTGATATTGGTTTTTTTATTTTATGTAACTTTTTAGTGGCACTTTTTTTAGTGGTGCATGTAAGTACCCATAAATTATTATGTTCGATGGTTTTCTTCCCCACAAATTTATAGTGTAATGAACCACATCATTATGGGTCATGGATTTCATAGGAAATATAAAATGTGAGTCCTAGAGTAGAGGTGATTTGAGAATTCGGATTTGGATTTGAATATTGAGAGTAACAACATATTTAGGAGAATTTTCACATGTTTTTTTGGATTTTGAAGGTGTCAGGTTAATGTGGGAGAAGTTGGCATTGGTGTGGGGTAGAAATTATACTATATGTGGTAGAACACACCATAATAGGAGAATTTCAATGTGGTGTCTAGGCTATGTGAGATCATATCATCAGTTGTGGTTATACATCATTGTGGATTCTTATGGGAAAATAATCACATCATAACTAGTGGGTTGTATCATCAATAAACATTATTGGGTTTTTTTAGGTTCTACCATGGGGTTAAGCATTACATAGTGGAGCCTTGGATCATACTATAGAGGATATCTGTAGATTCCAAGTTCTATTTTAGTTATGAGCCTTGTTCCAAAACCCATTGATTCATTCCATAATTCAACCCCAGAAGTGGGGTGTTTGACCATGACCCCTTGAGTAACACCATAATAAACCTCAATTTCTATTTTTTAAAGAAACATAATCATCATTTTAGAGTCGAACGCATTATTATTCATTCATGTGGGGAATTATTATAAGGAATTTTATTTAGATATCTCTCTCTTGTTTTCCCCCATTGATCCATTTTGTTTCCATTTTTATTTATAGTATATTGGTGACCATTTATACACACTAAATCAAGGTAATTACTCACTCTCATCTTCATGTTTTTCATCTTCATCCTCTTATTTTAGTTGGAGTTATCAAGAGTTCTTAAGATGATTTGATTAAATCTTGGTGGGATCAACCCATCATGATGGGTCTTCAAGGTGAATTGGCTTGAGGATATTGAAATAGAGGGAATGCTGCATGTTCCTCATGGTTTTAATAATGTAAAGTTTTCCAGTGATCTTTTATAGGGATTCATTGATTTCAATTTTAATTAATTACTGATTTAGTGTATATCAATGTTATTTTTTATAGGAGTGTTGGGAGAATTCCTTCAATTGTTGGAATATAATTTCACAAGTTTTCAACAAAGAGATCCTATTTATTGGGTTTTAGGTTATTATACCTCCATTAATAGAATTAGATAATTACACATAAATTTTAATAATTATCTATTAGAGTATTTTTGTATAATATTGGGCCTATGTATGACATCCCAAACCAGATCAATGATTATAGATGAGGAATGCCATGGTGGACTCATGTGGCCTCCCCATATAAAAGATAATTCCAAATTGTGGTGAGGGACTAAGTGGAATAAGGGTATAATATTTCCTTAGTATTTAATAACAATAAGTGTAAAATATAACAATTGAAGAAATAAACATCATTGTAAAAGACAAAACTAAAATGTATAAACAATACCAATATCATCCCATGAAATAACATATGACATACAATACTAGTGAAATAGTAAAAAAATATACCAACATGAGGCATATTTATATATAATAAACAAAATAAAAAAAAATAAAGATGCATCTCTACCATATGATCCCAAAATTTTTCCCAGAAATGCCTCAACCAACCAGCTCTTGAAAAAAATACCCCAAGTGGGGACCATAGCCTCATACAAATCCCTAATAATAAAATGTTTCATTCTTATCAATAATCCCATGCAAGGTGTGGGTATAAACCTAGTATGAAATCACTAATTAATTTTTATCATAAATGTAGTAGGTTTTATAAAAATTTAATCAATGATGAAAAATAATTAAATAAGTAAACATACAACCTGTTGGGTCATCATGAAATAACTAGGATGCTACAAACCTTTCCCCTAAATAATTTAGACAAGTACCATTGGAACACACATCACAAATATCATTCTTTTTCCATAGGTTAGATCCTCATAAAGTTTTCTGACCCATCATAGAGTTCTTAGTGAAGTCTATGATGTCTCCTTGACCTAACCCCTCATCAGGGAACAATCATCAATCACCTCATCCCATCCCCACAGACACTAGGAAGGTTGAGAAAATCACCTCATTATATTCCCATAGACTCTACATATGCCAATCATAACAACAAGAATAATCATAAGTATGGACATATGCACATGAGCCTCAGTCCAGTTGGTGAGGTCTCTCTAAGTGCATCCACAAGACCCAGGTTCAAAACCAGGCATAGGCATAATTTCAGTTTCTGTAGCAGTACTGTAGCAGGCACTACAGCAGGAACTATAACAGTTACTATAGTAGGTACTGTTCGGTACTGTAGTAGGTAAAATTATTAACCTTGGGCCACCGGTTTGGGATTGGAGTCCTTAAGGCCTTCGGGCCACCCAGGCCTTCGGGTTAGTAAGGATTTTGGGCTACCTCATGGCCTTTGGTCCACCTCAAGTCCTTTAAGGCCACTTGATATGTAGTTTCACAAACAGATTCTACAAGGAACTGCTTCAGAGGAGGAAAGAGAAAGGGAACATTCACAAGAGCAGGGCTAAATGGATTTGGAAGAATGAGATGGTCTAACATTTTCCATCGGTACCGTTCCTATGCACCTGCACCTGCACATGTTAGCCGAATAGACATGCAAAGGTGGAGAGCTAATCATGATACAGATTATAGGGAGGGGGGTTTCAAGTAGTCATAGTATGTATGATTTCCTTAAGACCTAAATGTCCTGTAATGTCTCCAAGTCTATGGGAAATGTAATATCTAAGACTACTAGCCATGTAAGGGTTCCCATTCATCCCTTGAAAAGGGGGTTATCAGAAAATAAATAAAAAAAGAAGGCCTTCGGGCCATTCAGTAAGTATCAAGATACACTTTCACTATTTCATAACCAAACCCTAGACCAACATCTCACACATGGTGGTCATCCCCACAACTGAACCCCAACCCTACGTCTCACTCATTATGTCCAAACTTACAACTATACCAAACTATCTTCATCACGGTCATCCACATGTTACACATAATGCTAACCGTATAAATTATTGTCAAAGAATACCATCTCATGAACCCAAACACTAGCTAAAATACAAACTCTAAGAGAACAAGGTAACTGTAAACTGAACCCCCTACACCACTTACCCAATTCATTCAATCCCTAACCAATATTGAATGGATCATTCCATGTCCAAATTACCAAGAAGAAATATCTACTCGGATAACCTAGTCTAAGGATCTCCCTCACTAATTTATGGCACAAAACCCATGTAATTCACTATCCAAACCCTTACATCAATTATACTAGCCTCCCTACCCCTTTCCAAAACTAAACAAGGCTTTTCATCCCCATTTACTAAATCGGTAAACCCTATGATCATACCTGTTTTGAGGTTTATTTTCACCATTTTAAAGGTACACACACCTTAATGCCCATCTATGGAGCCAAGCAATTAAGTAAAGAAATCACTCACTCTTAATAAAAAAATTATAGTTCCCACAGTGATGAAAATTAATTTATATTCAAATAAATGAATAAAATTTTATAAAAGTGTTAAAGAATAGTAAACACTTCCCACCTCAATCTCAAGAGAGATAGAATGAAAAGAACCACTTCATGAATGAATCCAAACACAAAAAAAACCCACAAATAGGCCTTGAAATTTGGGTATTAGAGTTTATGTTAAACTAAAAAGGAAAGATAGTACAAGATAAGAATTTAGATATTGGATATAATTTTACTCACTGAGAGGAAAAAACATGAAAAATGTCACATCAAACACCTAAAAGATGAGAGAGATATACCAATAACCTTCAAAGAGGAGTCCCCATAGCTTCTTGGTTTATATGGGGATGGCAGATAACAGTGGAGAAAAAATAAGGGGGTTTAAATGGGAAAATTAACTATTTCCCATCTATCTAGAACTCCACCAGATAACCGATAGTCCTCATTGGTGAGCTGGTGTCTCACTAGCTATCCTAGGGCCTAGAACCCATGTAGCACATATGATCATCCCACCTGATAGATAGTGGCCCCTAAAGATTCTAAAAGGCTGTAGGTACCTCAAAACCTTTCTAAAATCACTCATGAACCTCATTTGGAGCCTCCATCTATAAAAAACAACAATATTGACAATCCCTAATAAAAATTCAAAACATAATTCACCTTGTAAAAATCTAGGTTCTTTACACTTAGGATCATAGTGATGTTAGCTGGATATTGTATGGAAATGATGTGTGTGCTAAAATAAAGGGGGTAACTCCAATATCGAGGTTAGTTATTCCGTTAATACTTTACCATGTACCAACATGAATATGATTGTTTGTGTATTCTAGATGTCAAGAACTAACCCAGGATGCCATTTAACCCGACACATGACCTGGTTCGAGACATGGGCTGAAGGGAATTCCTGATCCCCATAGGCTAGAAACTAGTGCTATGAATAAAAGTAATAATAATGGGAACAATTTTTTCCCAAATCAGACCAAAGATAAAAATAAATAAACTAAACTCATAGATAACCAACAATAACTGAATATAAATAAATATAAAAACTATTCTAGATACAAAAACTACTAAACAAAAAAAAACTAAAAATGAACCATGCCCACAAGATCTCTATGTGACATCTTGGTCACCTCCATTCTCAACCCAACCCACTCTAAGAGGAACCGAAACAGAAACCCGAATCTTTAAAATAAATGGTTCTACTGACACCGAGTACCATAAGTAGGGTGTGATCTTAATAACTCAGTAGGTAATCCCAAAAGAGCCAACACATTTCCTTTTAATAGACATTACATAAAAACTAGTTTAAAATAGAATCATTATATAGTATTTTAAATAGTTTAATCAACTAAATATAGATTTCCAAAAACTCTATTTTTAAAACAACACATGATGATTTATTTTTCAAAAACAGCTTCACTTTGCACAACCAAGTTCCAAAACTAAAACCCAAGTGAAATCCCTACCAAGTAATAAAAATGGGTTGTGAAAAATGTAAGGGTAACCAAACAAGTAAAAAGAAACTAATAAGGCTAAAATATAAAGTGAAATAGTAATAAACAGAACATACAATTAGATAGTCATGGGAATTCCTAAACATCCCTAGGGAGATCCCTACACATAATCAGATCATACTCACCTACTGGTATATGGTCTATCACTATAGTTAATGAGCAACTGGACATTCTAATTGCTAATCCAGTGGCACATTCCGGTAAGCCTGATAAAGTAGGGGGGGGGGGTACCAACCCATCAAATCGGGATCCACAAGTTATCGTCAGCCAACCCTCTGAATGATGCCCAAGAAACCCATGATAGTAATAGTGATACATTATGGAAAGAGAGGAGCTCACACGTGTGGCTCACATGACCGAACACCATTACACATGCCGAACCCAACCACCGACACCACCCACATGATAAACCATGACTCAATAAATCCTCCCTAGGTGTACCCATCTCATAATAATCCATATACAAGGTTCCAAACGAGCCTTCACATCATTAGAGTCTCAAAAAACTTTTACAAACATTATAAAATACCCACTGAGCTTTCACATCAAACGAGTTTTAAAACAAAAACCCCAATATACCTCAAGTAGAAAATGAGACTCTAAACCAATCATTTTATAAAACATAGCTCAAATTTCAAATGGGTCTCAACCAACCTTTATAAAAACAAAAATGAAAAACCAACTCATGGTAAAATTACATTTCCTAATTTTATAGACACACCAAATTCATTTGAAAATACACTTCACAACACTTGAACAATTTATGAAATCGTTTTACAACATTACAATAAGAACTCATGTGCAAAAAAAAGTTTCCATGATTATATTCCCTTTAAAATTCACATTCATGTTAAAACCCATTTTATAACATACTTAACAGTAATTTCACAATTCCAAGATGAATTTATAAATAACAAAAAAGAATCTCACATGCCACAAAACCCATTTATTTTGGAAATTAGACTTTCAAATATATAAACACATCAATTCACTTTAAAGACATATTTTCAAATAATCATCACTTGTTTTTTAGATAATACAATAACCACACATGAGATTCATACCATAAAAAGTCACTAATTCACAAAAATAATTCCAAATTCAAAATCCAACTATGATATTATAACATAAACAAGGTTAAACACTGCTAAAAATAAACAATTTCATTTTAAAGTATTAATTTAAATTTTAACAAACATTTTGTGTTCATAACTATATACAATTATTAAAAAAACCCTTTAAAACCACTTCCACAAATTTTTTCTTGCACAAAATACCATACCAGGAAAAAAAATCATACCCCAAGCATGAGAAAAACATTTATAATTTACTTAAAAATATAAAAACGTAAAATGGAATGATCTATAAAGGAAATTAATGGAAACACCCACCTCAATGAAGTGAAGATGCAACAAAAATTCACGAGGAGGAAGAATACACCCCAAAAGGCAATCCATGCACCAAAAAATCAAATAAATTGAGAAAAATCAGCCAACACTAAACCTAGGGGTTGTACAAGAGATAAAACCACCATGAAAGAACTATGAACCAATAAATAAGGGAGAGGGGAATGTGAAATCAACCAAAAAATCAAATAATATTACCTTATAGGCTTGGAGAAGAATCAAAGGGGGGAGGAGGACCAAAGGAAGAGGGGTTTTGGGATCCATTCATGTTCCAAAAATGACCAAGAGGGATGGGGGATCGATTTTGGGTAAAAATAGATGGTAGAATAGAAATTTAAAGATTTATAATTTCTTGGGAACTCTCATGGTTAGGCCACAATGTTTCTCAAACTATGCACAAACCATACGGTCGCCACTGTAAAAATGGGTAGAACATATCGCATCGTTTCTAAAATTGTTCCCAACCCATGCACCTCACCCCTGGAATAAAAAACAAGCCACAATATTACATAGGAAATGGAAAACTATTTCCCTTAATCATGCTTCACCAACTGCCATCCCAAAAACTCCACTTTTTAACAAAAGCTCAAAAATTGAAATCAGGAATCAACCACATAATCAACCAAAGGATTCAAGACCAAGATAATAATAAAATAAAAGGATTTCCAATGGTTGGGTGTGTGAAAAGTCTCCCAACTAATAACACTTTCTACCCCCAAAAAGTCACCCAGTTGAAAGGAAAACAAAACTCAGCACCAAATCTAGAAATAACCGAACAAGACCATGAACCTTAGGGTGCCCTTTGACTTCACAAGTCACACCCAACCATCTCTATAGAAGAAAAAACATGAGAAAAAATGGTAGAATATGATAGGGTTCTCCCTACAATGATAACTCAACGTACACAACCAATATTAAAATCCAAACACAGCAAAAATGAAATGGGAAAATCAATATGAATTAACATGAACTTTTATGCAAAACCTAAACTGCACCATCATAGGAATTGGGCCATGGAAAAATTAACTCCCCAAACAACCTATAAAACACCCAACCCAATGGAGAATCCTCAATGAAAGGAATTAAACCTAACAACGAATCTAAACACAAGCTACAAACATCATTTTACACAATCACATATATCTCCCAACAAGAAAAACTAGAAACTAAAACCGATTTATTAAAGGATAATCATTAAAATATCCACATCTAAGGAAAAAAACTAGGTTTCATGAAAAAGGACCATAAAGTCCCTTAAAGGGTTATAGAAACATAAAATGATATAGAGAACTATACATAAATCTTAAATAATCTCCACTCTGACATTATAGAAAAAAACTAGGCCACGGTTCCCCACACCCCTGAAAATTTATGACTGCATGAAAGCTTCAATACAAGGCCTAAGGATGAAGTGATGGTCTCTGAAGCATCTTTTTCCTCTTATCTAGAAGCTAGAATCTTCCTATCAAGAATTAATTTTTGGGAAATGATTCCTACAAAACTTCTCCAGATAACCCAAATAGAGACAAAAATAATAGGTCTTTGAAGGGTTATGAAAAGATGAATTGGAATCCCCAAACTGACTATAATGAAAACACACAAGTTAAAGGACTGACAAAATGGAATGCAGAACAAATGAAAGAGGCTCTTCAAAGATAGGTTCCTATGATATGCACTCCTCTCTAGATGGAACCTCTACGAGTAACAAGAGACGTCATATTGCCAACTTATTCTCCAGAAACCAACTCATATTGGAACACTTCATCCACAAAATTCTTAAAATGAAGATACTTAGAGGATAGATCTTGATCCTTGATATCTAGATGAATACCCCCATCAAAAAGAGAAACTTTCAATTTTTCTTGTGAAACAATCTCAGAAGATAAAGAGACTAACTCCTTGAAACGATGAACATAATCCTACACTATCCACTGACTTTGTTGAGCATTCATGAGGTATCTACAGTATTATTCTTTACCTTTTCAATTACAAACCATTAGATAAAAGTGGTCTTAAATACCACATTTTTTATCCAACTTGCATTGATGATAGAGAAATCACCTTCAACTAATCCAAAGACGGGTCTTCAAAAAAAACCCAAAACACGACACACCCTTATAGCTTTAGGAGTTATCAATAATTTAAAGACACTCTCAACATCCTCAATCCATTCCATTACCTCTAATAGACATCATTCCCCATGAAAGATTGGAAACAATGAATAATAGCCAGAAACTGAGCAAAACCCACTAGAAATTTTAAGGAACTTTCTTGGTGGAATATTTTGAATAGAAAAAAAAAACAGAAAACAAAAATCAATATCAACCTGAAGAATAACAAAGAATGTCTTCCCAAGACAAAACAATAGGCTCACAATCCAAACAGATGCAAACACAACCAACAACTCTCTTTTCAAAAATCATCAATTTATTTAAATTTCAAAATTTCATTCTTCTAAGGCCATTTTCTATGCCAAAAAATTACGTTTCACAAACAAGAAACAACTTTTCAAAGAAAATCCATTTTTTGAAATCATTTTCCATTCAAAAATAACTTTAGGAAAAAACCCATAAAAACATTCAATTCCCAAAACATGCCTAGGGAATTCTATGAACCAACACATATGTTTCCATACCGCTTCTACTTATATCATCAATGAACACTTTCCGACATGAAATTTCCATACATACCCACACATATGTGAGTGTGTATGAGGAATTACTAGGTTCACCCATTCCACTTTATTATAAAATCTGAGCATTCACTAAATTTTCATTCCAGGACACATTCCTATACATTTTTCCTAGACCATTCAAATTTCTAGATCACTTTATCTCTTAAAAAAACTCATTATACATTTCAATTTACATTTGAAAAACTGTTTTCATTTTAATACATACTCACATCAACTGACAATGAAAGAAAACATATCTCACACTAGTATATCAAAGTTCGAAACTAGTTCCATACCTAACATGATAACATGGTTAATAGGCCATTCCCCAAGTAGGAATTATCAACTAAGAGGACCATGAACTATACAGTTGGACTCCACATGGGTCACTACTCCATTTGAGAGTGCAACATGACACTAGATCAACTCCAATTTCATTACACAATTCCAAACGAAGACAACAGAATCAAATTCTAGACTACCCATTGCAACTCAGGGATCAGAACTAGAGATGGTTCATGACATCTTTCCCGTACCTACATCTTGAGTCCCGATAGTCCTAATCTCCAACTACATGAGAAAATAAATAACAAGAACCTCCTTTGATACCAATTTTTAATTAAAAACGTTAGGATGCAACCCATCCCAACACCCGACCTAGTTTAAGACATTTCTCGAAGGGTGTTCCCGATCCCCACAGGCTTACAACTAGTGCTAGGCATCAACGTAATCATAATTGGAATAGATGTTTCGAAAATAAAACTAGGATAAAAATAAATAAACTGAACTCACAGATTACCATCAATAACTAAATATTAATAAATATACAAACTAATCCAGATACAACATCTATTGAACACAAAAAAACTAAATGCAAATAAAACTGAACAACACCAACAAGATCTCTATGTGATCACTTAGTCACCTCTATCCTCAAACCAACCTACTCCAGGAGTAACCGAAATTGAAAAAAGAACCTATAAAATATCTTAGGACTACCGATGCTGAGTGGAATAAGTAGGGTGTGATATCAACATCTCAGTAGGTAATAACCATAGAGTCCATGCATTTCCTTTACTGAAACATTACACAAACACTAGTTTGAAAATAAATTCATAAGATAGGATTTTAAAAAGCTTAAACAACTATATATATCCTTGTAAAAAATCTATTTTTAGAACAACATATGCGACTTTATATTTCAAAAGAAGTTTCACATTACACGACCCATTTCCATAACCAAAACCCAAGTGAAATCCAAACCAAGTAATAAAATGGGACTATGTAAAATGTAAAGGAAACCAAACAAGAAGATAGAAACTTTCAATGATAACATCCATAGTACTGAAGAAATAAACAGAACATAAAACTAGATAATCACAGGTATTCATAAAGACCCCTAGAGAAATCCCTGGATGTAATCAGATCAGACTCACCTACTGCATATGGTGTAGCTCCATATTCAATAACCAATTATCCGTTCTAAATTCCAATCCAATGACACATCCCACCAAGACCTATAAAGTCGGGGGGGGGGGTACCAACCTATCTAATCGGGGTCAACAAGTAAAGATAACTTGACCCTCTAAAATATTCCCAGGAAAACCATGATAGTAATAGTGATACATAGTGGGAAGAGAGGACCTCACATAGATGGCTCACTTGAGCTGCTGCTACCGCACTTGCCTACCCCAACCATCAACACCAACCATGCAATAAACTATGACTTGGGAAATCCTACATAGGTTTTCCCATCCTACAATATTCCATACAAAAGGATCCAATTGGGACTTCAAATCATTAGAGTTTCAAAAAAATTTTCCAAAAATTGTTAAATACCTGCTGGTCCTTCACATCATATGAGTTTGAAAACCAAACTCCCAATATATCTTAAGTTCCAAACAGGACTCTACCCCAATAATTTTCCAAAACATAATTGAAGTGTCACTAGAATCTCAACCAACTTTAAAAAAAACACATATGAAAAATCAACTAACGTGAAAATCCCCTTTCCAAATTTTATACACACACCGAATCTGTTTGAAAATACTCTTCACACCACTTTCACAATTTATGAAATCATTCTAAAACAATTTAATAAGAAATCATATCCAAAATAAATGTTTCCATGGTCATATCCCATTTAAAATTCATGTTCACATTAAAACCCCATTTATAGCATGATTCATAATACTTTCAAAATTCAAATACACATTTATAAAAAAAATGAATATCACTTGCAAAAAAACCCATTTCATTTGGAATTCCCACTTTCGAAAAAAGCACACATCAGTTCACTTTAAAGTCATATTTTCAAAGAAACATCAATTTTTTTTAAAACAATGCAACAACCAGACGTGAGATTCATACAAAAAAATTCACCAATTCACACATGAAAAATTCACAATACAACAATGATATCATAGAATAACCATGGTTAAACACCACTCAAAATACCAAATTTCATTTCAAAGAAAAAATTGACATTATAACAAACACCTTGTGTGAATAACCATATAACATGATTAATGAAACCCCTTTAAAACCACTTCCACCAATTTTTTTAAAACACAAAAATACTATACTAGGACAAATAATCATACCACAATCATATAAAAAACATTTCTATTATATTTAAAAATCTAAAAGCATCAAATCGAATCATACAAAAAGGAAATGGATGGAAACACCTACCACAACAGAGTATAGATGCAACAAAGCTTTAGGAGAAGGAAGAATACGCCCCAATAGACGATCTTCATACCCTAATATCAAAGAAATTGACTAATTTCAACCAAACCAAAGCACATGGTTTGACCAAGTGATTAAACCACCAATAAATAACCATGAACGAAGAGAGAAGAGAGAGGGAAAGTAGAAATCAACCAGAAAAATCAAAGAATCTTACCTTAGAAGATTTGAGGAGAATCAAAGGAGGGAGGATGGCCAAAGGGAGAGGGGTTTTGGGACCCCTTCATGCACTAAAAATGAACAATATGGAGGGGAGATCAATTTGGGGTAAAAATAGAGGAGGGTAGAATAGGAATTTTAAGATTTAAAATTTCTAGGAAACTCCCATGGTTAAGACAGATGGTTTTCCAAACCATGCGAAAACTGTGTGGTTGCCACTATCCAAATGGACATAACTGCTCACACAATTTCTAAATAGTTTCTCAAACCATGAATAACTCATGTGCCTCACCCCTAGACCCCAAAAATACACACAATTACCTGGTAAATGATGCATGGTTTCTCTTAACTGTATGCTAATCATGCACCACCAACTGCTGAGCCCAAAACACCACTTTTTAACAAAAAACTTAAAAATTAAAACTGGGAAACAACCCGAACCTCAACCAAAGGATTCAAGGCCAATAGTAGAATAAAATAAAAGTATTTAAAAAGGTTAGGGTGTGACTTTAGAGGTTCGTTTTTAAGAATATATAGAGTGACTGTTGAGTTTAGATTACCAAGAGGGGCTTAGGTAGATCCATTTAAGAGTGAGATGGGTGAATAATTCTTGATTAAGAAATATTATAGACACTTGATGGATACATAAATAAGGGTAACTTAGTATATTATCATTTTATGGAATTTAACATAGAATTGGATCATTATTATTTTTTAGCATGGGTTACCCTTAAAGAACTATTTGATGGGATTATAAGTGGTTATCCATGAGAAATGGACTAGTTTGTTGTGAGTATTGGTCTTTTTATGGGAAAGGCTATGAGAATAACCCATGAACTTGAAAAATTATTGAGTGAGAGTAGTGGCATGTTGAGAGTCAGTTTAGTGATATATGTGGAGATTCTAGGTTTAGGAAATTCCTATGATTAGACGGAAAGAGTGAGTAACAACTATTTAGAGAATGCCAAATGAAATTTATAGATGATTCAACAGGGGAATGGGTTCTCTTGATCATGGGTCTCCCAAGGTAGTATGAAAAGAACTTAAGATGAGTATGGATAGCCAAAATGGTGCCTTGTGATGCCTAGGTAGTATTAAAAGTGATATCCTATGGGTAGACCCAAGTGGGGTTTTGAAATATTCATATAGGGACTTAGAAAATGAGAAGTGTCATGATGGAAAAAATGTTACTAGTAAGTTATCTTAGGGTATTACTAGGTCTTATAGGTGGGATAGTTATAGGATTAGATGATGGCATGTTTTCCATGTGACCCGATGGAGTAGGTCATAATTAAGGAGAGGATTAGAGTTCAGTGTGGCTAGAAATGACCTATGGGTTGATCTTATGATTTGGGTATAGATTAATGTCATAGGATCTTCTGGGGAAGATGTGTAGAGATAATTTATTTTTATAATATTAATGTGGGATAATTCCAGTAGGGACAGGAAATGTTGAGTTATATGTTCTACCCTTGAGTAGGGAGATGGGTTGGGACATGTGTATGGCTAGTAAAAAGTGAGGTTATATAATTCATTTTTCATTTATTTTTTTATTATAATACTTTGACTATTTCGTATAGTGGTGAAGATACCTCACCCTATGTGATAGGGAATTGTATGATATGTTCCCAAGGACCACTAAGAGAGTGTACCCATATGATATGTTCATGGTACCACCAAGACAAGATCCCAAAATAATATGTGTCCATGGATCCCTAAGAGATGGTAAAATATAATATATTCCCATGGAAAACCAAGGGAGGGTCTCTATAGGATATTTCCCCAAAACAATGATAGAGGGTCCCTAGATGATATGAGACTTAGGACCACCATGTTGGGTTACCTGGATGTTCTATGCCTAAGGATCATCGATAGACGATCCCTATTTTCTCTATATAACCATGTATGACTCTATTTTTTTACTTTACATAATGGGATTTTGATGTTATGCGGCTATAACATACATATTAATTGGAATAGATGAAGCATGTGGGGTTAGGTGTTGCAGTTTCTTCATTATCATGTGATGAACAGACTCATTTTCTTGCATGTTGATTGCATTACTTTATTTATTTCCCCGTAAATACATCCACAATATATGATGATATATATAAGGCACATGTTGGAGGATCCCTACTAGGTCATAGGATCACCCCCATTGTAATAATTCTAGTGCATGTGCCAAAATTTTCTTTATATTTTAGGAGAAAAGTTCTATGGGGAATCTAGATAGAGTTGTTAGATGAATGTTAGGAGACTCGTATAAGGTGGCACTATAATTTTTATCATTCAGTTTCCCCTATTTTTTTTCAGTTTACATTCGTATTGATTAATCTAGTGGGTGATCCTTTATTTATGAATACATGATTTTGGGTACTATTTATGTTATAACATATTGATGTTTAGTATTATTTATATTTTACCATTAATTATAAATTAATTACCTTAGAATAAGGTTTCATATTATAATTATACTATTTTAATATTTTTATGAGATTTTACTAATATTAAAGTATCCCCACATTTTTTAGAGACTCCTTTCACTAGTCGGTAGCCTCTAACATATGGGGGGGGGGGGGGGTTGCCTGAGGCCATATAACATACCTAGTTCGAATCGATGAATTGTTTACCAAGATAGGGTGATACAAAATCATATCAGATCATTACGTTTGGTTGTTTTACTAATTTATACTTATAAATTAATGTATGATGTTTTAAAAGGATGTATATAACCTTAACCACGGGCTTAGCTATCCCTTATAGAAGAAAATTTTGAGTTACAAGTGATGAAATAGTTGTTCATTTCCTTTTTTGGTTTTGATTGAAATTTTTATTCCTAAATGATGTTATGGGTGAGACTATTAATTATTGTTTTACTCTTAATTCATGGAGGAATGATAGCATATGTTCATGAATTATTATAAGAACATTGGTATTCTAGAAATATACAAGAGTGCTTGTGGATGCGAAATGTTTTTCAAAAAGTGAAAACCATTTTTAAAAATAATAATTGGAAAATATTTGAGCAAATATTTTTATAAAGTAGGTTCCATTTAATTAAATCTCACACAAGAACTTATTCAAAATTTCCCAAACAATTTATTGGTGTAACGTTAATTAATTGAGACTGCTGTGGTGATTTCATGTGACATTTTTTTATATAATGATATATTTATCTATGCTCATGGGAAATAAAAACCCTATAGTGGGTTAGTATAGAGTATGAGATGACTTTTTTTGTGTATAGGGTTGAGTGCCCATGTAATGGCTTATAATTTTAGTATTAATTCCACTTTAAATAAATACTATATTAAATAGCTTGTTTCACATGCATCACCAAACTAAAAAAACCTTGTTGAATTAAATTAAAATTATTAAATTTGTTTATATTAATATAGTCATTAAATTAGAAGCTACGAATAAAATTAACAACACTATGAAAACTATGTAGAAAGTTGAAGTCCTGGAAACAAGAAATATGAGTCTTCTGGATAAGTATCATCATTTAAAACTTGGAAAATAAGTGGTGTCACTAGGGTTTGACCTAGACCTGTGCATGATGAACTCTAATAGTTATAGTTTGAGAGAAATAGTTTTTTTGAGAAGTTTAAGCTTGTGGAAATTTCTATGAGATCTATGCGAGATGAATAGCCACCTATGACTACCAATAGAGATTAAATCATCCTTATGTCTTACACATAGATCTCGACGGGTTATGTAAGTAGAAATTATGATGACATAAATATAAAATTATTAATATAACAAGTTATTTATATATCACATATATTTTATACATCTCTTATTTATACTTTTGAAGAAAAATAAATTCCATTTGACACTAAAGTAGTCATAATATTTTATTGGGATAGCTATATAAATAATAAGATCATTTTCTAATTAAAAATATATTTTACTAAAGAATTACTATTTTATACATTATGGATTTTTATTTTAAGAAAATAAATATATAATGGTTAAATAATGAAAAAAATACATTTTATAAATTAATAAAAATTTAATTTTTAATGAATAGGCTATAATAATAATAAATGTTAATATTTAAAAGTCATTTTTCTATAAGTTTTTTAATTATATTTTATATTTATATTTAAATTTTAAATTAAAAAATATTATAATTTGAATTTGAAAAAATAAATTTATTTTTTGATTAAAAAAAATAATACTAACATAGGATGAATTTTTTATATTTTTCTGAAATGATTTATTTTTTGATGGATAGTGAAAAATACTATTTTTAAAAATACCATAAATTTTAGGATAAAATGATTATAAAAATATGAATTAAAAATACAAGAAATAATTTTAATTACCAATAATTTATATCAGTATTAAAATAATTAATTTAAAAATACTATGATTAATTTTGAAAAATCATGTTTAACATGTTGAAACTTAAGTAATCTTTTATTCTATTAAATTTTTTTTTCATTTTTTCTTTTTAATTGTAATTTATAAAGGTGGAATTATATTTTTATTTCCTTAAAATGAACATAACTCATGGTTAAAAAATAATAACCCAGTTTGTGTCATTAAAATAAAAAATTGATAATTTATCCTAAATGTCACGACCCATCCTTAGGGCCCGTGCTGTGACTACCCAAAGCCCGCCTTTTATAGGCCATGGGCTGACGACTATCACCAAGGCGTAAATCCTAATAAAAAGGGAAGACATTGCCTTTATAAAAGTAAAAAACACAACAGAGTACACAATGGAAGCAAGCACTAAGTAATTTGAGTAAAAAAGAAAGTGTTGAAAAGTAAATGGGCCAGTATACAAACCCAAATTAAAGTACAGTACAACTAAAAGCGAGCACAACTACACTAAAATAAAACAACAACCACTGAGTCGTCCTCCGGGAATCCCACCTGAAGGGTGGGTACAAATGGCCTCCTCAGCACCTCAAGTCCACCCGTCCGCTCCATGTACGTCTCGCCAAGTGGTCCACCTCCAGGTACCATACCGCTCTATAAGTCTCTACCTAGATCAGTGATGTCCTTCATCTACAACCAACATAACGTAGTTCGGGAAAATCCTGTGCATGGGTGAGTATACGATACTCATTAGAGCCCCCGAGACCCCCGAAGGTCTCCCAGAATCCACAAGGGATAAACCACAAGAGATAGATACAAACACTAAGTATCGACCAACCGTACTTAGGTATATGCCCATATATATACCTAAGTTATCAACCACAGTACGACTCCAACTCTCGAGACCATGATCAACCCAGTCCACATAGGAAAGAATTCAATCACATCGATGATAATGATTGAAAGTCAAGACTTAGCTCACATAGGTATAAATCTTTCGTAAAGTGATAAAGATGATCAGATATAGTTACTGATTCATCTAAGCTGTCGGACCCACACATGATACAAGACCAGTTAAGCTGTCGGACCGACACAAGATACAAGACCAACTACTCTACCGGACCCATAGAGGATATAAGTATAGAGGTCAAACTGCCGGATCCACACAGGATACAAGAACAACAGTCATTGCCGTCGAACCCACGGAGGATTACAATATGGTAGTCATCACTATCAAACCCACGATTGATCCCAGTACAGTAGTCATTGCTTTCGAACCCACGTAGGATTCCAGTACAGTAGTCGACACAGTCGTAGTGAGCTCTAGGGTTCCCGCAAACAACATGCTTGATTCTGGGAGTGTCCGCTCATCAAGAAAAGGGGTTCGATACATAAAATATCATGGAGTCTAGAGTTTATGTATCTGAAAGTTCTATCTCATCAAAATAAACCCAACATGACAGACGGTGCGTCAATCCGATGCCCAGTCTGAGAGTTATTGGCTTTTCCGTTCCAGGTGCCCAGTTAGAATTACACTTGTTCCAAACCCAGACATTTTCCAAAGTCATCCAAAACTCAATTAGAGTATCAAAAAAGGACCGACACATCACGAGGGTCCCTGTGTCATAGACGACACGTCAATCAGACACACGGTCTTCAAGTTATTCACTTTTAAGTGAAAACAGGCCCGACCCGTTAAGCCTAGTGGGCTGGCGGGTCGTGTCAACCCGGTTTTGGTGGGTCCAACCCGGAAGAGGGTCAGACGGGCTTGATGAATCACGTGGCCTAGCCATGGCTCGGCCCGGAAGGTGGAGCGGTCCGTGGGTGGGGGGGGGGGGGCTTTCCCGAACTGGCAGAGACGAGCAGCGCTGCTCGGGCAGGCTGCGGTCCTGCTGCACGACACCTTCGGGTGCCACAGCTCCTTCACCCGGTCGGCCGACGAGACGACTAGTTTTCCGCCAAAGTGGCCCATGGATTGCGGTCCACGGTCCTCCGCAACAGGGTGCCCTTGTGGTGCTGCAGTTTCTTTGGTCAGTCTAGATTATCCGGCCAGTTCTTCTTCGGACGAGCGGCCCGCGGTTGCGGGCTGTGGTTCCTCCGCACGCGGCTGGCGCACGACCGCCGCCTTCGATCGTCGCTGCTTTCTGCTGCGAATTAAAAATCAAGAACAAGGGAGGGTTGTTGGGTCATGTTCGTTCAGCCCGTGCGCTCCTCATTAGGCAGTAACATATGGCCAAGATTATTCCAATGAAAACAGCACAATCGAGATAATTTATTCACTTATAAATTATACAAAACCCCTACCACGTAATTGGCGTCTCACATAATCGAGCCGCAGAAAACGAGCATTGCGGTAGTCGTGCATCGCGGAAGAACCGTGTCGTCATATCAACGATGGTGTAAGAGTCATTTTCATAGGCGATGAAGACTCCATGATGTCGAGGTGCGTCCAAGGAAGATGAGTCGTTGGAAGAATTCCTTCGCGTTATTTTTCGGGGATGTTCTTCATTGAAGAATGGTGTTCTTTGTCAAAGAAGGATCACCTCTCTTCTAAATCTCCAGATCCTTCCCCTAAAGTGATTTTCCAATGCAAAAGAAATAAAAAGGCTCTCAAATTAATAAAATTTCCATGCAATTCAATTTGATTCAAAATAGGTGACAAATAATTAATGTAGACATTAATTATATGAGTTGGTACAATTGATGGGAAGAGGGAGGTGGAGAGGCTCTACCTTTAATGAGGTTTTGTTAAAATAAATAGCAGGGAATTAATGGGGAGTTGAGGGGAGGTGGAAGGGTTCAGGTTTGTGTGGGACCCACCACACTAAATCCTCTCAGGGGAGGTTATGTGGGGTGTGGACCCGCCCTTAACTTCCTCTTGTAGGTTATAACTACCAAAAATAAATAAAATTTTGTACAACAATTTTATTTAATTTATTCTAAATCCCTAAAAATTAACATTCAACCCACATAAAACAAAACTGCGGTAAAGGTCCCCTTAAATGAATACCGGCACTATGAGTTCATCGGTGTCCTAATATTTCTATTCTGAGCACTGGTTCAAAAGATAGAAAAACCCTCTTGTACGTTTACTGAATTTACATGAACAAAACTTCAAAAATTGATTTCGGGCACACCGGGCCTCGGATTCAAGTGCTGTCAGAAACTGCGTACTCATAAAATTCCAAAGTATTTATGAAAAAAATTTACTTGAAATTTATGCATCTTTATATTACCCCCACCTCAGGGATTTACGTCCCCGTAAAGATACAACACACACTAGGGAACAAATGGGGGTACTGAGCACACATCTGAGCCTCCCGCTCCTAAGTGCTCTCCTGGAGGTTCCCGTGCTGCCAGCGAACACGAACCAAAGGAATTGACCATCCATTTAGGACCCGCTCCTATAGGTCATTGATCTCCACCAGGACCTCCATGAATGTTTCACCCTCATCAATGTCCAGCTCCCCGTGATCGATGATGTAGGTCGGGTCGTGCACGTATCTCCTCAGTTAAGATATGTGGAAGACATCGTGCACCCGATACAACTGATTTGGAAGGGCCAGGCAGTATGCCACCTCACCTACTCTACTGAGGACCTGGAAAGGTCTGATGAATCATGGAGATAATTTTCCGCCCCTTCCAAATCTCTGTAGACCTTGTTGAGGTGATACCTATAAGAAAACGTGGTCGCCATCCTTGAACTCTAGTGGTCTCTATCTCCTATCAACATAGGACTTCTGTCTGCTCTGTGCAGTATTCATCCACTACTGGATGATCTGCACCTTCTCCGTCATTGCTTGCACCATTTCTGGTCCAACAAGTGCTGACTCCTCTGGGTCAGTCCAGCACAGAGGTGATCTACAAGGTCGGTCGTACAGTGCCTCATAATGGTCCATCCTGATGGTGGAGTGGTAGCTTCTATTGTATGTAAACTCCACCAAGGGTAAGTGATCCTCCTAGCTATGAAAAATGTCGATGATAGATGCATTAAGCATGTCCTCGAGAGTCTGAATGGTCCTCTCAGTCTGGCGATCTGTCTGAGGATGGAAGGTGGTGCTCAGACGTAACTGCATCCCAAATTCCTCCTGCAACCCCTTCCAATGATGGGAAGTAAAGCGCACGTCCTGATCGGAGACGATCGTCAATGGCACACCATGAAGCCATACGATCTCCTGTACGTAGAGGCATCCCAAACTCTCTACTGAGCCTTGATCTCTGATTGGTAGGAAGTGGGTCGACTTGGTGAGTCAGTCGACGATCACCCAGATAGAGTCGTGTCCTCTGGATATACGTGGAAACCCCATCACGAAATCCATGGAGATCCCATCCCACTTCTACTCTGGGACCTCTAAGGGATGTACCAAGCTTGGTGGTACTTGGTGCTCCACCTTCACTTGCTGACAATTGTGGCATCGTGAAATGAAATCTGCTACAGCCTTCTTCATACCCGGCCACCAGTGCTGTCGTATGAGGTCCTAATACATCTTCGCCACTCCTGGATGTACCGCTAGAGGGGAAGTGTGGAACTCCCTCAGCACCTCCTCCTATAGTGCAACTGGTACCATGGTACATCCCCTGAAGAAGATGACGTGCTCCCCTCCTTCAGAAAATACATCAGGCGCCTTCCCTTTGGATATCTGAGCATGTCGTGCCTCACAGTCAATGTCCCCACACTGTGCCTCTCTGACTCACTGAAGAAGTGGAGGAGTGATTGTGAGAGACTGAAGGAAGGATACTCCATCTATACCCACAATGGATATCTGCAACGCAACTAGCTGCTTTGTCGCCTCTCCTAGCAGCTGAATGCCCGATCTCCTGATTAGAGCATCATCTACAACGTTCCCCTTCCCAGAAGCATAGACTATCTCAATGTCATTGTCCTGGAGGAACTAAAGCCATCACCAATATCTTAGGTTAAGTTACTTCTATGAGAAGATGTACTTGAGACTCTGGTGGTTAGAGTAGACTATAAAGAGCTCTCCCATCAGATAATTCCACCACATCTTCGAGGCGATGACCACTTCTGCTAACTCCAGGTCATGGGTAGCATAGTTATTCTTCTGCTGTCTCAAATTACGCGAACCATAAGCGATCACCTCTCAATCCTGCATCAGGACACACCCGAGTCTGGTCCCTGATGTGTCGCAGTAAACTAAGTACCCAACGCCCTCCTCTGGTAGCCTCAAGATGGGCGCACTGGTGAATCTACATCTCAGCTCCTGAAATCTCTACTGGTATCTATCTGACCACAAAAATGGTTTCCCCTTCTTCATCAAAGATGAAAGCTGTGCGGCAACTATGGGGAAGTCAGGCACAAACCTCCGATAGTATCCATCCAGGCGTAGGAAACTCCGAACCTCCGTCACACTCCTGGGTGGATTCAAAGAAAGCACTGCCTCGATCTTTGTTGGATCCACTACTACCCCTACCTCCAAGATAACGTGTCACAAGAAGTGAACCTCTCGAATCCAGAACTGGAACTTCGAGAGATTACCATAAATCTGGTGCTCTCAGAGTGTATCCAGTACAACCCGTAAGTGGTAGGCGTGCTCCTCCTCAGTAGTCAAGTAAATCAATATGTCATCGATGAAGACTACCACAAAACGATCAAGGTAAGGCTGGAAGATCCTGTTCATGAGACTCATGAACACTTCTGGAGCATTGGTCATGCTGAAGGGCATAAACAAGAAATCATAGTGGACATACTGACACCTGAAGGTAGTCTTCTACACATCCCCATCTTGAACTCTGAGCTGGTGATATCCTGATCTGAGGTCTATTTTCGAGAACCATCGTGCTCCCTTGAGCTGATCGAAGAGGTCTCCAATCCTCGGAAGTGGGTAATTGTTCCTTATGGTCACCTGATTCAGGTGACAGTAGTCGATACATAGTCGCAAGCTCCCATCCTTCTTCTTGGTGAACAAAATCAGAGAAGGCTAGGGTAAAACACTGGGTTAGATGAATCCCTTTCCCTACAAGTCCTCTAGCTTTTCCCGCAGCTCACGAAGCTTAGCGGGAGCCATACGATATGTTGGAGTAGATATAGGTGCTGTCCTAGGGTACAAATCTATGTAGAAGTCTACCTATCTGCAAGGAGGTAGTCCTGGAATTTCATGAGGAAAAATGTTCGCATACTGATCCTCCACAATAGGAAAACTTAGACTCCGCACATCAATCGCTCCGAGGATGAGAATAGCAAACTGATGTGTGATTTTCTACCCTCTCCTCTGCGTAAGTCCATCTTGTGCTGCAAAGGATCCCTTCTCATCGGTGAAGGTGAACCTGCTCCCATATGTGCGAATACACAACACCTTGTGCCTAATACAGTCGATCTGTGCATGGACTGTAGATAACCAGTCCATACCTAAGATGACGTCGTAAGGCCTTGATGCCACTACAAGAAGATCCCAACCAAAGATCTCGACTCCTAGAGTAAGCTCACACTACTATCACCAGTGCGTAATCATCGAGTCTCCTCCCGTAGGAGTCTCTAGCCATAAGGATAAAACCAACGACTCCACCCGAATCTCTGAGCTCCGAACAAGGGCAACATCAATAATGGAATGACTCGCACCTGTGTCTATAAGAAATGTATCAAGGGAGGATTAGAAACCGATAGTACCTTGAATCATCTAAGGTGCAATATGGTCGTAGGCCTCAACATCCTGGAGTTGAGCCCGCCTCTGTCTGCCAGCTCCCTTTGGTCGGTTTGGACCTCTGGGTGGTGGTGGTGGTAGAGCCTCGAAACGTCGTCCACCACCCGCTGCTCGACCAGCTCCTCTGCCTTGTCCGACTGCTCCCGACGGACCACCATGGTCGAGCCTCTACCTCTGCCTGGGAAGTCCCTCTACTGTCTTCTACTCATCCGCATGGAGAGTCGGGCAGTCTCGAGCCATCTGGACTTGCCCGCCGCATGGATAACACTTCCTGCTCCTCGTAAGGCTGGCTCTATTTCGTGTGACCCCCACAAACGAAGATATATCCTAAGGTCTCCCACCTGACGGCTTGGTCTGCTTGGACCCCTGCGACATCTGTATACTGCCTGCTACAGAAGACTCTGCTATGTGTTGCCCTACGGTGGGTTTCGCTGCTGGCGACTGCTCAATGAGAAAGCTCTCCACCAGAAGATCTCGCTCGAGCACCTCTGCCTGCATTGGGATTCTGAGGGGAATCGTCGAATCCCTGATCTCGTGCCTCAGTCCCTACTCGAAGGTCCGAACCCTGAAGAACGGGTCTCATACCATATCTGTGGGGTAGCATGTGAGGTCAGTAAACCTCGTTGAGTACTGAGCTACTGATATGCTGCCCTAAGTAACTCATGATTCCGCACCGCACAAAGGGTGGCTAGAACAAACTCAGAGTAGAAGAGACTCTCCAAGTCTGTCTATAATAATTATGCCTCTTCATGCACCTGGAGCATCAGGATCCACCATCTAACTGCTTCTGCATGTAGAAGACTCGCGGAAAGGATCACCATATGGTCGGCTGGTGTTCCTACCAATCTGAAAACTATGAAGATAGCCTCCATCCAATCCTCAGCTGCCTGAGGGTCTATCTCTCCACGGAACCTGGGCAGCCTATGTCACTGAAACTCACGCAAAGCACTCAGGCGGTATGCACTCTCTACTGATGGGGCTGGTAGTATCGGTGGCTCAGTGGGTAGTGGTACTGCTAGTGCCTCCGTTGTGATGGGGCCCTGCACCGAGGCCTCGTCACTCGATGGGATGACATCTCGTATGCAACTTGGAACCCTTTCTAGCTGCCTTCGTGGGGCCATCCTCCTAAGAAACAGGTGCACCTCGGCCAGAATAGTATACCTAGTGAGCTGACACAAAGTAATCACAAAGAAAAATTTTGTAACACACATGCAATCGTTGTTTTCGTGCACTGAGTAAAACATCAGAGGCCAGGGTCCTGGTGTATGGATACATTAGCCGCCACACCAACACTGGAATCCCTGGACTGAAAACCACACTCAATACTCTTAACACTATTTATTCTCAGAAAAGAATGATCAGAGTCCTGAGTTCTACGGTAGAACCGACTCCTCTGATACAAATTTGTCACGACCCGTCCTTGGGGCTTGTGCCGTGACTACCCCAAGTCCTCCTTCCATAGGTCAGGGGCTAGCGACTAGCACCAAGGCGTAAATCCCAATAAAAAGGGAAGGCATTGCCTTTATAAAAGTAAACAACACAACAGAGTACACAATTGATGTAAGCACTAAGTAAACTGAGTACAAAAGGAAGTGCAGAAAATTAAATGGGCCAGTATACAAAGCCAACTGAAAGTACCGTACAACTAAAAGATAGCAAAACTGCAGTTAAGTAAAATAGCAACCACTGAGTCTTCCTCTGGGAATCCCACCTAAAGGGTGGGTAAATATGGCCTCCTCAGCACCTCAAGTCCATCCGTCTGCTCTGTGTACGTCTCGCCAAGTGGTCCACCTCTGGGTACCGTCCAGCTCTACAAGTCTCTACCTCGATCAGTGCTATCCATCGTCTGCAACCAACACAACGTAGTGTGGGAGAAGCCCGTGCAGGGGTGAGTATACGATACTCAATAGGGACCCCAAGACCCCTGAAGGTCTCCCAGAATCAACAAAGGATAAACCACAGAAGAGAGATACAAACACGAAGTATCAAAAAACCCGACTTAGGTATATGCCCATAAATATACCTAAGTTATCAACCACAATACAGCTCCAACTCTTGAGCCGAAGAACAACCCAGTACACACAAGAAAGAAGTCAATCAAATCGATGATAATGATTGAAATTCAAGACACACCTCACACAAGTATACGTCTTTTGTAAAGAGATAGAGATGATCAGATGTAGTTACTAAATCATCTAAGCTGTCGGACTCACACCGGATACAAGACCAGCTAAGATGTCGGACCCACACATGATATAAGACTAGCTACTCTGCCCGACCCAAATAGGATACAAGTACAAAGGTCAAACTGCCGGACCCACACAGGATACAAGAACAGCAGTCATTGCCGTCGAACCCACGGAGGATTCCAGTATGGTAGTCATCGCTATCGAACCCATGGAGGATCCCAGTACAGTAGTCATTGCTGTCGAACCCACGGAGGATTCCAGTACAGTAGTCGACGTAGTCGCAGCCTGCTCTAGGGTTCCCGCACACAACATGCTTGATTCTGAGAGGGTCCGTTCCTCAAGAAAAGGGGGGTCGATACATCAAATATCAAAAAGTACAGAGTTTATGTATCCCAAAGTTATGTCTCATCAAATGAAACCCAACGCGACAGACGGCGCGTCAATCAGACGCCCGGTCTGAGAGTAATTGGCTTTTCCGTTCCAAGGGCCCGGTTGGAATTACACTCATTCCAAAAACGGCCATCTTCCAAAGTCATCCAAAAATCACTTAGAGTATCTCAAAAGGTCCTCCACATCATGAGGGTCCTAGTACCATAGACGACGCGTCGATCCGACGCACGATCTTCAAGTTATTCACCTTTAAGTGAAAATAGGACCGGCCCGTTAAGCCCAGTGGGCTGGTGGGTCGGGTCAAACCGGTTTTGGTGGGTCTGACCCGGAAGAGGGTCAGACCAGCTCAATGAATCGCGCGGCTCGGCCCAAAGGGGCGTGACCTGGCTCGACAGAGCGTGGCTTGGCCCAGCAGGGCGCGACCCGACTGGCCACGGCTCGGCCCAGAGGGCCGAGCGGTCTGGGGGGGGGGGGGGGTGCGGCACCCCGCTTTCCCAAACTGGCAGCACCGCCCTCCAAATCGACAACCGAAGCTGGATGGACTTTCCGGCATAAGAGGCCCGGTCTGGCGGGCCGCGGTCCTGCTGTGCGACACCTAGGAGTGTCACGGCTCTTTTACCCGCTCGGACGACGAGCCAGCCGGTTCGCCGCCGAAGAGGCCCGCATATTGCGTGCGGCGGTCCTCCGCAGCACGAAGCCCTTTTAGCGTCGCATTTTCTTTGGTCCGACCGGTTCTTCGTTGGCTGAACGACCCTCTGTTTACGGGCCGTAGTTCCTCCGCACACGGCTGGTGCGCGCCCGCCGCCTTCAATCATCACCATTTCCCATTGCGAATCAAAAATCAAGAACAACAAAGGGTTGTTGGGCTGTGTTCGTTCAGCCCGCGCCCTCCGTGTTAGGCAGTAACATATGGCCATGATTATTCCAAATAAAAAAAAACAATCAAGATTATTTATTCACTTATAAATTATACAAACACTTACATTATAATTGACGTCACACGTCGTCGAGCCGCAAAAACGAGCGTCGCGGTAGTCGGGCGTTGCGGAAGAACGATGTCGTCCCGTCAACGATGGCAGAAGAGTCGTTGTCATTGGTGACGTAGACTCCTTGATGTCGTGGTGTGTCCAAGGAAGATGCGTTGTTGGAATAAGTCCTTCGCATTCTTCGTCGGGGATGTTTTTCATTGAAGAAAGTTGTTCTTCGTCGAAGAAGGATCACCTCTCTTCTAAATCTCCAGAGCCTTCCCCAAAAGGGATTTGCCAACACAAAAGAAATAAAAGGCCCTAAAATTAATATAATTTCCATGAAATTCAATTTGATTCAAAAGAGGTGATCAATAATTAATGTAGACATTAATTATATGAGTTGACACAATTGATGGGAAGAGGGATGTAGAGAGGCTCCACCTTTAATGAGGAGTTGTCAAAATAAACAGCATGGAATTAATGGAGAGTTAAGGGGAGGTGGAAGGGTCCAGGTTCGTGTGTGCCCCACCACACTAAATCCTCTCAGGGGAGGTTATGTGGGGTGTGGACCCACCCTTAACATCCTCTTGTAGGTTATAACTACCAAAAATAAATAAAATTGTGTACAACAATTTTATTTAATTTATTCAATATCACCAAAAATTAACCTTCAGCCTGCATAAAACACAACTGTGGTAAAGGTCCCCTTAAGAGAATACTGGCGTTGCGAGTTCATCAGTGTCCTTGGATTTCGATTCTGAGCACCAGTTCAAAAGATAGAAAAACCGGCTTGTACGTTTACTGAATGTACCCGAACAAAACTTCAAAAATTGATTACGGGCACACCGGGCCTTGGATTCAGGTTCCGTCAGAAATTGCGTACTCATAAAATTCCAAGGTATTTAAGAAAAAAAATTTCCTTGAAATTTCCGGGTCTTTACACTAAAAATTATTTTTATTTGAAAAATATATATATATTTTTTCAAATAATGGTGTTTTAATCATCATATGTGATAGTATAAAAATTAATATTCATCACAACAAGAAAACTTCTTTGAAAAAATGAATTTTTTATTTTTAATAAGTATATATACAAAAAATATTGATTTTAAAAGAAAAAAATTGTGTTTGATTACATATATGACACATAACATTGAGCTTAAACAACTTACAAAATAAATTATTCAAATATGATTGTTATAACATAGCCATTGAATATGTGGGTATGAATAGAATTAAAGTAATTATAATATATATACTGGTCTTAAAAAATGAAAAATTATTGACATCAATCAACGAATTTTTAGTGATGTTAATTTATTATTCAAAAAAAAAATTTTCGTCAAAAATGATTTCTTCTACCATTTTTGTGAATATAATGTAAAGAATTTTTAAACTTTTTATAAAATTAATTACATAAAATGAATTTATTTTTTTAAATCATCATATAAAAATTATTTTAAGGTGATTTTTTAATTTTTTTCTAAAATGCGCGATTTCTTAGTGAATAGTGAAAAATACCATTTTTTGTAAAATAATCATTTATTTTCATTAAATTAATCAATTTAAAAGTCCTATTATACTTTGAATTTTATTTCAAATTAACATATATATTATTAAGTTATATTTAATTTAGTTAATTACATTTGAATCATGTTTATAGAGTATTTTTATATGAGTTTATATTTAGGCTTAAAAACGAATTTTTCAGAAAAATATTTTCAAGTGCATAATGTTCTTCTATTTTTATTAATTAAAATAAAAACTAATAAAGAAATATTTAAATGTAATATATATATATATATATGAATTTAAATCCATCTCAGGATGGTTACAAGTCATATAGTCAATAGAAGACCATCTTATACTTGAGAAATGCATTTCTTAAAAAATCATTTTTCAACATGATTTGCGGGTTTTTTTAGAACTATAAAATAATAATAAAATTGATTAAATATGTGGAATATGGATAATTAATATTATTTAATAAATTAAACATAAGTTTTATACATAATAATTATTAAAAATAGTAAAAATTAATTAAAGCAATTATGATTAAAATAAATTTTTGTGCGTTACATGCACTTGTGATAAAATTAATTTTCCACACACATAGTATTTCTATTAGATAAATTTTATTTAGTATTTAGAATAATTAAGAAAAAATTATATAATCATCATCTTTTTATTCTACGCTTAATATATTAATTACATAGTTTAAATAATCTAATTATTTTTCTAAAAACTTAATTGGAAAAAGTAAGTATACTTTGATCATAAAGGAATAACATGTTTAAAATATGTCTCTTTGTTCAATATGGAGGTGAGTATTGAAAATAAATTACAACAATTACATTATTTATTAAATTTTTATTCACTTTGAGTGGGATATACTTTCCATTATTGAATATTTTTAGGTATTTTCAAAAATGCCACTCCCCAATTATAAAAGGGCACACCATCCCTTTACTTCTTCACACCTATCATGCCATTTGGATCAACTAAACCATACCAAAATATCTCCCCAAAATAGTTATCCACATTCTTGATCTTATTTTATTTCCAAAACACCAACCCCAGTGAATTCAATAAGAGAAAGAAAAGTGGCGTCTCTAAGAGAAAATAATCGTCTTCCAAAATCTCATTCTTTTTTACTTATTCCTTTTAAATATTCAATTATATCTTAAAAATTATAATATAATAAAAAATGTGTCTCACATATACTGATATATTTTTATGTTTATGAAATAATATTTTTCCGTCTCCCCATTCATCAAATGGGAAATAAAGACATCACCCAAGTGTATGAAGAACTATAGCCTCTCGAACTGATGTAATTTTCTTCCATCACCAACTCACATGGACAATCATAATGAAGAAAATAACAAATATATATGAGAAATATTAAATTATATTAATTATATAAAATTAATATTTCATAAAATTTCTTACAATTTCATATATTAAGTGAATGATATCATCACTCGTGCGTACGTATTGTCTAGCTTATTCACGAAGCGATCAATTCAGTTCCCATGTACTACTTCCAAGAATATTTAAAAAAAATTATCAAATGAATAAATATTATATTTATAAAAAAAATATAATTATGTAAATCTAGATCAATATCCTATGAACAAAAACTAGAGCTTCTGCGACAAAATATGGAAAAAATGAAGCAGTTAACACCCAAAACAATGGTAATAATATAATATTATTAGAAAAAGGGTGAAAATATGTTATAATAAGATCATATATGATATTATAAATATAAATATTTTCATGTTATAAATTAATAATATTCTTAAAAATATTTCACATGATTTTAATTCATGATTAATAATAGAAAAATGCAAGGCAAGGGATTTCATCCAAATTTACTTTCATTGTAGCGTATTTTAATGGGGTGCCCCTAATTTATTTTATATGTTGTATATACCACCACTTTTAAATTTTATTTCAACCATAATTCATAATTCATGGTATTATAATTTTTAATTCAAATTATTTATTACTAGGGGATTTTAATTGAATGTTACCAAGTTGTAAGTGTTTCATAACTCAATCTCATTTCATTGGGTTATAATAATTATTCACTGTTTTTTATATTCTAAGATTATGCATGCAATGAATCTTGATTTTTTTTATATTTTTTCCCCAATTATTTTATGTTTATTTACATTCTATAGACATAAAAAATTAATTCCCACTTCACGGTATGGTCATTGTAAGAGATTATTTTTGAATTTTAACTCTTTTGATACATATTTGGTATTATATGCTTATTTGTTTTCATGAGGTGTTTATACTACCCTTTTGATATATTATATCATTAATATATTTATATTAATGGTATTTAATATTTAATATTTAATTTATTTCTTTCATTGAGGTTATGATCCCAATGTTACCAAAGTGGTATGAGTTTATGCTTCAATCTCATTTTAATCGTGACTGTTTATGTTTTTATATTATATTAGAGAGATTATTTGATCATTGCATAATAAAAAAAAATATCAACTAATTATCCTCCGGTTATTCAAATTTTTTTAATTAATATTACCATTTTAGGCTCTGTGGAACATGAAATTATTGAGAAAATGCTTCTAAGAAAAAACTAACTTTATTTCCCTCTTCAGTCAAAAATCATTTTTCTTCCAAATCCATGTTTATTAAAAATGTTTTCATGAATACTTTCAGTATTATAGTAATATTTTTTTAAAGACATGTTTACCCATGATTGGTTTAAAAACCCTAGTAAAGAAAGAATAAATCAATTTTATATTTATTAGTATTGATAAATTTGATAGTTATACTAATTATAAATATATTAATAAAAAAGGAAATATTTTTATTAAACTCTTTTTTACAAGGTTGTATATAAAAAGTAAAATTTTAAAATTATATAATTTTAATTTTAAAAAAGTTAATTTAATTATTGAATTTATATTTTAAAATTAATATAGAATTAGTTTTTGATAATTTCCCAAAAAATTGATTTTTTAACGAAACGTAAAAATAATGATTTTTTTATTAGAAAGCATATTTTCTTTTTTATTATTTACATAGTAAAATAATATTCTGTACTAGTTTTAAAATTAAATTAGTTACCTTTTATCTAAAATAATATAACTATTTATTTTTAAATGATCTTTAAACATTAATTTAGTAAATAAACATTTTACACTTAAAATTGGTATCTTTCTAAAAAATCAATTTTCATCATGTTTTTTGGATTTAATTTTAAATTAAAATTTGATAGTTATGTGTTTTGAAATTAAGAAAATTTATTCATTATTTTGAATTAGTGGGTCAATATTTTTTAAATATCCCCCCTTTAATTTTTGTCAATAATTATAGCGATAATAAAATTTTTTATTACAATGAAAGGGTAAATGAGGTAATTAAGGGTTAGAAAATAATATGACAAGGAATAGAAAATAACCCAGAACACTTGAATTAATTTATTTATAGAGTCTATTTTACCCTTGCTCGTCTAATATTTGGTTATATGTCCCTTTTTCCTTATTTATACATTATTTTGACCTTCATACTACTTTATGTAAAGAAAATTAAAAGATGTCATACTCCAATTTTTAATAACTATAATTTTTTAACATGGGGATAAATAGAGTATATTTTTAGTTATGAATAGTCATATGAAATAATTTTTTTAGTAATGGTAATTTTTAATTTAAATTGAATAAATAATTACCTTTAATGATTACACCACCCTGAAGAATTAATTATTCAATCAATGAAAAAATATAGTAAATTATATTAAAAACATTAAAATTTTTATAATTTCAAAGGTTTAATGGGAAACATGAATTTTATAAGGAAAAATAACTTTTTAGGTATGTATTAAAATATTTTATTTGAATTTATTTTGTTTCCATGATTCTATAAGAGTCAGAGTAAATGAATAGTTCTCAAATTGTTTTAATTGATAATTTATGAAAATAATATTTTATTCAATGATATAAAATTTATAAAAATCATGTACTCAAGAAAGTTACTTGGATATGGTTTAAAATATCAACCATTTTATATTTTTGTGTTTTTTACATTTATAGTAACTACTATTACCCTCAAATAGTAAAAACAATTGTTGTTATAGTAAGTGTGAGAAGGGTTAATGAAGTGTTAAAACCAATAAATAAAGGTAAAATCATGATCCAAAATTTAATTTTTTTATTATATTATATTATTTATAATAATAAACGTATTAGATTGAAAAATTATCAATTTAGATTCATTTGGACATAAAAATTAATTTATATTAATTTAATATTTTATGAAATTCGAAGAGTGCCCCTCTCCTATGTTATAAAAGAGGTCATATTATTCTCTTTTATTTATACATAAAAACATTTTGGTTGAGCTAATAACTATGATAATAAATTAAAAACATCCATAATAACATAATATACGTATTTTTCTTGGTATAAAAATAACCTTAAATAGATCAAGGTGTTAAGAAATAGAGATTATCTAAAAAAAATATAGTTTTAACATCATGTATTTGTTTTATTTATTCTTCCACCTCCTTAAAATATTATTAAACCATGATGATATTATAAAACCATTAAATATCATATTATGATATGTTATTATTTTAATTTAATAACATATATCCTTCTCCATCATTCGTCAAATGGGAAAAGAATCCATCTTTCGTGTGTACAGTGGACTACCGCCTCATGAACTAATGAAACTCATTTCTTATCACCACCTATGAAGACTGGTTATAATTATGGAATTCATGTTTATATATTATATACATGAAATATTTATAATACTGGAAAGATAATATATCACTTAATTTCTTTCCTTTCCATTCTCTAAAAATGATAACATCATTCATGTGTACATGAGGACTACCACGTCCACGAAGTGATGTGATTCATTTTTTATCACCATATCACATGGAATATATATATATATATATATGTATATTTAAATAATAAATTATTTTTATGATATTATTATCATTATGTAAAGATAAAATAACACTTAACATCTCTCCATAATGACCATTGACAAAATGGACATGTTACTCATGCATACATAAGACCTACCATCTCCATGATCTTATTATAGTTCATTTTTCATAACCATCGTCCATGATTAGTTTTAAAATTATAATTGATGTATATAAATTATAATTACTTCTTAATTATTATTTTTAAAATTATGGAATAATGACCACTTTGACCAAAGAAAATATACCAATTTCGTTTGGGACTCATGAACAGAGTATCCTAAAAACCACAAGGTGTGAACTGAAATGATTAAGTAATTGTATATAAAATGGTATTAAATAAAATAAAAGGAATAAAGACCTTGAAATATTTTCTTTAGAAATTAAATAATTAATATATTTTTATTATTCATTAAGATAAAGAATAATTGTGATGATTCAGACTTAAGGTAAGAGACTTTCTTTTAGAAATCCTCTTTTAATATTTCCCTTTAAATTCTATTTTTATTCCATGTCTATATATCTTTGAAAAATTATTTTATGTATGTTATTATATGGAAATATATGATTTATAAAAAAAATTATGTCTTCTTGGGATTTATTTTAAATGTTTTAAAAAACGAATATTTTTATGGATTGTTTGAATTTCTTTACAAAACAATATTGTAATGTTCTATTTTAACGTACAAAAAAAAACCTTCTACCGCATCCATAAAAATTATTTAAATATTGGATTAACTTTATGATATTTCATGTTTTATTTATTAAAAAATCCCTATTTACCTATTTCTGGGTATTTTGGCATTGAAAATGAGGTTTTCATGGAAAAAAGATATTTTGATATCTGAAATTATTTTTCACATGGATATAAAAGAGTGTTTCAGTAGTTTTAAGATAAAAAGTTGAAGGAATAATTTTTTTAATTATTATGTAGTACTTGCGAATTATATATCAGATCTGGGTGATCCCAATATAGCTTATACATTGGGTGGACCCAGATAGCGTAGGTTAATCCCATTATATCCTCTATTATGGGAGTATGAGATAGGGTCAGGTGAGCCTCTAATATATTATATGATTGATTCCTCCAGAAAGTGCTCTAATAAATTGTTTAAGGTTCTTGTTCTAGTTAGTAATGAATGAGGGATTTACCAAAAATATTTCTCCTATTTAATTAACTAGGGTCCATTTATTTCTGACACAAGTTATGAATGTGATGCACTAAGTGGCCTGAAATGGTTTTTATTTTCTTATTATAGGTTTAAAGGTTTTATTTGAGAAATAATTTTGCCTTTTTTCATATGAAAATGATTTATTTCATTATCTCAACTAAAATTTAGATAAGGCTAAAAATCTCATGGGTTTTCATTTTTTTCACTAGACAAATGGATTTCTTCATTTTTATACCCCTTATTAATATTTTTGTGATCATCCCATTATTTAAAATGTTTTTCAAAGGTTTTTAAGGATGAGTAGTGATAAATATGATTCCAATATAACAATTTTGAGGATATTTCATAAAAATAAAACTTTTTTTTTATTTTAAAAGTTTTTTACTAGGGAAAATGATTACAAAGGGAAAGTTTCCACATTATAATGTAATATTTATTTATGTAAGGTCGATGTCCAATTTATCTAAAAAACTAAGACTAAAATATATTTTGGTATAAAATAAAGTTAATTATTGTTTAAATTATCAAGAATATGTAATGATTAATTCAAATTTCTTATAATTAAATTTTTTAAAAAATAATTTTAAAATATATCTGGCTATTTTTTTAATTTTTTTTGTAATTTTAATTTTATACAAAAATGTGAAATAAATATTTGATTTAACATACTGGACATAAATTTTTTTTTATTCCACCTTGATTAGTAATTTTTTTAAGTATTAATTTTCATGTTTAAAAGGTTATTGTTTCATAAATATTTCACTAATATTCTAGAAATTTTTAGTTTTCAAAAGTGGAATTCAAATTGAAAGGAATATTTTCATCATGAATGGTTTAATAAAATTTTAATGGAATTTCTTTTTATGAATGTCAAGAAACCTTTTTTTTAATTATACTCTAATGGGAATATGTTGTAATGATACCATTTTTATTCTCTCTCTAGATGGTTTATGATTATTTTGATGTGGTAAAGTATTGACATTCACTTTCTTGTGTAATTGTTTTAGTCATTAACTATAACTTGTAAAATTCACAATCTTTTTTATCAATGGACAATAATTTTATCTTAAATATCAATGTTCTTTGTATCATGTATATGATTATTTCCTAAACTATAAACTATTTTTAAATATGGTCTTTATTATGAATGTTATTTGATTTACTGGGGAAATAATAATTCTACATTGTTTACTCAGTATAAATATTTATCGATAAGACATAATGTTCATGAATTAAACCAATCATTCAATATAATAGGAATACAATCCTTATGCATTGACTGGTCGGGAAATATTATAGATAAACTCTTGATGCATCTGTAGTCTGATGAGTAAGATTAATTGGATAGACTAATGTAAATAATTTTTTTGTATACCTAAAAATTGATTAAACTGTCTTTCCATAAGGCCATGATGGTATAGATATCATGATGTTTGTCATAATGACATCTAAAATTAATTATTTTTATCATTAAGAATTTAGTTATTATTATTTATGATATTATTGCATATTTATTATCCATGGACACTTTTTGACATCATTTTATTGATAATATGGAATGTCTATTCAGTTATTTATCATTACATATTGATTATGCCTTATCTAATCATGATAGTCAATTTATTTATTAAATGGAACGTGTGTTCAATTATTTACCTTTATATATTAATTTTTTATAATTGATTCGTGATAGATTCCACTGTATGTAACCCTCACTGAGAATATGATCCCTCCCTTATTTTGTTTCATTTACCTATGATATGAAGAAGGAATATTTGAATGAGTTCAAGGATGAGGAATATTTACTTTCACTATGTTTTAATTTATGTTTTAATATATAATTTGATACCCATTTATGTATCCATTTTACCATGACTACTAAACCATTCAGTCCTTTGGGATGTGATCGCTTGTATCTAGAACCAATGTAATAAATAAACCACTGAATCTGGGCAAACTAGGGCCGTGGTATTTAATATTGGTGTAAATGTTTTTTTAGTATAATCCTTAAGAACTTGATTTTGGAAAAAATAAATTATGGAACATAAAAATATGGCTGAAGTTGATCATAAATATATATGAACATTCTAATATTTTGGTAAAGAATAGATTTTGTGGGTTTTCTTAGCAACACATCCTTGTATAGATACTACAAGTGGGTGTGGTTCTAACATAGTTTTATATAGGTCAAATATTATCGAAAAGGTCACATTCCACTGTGACTCAATCTTTACCTGGTGCATATAAATGACACTTTTTTCATTCCTATTTTGAAACTCTAAAGGGTTAAGCTATGGATAATTCAAATTGTCTTTACAAACCATGCTGAAGGAATTGAATAAATGAATAAAATGAATAAACTAGATTAAAAATACTATTTATTATATTGAAAATAAGGTGTCATGGTTTAGAAAAACTATTAATGATTACAAGGTTTTCCAATTTTATTATTTTTTCTCACACTATTTTTGTGGTTTTAGATAATGTATGAAACCTGGAGGAATCATATTAAAATTCAATATGATGGAAAATATAGTGATTACTAGAAACCAAATGGTTTGATGGATGGAGTGAAAGATATCATGATTATTACTTATTAGTTATCAAGATATATGATTATAACCCACCCCATACCCAATTCTCATACTCACTAAAGAAGGGAAGGATAGAGTCCACTAAGATCTCGAGATGTGGAGACCTTGGAAAAGAGATGCCATGATTTCACTCATGTTTGAAATTTAAAAATACACACCATGGATAATGTCGAAAATAAACAATGAAATATTTATGCGTGGAAAAAATGGAATATATCAATGAATTTACAAGGAATGTTAAGAGTTCAATGAATAAAAATTAAATTCATCCAAAAGATTCAATTATAGTTCAATTTCTTAAATGTAGAGAACATGTGACTTATCAAAGACAATGACCACTTTTAAATGTTAAATCCTAGAACCGGGCATGAAATATTTTCAAGTAAAATGGATTAATAATTTATTTATTTCGATTAGAGAATTATATTGGAGATGTATTTTTACTATTTTTTTGGTTATAATAATCATGAAACTTATAAGGATTGTATTAGTTTTGGAAACATATATGTCTCCATGTAAGAATAAATGAAGAGTTATTGATACCATAATGTGTTTATTAGTTTACAATTGATTACAAGTTCAAATTCTTAAGCACCCCTTTTTAGGATTTATGTAATGGGGAGTTTATCAAGATTAAGGGTATTTTGGAAGCCATTTACAGAAATGCAACCCATTGGTTTAGTATATGTTTTCTTGAAAAATTTATTTAAGGGATAATGTATTTACATTTTGTAGACATAATATTATAGTTGTTGGTAACCATTATGCATTATCTTATATTTGATTTTTTAGTAACTATAGGTCATTAAAATTTGGAAGTGTTGTTGGTATTATATTAATACTATTTAAGAAAAAAAACACTCGTATTCCAGGTAAAAACATATTGCTTACAGAAAGGTTGTGAGGCTTGAACCCAAAACAAAAGGGTCAAAAGGGTAGAGAATATACCACTATACTATGCGATGTACTTGTTATTATAAAATTGTTTTTAATTAAATTATTTGATTGATATGTACATATAAAATGGATTAAGTTGAGTTTTTGGTGTTATTGGCGAGGTTTTAGAGGTTAATTTATTATATTAGATAGCTTATTTTAACCAATTTTATTTTGATAAATATTTAGATAAATAAAAAAACACTTTTCTTTATTTTAGATACCTTATTATCCATTAAAAGTTAATTATAGTACTTCAACCATAAAAAATCATCATGTATATTCATTTATTATAGTAAAAAATAAAGTAGAAATTGTTAAAAGCAGAAAAATGGATGAAATTGTGCTGATGAAAAATATAAATACATCAAGTATATTTCATTATATTCTTTTATATTAAAATAATTCCTCAACTTTAAGAAAATTATTATAAAACAAAAAATTTTTCTTATTACTTTCATATACGATGAATCAATAGTCTTTTAACTCATAAAAGTTTTATGGTTTGGTGGTTTTTATCTTTCTCATGATCATTCAATTTTTTATGATAAATGATATATATCACACTCTATAGTTATTTATGATTTTTTATGCCTATATTTTCACTTACCAACAGTTTTAGCCTACATGAAAACCTAGCTAACTATTATGTTAGATAAAATTATTATTTCCCTTTCCCTCTATTAAGAGGATGTTTTATTAACCCTTTTTATGATGTGAGTTTTCAATAAATTAAATTTTAAATTTCAAACCATTTATTTATAAGAACAAGTTAAATTTTTTAGGATATAATTTATTGAATTGGGGATAATGTTACATCTTAATATTTTGAAATAGGATCATTGTGTTTGATAGCGTATACGATATGAAACACCAAACTTAAATGACCTGCAAAATATATTATTTAAATACATATGTTATAACTGTGATATTTAATTGGAAGGTATTAATAGGGATAATTGAAATATGAAACATATTTCAAGTTCATAATAAATACAAATTTATTGATTATAGTCACTCAATTTTAAGCAATTCCAATTTATTTTAAAAAAAGCTTGAAAAATGTTTTTGACTTCCATTTCTGAGAAATAATATAATAAATTATTACCAATTTTAGAAAATATATTTTATAAAATGAAATTATTCTTTTAAATATCCATATAAAAACTATATCAGGGTAAAGTTTTGGGATTTTTTTAAAAAGGGTGATTTTTCAGTGAATAGAGAAAATCGGCTTTTTGTAAAACTGTCATATATTTTCAGTAAAATAAGTAATTTAAAAGTACAATTATGATTTGAATTTTATTTAAAATTAAAATTATTATATATTTTTTACTTAATCTAATTAGTTAAAATTTAATTATGTTTATACTGGGTTTTGGTATAAATTTATTTTTAGGTTTAAAAACACATTTATCTGGAAACTATTTTCAGTGCATAAGGATTATTGATTTTAATTAATTAAAATAACTACTATGAATGAAATATTTAAATAAAATTTTTAGATTATATATATAAATATATTAATTTAAATCCAATTCATGATGATTACTATTCATATAGTTAATATATGATCATCTTATACATGAAAAATACATTAATTGAAAAAACCATTTTGGACCCAATTTATGGGTTTGTTTTTAAACTAAAATATACCAATTATTTGAATTGAATGTAATAAAATATATTAAATATTTTTAATTATAATAATGAATATTATTTTAAATGGTCAAAATATTTTTTTTCATAATTTTTATTAAAAAAATTAAAAAATAATTAATGTGGTTAAGGTTAAAATGGGGTTTTGCGCATTACATGCGCTTGTGTTAAAATTAATTTTCCACACATATCATATTTATATTTGATTACTTTTTTTTATTACTTATAATTATTATTTTTCAATTATATAATATGTAAAAATTTATTTTAGGATTAAAGGATTTATTACCAAGGTTAAATAAACTAATCACTGTTGTGAAAAACAAAATGGTAACAGTAACAAATATTTGTGGATAAATAAATAACATGTTTAAAAATTGTTTCATTTTTTTTGTGCTGGATGTTTGGATATACCATAAATTCCAACCAATACATTATTTATCAATTTTTTATTCACTTGGGGTGATAGTGATTTCACATTACTGAATAGTTTTGAGTATATACAAAAATGACACCCCTTTTCAATTATAAAAGGGCACTCTATCATGTCACTTATTCACACCTATAAAACCATTTAAACTAACCATAACCTTTATAATATCTCCCAAACGTCCTCATCCAAAGTATATAGATTTTTTTCCTTCCAAAAGACCAACCCTTGGGTCCATAATAATAGATCAAAAAATGTTTTTTGAAGAAAAGGTAATCCTCTTCACTAAGATCCCTTTTTTACCTAATATTTTATCATCATAAATTATGTATTAAAAATTAAAATATAATAAATCAAGTATATCTCATATAATTAGATGTTATATTTTAATTATCCAATATTTATCCACATCCTCCTCCATCAAATGGAAAAAAAAGACATCACTTGTGTGTGTGGTGGAATACTGCATCGCGAACCGATGTAATTTTTTTTCTATGACTAATTCACTTGGATAATCATAATGATGAAAATAGTAAATACATATGATAAATATGACATGATATTATCTCTATAAAATTAATATATCATCCACTTCCTTACCCTTTCACCAATTAGGGTAATGATATCATCACTCTTATGTACGTACAATCTACTGTCTCCACAATGTGATTCGATTCATTTTCCATGTCCAAATTTATTGAATAGATTGAAAAAAGTATAAAATAAATAAATATTATATTTAAAAAATTAATATATTTATGTAAATTATGGATCTATATCCTTTAAAAAATAACCAAAACTACTACGACAAAATATTCATGATAAAACAAAGTAGTTAACACCCGAAATAATAGCAATAATGAAATATTATTATAAAGAATGAGATAATATGTCATAAAAATATCATATATGATATTTAAAATATGAATATATATTTTTTAATTTTATAACATTCTTAAAACCATTATATAAGAGATTAAATCATGATCAATTAAAGGAAAACATGAGGTAAGGGATCTTGTCTGAATTTCCTTTCATTGAAGCATATTTTAATGAGATGCACATAATTTATTTTATATGGTGTATATACTGACCCTTTTAAATTTTATTCCTTTAATACATAATTATTTAGGTTATTTCAAGTTTCAATTGAAATTATTAATTCCTAGGGGGATTTTACTTGAATGTTACCAAGTTGTAAGTATTTCATAACTCAAATTCCTTTCATTGGGTTATAATACTTCTTTATTGTCTTTGATATTCTCAAATTATGTGTGTAATGACTCTTTATTAATTTATGATTTATTTTCCCATTTTAATTTGGAATTAAATTTTATACACATAATCAATTACTTGATTAATCATTACTTAAATGGCACAATCATTGCAAGAGATATTTTGTCTCAATTTTCACTCTATTTAGACATATTTGGTATAATAAACCTATCTATTTTTATGAGGTGTATTTACTATAAATTTGAAACATTATATCATGAATATATTTATATTCATAGTATTTAATGTTCTATTTGATGTCATTATTTTCATTAGATTTATGATTAAAAGTTACCAAAACGGTAAGGTTTTATGCTTCAATCTCATTTTTTCTAGATTTTTTAGCCTTGAATTTATATTAAAGGTAGTTATATGATAATTGTCTAATAAACCACTTTAATTATCTAATCCTATGATTATTAATGAAAATTTTCATCAATATTACTAATTTCCTATATTTATTACATAAAATTATTTTGAAAATGTTTTTAAGAAAAAACCAAAATTTATTTCTCTCTTCGGTCAAAAATCATTTTTATTCAAATCCATGTTTTCGAATTTTTTTAAAGTATGTTATTAATATTATCCATTTTTTTCAATTCATATTTACCCATGATTGTATCATTACGATTTTTTTAAAAGTAATATACCTATCATTTTCCAAATAATGTACATTTTGGATTTTCTTAAAAAAATGTGGAAGGAATATTTATTTTAACATACTCAAGAAGAAAGTTATTTACTGAAATAATTGCCACTCATTTTTTAAGATTACACTAAAAGTTCACAAGATTATTTAATTAAATATATTTTTATAATATTTATAAATTTTATTGATTTTAGAAGTGGATTTCAATGTGAATAGGATATTTTCATCAAGAATGTTTTTAATAATATTTTTATGGAATTTATTTTCATAAAATAAAAAAACCATTTATTTTTCTTATATCAAAATGGAAAAATCTTATAATGATAGAATATTTATTATTTCTCTAGAGGTTTTATGATTATATTGACTAGGTAATGTATTAACATTCACTTTTTTATTAATTTCTGTAGTCATTAACTTTACATTGAATCATTCACTTTCTTATGATCATTGTATATTTCATTTATATTGAATATAAATATTCCTTGTATCATGGATAATTTTATTTCATAAACCATATAGCATATTTACATATAGTGATTACAGTGTTTTCCATAAACTTCACTCAATATAGACATTTCTTAATAAGGCATATTGTTCATGAATTAAACTGATCATTCTATATATGGGGAATGAATTTGACATGTAGTGATGGGTGGGCCCTGGTTATAGATTGTTCCTTGATGCATTGGTAGTATCATGAGATAAATCAGTTGGATAAAATTATTTAAATGGGTTTGGTGTAAACCTACCAATATATTAAACTATCTTGGTGAAAGGTCTTGATGGCGTAAATATCATGATATATGAGGTGATGAAATCCAATATTGAGCATTTCCTTTTATGAAAATTCAATTTATATTATCTATGAGATTAAAACATTGTTATTATTTATGGTTTCATTTTGGGATCATTTTATTGATTAAATGGAATATGTGTTTAATTGTTTACTTTTCTATATTGATTATGACTTTTATAATATTTAAAGTTTAGTTATTGATTAAATGTAATGTGTGTTCAGTTATTTACCTTTTAATATTAATTATACTATATTGACCCCTGATAGATTCTATAACATCCTTGAACACATACTCCTAAGTCCTGTGATGAAATCCATAGCTTTACATTCCTAGCTCTGATATCGGTAATTTTAACCAATTTTTTTCCATAAAAACCTTACAAAATCAAAAGGAGAACTTGCATAACTAAAATTATAGATGAGCTTTTTTGATTTAGAGTTATAAAGAATTTGAAATAATACTACATAAAAAAATACCCAAGTCTTCTAACAAACACCTCTCCCATTTAACCTAGATTTTATTTTTTCACATTGGGTCATCAACACAATCCTTTTGAAATCCTTTATAGAAAGAAAGGGTCCATCACCATTCTTTATTACATAGGGAAAATGAAACATAATAAGTATGGGATCAAATGATCAGTAAGGATAAATATAAACATTGAAAATTTAATGTCATCAATTATTATATAAGTGAATAAGGGTATAATGACATAATAAAAGTTCATGAGATAATCATGTAAGAACTCATACCCATCAATATCCAGATTAGAAAATATGAAAACATGGAAAAGGAAAGAGTCATTAGAATCAATAATTATGAGCCATGTGATATCGATCTCGATCATGAGAATAATTATAAACCAATAGAAATCATAAAGAAAATATTCCCATAACTTGGTACATCATTTTAACTTCACTCTTACAATCAATATTGAAAATAGAATAACTATATGGTCAAATTTCAAACCTAATTCATTAGAGGGATATCATATACCCACCAATCACTACTGGAAATAGGGGCTATACCCATACCCTATCCCAATGGTTTTCCCTAACCATTCAGAGAGGGAATTATCCTGAAGGCTATCCTAAATAATTTCTCAATACCATTGGGGTAGCCATTCCTATAATAATAGTTTTTTAAAAACCCTTAGCATAGGCCCTCCCTTCGTTTCCTAAACCAAGAACTCCCCCTTGTGTTCCCCTTATCCCATCCCAAGTCTTATATCACCGCTCCCCTCCTCCCATCCTTAGTCCTAGAAGAACCGGTCCCCTAAAGAACTAATCATGAACCCACAACGACAAATGAACCTCCAATCCTCCAATGAGATCTAATCCATATCCCCTGCATCAGCTGTGTTTGACTGTATTCAAAACCTTCACATTAATGATTTTCTTTATTTCCTTTCAATATTATTCAATATTAAATCAGCGGTTTCTAAACCATTAAGGTACTCTATTAACAATCAATTTTTTTTTTAATTTTTGGTCAAAAAATGCACACAAATTATTATTTTTGTGGGAATTTAATTTATTTTGATATTTTGGTTTGATTTATCATTACTTATATCCATTTTAGGTGTGTTTATGTAATCCTAGACCGGTTTGGTTATTTTTGGATTCGTTCTATTAAATTTTTCAATCATTCATTATTTTATTTTCTACTTCATTTTGGTTCCAGTTGGTTTAGGGAGATATATAAATTTCATTTTTATGTAATTTTAAATATTTTATTTTTTCATTAATATTCATTAAGATAATGAAAATCAATTATGTTGTGTTTATATTTTCCAAAATTGTTTATAATATTGGATTAATTTTGAGTAGTTGATGTTAAAGGTGTAAATTTATCCAAATGTACATCAAAATATTTAAGGGATTGAGGAAAATAATTTAAATAGAATATTTTTTTTTGAAAAAAAGACCGCCATAATTGAATTTTTCATAGAATATATATTATATTATTTTTCTATCATTGTTACATATTCCCAATTCTTGCATGTTCTATTTGAATTTTTTACTATATAAATATCATATAGTGCATATAGAATTATCTTCATATTGTAGTTTAATATTGATGAGCATTACCTATCATTATGCATTGGGTAATAAGTCAATCTGATTTGTAGGAATACAAGTAACTATTTGATTGATCATATAATATATTACAGTGCTAACATTATTGTTTCATACTGGAAATAGTAATGAATAAAAACAATTTTAGATCAGACCTATGATCACCGAGGAGATTAACTGACAACTTACAAATGTTGTGAAAAATGAAGAGATACACCTGGCATTGAAGAATATCCACCCCACTAAGGCCCCAGGACCGGACAGTTTTCATTCCCTATTTTTTAAACAATACTAGCACATTATCGGTCCCGATATCTTCCAAATGATAAAAAACATCTGGGCGGGGAATAAAATCATTTTTTCCATCAACAAAATGGTCCTCGTCCTCATCCCCAAAATCAGGAAACCTCAGGAGATCCCTAACATTATACCTATTAGCCTCTAAAATTTTTCTTATAAGATCTTCTAAAAAATCCTTGTCAATCGGCTCCGTCCTTGGCTTCTTGATATTATCAACAAAAACTAGAGTGCCTTCGTGGCCAAGTGGATGATTACTGATAATGTAATTGTGGCCCATGAAGTGTTCCACTCTATTAAAATTCTCTCCACTGTGAAAAGAGGATGAATGTCCTGGAAACTAGATATGACTAAAGCCTATGATAAAGTGGAATGGCAGTTCCTTAGAGCTGTGATGCTGAGAATGGGATTCTGCACTAAATGGACAGAAATTGTCATGCACTGCATATCGACCATCTCATTCATAATCGAGGTCAACGGGGAGCTCACCAGAGTATTCACCCCAACCTGAGGCCTGTGCCAGGGAGATCCTCTCTCCCCTTTTCTCTTCATTTTGGTGGATGATGTTTCCTCTAACCTTTTTTCCAGGGCTGCATCCTCTATGTTTATTCATGGTGGAAAGGTCTACCATGAGAGCCCACAAGTGTCACATCACTTCTTCGCTGATGACTACCTCCTCTTCTCCAGATCCACTGTTAATGAATGCCAGTTGATCAGCCAAGCGATCCAGCAATATGAGCGGGCATTTGGACAGTCTGTAAATCACGGAAAATCAGAAATATCATTCAGCATAGGGGTGCGTCCTTCCAAGAGAGCTGAGATTTGTACATATTCAGGCATCGATTTGGTAGATAAACACCAGAAGTATCTCGGACTCCCTATGGTGATTGGCCAGTCCAAAAAAAAATCTTTGCAGCTCTGGCGGACAGGATTGAGAAAAAAATTCAAGGATGGACCCCAAAAAGCATCTCCAAAGCTGGTAAAGGAACCCTCATTAAAGCTGTAATTCTGTCTATCCACAGTTACTTTATGTTGATGTTTAAGCTCCTGGAAGCCATCGTCAACCTGATCCATTCACATACTGCCAACTTCTGGTGGGGGAAAATGATGGTAGAAATCGACTCCACTGGTTGGCCTGGGAGAAACTCTGCATACCCAAGTCAGCGGGAGGGATGGGATTCTGGAATCTTCTTCTATTCAATGATGCACTGTTCTACAAGTAAGGATGGTTCCTTCTTAACTTTCCATCATATTTATGTGTGCGAGTACTCCGTTCCCAGTACTTTCCCCACACGAACTTCCGTGGCTCCTTTCATGGCCCCCACCCTAGCTTCCTTTGGAGAAGTATTTGGGGGGCCCGAAATCTCCTGGAAAAAGAACTGGGCTGGAGGATTGGAAATTGATCATCTGTCAACATCTGGACCGATCCCTTGCTTATTGATAAGGATGGTGTGCATGCCACATACCCCTCCCAACCAGGTCTTGAAGATGCCACTGTCAACTGCCCCTTTTCAAACCAGGGTTTGGGATGGTGTGTGGAAAAGATTCAGTAATGGTTTAATGAAATAGACCAAATAATTATTCTGAGCATCCCCTGGGCCCCTAATTCCATCCCTGACCATATTTTTTGGACCAATGATTCTTCAGGTGAGTACACAGTGAGATCCGGGTACAGACTGGCTCTTGTCATTCACTCTCGTGACTGTGATGAGGGACCATGGGAAGCGCTTTGTAAGCTCAATGTCCCCCCACAAATATGCCAATTTTGGTGGAAGGTGTGCATGAGAACGCTCCCTACCATGAGCCTCCTTGTTACCGTCATATGGCCAGTGTTGAATCCTACCCTTTCTGCCCGAATATTCCTAAAACTCTTTGGCACGCCATCATTCACTGCCCGGGAGCCAAGGAAATTTGGAATAAATCGAGCTCGACTTCGGATGCTTCACTGGATGCCTCTGACCGTCCCGATCTTCTGATGCGCTGGTGTTCCTATCTTTCATCGTCTAATGCAATCTCTCATTGCACCCTAGCCTTGATCATTTGGGTTTGGCATAACGATTCTGTTTTCCACCATGTTCATCAGCCTCCCGAGTTCTGGATTGAATGAGCCACTTCATGGATTGAGGGCTGGAAGTACCGCAAAGGAAACTTTATGCCAGAAATTTCCCCTTCCTATTCCCCTCATTAGACCCTCCAATGTAAGGGAGTCTTAAGCTTTATGTGGATGCTTCTCTCCCCAAGTATGATCCTTTCTATCTCGGTCTCCTGGCTCAAAATCATCGGGGGCAGATCATTGCATCAAAATATGAACCACATCATGCCTTCTGGGAACTTGCAGTTGCTGAGGTCTATGCCATACTAAGAGGGATGATGCTCGCAGTGGAATGTGGATGGGATGATATCATCATTGAGTCTGACTGCCTCTCTGTTATCAATGCTATTAACCACGATGACACCAAACTCTAGTCCTTTGGATTTATTGTCAAGGGAATCCGCTCACTGCACCAATGCTTCTCTTGCTGCACCTTCTCCTTTACCAAAAGGGAACAAAAGAATGCAGCCCATCAACTGGCAGCCTTAGACCCCTTCGATGTCAACCAACTATGGCTGGACAATTTCCCTTCTTGGCTCTGCTTCTGTACGAATGCTGATATTCATCATTAATATTATCTTTCCTTCTTAAAAAAAAACTTACATTAAAATAATGAACTGAGAAGCCATAAGGTAATTACAACACTTAGGGGAGAGTCAATAAGGAACCTATTTAAAGGTCCTTTATGCCTTATCAATTTATTCACTCAATTAAGTCTCATTTAAATAACACACCTCAGTATTTATATTCCATAAGAAAATTTTTGATAATTAAATCATTGACCCTCGATGGATTTTTCACATTGGTATAATGTAATTATATATCATGATTTTATATTTATTGTATTTTCATATATATGTCGTACTTTTTGCCTTTAATATTATCATTCCCATATAGACTAGTGGTTCAGTTATGGTTTCATATAAATTGATCAGTTCTCATTTCCTTAAATATATTTTTGATTAAATTGAAATCAAAATTAATTACTTTTTAGAAATTAATCAAATGACATGAGACCAATAGAAATTTAAAAATGACCTAATAAATTGACCGTAATGAACAAAATCACCTAAAAAAATTGAATTTTATCAAATGGAAAATTAAAAAAAACTATATCATACTGATGATAAACCTTATAATTGGAATTTATTTTTTTTTATGACATATAATATATATTTTTATTCTTCCGACTAGATATAAAATATTTTTTATATCACTACATATCTTATATTTGGTTTGTAAAGTGTTGTTACTTAATTAATTCACGACAAAAATTATTTATTGTTTTAGTTACACACTAGTTATGGATTTCAAATTAATTCTATATTTGTTTTAAAATGAAGGAAATAAAAAACGAAGAGGGGTGATGAAAAATAGAAGGCAGACAACAATCATCAAATGAGTGAGATGGGCCCCCTCCTCTAGTTCCCATTTGGAGTATTTTATTTCAGAAAAATATATCAATAACATATAATGTCATGTGATTCATTTGGTTTTTAACATTTAATCATGATACACCACAAAAGAACCCATTATTCACCAACTAGCCTAGTGGTTCTAGTGTGTAGGATAGAGATTCCAGGGGGTTGTACTATAATACGAAACTCAAGTCAGCATACCCGACCACACCCCTTCCCTCCCCTAGATGTACCATCTACCAGACCTTATGATTACAAAATGTCATTTAAAACACCTGAGGTATTTATATATCTCATGTTCTCACCTCAACTTTTATATGCACCTCCTCATATCTCTTTCCTATATCTGAAAATGATTCATACTCCTCATCCTTGTTATGTATTTTCACAACCATCTATGAAATTTTATTTTCCTTCTAATTACTTCTCCCGAGGATACTACATTCCTGATTCTTTGACGCATTCTCCAACACATTCTGAGCCCATGAATCATCCACTGATACCCACTCGATCTTTATAGGTTGATGTTCTTTCAGTGCTTGGGGATCTAGCAATGCCCACTAATCAGACCGCCTCATGTATATTTATAGAACCATAGTAATTTTTTTTACCATAATTTATTTTCATTATCAGATGTAATGATGTAATTTTTTTTCTTATATAATAGGTAGATATTCAAATAAGTGGCATGGTAATACATACATGCATATAGTGTGGAATCTCTATATGTAGCTGATGATGGAGTATAATTAAGACAAAAAAAAGATCAGAGAAAACTGGATGATAATGTTGGAGTTTTTTGGCCACACTCACTAAATACTCTGATATCATTCCCATTCATCTGCTCTCATAGAGACATCTTCAAAATTAAGTAAAGGATAACATTTGGGAAAATGTATGGGTTAACAAATTCATTGGATTTAATGTTACATTATTATTGCATCTATATGAATTAATATTTTGATTCCATCTTTTTTTTAATTTTCTCAATTGTGATGATGTGAGGCCATTATAACTTATGGAATTAGGTGAGATATAGAGAGGCTATAATAACGCATTGTATAGTGGTTGGAATTCTAGAGTTGGAATATATTTAGAGTTGGAATATATTTAGAGGCCACACCTATCATTGATTACTATCTAGTAAAATATTATCAAGAAATGATTAATCAATGGAAAAGTTCTGAGTTCAAGGTGTTATCAAATTTGAGGTTTATAAATCAAAATTACCATTATTTTCATTAATACTTACTTTTTTATTATTAATTTTTAGGAATCATCAGGAAAAAATATAAAAAAAGATTACAACGACATACCTTCACGCTTTGGGGAGGACTATGGTTCCAGACCATAGGAGGAAATAGGTACAAAACTCATTTAATTAGATGTAATTACATTTTTTTATATCTCATGAAAATATGGGGGTAAATTAGATTACCTATTATTTTTCCAAAAAATTAGTTTAAGTAAGTGGATTGGTCCTAATTAAAGAATTGACACATATATTTTATGTCTTACCCCTTCATGATAGGGCTTGAATTCCTGTATGTCAGATTTTATAGTTCACTTTTTTCCTCGGTCCTAGGGAGTTATTCCCTCAAGTTTTACTTCCATAAAAAATAAATATAACAAATTGGATGATAAATATTGAATTAATGGTGACCTAAACTAACCCAAACCAATTACAATCAAATAGAAATAACCTAAACCAACGTAACCATTGCTGAACCTAGTAAAAAAAACTCCACTTAACCTTACCCAATCATAAGGTAATTGAACTAAAATGAAATTAAATAATTAAAAATTAATATCACAAAAATAAATTGGTATTAAATGACCAAAATCAAACAAAGAAAACCTAAGAAAAACCAAATATTACTGAAAATACCTTATATACAACAAACATACTTAAGCCAAACCAAACTAAACTAATTAAAAGTAAACTAAACTATCTCCATCTTATTAAAGATTAACCATGCCAAATTAAAATAAATTATACAAACTTAATTAATGAAATAATTTTTTTATCTAAAATAAATCAATTTGAATCAAACTTAATTAATCCAATGAGAACTAAATAGAATTGATCCATATAAAACACTAAAAAAATAAAACAGTAGTAACCCAAACTCACACAACTCAACCCAAACCTTAATAAACTGAATTAAATTAAACTAAAAAGAATCATATCAAACTTAAATAAATACAATATAATAACACTTAAAGGAATCAAAACAAATCAAATTGAACCAAATAATGTTGAATTGAATCAAACCGAATCAAATACAACTGAACTAAACTAAACTAGCCCTGGAATACCTAAATATAAGTGAACCAAAAAACATGTCTACACTATTTTATGTAGAGGTAAACCAAATGAAATTGAATATAAAGGAATATATTTGTATTAAAAAGACTATAAAAATATAAACAAAATAGAACCATATATTATCAAAAAAAATCCCATAGAAAAAAATTATACAGAATTTATTCAAATTGTACAAAAATAAGTTTTTTATTTAATAGAATAAAATTGAAATAACAGAAAACTAACATAATAAAGATGAATTAATTTGAACCAAATAGATTTAACTTGTCCTTAATCGACTAAACCAAATCTAAACCAAATTGTATATTCTTAAACTAAACTAAATTAAACAAAAACAAAGTAAATAAATATTAAGAAAAATCTCTTGACTTTATGATTTACATTCTCATTTGAATCCTCTTTATGAGAAAAACTGTAAGAAAATCCATAACTTTTGACTCTTGTAATATTATGTTTTTTAATAAATTTAACTTGACCCATTGGGTAAAAAAATTCTCAAGAAATCCAAATTGGATTTAACCAATATTAATTGACCCAAATTGGTCTATACAAAAGTAGATTTACTAGAAGCTGATAGGCATGAACCATCTTGATCTAGATTAAACGATATTAGATCTAGCAAAAAAATAAATTAACCTAAATATAACTAAATTAAATTTATTCCAACCAAATAAAACAAAACTATAATTAACTAAATAAAACCAATGGAATAGATGTTAAAAAACATTGTTAATCCAAAAAAATAGACTTAAACAGATCAATAATGAATTGAACTGGCCTGAACCACTCAAAAAAAAATAAAATTAAAACAAACTCGATATAATCTAATTAAAATGAATCAAACTAGAGTAAATCACAGTTAATAAACATGAATGACTATGTACTAACCAAGCATAATTATAATGGAACTATACTAGACTAAAATTTATCAAATCAAACTAAACTAAATTTATTTAAATATTATAAATAAATTTATAAAATCACTCTTTTAATCATGGTTTGGATCACAGTAATTGAATAAGGTGTTTCAAAAAACACTAGGATCTCATGTGTTTGATAAAAAATTCACCTGTATTATAAAATCAAAACAACTCAAGTAATACAATTAAAATCTTAAAATTATCATTTAGGGAATGCAATTAGTGTGATTAAATCTTAACAAAACATAATTAATTTATGTTATAGTCTTGATTAGAGTGTTAATAACCCATTAATTCATATTACTTTATGTTATAGTAATACCTATTATTATTATCATTAGTTATGGTGATAAAGAAACCATATTATTATTGATTACTATAAATACCTATTCACTTATATATATGTTATATCTTTTTATAACCCATTCATTGATACTTGGTTATGATAAATCAACGATGTGTTTTTCTTTCCAACTTAATTTATAATTAATATCCATTTTATTTTCTTTACAAAATTAATTATTAGTAACCTATTTCAATTATGGTTTCCTATATTCAAATTAATTTTAAATGGATGTTTTAAATATGGAAGGACGTGTTCCTCGAGAAAAACTGTTTTTCGTGAGTAAAAATAAAAAAGATGGAAGTGTGGTAAATGAACCGACATAGCAGAAAATTGTATATTTTACTTTGTTGATTTAAAATTTCAATATATATTTTCTAACTTAAAAGTCTATTAATATTTGAAATATTCTTCTTTGGATTCCCTTGATGCCCAAAAACCTGAAAAATTTGTCCAAAATGATCACTTACATCATGTTTTGGGAGATGAGAACCATGGAAGAGTGAACTCATGACCAGGGAAGAGTATTGTACTGATGAGGTATTGGCCCACTTCAGGTGCAGGTTCTAGTAACACCAAGTTGAAAAAAAGCTAATTTACTAGAAGAACAAGTTGAGGATGAGGAAGAATAGGCCAAAAAATGGGCCATATAGGTGGGAGAATGGAATCAAAAGAAAAATATAGAATTTATGAAACTAATGAAATTTTTCTATCCATTACTTCCACCTGAGATGGATGAAAATCGTTATGAATATATTTCAATTATGGGTCTATTATATATTTCACCAGACAGTAGTCCTAGTGGTGGTTGGGATGATGATGTTTCTGGATATGGAGATGGAAAGGATGACCATGAAGAAGAGGTAGGGGATGCTGGTGAGGGTAAGGCTGAGGTCAAGGACAAGGACGATGTCGAGGCCAGGGATGAGGATGAGGACAAGGAAGATGATTAGGTCAAGGATGTGGAGGAAGATGAGGTTGTGGATGACGATGACGATTGTGATGGTGATGAGGGACAAATTGATCCTTTATATTTTTGACTGATATTTATGATATTTGTGGTTTGATGATTTGTTCTGAATGAATGTGTGTAATGTTTTGTACATGTGTTATCACCGGTCAAACTCATTAATTGGTTTCATTATGTTTTCCTTATTTTTATAGTGGTATGTGATATATGTATTTAGGTAATTGAATAAGGGGGGACAATGATGTGGATTCTCATGTCTATTTGAGATGTTTGGTTATGTGTTTGTTTTTAGGTTCAAAATTTATGTTGAATTTTTGTTTTCTATTGCTTTTGTGGGTAGTGTATATAGGTTTCTTATTTTTTACAGGTTTAGTGAGTAGTGTATGCTGGGTTCTATAATTTTTTTGTTTTCTGTTTGTGGTCACTTTTTATTTTCGATAAGTTCTAGGTATAGGATGAATAATTTATTTTGTGTAATTGGGGGGGGGGGTCTATAACAATGGTTTTATAACCATTGGTATATCATGGAAACAATTGTTTACTATGAACCATTTGTATAGAACTACCCTGATAGTTCATAGTAAACCGTTATCTAAATGGAATTTTGATGACCCTATCCCAAGGGTTCTTCTAGAACCGTTGATATAGGAACTTCCCTAATGAATTTTAACCTATGGTTTGTAGAACCATTGGTATATGTTATAACAGTGGTTCTCCATCATATTCCAATGGGTTTGAACCATCAGTATAGGCTTTTATTCTAGTAGTGAGTCCTGTATTTTCACAGATCCCACTCATCATTGGTTTATAATGTAACCACCCATCATTGGTTTATAATTTAACCACCCATCAATGTCCAAGTACTATTACAAAATCTTAACTCATAAAATCATTCATTTAATCATAAACTCATAATAACAAACATTATCCCTTTTATAACATAATTAACCCGTATAAAAGAATTGAGTTCTATAAAAATCTCCTTGAATCATGATTAAACCATGGAAAATAAAAATGTCCCAGAAAAATTTCTTTAAAATAATTATAATTCATCTCAAAAATAATGTGGAAGGTATCAATACAAAATATACATAGTGGAGGATAAATAACAATAAGGGTTTTTGATGTTGATGAATGGAAATACAATTAAAATATCTTTAAAAACATTCTTAAGGAAAATAACATTTTCATTTTTATTTTTTTAAAACATAAAAATTTTAAAAATCCTTTTATTTTAAAAAAAATATTGAAAAATATAAATAAAGTTTTAAAAATTAATTCAATCACTTATTATAGAGAAAATCTTTTTGACTTACAAAAAAAATTTCTAAAACATATATTTTTTTGAAAATACTTTTCTTTGAAAAATCCTTGAAAACATATAAACAACGTTTTAAAAATAATTTAAAGAATATGTTGAGGATAATATTATTTCTTCTTTTAGAACATCCTTTTAAAACATTTTCATAAACATTTTTATAAAATATGCTTTTTAAATTTTATAAATTTTTGATTGAAGAGAGAAATGAAGTTAGATTTTCTTAAAAACAAGTTATCAAACACTTGACAAACCAAAGAGTGAAAAAATGGTACAATTACTTGGAAATATCATGAATAACTATAGTACTATATATTTTATTATAAATTTTCAAAATTAGATAACTAATCATACCCAATCCTAAGAAAGGATGAGACTGTAGAAATAGAATCTAACCACTTTGGTACATTATAATCAAAATCCCAATGAAGGAATATCATTTATTATATAATTAAAATAATGATATTCCTGATATAACATGTCAAACAGACATAATATACACCTCATAAATGAAGGTGTGTGTATAACATAACTTACATCTCAAAGAAGGCAAATTGAGACAAAAATAAATTAACACTTGTATATTTGAAGCTATAAACCCCATGAAAGTGAGATCCTAAAATGGATATGAAAATAAAAATTAATATAAGGATAATATTCATAAATAATATTATTGTGAAGTATATAAAACACATAACAGGAATAAATGGTGAATAAGGCATACAAATCATAGAAATAAAAGTGAGACGATATAAACCCTTACGTAGAGTTTTATTTCTTACGATGGTTCTTTATCATAGTGAATAATAAAATAATATAATTATTTAATATATGGATGAAAATTTTCAAGTCTATTATTACTTTTATTTCACTTATAAAAAATTTATGTATATGTACTTAATCAATTAGTTTTATGTCAGATGTTGTGACTGTATTTGGTTTGTGTGTCAAAAACTACTTAGTTAGGTTGACTATAGTAAATAATGTAATTATATAAACATATCCAGAATAATAATAAAAAAATAATTCTCATATTTATACATCCATTATACTTTAAAAACCAATCTTTAAATATAATTAAGAAAAATGATCCAATATTACGATCCTGGAGATTGTAGGCCATGCATACACCTGAGTAACATTTCCATTTTTCAATGATAATTGTGGAAAGAAGGTAAGTAATATTTTATCTTTAAATAATTGGAATTATATTATAAATACAAATATATTTAATTTTATATACTTATATTTATAATTATTGTGATGTAAAAGGAATCACACCTCTTCGAGGTGGTGGTAGTCCACACGTCGACGAATGATATTATCACTTTTTCAATGTATAAAATGCTAAGAATAAAATGATATAATATTTTTATAGAGATATAATTATGTCATTAATATCATTATATTTTCATATATTTTATATATATTAATTATAGTTACCCTTATTATCTTCCATGTAACACATTATTGAAAAAATCTTCACATCGATTTGTGAGGAGGTAGTTCGTCGTACACACGAGCGATGTTATCGTATCTCTTATGGAATGTTATATAAAAAATATGTATATGATATAATTAATATATAGGTATTAATATGTTATAAATATCATAAATAATATTTATAAATAGTATGTACATCATTATTCCCAATCATGAGAGGTGGTAATGAAAAAACGAACGACATCATTTCGTGAGGCGGTAGTCCGTCGTTCACACGAATGATGATTTCATAACCCATTTGATGGAAGAGTGTGTCTTTGTAGGTAAAAAACTAAATATAAAAACATATAAGTGTATTTTTGATACATAGGTTACTATATAATAAGTTTTTTAATAAAAACTAATGGGGTAGAAGAAGGAAACAAAACAAAACAGCATGTTAAAGAACATTACCTCTTCTTTAGGTAACTCTTTTTGGTTTGCACCAAAAGACATAATTGTATGTATTTATTACCAAACATAGGCTTATATTATGAGATTATGAAATTTCTAGAGTGATTTTCTATAGTTTGGGAAACCCAGTTTGCTTGAGATATTTGAAGAAGTGGGGAGAGTGAGTGCCCTTTTATAGTAAAGGAGGAGTCTCATTCTTGTAAATACCAAAATATAAACACTATTGCGAGGTATCAATTACCTAATGTTACAAAAAAAATTAAATAATAATAAATGGGAGGTATTATTAGGTCGATACACAATTCCACCATGAAAAATAAATGCATTTTTTAAACATTTTTTTCTTTAACTCGTAAGTTTCCTTATTTTGTTTTATTTTGAGTTTTCATTTAGGTAACTAGTTTTCTAAACTATTTATATCATACATTAAGAATAAATTAAAGTTATACATATTATAAAATTTATACTCAAATATTTTAAATATTAAAGAAAAATTATAAAATAGAAATTTCATTGTGTGTTGGAAATTTAATTTAACAGAAACACATGTAACGCATAAAAACACTATTTTAATATTAACTGTGCCAATTTTTTTTATTATACAGAGGTCAATATGTTCATTATAAAAAATTAATTGGTATATTAATGGACCATATTTTATAAATATTAACATAAAAAATTAAATTTATAGAATATAGTATTTTTAGTAATTGAAAATCATTTAATAAAATATTATGTATTATAAAATAATATTAATGTCAATTTTTGACAATATTTATTTAATTTAAATTAAATAAATATAAAGGAAATAATGGAATTCAAATTTATTAAGTTAATAGATATTAATCATGATATATTTATCAAAAAATTAAAATTTAGCAATATAATTCATTCTATTTACCTCACTTTTAATGATTTTAGTATCATTTATTTTATTAAATTTTTAACTAAATAAACCATGTGTTGGTGTTTCATATGAATTTAATGTAATTATATCATATATAAAAACTAAAGCTATATTATTATGACAAAAATAAATCCTTTATATTCCAAAATAATAATTATAACTAAAAATATGTAGTTTTCCCTATCACCAAATATTTATAGAAATTAAAAGTGATAAAGGTATATTTAGTGCCATTTTCTTTGTTGAACTTATTATGTGGGTAAATTTTCTGGAATAGTATCCCAAAAACTCACAAATATTTTGGATAAGGTCTTAAGGGTCTAAATTTATCCATAAAATGGGTTTTAGACACATTTTGAATAATTTTTACACCTTATAATCCAAGTTTAACCACTAAGTAAACTCATTTTTACTTTAATCGTTGTAATTAATTTTAATTTATTTCACTAACAACATTGATCAAAAATTAATTTTACCTTATTAGATAATATAAATTATTCTAATTCCAAATATGGAATCCATTTTTCCAAATTCAATTCATAGTAGTGACGTAATTTAATTTAAAATTAACCCCACAAACGAGATGAAAATGTGAGTTTTAAAGTGAAAACGTTCAAAAGTTCACAACTTTTTCATGTCCAATTTCAATATTAAAATTGATTTCAGTGAAATAAATTGTATTAATATATGTATATAAGAACTATTGTGACTTTAAAACCAATTTAAAATATAATTTATCATTAAATTTTTTTTCTAAGAAATGTTAGTTTTCAATTAAAATTTTGTATTTTTAGTATTCATCAAAAATGAAATTTCTCAAAAAAATAACAAAAAATCACCATAAGATAATTTTGAAATTTAAATTTCAAAGGAGAAGTTTATTTTGTCAAATAAAATTTATAAAAGTGTCACAATTTAGTTTTAAAACTAGATGTGACATCGCATATAATTATAGAATAATACATTTTCATATATATTAATATATATGAACTAGATATTAATTTTACTTTAAAGTTTAATCTATTTCAGATAGCCTAACTAACACACAAAAATGGGTTTCTCTAAAATCTTATATTACACACAAGACTCAGTTATATTGAAAAATAATATATTCCTAATATTATTATTTTAAATGGCAGTTATCAGTCAGCCGTAGTGTTGGTGGGAATGAACAGAACTAACTATATTATGTTTACACATGTTTATTAATTGTTTTTTACTTTATCCCAATAAATTTTATGCACCTAAAATAAGAATAAATCCAATTTTAGGCATAAGAGCTCTAAAATTTTTAAAGGTAGTTTTACCATCTTTTAATAGAGAACCCATTTGAAATATAATTTATGACACAATTATATGTTCTATTTAAAAAAATAATCATATTATTTGAAATCAGGATATAAAAATTTATTCTGGATAATTTTTTGGTATTTTCTTATAAATTTTTTATTTTAATGAATAGAGATAAATACTACATTTTAATTCAAAATTTCTTTTCCAAATAATTTATTTAAATTTTTAGATTATCATTTTAATTTGTTTTAAAGTTTATTTAGATTGTTTTTTATCATTAAATCAATTTTTTTTCATCGGAATAAATTTCAAATTGAAAATATATATAAAAACAATTCAGTCCTTTGTACGTTTTACTTTAAAAACCCAGTTTTTAGTTTTGTTTACAGAAATAATTTTATGTCTAATTTTTCCAATTATATGAATTTATTCTAAAAAAATGGATTCCATATTTTTGAATCAAAATGTTTAATTTATGTTGTAAGTTCAATTTCATTTTTTGGTATAAAAATTTTACCATGGTAAAAAATTTCTTTACCGTAGTAAAAGAACTTTTTTAATAAGGGTTAAAATTAAAAGTTAAAATCTTAACATTCCTAAAAACAAAAAAATTTAATGGTTGTTTGATGTGTGGATAGATCCTAACTATATTTTAAAAAATTAATTATAGGAATTTTTTTGGGAATTTTGTAAAGACCTAGAATTTCTATGTAATTTTTTATAATTATTTGGGAAATTTACGCATCCACTAAAATTGACGGCAAGTGATTCTGAGGCCCGGTGTGCCCGAAATGAATTTTTGAGATTTTTTTCTGGTACGTTTAGTAAACGTGGAGTGGGCTTTTGTAACTTTTGAACTGGTACATGGAATTTTAATCTGAGGACACCATTGAATCTGGAGCACCATTATTCGCTTAAGGAGACCTTTACCTCGACCATAGTAGGTCGAGGGTGAAAGATAGTTTTTCACTTTTTTGCGGAAAAATAAAAATAAAAATTGTTTAACATTGTTATTTTTATTTGAAACTCCCATGTGGATGTTAATAGGTGGGGACCACCCAAACTATAACCCCCAATTTAAATCCATAGTGGTGGGGAGCACCCAAACCCCACTTTAATTGAGAAAACCTCTCAACTCCTCATTAATTACTCCTCCCATTTAATTGAGTAAATTAATTATGTTGACTCTCCATTTAATCAATAGTGTCATTTAATTATGGTGTCAATATAAATTAAACCTATTTTAATTTAAGTTGAAATTTCATCTCTTTGGATTTTTGGTAGAATGTTGGAAAGAGGGAGTATCTTTGGAAAATCATGGAGAAACACATCCTCTAACGAAGAACGCACTTCGGAATTAATGAATGAGGACAACGTTTGATCTGACTTATGGAAGCGACGAACGTCGACGCCACTATTCCCAACGACTTCGTCTCCTTCCTCTATAATTAGTTGATCCACGAATGATTTATTTTTTCAGGTTTGGGAATAATCATTACTAGAGGTTATAGGGTTTGACGTTCTTCATACAAGATTTATTTAACTGATTGCTACCGCCCTAACACGGAGGTTGCGGGAAAAACGAACATGGTCTGACCTCTCTGCATTTTTCTTGTGTTTTTATTAAGTTACCTGCAATGGAAGAAGTCGGTGACCGGTGCCAGCGAATGACATCGGTGGTACTCAGATACGACGGTCGACACATCACCGACCACGACGAAGGCGACGACACAACCACGATCCCCGTGTCGCACCGCGGCCCTCACGCCGCCCTGCGACCCTCACGCCACCCCGCGGCCACCGTGTCACCCTATGGCCTGCACGCCGACCCGTGGCCCCTACGCTGAACTACGACCCCGCTCTACCCCGCGGCCCTCGCTCCACCGCATGACCCCCACGTCGCCCCGCAACACCCGCACTTCCCAACGGCGCACGCTACCAGGTAGCCGCTCCACCGCCCTGTGGCTATCTCACCGTTGGTCGAGCTGCACAGCATAGGCCGGGTTTCCCCACGTGGGCCCGGAAAAACCCAGTAGGCCGGGCCAGACCATGCGGGCCAGGTCAACCTGAACCGGGTCGGGTCGGCCCAGGCTAGGTTGGGCCGAGTCAGACCGGACCCGGACCATCTTCGACCCATTTCTGCTCTTTTTTACATATCTTTGGCACCAAATGTCCATTTGATGAACCATCTATGGAGCTGGAAAAAATAAATTGAGATGGTCCATTTGGTATACCCTACTGAATATTTGGATAAATTTGGGGAATGGTCGGGTTGGATCGATCACGAATCCAACCAGGCCCTCAGGACTAAAAGGCTAATAACTTACATACTGGGAATCCGTTTGATGCACTATCTATTATGTTGAGACCCCTATGACGTGTCATTCCTTTGGGATACTTCTTCATTGGAATTTATGGAATTTGGAGTATCTACTAGTGGGTTGAGGAGCAGACCCTCTAAGAGACGAGCAGGATTAGTGTGGAAATCCTGTAGCTGGCTGTGGCAATATACTAGGGTCCTGTGTGGGTATGACGTTGTACTGGCGATGTACTAGGATTATGTGTGGGTTTTACTTCGTACTGGTGATGTACTAGGATCCTATGTGTGTCTGATGACATACTGGTGATATACTAGGATCATGTGTGGGTCTGATGATGTACTGGAAATGTACTAGGATCATGTGTGGGAATGATGATGTAATGACGATGTACTAGGATCCTGTGTGGGTCTGAGAATGTACTGGCGGTGTACTAGGATCCTGTGTGGGTCTGAAAATGTACTAGAGATGTACTAGGATCCTGTGTGGGTCTAATGATGTACTGGCGAAGTACTAGGATCCTGTGTGGGTCTGATGACGTACTGGCGATGTAATAGTATCCTATGTGGGTCTGACGAGGTACTAGGATCCTGTGTGGGTCTGATGATGTACTACGATCCTATGTGGGTCTGATGATGATTTAGGCTCCTTCGTGGGTCTACCTATTAACAGATTAATATGATTTAGTAGTTACATCTAATCATCTCTACCACTATGCCTAAGATTAACCTAGTTTGAGATGAGTCTGTACATGTGCGATACTTTCCTTTTTGGTAATACCTTGGCGGTATTCTTCTGTGTGGCGTACCTGTGTGGTACTTACCATCTTGGTACTCCTTCCTTTGTGGAATAGTTGAGTTTGGGATTTTGAGTTGGACTCTGTGTTTTCCTCATGATTGAGATAGACATACTTGATAACTTAGGTGTATGTATGTGCATATACCTAAGTAGGGTTGTCAGTTGATTTCATGTTATATGGTTTATCCTTTGTGGATTTGGTGATACCTTGAGGGTATCAAGGTCCCTAATATGTATCGTTATACTCACCCATGCATGGGCTATGCCCCAAATTTTTTGTGTTTGGTGGAGACGACAGACATCATTGACTGATGACGAGGGTACCAGGACTGGACGGTGCCTAGAGGTGGACTATACAACGTGTCAGTATGTAGAGGAGACGGGCAGATGCGGAGTGCTAAGGAGGCGATCTATACCAAACCTTCAGGTAGGAACCTCAGAGGATGATGCAATAGTTATCTTTCTCTTTCTTTAGTTGTATTGTATTTCAGTTGTACTTGTACCTTTATTGTTGGGCTTGTATTCTGGCCCCTCTTACTTTCAGCACTCTTTTTGCTGTACATTTTACCTGTGTTCATATCTTGTTGTGTGCTTGGTTGCATGCGATTACAGGATATAAAGGAAATGCCTTCTCGATTTTAGGGGATACACCTTTTGGTGCCAGTCTCCATCCCCTATCCTATGGAAGGCAGGCTTGGTATAGACACGGCATGGGCCCCGGGGGTCGGGTCATGTCAAGTTGGTATTACAATAGTCGGTTCTACCATAGAACATAGGAATCTGATCTTTTTAACAACAATAATGTTAAGTGTAGTGAGTGTGGTAATCAGTTTAGTGAATCCAGTGTTGGTGCGGCAATTGATGTATCTGTACACCAGGACCCTGACTTCTGATTTCTGACTCAGTGCCCAAAATCACTGATTGTGTGTGTGTTTTGAAAAGTTTTCTTGTGTTTTATTGAGTCATCTCACCAGGTATAACTAAATGATCATGGTGCATGTTTTCCTTATCAGGATGTCGTTGCGTAGACAGCCATCTAGGATCCCCAATTGAGTACACGACGAAGACCCAACGAGCAACGAGGCTCCAGTGCATGGCCCTCCTAATGTGTTGGCACCTTTAGGTGGTGTAACAGTAGCACCACCACCTGTTGGACAATAGTTAACACCAGCCGCACTAGAGGATGGTGCACACTGACTGAGCGTGTTTCACAATTTCCAACAGTAGAGGCTTTCGAAGTTTCGAGGTGACACAATTTCCCACACAGCTAAGGGTTGACATGAGGTGGTTGCCAGAGTTTTCGGCCTAGTTGAGACACCAGTAGAGCATATGATGATCTTAACTACTAGTCTTTTTCAGTGAGTGACCATGAGGATGGTCTGCATAGTGATGAGGATTTAGTACATGAACCATTACCCGATATAGTACCTTTGGGTAGTGTGTCAGCTATATTAGTACCTGTTGGTCAGTAGTTACAACCGGCAGTACTAGTAGAGGACACATACAGGCTTAGTGCCTTAAGCGGGATTCAGCATCAGATACCCCTCAGGTTCCGAGGTGAGCCCGACTCACATGCGGTTGAGGACTAGCTTACAGAGGTGGCTGAGAGTTCTCTATGGATTCTATAGCTTCGCCAGGATGACATGTCTGTAGCTGAGTATTTATCGAGGCGTACTGATCATTCCAGGTACTCGATGAATATGATACGATCAGTGCTTCGGGGCTCGGAATTTCGTGCGCAGTGTGTTTAAGGATGTACGAGCCAACACATTTCCTCTATTCATTTCCTACCTATTTTGGGGTGCTAGAGAGTATCTTTTTTTTAATGTTCTTTTTCTAAGAGGATACAGCCAGTGAATGTTAGTAGTGGGAAAACCAGAAAATGGCGCCATTCTTAGAGACTTGGGTGTGGAAAACAAATTTCGGGAAGAAGAAGTGTTAGGGATAGATGGATCTATAAGGATTAAAATTTGGAATCAGATCTAGGGGAGTATCATGAGCTGGTGTAAATTTCGACATGTTACAACCACCCCCCCATTGTGGTCCTCGCGTGGATCAGGGAACTAGAGGATAGGGTAAAAGACCAGTTGCATGCGACCAAGGAGTGAAACCCAAGGGCTCTAGGAATGATTCAAGGTATGGTATGTGTTTACTATGAGCTGCCGTATCAATATACATACGTACCAATCAATCCTTCCTTCCACGAATATTTTTTAAGACCTAGAGTTTCTGATTAAGCTGTTGACTTGACCCCCACATTTGGAGATACCTTTTGGAGGGGACTAGATAATCATACATACACCAACGATGTGATCTAACCCTTGAGGCGGGAGTCTCGGTTGGAACCTTTGGGTGGCAGCATTGAGTCCTTACGATGTTAGTTTGGGTATGGACTGGACATTCACAGTTCATACTCAAATTGACTGTATTTGCAAAAAATGTTGTGGTTTCTCTACAAAGTTGGAATGAGGTTTTCCTTGGTTGGCGAAAAAAAGGAAAACCCAGGAAACACAGGATAAACTCATGCATAGGAGGGTGCAGATAATCAATTTCGAGTTGGCCAGAATTACTCTCATGGCAGAAGGATCTTTGAGTTTTCAGTTCCAAACCAGAGTGACAGAGCATGGGGATATCTTTTCAAAAGATGTTTCTAGGATTACTACCCTCTAGGTAGAGGGACTTCTAGTTTGGATAGGTACTAAAAAATGTTTGTTCCAGATTTCTCCAAAGTTGCAGTACCTTTATCAGTGTTGATGAAGAAGGGGAAACCCTTCGTGTGGTTAGAGAGATGCTGGCGGAGTTTTCAAGAGCTGAGGCAGAGGCTGACTAGTCCTCCCATCTTGAGGCTTCCAGAGGAGGGTGTTGGGTACGTAGTCTACAATGACCCATCAGGGATTGAGCTCGGATGTGTCTTAACGTAGGAGAAAGCAGTTATCGCATATGGTTCTCAATAGCTAATACAACATGAGAAGAACTATGCTACCCATGACCTTGAGTTAGTAGAAGTGGTCTTCACCTTTAAGATGTGGTGACATTAATTGATGGGCGAGACTTTTACAGTGTACTCTGATCACAAGAGTTTCAGGTATATCTTTTTTCAGAAGGACCTAAACCTGAGACAACGATATTTTCTTGAATTACTCTAGGACTATGACTTCGAGATAGTCTATACTCTTGGGAAATGCAACGTTGTAGAATATACACTCAACAGGAGATTTGGTATACAACTACTTGGCGAGGCGACAGAGCAGTTGGCCACTTTTCATATATCCTTTGTGGATCAAGATGGAGCAGCATTTCTTTAGTCTCTTACAATCACTCCCCCACTTCTTCAGTGAGGCGCAGTGGGGGGATACTGACTGTGTGGCTCAACGTGCTCAGATATCCACAGGACAAACACCTAATGGATTTTCTGAAGGTGGGGAGCACGTCATCCTTTTCATAGGATGTATCATTATACCCGTGTCACTTTTGGAGGAAGTTTTGGGGGAGTTCCACACATCCCCACTAGCGGTACATCCAGGAGTGTTGAAGATGTACCAAGATCTCCGATGATAGCACTGGTGGCCGGTAATGAAGAAAGAAGTAGCAGAGTTTGTCTTTGGGTGCCTCACTTGTCAGTAAGTGAAGGCGGAGCATCGGGTACCAGCAGGCTTGGTTCAGCCTTTAGAGGTCCTATAGTGGAAGTGGGATGGGATATCCATAGACTTTGTGACTGGACTTCCATGTACATCCAGAGGTCATGATTCTATCTGGGTGATCGTCAACCAACTCACCAAGTCGGCCCACTTCATACCGATCATAGAGTAGGGTTCAGTAGAGAGCTTAAGATGCCACTATATGCAATAGATTGCGCGACTACATGGAGTACCCTCGACAATTGTCTCTAATCGTGATACATGTTTCACTTCCTGGATATGGAAGGGGTTGCAAGAGGATTTTGAGATGCAGCGTCGTTTGAACACATCCTTCCATCCTCATACAGATGGCCCGACTAAGTGGACCATTCATACCCTCGAGGACATGCTACATGCTTGCGTCCTCAACTTTGGTCGCAACTAGGTGGATCACTTACCTTTGGTGAAGTTTTCATACAACAATAGATATCACACCACCATTGGGATGAAACCTTTCATGGCGTTGTACAGATGACCTTGTAGATCACCTTTGTGCTGGACTGACCGAGGGGATTCAACACTCATGGGATAGAGATGGTATGGGCTACCATAGAGAAAGTGTAGATCATCTAGGATCAGATGAATACTGCATAGAGTAGGCAGAAGTCTTATGATGATAGGAGACCGAGACCTCTGGAGTTCAAGGATGGAGACCACGTCTTTCTACGGGTCTCAACTCAACGACGTATGCAGAGATTTTTCCAGGGAAGAAATTTATCTTCAAGGTTCATCGGACCCTTTCATGTCCTCAATAGAGTTGGCGAGGTGGTTACCGCCTAGCTCTTCCATCTCAGTTGCACCAGGTGCACAACATCTTCCACGTATCCCAGCTGAGGAGATACGTGCATGACCCTTCTCACATCATCGACCATGGAGAGCAGGACATTGACGATGGGGAGATGTTTACGGAGGTTCTTGTAGAGATTGAGGATTGACAAGAACAGGTCCTTCATGGGTGGTTGATACCTCTGGTGTGCATTCGCTGGCAGCATGAGAACCTCCAGGAGAGCACATGGGAACGGGAGGCTCAGATTCGTGCTCAGTACCCCCACTTGTTTTCCTAGTTTTTTTTGTGGCTTTCGGGGATGAAAATCCATGAGTTGGGGAGAATGTAAAGACCCAGAATTTATATGTATTCTTTTAATTATATGGGAATATTACGAGTCCGCAAACGCATGATTCCGAGGCCCGGTATTCCTAGAATGAATTTCTGAACTTTTTTTGGGTATATTCAGTAAACGTGCAAGCTTGTTTTTGTAACTTTTGAACTAGTGCTCAGAATTGAAAACTGAGGACACCGTTGAACTCGCAACATCTGTATTTTCATAAAGAGACCTTTACATAAACTATAGTTGGTCGAGAGTGGAAGATAGTTTTTCACTTTTTCATGGAAAAATAAAAATAAAAATTGTTTAACATTTTTATTTTTAATTAAAACTACCATGTGGATGTTAAGAGGTGGGGACCACCTGAACTAAAACCCCCAATTCGAATCCATGGGGGTGGGGACCACCTGAACCCCACTTTAATGGAGAAATCCTCTCAACTAGCCATTAATTACTCCTCCAATTTAATAGAGTAAATTAATTATGAAAACTCTAAATTTAATCAATAGTGTCATGTAATTATGGTGTCAGCTAAAATTAAACATATTTTAATTTAGGTTGGCGTTTCATCTCTTGGGATTTTTGGGAGTGTGTTGGGAAAAGGGAGGAGATTTGGAGAATCATGGAGAAACACATCCTCCAATGAAGAAAGCACTCCATAATTGAAGAACGAAGATGCCGTTAGAGCCGACTTCGGAAGCGACTTGCAAAAGCGAGGAACACCGATGACACTATTCCCAATGACTTTGTCTCCTTCCTCGCAACCTCCATCAATAAACCTCTGAGGAAGGGGTTTAATTATGTGTGATTATGATTCCCATGTTATTCGTTTCTAAATAAAGAACATGAATGAAATCTCTTACTAGTTGATCAGCAGATGATTTATTTTTGAGGGTTTTGGAATAATCATTTCCGGAGGTTGTAGGGTTTGAATTTCTTCATACAATATTAATTTAACCGCTTTCTACTGCCCTAATGAGGAGAGTGTGGGCCAAATGAACATGGACTAACCTCTCTACATTTTTCTTGAGTTTTTGTTGTGTTCCTCACAATGGAAGAAGGTGGCGACCTATGCCGGTGAATGAAACATGTGGGACTCAAATACGGTGGTCGGAAAACTGCTGACCAGAATGAAGGTGATGGCATAACTATGGCCCCCATGTCGCACTGTGGCCCTCGTTCCACCCCATGGCCTGCGCGACACCCCGCGACCTCCAATCCACCCCACGGACCCCATGCCTCCCCGCGACGCCTGCGCAGCCCCGGGCTACGGCGCGGCCTGCGGGCCGCACCGCGGTTCGCACGCCGCCCTGCAGCCGTAACCGCTAGGCCAAGCCACCCAGTGCAGGCCCAATTTTAGGGGATATGCCTTTTGGTGCTAGTCGCCAGCCCCTGATCTATGTACAAATCCTTTTTTTATTTCATAATTCCACTTTAAGAGGGAAGTGGGAACCCAAGCATTGTCCAAATCAACAGCAGTCATGAAACTCAAAATTCAAAAACATACAACATCGATCATGAAATTAAAAATTCAAGATCAAAAGCAAGGAAATCATCACCAGTTAAACCTCCTATGAATCCCGTGATCGACATCACTATCATCTCTACCAAAAACATCACCGTTGTTTGCGAACAGCGACGAACCAAAACCACAAAGCATTATGAAATCCATGACGTCGAGTCCAAGCCGGAAACTGTACCTCACTAGACCCTTAATCCACCCTCACAGGGAAACCAGTAGAACCAGAGCAGGCAACCCGGCGACGTCAACACCGTGAGCGGAACAGCCTTCCGGCCTCAAACCATCCAAAATATCCACACAGCAAGAAAAAAATGCACACAAGGAAACAAAACCAATGGATATCACCGAACATAAACCACCTGAATCATCAGATCTCGTTGGAAGATGCCCGCAGATCTGGATGCCGCCTCCATAACTGCACATGGAGACATCCACGCCGGAAGAAGCCCGCCTCATATGAGCCGAGACAAAGCCTGTCGCCACCCATGCTCGAGGAGACCATAGATCCACCCAAATCACACATGAGACACACACAACAGCAACCTATAACTGAAGCAGACCAAAATTCGACCATAGACTTCACCGCGCCACCACAGAAGTCGAGCCCACTGAAGATCGTGAGTCTTCGGCGTCATAGAGGCCCGATGTTGACAACCACCCACGACACCGCCAGAGTACCCACAAACCCTCGAAACAACGAACTCGAACCTCAATGATGCTGAAACCTGGAATCGAACAATAGAGTTTCCACAACCAGAGGAGCATTCCCCGAACTCGCTGAGAATCTAGGAGTGGAGCCGTAGATGGCCGAGAGTGGAAAGGCGACAACGGGAAAACCCTAGCACCGCAGAGGAGCCCCTTATGGGTGCATCCCAATTTTCAAATTATAATCATCCCCTGACCTATGGAAGGCATGCCTGGCTTAGTCACGACATGGGCCCTGAGGGACGGATCGTGACAAATTTAATGCCACCATAATATGGTTGTCTTTTAATATAAAACAATAAATAAATGTTTCACTCGAACCCACCTCTCCACCACCCTATTTCGACCCAAAAATTATTTTATCTCCTCAAATATCTTCCCAAAACTAGCCTACTCATTCTACCCACGTCCAAGTGATGATGGTCTCATCAAAATACCAAATCCAGGGTCCTCAGTGGTGTTTCAAGGAGAGGATATTCAATAGGTATTTTTCTCAATGCACCTCTCTTAATTTCTATTCTTTTTCCACGTTATCATCACATAATTCATCCATTAATGAATGACAACTCAAGAATCATGAACATACTAGAGTTTTATGTTTCTAATGGATTTTATCATATCCATTTCTTTTATCACCTACTCTTATTCAAATAATGAAAATTGTTGTCCAAGTTATGCGAGTTAATCACCTATGTGAATAATGATTTTGTTTCTTTTCCATTACATCCTTTATGGATGGTCTTAAAAATATTTATCAGGTTAAATAATATTTAAATATTTATATCATAACTTATTTCATATTATTTAAATTTTATATTAAACATACCTTCATGCTCTCCATACTATTGTCATACGATAGCTTCGTTTGGGGATGTGTGGACTACTACCTCCGCAAAGTAATGTGATTTGTTTACATGTCAAGTAGAATGTATTAAGGATTTTTTAGTAAAAATATATGATATAAATGAAGTATTAATTTTATGATAATTATATTATATATGTATACCTAATAATATAAATTTCATTTAATTTCTCTCTTTCAATACGATAGGAAAAACAAAAATCACATTCATTCGTACGTATGGCATACCGACTCTATAAACAGTTTTTTTAGTTTATTTTCAAATATTATTACAAATAATTATTTAATGAATATATAATATAATTATATCATGTTTTATATTATAGATATAATTTACTTATGACCACATGGACTATTGACATCATACCAAGTTCATTTATGACTCAAGTAATAAATATCAACAAAACGTTACACATAAACTAAAATAATTATGTAATTGTTAGAAAATGGTAATAAGTGATATAAAATGTATAATAAACATGAATTTTTTTCTAAATAAAGTGTAAATCAGCCCAAGTTTTTTATTCAAGAATATAAAGAACATATGATCCATGTCATACTCTTGTTTGGGTTAAATTTCTACTTCATGATTATGTAGTAAAAATATTATGTACGAAATGAATTTTTAATATATTAAATTTTATTTATATATTTAATTTAATTCAATGTTTATTTAAAATAATCTTTTTATATAGACTATTTGACTCTCTATACAAAATGATGAAAAGAATGTTTTTTAACATATATGGTGAAGATGACATATTTTCCGCTATAACCATTATTTTATATTTGGATTACTCTGTATGGATTAATGTTTTCAAAAAGAAAATAAAAACCATATTACATTTTCATTTATTTTGGTATTGAAAATGTATTTTATAAGGGATTTATTATGTCAATATCTTGAAATGATATATTGTTATTGAAATATAGAAATGTTATTTTTCCCTTATGTCTGATTTAGGTGTTGTTATTATGTTTTTGTTCTTGGTCATTGCTTATGTATATAGGTGGCTATGTGATAAATGAGGATGGATGATCCCATTATAGCTCTCCAATTCATTAATAAGTGAGACATAGTTAAACAATATGGTTTATTCAAAGAGTTTTAGGGATTATGTAGTGATCTATATTACAAATGTAACCATGAAGGTTACTCTATATGTAATAGTGAAATATAAAATCTAAGTATGATATGGATTCCATAAGTTAGATTTATGATTTATGATTTATAAGAATTATTTTCATAAATCTTATGATTTCATGAGGTATGATTCTATTGGTGAAAAGTGTGATTTTATGAAAATATTTTCTTGAGTTTAAAATATTCATTGACTAACTATTTCAGTCTTTATTTACATCCATTAAAGAGATTTTTCTACTTATACCAAGTTTCTGAAATTTTATCTACAAGGTATAAGGATGTGAATGTGAAAGGAATAAGTCCAATATATTTTTTTCTATAAATATAATCATGTTTTATTTTAAATGTTTTATATTTTGAAAAAAATGGATACTATTTTGGTATTATCCTATTATATGATCATGGGATGTTTTCTATTAATGATGACCAAATTATCTAAAAATATAAACATAAAAAGATCCTCAATGTGAAAGAAATTAAATTCTTGAATAATATCAAGATTATGTAATGTTTAAGGATTGCTACTTATACAAGTCTTTCCTTAAAATGTGGAAAAACAACCTTTTAGAATAATACAACATCATTATTCTTAAAACTATATTTGTTCTTGTTTTATTACTATAAAAATTATTTCATGAATTTAAAAACATTTTATAGAATATAGAAAATATAAATTTCATTTATACCATTGACTAATAGTTATCTTTTTAATTTTTTACGATAAAATTCCATTTTGGTCGTAAATATATTTTTTTATGAAAAGAGATCCTTTATATTAAATTGGTTATTATTTTTTTTCTAATTAATTGACCACCAAATAAATAATTATATATATACATTTGTAAACCATATTTTTATAATTACATTAATCTTATTCAATCCATCCATTCCATCTTCTAGGTGATAACTATCATATTAAATATTAATAGTATGTTGTTGTTCCGTAAAAATTAGTCTTACGTGTAACACATATTATCTAAGAAACTTGATGTTTCATGAAATTGAAGAATAAATTTTGTGTTTATTATAACATAAGATAAAATTTTCATTGTGTGAAATGAAATCTATCAAAGAATTTAATTTAATTTTAGTGAAGATATTTCTTAAAATATATGGATGTTACATCATACCCCCTCAAAATGAATCCCACCCTCTAAATTCATTGTGGTTATAAAATTATTAACATTTTTATAATTTATTTATTTAAACACACATTTAAAAAATGAAATAACTAAAATAACCCTTAAAAAGCGTAAGTGGGAAATATAAAATTTACATGAAGTTACACCTAAATAGGTTCCAACATAGGATAACATAAGTGGTAATGGAAGCAATTCATAAATAATAATGGAGAGTGATTCAGTTTATTGATCAAAAGGGAGTGAATGATCAATGGAAAGTTAATGTACTTAAAACTATAAATATGTGATAATCAAAAGTCCATCTGTTCATTTGAAATGAGGATACTGGGATATTTTTTTTCAAGATCCTTTTTCTAGAGTTAAGGAATTCTCTTACCATAAACACTAAGTGAATATGGACATTTACATATATGATGTATAGTATTTAATCCTTTAATAAATTTGCACAACAATCTAATATTTTTTTAAATAACGAGTTTTCAAGAATAGATTCTAATTCCCAATTAACTAAAATCATCTTTTAAAGACCACATAGCCATAAAAAGGATAGTCAAACGATTCCTCCTATCTTTAGACATTAACCAAAAAAATGTTTATCACAGGGTAAGAAAATTCCAAAAATGAGTAATACTTAATATTCTACACTAATATTCAAAATTAAATCGTAATACCGAATTTTAAACTGAACTATTCCATAAATAATTATCCTTAAAATTCATCAAATAATTCATGACTATTTTTGAAACCCAATGATTATAAAGATTTCATCATATACTCTTCTAGGATAAATCAATAATTATTTTTAAAATAAAATACCATATGTTTACAAAATAAAATTTATCTTTACCTATAAAAAAATTCATACTAACCAATACATTATGTAGGTATGTGGTAGGTGTGAAACCCTTATCGTCCTTCAGTCATGGGTTCAAGCCCCACTGCCTAGTTGAATGTGAGGGATTGTCACCCAGGATAAGGTTTTACCAATATTTTCTTTAATCCTGAAAATAATTTACCCCAAAAAACTCTTTTTATTGATCTTAGGGTTTAAAAACACATAAAAAAACATCTCCAAAAAAATATTTATTAACCTCAAAATTTTTTACAACATAAAAACCTCAAATCATAAGTCTTAGAATTTGAACTTATGATCATCACCAATCTTATAGAGGATTTATGGTATCCAAAACTCTTAATATAACATCACCTTAAAAAATCCTAAAATATAAATTATCTAAACCAACGTTTGATACCAACTATAATAGCCTATAACCTGTACTCCCAGATATTGCGATGAAATCAATAACATTAAATTCCCCACTATGATGCTGATAATTGTGACCCAATTATTTTAATCAAAAAAATATAAAATCAAAATTAAAACTTATATAACTGAAATTATAGAGGAATTTTTATGTTTAGAGTTTTATATAATTTGGAAAAATCCTATATAAAATAATACCTAATTCGTCAAATGAACATTTCTAAAATTTAACCCATATTTTCTTATTTGAAATTTGGTCAACAAATTCATCCTTGTGAAATAATTTATATAATTAAATCATTCACCCTCATTCTTTAAAACTTGGGGAAAAGGGAACATAATAAGGGAGATCTTAAATTCTCATTAAGGTTAAACATAATAATTAACAATTGATTGTCATCAATGATCATAAGAGTGGATAAGTGTATGATGAAATAATCAAAGTGAATGAGTGAATCATAAAAATACTCATAACCATGAAAACTCAGATCATGAAATATAAGTACATTCCAAAGGAACAAGTCATTTAAATCAATAATCTTGTTAAATATGATATCAATCTTGTTCATGAGAAGCATTATAAAATAATATAAAGAATAAAGAAAACATGTACGTTACTTTGGACCTCATTTTCACTTAACTCTTACAATAAATCTTACAAATGGAATAACCATATGGTTAACTTGCATTCCCAATGAATTAGAGGGATATCATGAACCCACCCATCCTTGGTTTAACATGTAACTTCCCATCATAGGTTTATAACATAACCACCCATAATTGGTTTATAACATAACCACACTTTAATGTCTAAATACCTTTAAAAAGTCATAACACATACAAGCTTTATTTTCTTCAAATACTCAGAGGAACAACCATTATATCTTTTATAAATTGATTAATCCATGGAAATGAAATGGGTTCTATAACAATTTCTTTGAAACACGATTAACCCCTGGAAAAAGAAATGGGCAAGTGAACTATATATCTTAAAAAATATTAATCCATAAAAAAAAATTAAGGATGATATCAATGGTAAATATCCTAGTGGTGGATAAGTAACAATAATGTTTATTAACATTGAAGAATATAAATACCATTAAAATACCATTAAAAAATTCATAACGAAAATATCCTTTTTATTTTGAAAAACTGTTTTAAAAACATAATGTTTGAATATACTTTTTTAAAAAAACATCCTTGAAAAAATATAAATTATGTTTTAAAAATACATTCAAGAATTTATTGAGGAAAATATCCTTTAATATTTGAATAAATGTTTTTAAAACATATATAATTTTGTGAATAATTTTATTTAAAACAAAATTGGAAACATATAAATGAATATTTAAAAACCATTTAATAAATTTAATTGAGGAAAACATCCTTTTAGATTTGAGAAATATATTTTATGAAATCTTTGAAAACATTTTTAGAAAAATTTCTTTTGAAAGAACATAAATTTTCAACCAAAATTTTAATATATATGAACAATTTTTTAATTTTTATTAAAATTATTATATTTTATATAGTATGTTAAATCAATTTTATAGAATTTGAGAGTAAAGTTATGGGTTTTGTCTCAAATTTCTTTCTTTGAGACATGTTTTCTATTATGTAACTATTTTTGTTTATATGGTTTATATTATACCTATTTGAATTGTGATATCATTATTATATCATTATTCAAGGTATATAATGTTTCATTTCACATTTTCTATTTAAAATATTCTTTGAATCATATTTTATAAAATTTGATGGGTGTTTCTTAACTAAATACCCTTTCATTGAGTTATAAAATTTCTTCTTGAACATAATTTTTGTAAGTTAGATATATTATTCACTAAGATTTAATTATTTTTTTATTTCCTATTTCTTTGGGGAGTTACAAAACTATAATATAAACCCCATTTGAACTGTTTATTACTTCATGAATTATGAAGTTTTTAAGGGTTTTTAGTCAATATCCATTCATTGAGGAAAGATTTTAGGTTATACACCTATACTTATTTTATATGATGTAATTTATGCCCAATTCAATTTTGTTATTATTATTAATGTTACTTTAATGTCATTTTCAATTCCTTTTCTTGAATAAATTCTCCTAATTCTTTTGATTCAATTGTTACCAAATTTGTAAGGGGATTTCATTACTCAACCTGTTTTCTTCATTCAGAATTGTTTCCCTTTGACTAGTCTATTAAAATATTGATTTACTATATCCAAGGGTGATATTATATATAATTCAATACATATTTTTTCTGTAATAACAATATTATATCAAATACATTCTCTTGATGAATTCCTTTCTTCATAAAATTTGGTGATGCTAAGAATAATTCTCATCCTCTCCAAATGAGCAGTTTTTATTCCATGTGCATATTTTATCCTCGCAAAAATATTCTCCCTCATATATGAAAAAAAATTATGAGTTATATTATTTGATATTTAAATTTACCTTTTCCTATTTTCAAAAGGATTTTTTGTCATCTTTTTTACAATGTTGGTTTTCAACAATGGAATTTTGAATTAAAAAAGGGGTCTATCTTTTCATGGTCATATGTTTTGTCATGAACTCCACAATTCTTAGAGATAATGTTCTTTATATTTTTAAATTATAGACTATTTATTATTCCTTTCTTAATTAACTATTTATTTTAAAAAGTTTTTATTTCACATTTTTGGAAATTACTTTTCAATGTGACTTGTAACATTATCTTTTATACCAAAATGAAAAGAAATTTTTAAAAGAAATTTTTTTATTTCACTTCCATTTTAATATTTATATTCAAGAGATTTAATTAATTATAAATTATTTTTCATGAATCACCCAATATATTCACTTATTAAATAATCTTTTAGGGTTATAAAATTTTGGGTATCAACCGATTACATTCTTGAAGAGCAATTTGGTGATACCTTCTTAAAATGTTGTAAAACCCATTTTATTCCAATTGGTTTTTTTTATAAGATAAATTCTTGATTTAAAGTGACACACATCTATATTGATGATTCATCGGAGGCATTCTATATCAACCTCAAATGTATTGGTTAAGGATTTATATCTCATAATATATTTATTTGTAGGAATTATTAATTTTTTCTGAGAGCATGGGTGTGAGTGAATGGATCACAAAGTTGATGTTTTCCTATTATTGGGATTGTTAAATATTTTTATGAATAATGTACATATTTGGATATTTCCACAACATAAAGAGTGTATATACTTGGATTTACGAAAAACACAAATCGTATAAATAATTGGATTTTCCAAAACATAAAAGGTGTATATAATTGGGTTTATTAAAAAATATAAAGTGTGGATATTTCATTAATTTAAAATTTAAGGTGTGTATATTCTTGTTTTTATTCAAAACTTAAAGGATGAAAAAACTTGTAATTGTTCACAAATTGGAGGGTTGTGATTATTGGGTTTATCAATAATATGTTGAATCAATGTGCTTAAATTTTTTTCCATAAATCATTATTATACTATGTTTAAGTGAATTTATATATTTATATTTCATATTCCTAAGATAATAATACATGGATCATGTTTATTATTTTACATTCTTTTTTCCATGGTACACATTTTTTAATTTGAGATTACATGTTTTTCTCTCATTACTTATAGACAAATATTATTATCCCTTGTTCTTTAAATAAGATATTTCTCACATGATAATATTTTATAATGTTATTATGATCTAAAACATTGTGATATGTTGAACATATTAATATTACTTTATTTTTTAGCAGACCCCTTTCATATGTTTATAATATATAGGTTATAAAGATAAGTATAACTTTTGAGAAGTATTGAATGTATTCTAGTGTGGTTAGACTATAGAGAAATGTTTAAAAGTATAGTAAAGTATGTTTCTTATGTAGATGATCTTCCAAGACCCTAAATAATTCATTATTTGGAATGTTAAATTACATGGGAGATATAATGTAAACAAAATGAAGGTAATTTGTAAAATATTAAAGTTTAACATTCCATATCTCATTTGGTATCGAAGCCAATTGTAAATTAGGTGTTTTTAGTGTTGGAAATTGGAGTATGGGTTTGGGGAATCTCATTTGGTATCAAATAAGGTTTTATTTTATAAATTATGTTGAGAAAACTATAACACCCAGAGATTTTATTTATTTTTTTGAATTAATTTAATCATTTGATATTACTCATTTCACACAACATTGAAAATAGCTTTTCACTAAGAGAAAAATTCCTTTCACATATATCCAACTTGGAATATTTTACATGCAATACAAACTTGGAATATTTTTCTTGGAAAAACAAGGATATCATATATTACACACAAGATTGATCTTCCTTGATGGCTTGCATAAAATGCAAGACCGAGTGTTACCTAACTATAATATATTATTAAAAATATAATTATAATGAGATATAACCTATAAATTATGTTTATAGATATGAATAAATTTAAATTTATTATGAAAATATATAGTGTACAAAAATATAATATGAATTCCTTGGTTACCAATTAATGAATATGAAACTGATTAAATATAAAGGAAAATATTGTCATTGTCACAAAGCTATTTTAACCATGTAAACTAAAATAATTCAAAATTGGTAAGTGATATTAAGGTAATTTATATGTTATATATTCCGTAAATTATTTTTTATATTCATCCAATAGATTCGATAGACATAAGATAATAACAAACCCAATTTTATGCATAAAAACATATTTTTATTATATAAAGGGTGTTTTATGCCTTTTAATTGAGAAACCATTTTAAATCCAATTTTTGGAACTGATATTGATTTTATATGTCAAAATAAACATAATATTTTTATGTGATAAATAAAAATTATGCCAGTATAATTTTTTTATATTTTTATATATGGTTTCATCTTTTAATGAATAGTTAAAAATACTAGATTTTATTTCAAAACCTCATTTTCATCTAATTTATTTATAAAGATAAATTATATTTATAAATTATTTAATATTATATTTAGAAATTATTTTTAACAATTAATCCAATTTAGGTAATTGGAACCAATTTCACATTGAAATTGGATATAAAAACATAGCAAACTTTTGATCATTTTTACTTTAAAAACCTTTAGTGTCGTCCCGACCTCAAGATTAATTTTAAATTAATTTCTGCCACTTATGTGATTAGAATTTGGAAAAATAGATTCCATATTTGGAATCTTCATATTTTATAATTTCTAATAAGTTAAACATTTTTTTACCAAAAATATTGTTGACAGTAATTAAAATTAATTAGATCGGTTAAGAGAAAAATTAGTTTAATAAAGTACTAAACCTTAAATTTAAGACCCAAAATGACCTAGAAACTTATACATAACCCATTTTTGTCCATATTTCATCCATATAATCAATTTTAGAGACCTTTTTAAATTATTGAATCCACTTGAAACATTAAAAACGTGGGTGAAATTATTTCTTTAAATATTTACTAAAGTGCCACTCCTCCTCCATTATTAGAGGGCACTACCTATACCCATTTATCACACCTCTGAAAACTTTTATGTTCAGCCAATATCTACCAAAATATCCACCAAAAAATATTTCCTTACACTTTTATTAATCCCTTAAGAAGCCTTTTGTCTCAAACCAAAAGAAGCTACATGATTTAGAGGTAACGTCTTCTCTCTAGATCCTTTCCATTATTTCCCTTATTAACCCCTCTACTCTCTTTGTTATATTATTATGTAAAAAATAGAATAATAAATATAACATGATGTTTTTATGAAAACATTTCTACCAAAAATTACACAAATCTCCATCTAATGGTTACCAAACATACTATTTCACTACTAGAAAAACATGCTATGACTACAGACCTATAACCACAGTTTTAAAACTATGAATATAGGTGGCTACAACCACGGTTATGTGGCCTATAGCCACAGTTTTAAAAATGTGTCTATAAGTCTTTTTTTCATGGGCTATAGTCACAGTTTTAAAAACTGTGGATATATCCCACACATATAGCCACTAGTTTCAAAACCATGGCTATATGTATTTTTTTAAAGGCCTATAGACATGGTTTTAAAAACTGTGGCTATAGGTCTCCCACCCGGGCATGAGAGAAAAAATTTACCACCAAAAAAATGGCAGAAGAACTATTTCCACAGTTTTTTGGATTTTCCCATGGTTTTTAATAATATATATAACATATTATATAGATATATACACAAAATCCTTGGTGGTGTAGTGGTTAGTGCACTAGAACATGAAGGGAAGGTGTTGGGACCAAATCCGGCTAGGTACACATTATTTTTAGGCTATTGCCATGGTTTTCTTGGGATATATAAATAGTTAAAACCGTGGAAATAGGTCCATATTACCATAGTTAAAACCATGACCATATTTGAACTACCATGGTTGACAATGGAGACACCTATTGCCACTGTTTTCAAAACCATACCAATCGGCCACCTATAGCCACAGTTAAAACCATGGAAATAGGTTTGACCCTACTGCCACGATGATAGTGACCACGGTTGGAAAAAACCATGGTCTTAGCCTATATACATGGTTTTGGTCCCTATTTCCACAGTTTTGAACCGTGGCAATAGCCTTTTTTTCTAGTTGTGTTTATTTGTATGATGAACTACTCCCTCATGAAATGATGAATGTTTGTTTGTCCATTACCACCAATAATGGTGGCCATTATGATGGAAAATATATTTATATGTATTATATATAATATTTATTATATATTTATGATTATTTATTAATTTTTACAACACATACCTTTTTACTTCCCATTGGTGTTAATACGATAATATCCTTTGAGGAAATACGGACTACCACCACCTCAAAGGGATATGATTCATTCACACACCCCATGGAATGTATTAAGGATGGGTTTAGTGAAACTATATGTTATATATAATATATTAATTCTTATATAATAATTATATATATACATACATACATATATATACATATATATATTTCATTTACATACTTCCTTTCAATATGATAATAAAAACAGAAACAATATTCTTGAATACGTATAACTTACAGTCTCCATGAACAGTGTATTCCATTTGAAAAATCATTATGATATAGATTATTGTAATATATATAATGTTTATAAATGGTATTTATATCATTATATACATGTTTTAATCATGATATAAGTATAATAACCAATGATATAACAAATTAAGACACATGCGAAATACAAAGCGAATACTATCCAAAGAGAAATGTTAACATAGGATCCCTAACAAGAAGGTAATATAAGGTCATAATAAAACCATATATAAAAGTTGATATAATAATATTATTATGTAAAATATTTATAACAAACTTATATTTTTTATACATGAATCTTGTATGCATACAAAGAGAATCAAGACATAATGAATGGGGATTTCATCTCACATTTAATTTCCGTGAGATACATGTTTTGTTCACCACTCTTTTCTTTTGTGTGGTGTATGTACATCCCATGATTTTTTTATATGTATCTTATACTTAAATATATGGGTATTAACATATATATTTTATGATCCTTCTTTCATGGGGTTTAAATTTCAAAAGTAACCAAATCACTAAAATGTTTTGTATCAATTTTAATTCTTTAAGAATCATGTTTTGTTATGGGCCAAAACTCTTTTTCAAGGAGAATATATTTAAAATTTTCATGTAACATCATGAATATAAATATTTTAATTCTATTACATTCTTCATTTAATTTAGTTTTCTTGCATGGAGAGTATGAACCCAAGATACCAAGTTATAAGAGTTTATTAAGAAAATCTCATTTCTTTTTGAGATTGTTTATGTTTATGATTCCTTTGAAGAAATATTCTGATACATCTCTCAAGAATATTCATAAGTTTTATTATACTATGTTATTTCATGATATACTCATGTATTTGTACCATATTCTACTATTCGGTAAACAAGATAGTTTTGAAAATGTTTTTATGAAATCTTGACTTTACCCTTTCTTTGGTCGGAAATCTATGTTTTCTAAAAAGGGTTTCCAAAAATATTATACCATTATCCTATTATATATAAAACAATTTTTTTCCATTTTTGTATTTTTTTCTATATTTTTAAGTGAATATTCTTGTCTCTTTCTGAACAAGGCACTTTTTTATCCTTTTTAGTGTACAAAAGGAATTTTCTTTTGACCTCATATGACATCTACAGATTTATCTACCATCATTTTTTCAAAGATATCTTTGAATTTTTAAAAGGTTAATCTCTAAAAAAAAATTCTAGAAGATAGTTTAAAATAAAATGTTTTTCAAAATGTTTTCATGATTCTTTTATAAGTTTTTAAGAAAAATTTGTTTCAAAATGTTTTCAATATTCTTTTATATGTTTTAAGGTACAATGGTTTTCAACATGTTTTAAAGATATTTTTATAATTTTTCATATTCTTTTCAAAGAAAAAGGCTTTTAAAATTTTTTGAAGATTATTTTATAGTTTTCATGGAAAGTGGTTTTCAAAATTATTTCATGCATTCTTTATAGGTTTTCAATTTATTTTCTAATAAAAATATTTTTAAAAGGTTTTCTGTATTAAAAATACATTTGTAAATAATATAGGATAATTTCCTCAAGGAATTTTTTTAAAAGATATTTAAAAATTATTTTCCATATAACATGACATCTATTGGTTTTACTCATGTTAATATAAAGGTTCCATCCATATCCTTTCTATGAATGGGTTATTATTGATGTCATGGTTTTTATGAAACCCATTTCTCCTTCATGGGTAATATGTATATTAAATCCGTTAATCATTCATGGGTTATGGTTTTGATGAAATGATTAAGAAACCTGTGATTTTTTTTACAGGTTGTGATGTGTTTACATGTTTATGAAGCCCATTTCATTTCATTGGTTATGATATTTTTATTTATAATCTTGTGAAACATGTTTTTATGATTTCATTATGTGATGGGTGAGACCTATATCTCCTTCCAATGCATTGGGTAAATTTTTATATCTCATGAGATAAACTAATATAGTATTGGGAGTTAACCTTGACTACTTTGATGGCCATGGGAGTGAATCATGACTACCAAGTTGGCATGATCAGAGAACTCATGTTACTATGATGGCCATGGGAGTGAACCATGACTACTATGATGGTATGGGGAGTGAAACCATAACACTAATATAGCCTTGGAAGTGATTCCTTGGATACTATTGAAATCATTATATTCTTATGTGTTTTCCATAATTCCATGTTTTATTATTAAGTTATGATTTCATGGATAATGATCTCTATTTCATTATGATTCATGTCTTATGAACTACCAATATTTATGACATGATATCGATTATGATAATTGATATACAGGTTATGATATTCTATTTTCATAATCACATTATCATACCCTTATGCTCATGTTTATGCTTATATGTATCCCTTGTTTACCCTTACTGGGAATTTTTGCTCACCCCTTTTATGTTTCCTTTCTCCCAGGTTATGATGATATATACTAGGTTTGATATGTCTATGAATGGTTTTAGTCAATAAGAACTTATGATGAGATGATGTAGTTCACATATGTAATAGTGTTTATGTTTCAATATTTCAAAAAGCACTGTACTAACTATGGTGTTTGGGTATCTGTTTTATATAAACTTTCAGTATTCCAAAAATTTTATGTAATGTCAAAGTTTTGAAAAGAGAGGGTCGCAATAGTTGGTATCAGAGAAAAGGTATAGTTAAACTTTGGAAAATAGGATGAGATAACTTTAGTGAGATCCATAGGTATATTTCTAAGGATATGTTTAGGGATGTCTCTATGTATAAGTGTAAGGATGAGTTAATGTTTAAGAAAATATCCTGAAATTTTGGGAAAAGATAGAGTGAGTGGTTTCCTAGTAATACATGATTTTATAGATACTATAGGTGGATGTGTCTCTGGCACATATGTGCCTAGGATTAACAACTCCAAAAATATTTTCCAGGCTTGACTCAGGGTAATCTGGTACATGATAATGGGCCTTGTTGCACACCTGGTTTGACACTCCCCAGGGATATTCTTTGGGAATTAACAAACTCTTCACGAACCATTATGAAGGATTTATATATAACTTGGATATGTATAACCAAGTATATTCCTAAGGTTTCATATATTAAGGAATTTTTCATTTTTTAGATATAATATAAGTAATTACTTTCATAACTATTTTGTTTTTTGCTATGATAAGTAATTCTCACATGCTGGTTTTGGTTTTAGTCAATGCTGGGAACTGGATTAATGTTGAATGTGTGGATGATTTGTAGATGAGTAGACAAATGGGATGATCAATAGAGTGAAATATTTTGTGATCATCCCTAATCATTTTTCACATAACACGATTACCAATGTTTACCTTAACAAACATTTAGACTCACCAAGGAAGACAAATAATGAGTTTGCTGAGAGATCAAGTAATGGAAATCATGGAGAAAATAAGATTTAGTTTCCTTTATGTCATGAATGTGAAAGGAATAACCTTTGTGATTGTGTTAGTGTAAAAAGAAGATATTTTAATTGTGTAAAATAAGGACACAAAGTAAGGACTATAAGAAAAAAATGAAGAGTTTTTTGATGAAATTTATGAGAAAATTGGCCTCCCTAAGTCATCATCAAAGGTTAAGTGTTTTATGTGTGGAGTAAATGGTCATTATGAAACTCAATGTCCCAAGAGGAATGTTCCTGAAGAGAATCATCAGGGTGGTGTGAGTAATGGTTACATTGCTAATGATAAAGAGAATATAGAATAAATGTGGAAGGAAAGAGGTATTGTGTAATAGGATGTGGTAACCTTGTTAATGGCATAAGGATGAAGTGGAATGATCAATGTTTTTATGTATTTGGATTCAAAAGTTTTGAATGATGAAATATATATGGATTGTTCTACTTATGTTTTTTTCTTATTATTTATAAGTTTATATTGAATGTTACCTATGGACTGGTGAGGTGATTTAATGATAAGGTGATATTTTCAAAAAGGTAAGGTAATACTTATTATGTTCTTTATGTTAAGATAATTTTGTATAGATAATGATACATGGGATATGAATAATTAAATTAGACAACATTGATTACCTTGTAACTATGTAGGTATTTGTTGATTGGTGGTTAATGATATCACTAATGAATTTTATAGTATTTTTCTATTTAAGGAACATATCCAATAAACTTTTGAATAAGGAAGAATGCATGTTTTCTAAAAGGATTTACAGTATTTCAGGTTATTACCGTGTTTATAGAGAATATATGATGAGGGTATTAACTTGTCTAAAATGTGACAATCATGAAATACTTTTTTTATATAGGGTAATAAATTTTGAGCTTATTTCATGACACTCTTTATAATGTTTTGGATGTTCATCTTTGAGAAAGGTACAAGGTTAACCATTCATGAAAAAATTAAGTTAAACTTTAGAGGAAGTATTTTTGCACTGTGTTTGTAATAAAAACCTTGGTTAAAATGATATTTATTGATTAAGCTTATTTCAAGGATGTCTATATTTTATATATTTTGAAAAGGACATCACGTCTGTCGGGTTACAACCAATCAAATCCAGAAAGTCCACATGTCTTAAACCATAAATGAAGGATGATAAGGGTTTCGGGCCTACCACTAGCCCATGTGATGCCATATTAATGTATATTTATTTATAATGAATAAATTTTTATGACGAACTAGTATTGTTACTTTTTTTGTTTATGCATATTTATTTTGAATAGACCAATAGTTATAATTTTTCATTCTTTTATGGGCCTTATGAGTCGTTAAGAGTGTATTTTAGTGATTTCTGCATCAAATTCAATTTTTGGACATTCATTACATGAGGTTAGGGATGTATTGGAAACTTTTCAAACCATAACTCCAGAATGAAATTTTTTTTACAGAAATTTATCAATAATTATTCAACGTTACTATAGTGATCAATCTTTTTATTGTAATACCTTCATTTTCATTGAGCTGATGGACTTTTAAACCATAATATATTTATGACTTTGAGGCCCTCAAAATTCCATTAACTAATAAATTATTTGTGATTAGTGAGGTCATTCACTCTCTATAAATATTTATGCCTTTTCTCTATGTCCAATCTTCACTCCCAACCTATGTTTTACTATGTGGAAATCTTGTTATATGTTACTTTGGGTAACCATTACGGTTCCAAATTTCCCTTTTTATGGGAAGTTTTTTAGCAATTTTTAGGATGTGGGTGTCACGACCCGACCCTACCTGGGCTCGAGCCATAACTACCCCAAGCCCGCCTCCATAGGCCAAGGGCTGGCGACCAGCGCCGAAGGCACAACAACTCGGGGAAGCCTTTTACTAAGTACCTATACACACCCACACGCAGCACACTCAATGCAAAAATGCAGAGTAAAAGAAAAGACAAGTAATGAAAAGGGAAACTGCTCTATAAATACCAAAAATTTGCATCAACCTCTAAAAAGTACAATTAAAGTGCTGAAAAGGAAAAGGGGAAAAACATGCGCCCAACCAGAAAAGGTGCCACAACCCGGAAACATGTAAACAAAAAGGAACAGCTGACGGGTCTCCCACCTGAGACTCAGCCATGACCACCACACGCGGTCCAAGCTCCCAAGCTCCTCGCTCTACTGAAGTCACGCTCAACCTGTCCGTCGTCTGCAAGGGCACACCACGTTCGGGCAAAGCCCAAGCATGGGTGAGTATAAAAATACTCAGTAGGATACCCCGAAGGCTGGAGGGAGCAACAAAGGAGGTACCGAAGGGTGAGCAGTAGAGCGAACAAGAAAAATAAAGGAGCACAACAGAGAGGGTAGTAAAGAGTAAAATTAGAAAGTCTAGCTCAACCCAACAAGAGGAAAGAAGGTAGACTCACCCAGACACAAGGAGCTAGAAATGGTGAGAAGATGAACTTCCCGTCGAGTCTTCGCTACCTATAGTAGGAGAGTAGACTCGTCCAACCCTGAGAAGCTAGACACGGAAAGCACGTGGCATACTCCACGCATCTTCGCCTCTCCTGGAAGGAGAGTAACCAAACCCAAGAAGTGGGTGCTAGAACAAGGTATATACAAGTCCATATGCTCAACAAGAAGCCCGAACAATGTCGTAAGGTGATCTCCGTCCCGTAACTCAGCCCAAGAAAGAGTAGCCAATAGTCCTAGAAATAAACCATCATCGATGCCCAACATCTCGCACGTCTGCCCCGAACCGCAAGCCAAGGGGATAAATCATCGCACCTCGACACTATCCATTTTGGGAAGCACTAACTCGCCCGCACGGTTTTAGATCGCGTCACATGAATGCATCTCAGTGGGGAAAGTGCCCCTCGAACTTGAGAGTTCTAGGGAAGGTCAAACCACACCTCGTCACTGCCCTACAGTCGAGAGGTCTTCTCAAAGTCAAGCCATCACAACACTGACCCGTATAACCAAGTGTTCCACTCCGGTAATCATGGAGGTAAGACACAGACTAGCCTAGTCGAGAGGACTGAGTCTAGAATGCCAACCGGTGTCCCCACTGCCCAGCCCTGCTGGAGGGTAATTCATAACCAGATATCGGGTGACCCACTGCCCAGCCCTACTGGAGGGGAAACCCTAATACATCATCAGGTGACCCGCTGCCTAGCCCCACTGGAGGGTAAACCATAATAAGATACTGGGTGACCCACTGCCCAGCCCTGCTGGAGGGTAAACCATAACACATCATCCGACAACCCACTACCCAGCCCTGCTGGAGGGTAGACCTAGAATAAGTCGACAGACATCCCACTGCCCAGCCTTGCTGGAGGGTAGACCTGGAACTAGACGACGGGTGACCCACTGCCCAGCCCTACTGGAGGGTAGACCCTAAGAGGTCATCGGGTGACCCACTGCCCAGTCTCTGCTAGAGGGTAGACCCTAATAGCGTCGGGTGACCCACTGCCCAGTCTCTGCTGGAGGGTAGACCCTAATAGCGTCAGGTGACCCACTGCCTAGTCTCTGCTAGAGGGTAACCCCTAGAAGTCAGTGAGCAACCCACTGCCCAGCCCTGCTGGAGGGTAAGCCCGAGGAAGTTGATGAGTAACCCACTGCCCAACCCCACTGGAGGGTAAAACTCAGAACCACTTTTCCATCTCTACAGGAGGGTACAACACTGGCCGACCGAACAAGGAGCGGGTGTCGCGCAACCACCAAACTCCAGAATAGCTCTCCCCAAAAGAGGTGCAGCGTCTGCCCCAGCACTGGGTGTCACTAGCACCTCTACCGACCAATCCATCGAGAACGAAACTAGGGGGATACCACTCAACCCTGCTGGTCAACAAACGAGCACAAGGCCAAGGGAAGAGATCCACCCTTCTAGTCAAACAAACAAACATAGGGACCCTCTACACCGCGAGAGGTCAAAGTACGTAACGCAGAACACGACACGCACATGGGGCCCACACGACGTGTGGCCCCAAATCAACCCCAACCAAGCGCACAAACATCTCAGGTACAAACCACACGTACCTCCAAGCGCTCCCGTATACTCCCAGAGTATACCTCGTTCCAGCCCATAGGCTATCATGCACCCTACACCCAACGTCAACGCGAAGCCGTGACGTAACATCTCCAACTTAAAGGCCCAGGAACGTCCAAACACATCTTGTGACCCACTTACATCACTCTCCCAAGAGTGCGCGATCACACGCCAATGGCCCACTACAAACAAGGTAGGGCGAACCACCACCGGAGCACCTTTCATGCTTCCACATTTAATAATATCATGTATAAGGCTCCACACAACCAAACAGGTCTCACCATGGTAATCCTCATGAAAAAACATGCGAAATCGACTACTTACTCGCCTCCAACGGATATCCGATGAAAAAGGTCACCAACACTGCCTCACGCCCGAACGACGTCCCGTGATCCTGAGCCTCGGCCCCAAAAACTGTCGGGCGCATCGCACCATTGTGATCCCCTCGGGAAAACACGTCAAAAGCACTAATCACTTGAGTGCAACGGATATCCGGAAAAAAAGATGCATCCCGGCGCACCGCACACGAGCAGTGCCATGTGGGACCCGCATCCCGGTCCCGAAACTCAACAAACGGATCGTACCGTTGCGATCCTATCGAAAAATTATACGAAATGGACTATTCACTTGTCCAAAACGGTCGCCCGGTGATAAAGCTGGAAATCACCGTCAAATCTCGAAACGGGCCTCACGGGGCCCGCACTGTCGTGCAAAATTACATCGGGCAGACTGCGCCAACGCGATGCCCTCAGAAAAACACCCAACATCGACTACTCGCACGCCCCGAACGGACGTCCGAGAAAAAAGTCGCTAAAAGCTGCACACAGCTCAAAAGACGGGCCATGGGGCCCATGCCTCAACTTCGGCCTCAATGCCTGGAACCACCCTGGAAAGCTCCTCCTCGGTGACAGGGTACCAATGCCACTGACGGCGTTTAAATCGGACGTCAGACGCGTCCGCGCCGTCCAAGACAATTTCCCCCAAAAAACGACAAACCACTTAAAGATGCGTCTCTTCTTCGCGGCCTCTCGTTTTGGGAATTAAAAATTCCAAAAACCATCTGAAAAGATCTGCCTCTGTGCCAGGCCCGCGCCTCCGTAGACGGAGCTCAAAACGGACGTCCGTAGCGAAATCTACAGACGTCGGAAGATAGAAGGGGGGACGCCCCTTGGGCCGGAACGACCCGGTCCGGCCGGACCACCCACAGTCGGCCCGCGGCCCGGCCGCGGCCCGTCCAGCAGCACCAGACCCCCCCTTTCTTGGGTCCGATTTTCTCCAATTAGACCGGCCTATGGCCGGTCCTTGTCAAGCCGCGGAGGACCCGCGAACCGCGGGTCCCTATCTCCTTCGCACTCCGAGGCGCTGACCTCGGGGGTCTTCTCCGACCGCAGCAGGGCGACGCCGCCCCTCATCCGCAGCGGCCCGTTGCGGCACCACCGACTGCGCCGCCTGGAGCCAGTTCTTCCGCTCACCGCCTGGCTCGCCTGGTCAAAGCCCCTGCGCCCTCTGCCGCTCGTCACCCCCTCAGACAGAAGCCGCGCTGCCCCGGAGCTCCCCGGACCACCGGGATGCCGCCGCAAAATCCCAAAACCCGCAAACTTCGGCGGGTGTTTGCGACCATGTACGAACTCAGATTTTTGATCCGAAAGAGGCAATGGGAAGAACAGAAAACGTACTACATATATACAGTATTTTTTAGAAGATTAAACATGAAATCGACACATATAATTGAATTCAAAGGGCGATTCGAAAATAAAAACGCAACGAAACCTCCTACCTCGCTGGGCTTCACCCGGAGCTTCGCGTCGATCCGCCAACACCACCGCACCTCTCTGGAGTCGCCTCGCCAGAGCTTCCTCACCAGAGATGGAGGAGGAGAGGGGAGGCTGCCTCCCGTGGCTGTCCAGGTGGGGAAGAAGAAGAGGAAGGGGTGTGTTAAGCATTTAAATAGAAAACGCTTAACCACCCGCCCGTCGGCCCGAACCCGAACCCTCAGCAGGGTCGAGGTTAATCCTCCCCTAGGGTAAACACCACCTCTCGAGCACAACGGAGGTCTCAAAATTTTAATTTGAGACCCCGTTCAAAAGTTATTAAACTTAGCGCCCGAGGTCTCCAAATTACGAAAACGCCCCTGGGGCCATTTTTCACAGACAGGCCGCGCCCGCAAAACTTACACCCCTCCTAGGGTAAACGGCACGCTCCGAACTCAACGGTGCCCTCAGTTTTCCAATCCGATCCGAATTTTATGTAACACCCCAAGCTTCCTCAGTATGTTTCCTTTCGAATAATGCAATGGCGTGCATTGTACGCAACTTCGAGATTTTAACACACCAGAACCAATCAAACTAGACGTTATGAATAGTAATACCTACTTTTTGAAATTTTAAAAATTCTATCTCTCAAAATGGACTTCATTTTTGGATTCGTAATATCGAATTTAGCCTATGAGGAAATTTTGGTACTTTTCAGATAACTTTAATATTTTGATGAATAGTGAAAATTACTAAATTTTAATTAAAAAAAACTTTTTTAATCAAAATAATTAATAGTGATAAATTATGAATTTGAGTGGTTTTAAAGTATATTTAGAATATATTTTTACCATTTAATATAATTTTTGTCATTGGACATAATTTTACAATTAAACCGAACATAAACAAGTGTCAATCTTTTGATAGTTATTATCTCTTAAAAACACGCTTTTTGTTTTGACAGCGGAAATTAATTTTAAATTAATTTCTTCCACTTCTGTGTTTTGAATTTAGAAAAAAGGATTCAATATTTGGAATCAGGATGTTCAAATTGTGTAAATAGGTAACTTTTATTTTTAGACATTTTGAATAATTACTGCGGTAAATATTTTATTTACCATGGTTAAGGGTAAATCCGGAAAATAAGGGTTAAAAAATAATATTATAATAATAATAAATTACCCTAAAACGTGTCCTAGACTTATTGGTTGATACATGTTCGACCATAGGCATCTTTGGGTCAATTTCGGGACCCCATGGTGCCACTTGTAGGTGATAGGGACACTTTTTTTTAATTAAGTTAAAATGAATACAAAAATGACACAAGCATATATCTTTTAGAAAAACAATTATTACATAGGGTTATATATGTTGGATTTTTGATTATAAATATTAATTAGAAAGATAAAACGATTTCCTACATAATGATATTTTATTTATAATTTTTAGACATTAAATAATTTAATTTAGTTATGACACAATGATGATAAATTAATTACTATAATAGTGAAAAATTAAAACAATTGATATTATAAATAACCAAATAAATATAATATGAAACTTTTAATGAATTAAACTAATTTTATAGGATAATGAGATATATTAGGACTGATTTAAGTGACTTCTTTCGAAGTAATCATTCTGTTATGAGTTTCAAAAAAATCAACTATTGAATAGTGTCAAAATTGACATAAAAGAGTTCTTAAAACAAATATTATATTATTAATTGATATTAAATTCCTAAAAATCTATGGATCGGCCAATAGACTTATATCATGATAGGTTCATCATTAATGGACCACTTGGGGGTCGATTGGAAGTATATAGTAAGTTTATTAACCATATAATATAAATATACAAAGAGACATTGTAAAAGTGAAATTAATTAACTAAGAGTTAATACTTAAAGATAAGGTTAATATAATGACCCAAACCTGTCTAAATTCTATTGGTTGAGTTTTTTTCGACCCATCCCCACCTTAAAATTTAATTAATAAACTTTGGAGCCATTATAAACCTAATATGAATTTATTATAAATTAATATTTCTAGCTTTTCCAAAGGTGCCCCTCACCCCTCTTATAAAAGGTCACTCCTCCTTCTCATTTATTCACACCTTCAAAGCCTTTTGGTTAGTCAAAAACCTACCCAAATACTCTATCAACTTCCCTCACTACAACATAGAGGCATTAGTTTGATCATAAATCCAACTTAAGGATCCCTTTTGATCAAATCAAAAGGAAGAATCCGAAGAAGAGGTAATGTTTTCACCACCCCTTTTCAAGTTCCTTTCTTCTTCCACTTATTATTTCTTTGTTATTACCATTATAAAATAATAACTCTAGTATCATATATATACTTTGATGTTATTATAAATATGGTACAACCATATTCATTATTCTATCCATCCTTTGAATAACATGTCACCATACGTGCGTACGTACGGCTTACCGTCTCCACGTCGTGGTATAATTGTTATTCAATATATTATTATTTGAATGGGTATAATAATTATGTGTAACTCATGTAAATAATAAATATAACATGATAATGATTCTGTATATATTATATACCATCCAATTATATATTATTTTAAAATCAAAAGAAGGATATCGTCGCTCGTTCGTATGTACGGACTACCGTCTCCACGAACGCGATGAGATTCATTCTCCATCATATCCATTCAAGTATAATTATAATTTGATTATTTAAAAATATTATCTAAGGAATTGATATCATTCTGGATATGAATAATATACATCCCATTAATAAAGAATATGGATCACATAACAAAGAATATAATGTAAAATGAACCCATTAACACCTGAAACGACGATAATTCTAAGATATTATTAACAAATCAATGTTAAAAGATCATATATGATATCATATTAAAGTAAATGATTCTTTTATAATTCAATAACAATTATTTCACCATTATACAGGAGGTTAACCTACCGTCGACCAAGGAAAAAGTACAAAGTAAGGGATTTTCTTATCTCACTTTCAATTCTGTGAGATTTCCATTGTTCACCACTAAATTATTGAAAGTGGTGTATTGTGTACTTCCATTTGATATATATTATCATTATTCCCTTTATATTCATGTTATTATGAAAATAATTTGGTGTTTATTAACTTTTGGCCACACGACTCAGTTGATTAACGTGGTAAGGGGTTTCTTATCTCACTTTTAATTCCGTGAGAATTCCATTGATCACCACTTAATTATTGCATGTGGTGTGTGTGTACTGCCCATGTTTGTATTCATTGTATAATATAATTTTGTTCATGTATATTTACATCATCATTTTATGACCCTTCTTTCATGGGTGTATGTTTGTATGTTACAAAATCAATAAGGGAATTTGAGATTTCAATTTCCACTCATTCGGCTTTACGCATACTTCATTGATTATTTTACTCCAAGATTATGTGTGGAATCATTATTCATTTGATTATGTCATAATTTCCACTCCCCTTCCATGGATATACTTTTTTATACACATAATCACTCGATTGTTAATTTCTCAAGTCATAGATATGAATTTGATAAGAGTAATTTTAACTCATTCTCCATTTGTTGAGTAAAACATCCAATTCATTGGTGTTGTTTTTATAAGATTATGTGTGAATATACTTTGATTGATTTACACTGAATATAAAATAATATTTAGTGTATTTATATTTGTCACACATAACTATGTCGTTGATTTATCCTTAACCTAAGGATACGACCTTTATGATAGATTTCATCTCAATTTACATTCCATTGAGACTTCTTTGTTGATCTACACCAAATCACTTTTATATGGTGTATATAATGTACTTTGACATAGTATATCATGAATTAATTTATTCTCGTGATATTAGATTGTTTTGATTATCTCAATTATTAGTATTCAAGTGTCTCTCTTTCAGTTAGAAACACTAACTAAAATACCATTTTTAAATGTTTTAAAGACTTATTCTTCTAAATCTTGCTCATTAATGTCCATGTTTTAAAAATGGTTTTAAGGATTTATTTATATGAACATTAAAGTTTTAAAATTAAAACTCCTTTTAAAAGTTTCAAAGTGGTATGGGACACTTTGATTCAAAAATCTACTTTTAAATGGCTTCTTGACAAATAGTGTGACTTTTAAATGTTTTCAAGAAATGGGGGATATTTCTCTCAAATAGTTTTGATGATTATTTTCATCTATGTCAACATCCTTCATTATTCTTGATTGAGGTTAATGTGATACAATACAATCTTCCATATTGTATCGAATGAGCTATGTTTGACTGTGGATGTGCTGTTTTTATACCATTCATGGTTTGTGGTAAAAGTATTGACATTTCATATGCTAGTTTTAATATGAATGTTTATGTTATGTTTAAACTCGTTCATATGAGGAATGCATTGGACTTAATAAGTGACGGGTGGAGCCTGCTATAGCTCCTTGATGCATCGGTAGGTCTTATGAGACAAACTAGTGTCTTGGCACAAGGCCTTGGCAAAATCTTATTTGTAGTCTTGGCACGAGGCTTTGGCTATGTGGTTATGATAGTCTGGCATTATGCATTCCATCATTATGAAAGTGGTTATTGATATTGCATGTGATCATTCGACTAGTAGAATATCCATGTGAGTAAGTAAATGGCATTATTTCATTTTACGTTTTCCATTTTATGCTAAAGTTCATGTTTAAAAGGCTTTTGTTTTAGTTATAAATAGCCTTAAGTGTTTATGCTGATCTATGAAAGATTATGCTATAATGTTATCCTTACTGAGCATCTGAGCTCACCCCTTTCAATGTTTTATTTTCCCAGGATTATGAAGAAGTAATTTATGAATGACCTGTAGGGATAGTATGAGGGGATATGAAGAAGAGATGTTGTTGTAGTTTTTTTTTGCCTTATGATGTAATATAAGGCTAATGAATATATCTAGTGTTTCCAAGACTACTAAACTAATCAGTCTTTAGAGACTTGATCCTTTGTGATCATGCCAATGTTATGTAATAATGCACCGACTCTGGGTATTTAGGGTCGGGGCGTTACAGTTGGTATCAGAGGAAGTTTAGTACAAACCTTGGAAGCTAGATTTAGATAAACTCTGATTAGAGCACGTAGACCTAAGATGAACTTTGAGGTTTAGTATAGAAGAACTTCCTAGAATTTTGGTATTGTAGTGATTTTGTGAGTTTTCTGAGCAATACATCCCTGTCTGGATACGAGCAGGTAGACGCGGCTCTGGCACAGATGTACCTAGGGGTAAAACCCGAAAACACCGCTTTGAGCTAGACTCGAACGAGAACCGGTGCACGACAACGAGCCTTGCTGCACTCTTGGTTACGACACTCCCGGGGGATATTCTTAGGATAATTTACATTTTATTTACAAACCAATTTAAGTAATATATATATAAGATGAGGGTAAATGACCTTGGTTAATCCTAATATGTTTTAAATTGAGAATATGGTGACATTTTAATCTCTAAATGAGTTTACGACTACAGTTACTCACACAATGATTTCTGGTTTTAGTCAATGGCTGGATTCCAAGGAAGTCATAGTGACTTTGAGAATGATGTATAAGGTGGGAACGGTGGTGGCAATGAGAAACAAAATGGAATGTTGATAGGCGTAAAAGATATCGTCTTTATGCCAAATCAGTTTTCCAAAAATATGATCAAAAAAATATATATTAACCAACTCCCAGACTCAACAAGGAAGAGAAAGGTGATAAATGATAAGAGATCCAGCAATGGAGACCATGGAGAAAAGAACCCACAATTTTCATCATGCAGGAAATGTGGAAAGAGACACCCAGGAAAGTGTCTCAATGGGACAACGAAATGTTTTACGTGCGGGAAGGAAGGACATAAAGTGAATAATTTCCGAAGAAAAATGAAGAGTACTATGGAAGAAGATAAAAATGGTCCTAAGAGTCCATTTACAGTCATTTTCCGTAAATGTAGGGGACCTGGCCATTACCTAAGTGAATGTCCTATTCTATAGGATATTTTCTTGGTCAAAGAAGAAGCTATGTGGAAATAAATGGTTGGAGAAAAATTTAAAAAGTATTAGCACTCCTTGTTGATGGGTTTACTTTGGAATAATTTTCTCTTGTATTTGTAACCCCGCAATTTTCCATGTGAGAATGATATTTGAGGAAGAATTGTCTCTTATCTTGTGGATATTGGTATAAATAACCATTTGGTTTTATATGATCATTGGGGTTTGAGAGAATTATAAGTTATTATATTTTGGGATGAAAATGCAAGGTATGATATAACATTTGTGGTTAAATTATGTTATTTTGAGGAATTTATCTCATTTTGGTAATATTATAAAATATAGTTTTTGAAAAAGGACAACACGTAGACCGTGTGACAACCCGTCGCGTCGGAAAAAGCTGCGGGAATCGAACCCACAACCAAAGTGCGATTGGGATTTATCGCCTACCACTGGATTACGTGAAGTCCCTGGTCAGTGTGACTATTTTTTTAAGATAAATAATTTTATTGATCAATAATATGTTGATTTGGGTTCTTATGTCTTATCAAATGAATACCCTTAGTATAGGAAAATGATTTGGTGATTAAGTGATAAATGTTATTTTTGAAGATGTTCACTTTGTTGGGAACACTATATGTCCCAGGAAAATAGAATACTATGGGATGTCATTAGAGGAGTAGTGGTGGATTTTTATCTATGTTTTTATTGTGTATTTATAATGATTTGGGTTATTTATGGAAATGATTAGGTTAATTACTTTTAAGTATGTGACTTTAAGAGTAATTAATGTCATTTGGAGATATAATTTAACATGGAAGACTACATTCTTAAAAAGTTTTGGTTTTCAATATTAGTTTTGATTATATTAAAGGATTCTAAGGACAATTGATTATTGAATGGTATTTATTTAACTTTGGGGTATTGTTGTTTTAGTTTTGGAAATTAAGATTAGTGTTTATTTCTCTCAAAAGACAATGTAAATATATAGTTCATCCTGCATGGATCATGTGATTCTATAGAAGTTTATTCTAGCCCTTCCAGTGTGACCAAGTCTTCTTGAATACTCATCTTTAAAAAAAAATGAGTTAGTAGTGGAAATTTATTAAAGAATGAAACACTAATTAAAAGTAAGTATATATCTTTATATTCTTAGTCAATATCATAAATGAATTCCTCATCCTTATGTAATGAAACTTAAAACAAAAAAATGTTATCTGTTTACTTTCCTACTAGGAGACTAATGGCCGTTTCTCCCAACACAAGTTTTTGGTTTTCTTATTGTTAACTTTATCCTGATCATGATTTCTATCCCTCTCCATCAGAACTTGACACTTATTTTATCATCCATATCCATGTTTTCCTACATGGAATCCGAGTATGGGTTATCTTGGTTGACCTTTATACCTCTCTTTCTATCTTTTAAAGTGATAGTTTTATTGACTCTTTTCTGATGTGGGACATTCCATTATATTCCCAATCACAATTTTAAAAATTGCGAGGATGCAATTTATTGAAGGATGGGAGAATGTAACACCCCAAGCTTCCTCAGTATGTTTCCTTTCGAATAATGCAATGACGTGCATTGTACGCAACTTCGAGATTTTAACACACCATAACCAATCAAACTAGCCGTTATGAATAGTAATACCTACTTTTTGAAATTTTATAAATTCTATCTCTCAAAATGGAATTCATTTTTGGATTCGGAATATCGAATTTAGCCTATGATGAAATTTTGGTACTTTTCGGATAAATTTAATATTTCGATGAATAGTGAAAATTACTAAATTTTAATTAAAAACAACTTTTTTAATCAAAATAATTAATAGTGATAAATTATGAATTTGAGTGGTTTTAAAGTATAATTAGAATATATTTTTACCATTTAATATAATGTTGGTAATTGGACATAATTTTACAATTAAACCGAACATAAACAAGTGTCAATCTTTTGATAGTTATTATCTCTTAAAAACACGCTTTTTGTTTTGACAGCGGGAATTAATTTTAAATTAATTTCTGCCACTTCTGTGTTTTGATTTTAGAAAAATGGATTCCATATTTGGAATCATGATGTTCAAATTGTGTAAATAGTTAACTTTTATTTTTAGACATTTTGAATAATTACTGCGGTAAATATTTTATTTACCGTGGTTAAGGGTAAATCCGGTAAATAAGGGTTAAAAAATAATATTATAATAATACTAAATTACTCTAAAACGTGTCCTAGCCCTATTTGTTGATACATGTTCGACCATAGGCATCTTTGGGTCAATTTTGGGACCCCATGGTGCCACTTGTAGGTGATAGGGACACTTTTTTTTAATTAAGTTAAAATGAATAAAAAAATGACACAAGCATATATCTTTTAGCAAAACAATTATTACATAAAGTTATATATGTTGGATTTTAGATTATAAATATTCATTAGAGATATACAAAGATTTCCTACATAATAATATTTTATTTATAATTTTTAGACATTAAATAATTTAATTTATTTATGACACAATGATGATGAATTAAATACTATAATAGTGAAAAATTAAAATAATTGATATTATAAATACCCAAATAAATATAATATGAAACTTTTAATGAATTAAACTAATTTTATAGGATAATATGATATATTATGATTGCTTTAATTGACTTTTTTTGAAGCAATCAATCTGTTATTAGTTTCAAAAAAATCATCTATTGAATAGTGTCAAAATTGACATAAAAGAGTTCTTAAAACAAATATTATATTATTAATTGATATTAAATTCCTAAAAATCTAATGTTCGGCCAAGAGACTTATATCATGATAGGTTCATCATTAATGGACCACTTGGTGGTCTCTTGGATGTATATAGTAAGTTTATTAACCATATAATATAAAAATACAAAGAGACATTGTAAAAGTGAAACTAATTAACTAAGAGTTAATACTTAAAGATAAGGTTAATATAATGATCCAAACCTGTCTAAATTATATTGTTTGAGTTTTTTTCGACCCATCCCCACCTTAAAATTTAAATAATAAACTTTGGAGCCATTATAAACCGAATATGAATTTATTATAAATTAATATTTCTAGCTTTTCCAAAGGTGCCCCTCACCCCTCTTATAAAAGGGCACTCATCCTTCTCATTTATTTACACCATCAAAGCCTTTTGGTTCAGCCAACCCCAGCCCAAATACTCTCTCAACTTCCCTCAATACAACCTAGAGGCATTAGTTTGATCAGAAAGCCAACCTAAGGATCCCTTTTGATCAAATCAAAAGGAAGAAGCCGAAGAAGAGGTAATGTTTTCACCACCCCTTTTCAAGTTCCTTTCTTCTTCCACTTCTTCTTTCTTTGTTATTACCATTATAAAATAGTAAATCCAGTATAATATATATACTGTGATGTTATTATAAATATGGTACAACCATATTCATTATTCTATCCATCCTTTGAATAACATGTCACCATACGTGCCTACGTACAGCTTACCGTCTCCACGTCGTGGTGTAATTGTTATTCAATATATTATTATTTGAATGGGTATAATAATGATGTGTAACTCATGTAAATAATAAATATAACATGATAATGATTCTTTATATATGATATACCATCCAATTATATATTATTTTAATATCAAAAGAATGATATTGTCCCTCGTGCGTACGTACGGACTACCGTCTCCACGAACGCGATGAGATTCATTCTCCATCATATCCATTCAAGTATAATTATAATTTGATGATTTAAAAATAGTATCTAAGTAATTTATATCATTCTGGATATGAATAATATAAATCCCATTAATAAAGAATATGGATCACATAACAAAGAATACAAAGTAAAATGAACCCATTAACACCCGAAATGACGATAATTCTAAGATATTATTAACAAATCAATGTTAAAAGATAATATATGATATCATATTAAAGTAAATGATTCTTGTATAATTCAATAACAATTATTTCACCATTATACAGGAGGTTAACCTACCTTCGACCAAGGAAAAAGTACAAAGTAAGGGATTTTCTTATCTCACTTTCAATTCTGTGAGATTTCCATTGTTCGCCACTAAATTATTGAAAGTGGTGTATTGTGTACTGCCATTTGATATATATTATCATGATTCCATTTATATTAATGTTATTATGAAAATCATTTGGTGGTTATTAACTTTTGGCCATACGAATCAGTTGATTAACGTGGTAAGGGGTTTCTTATCTCACTTTTAATTCCGTGAGAATTCCATTGATCACCACTTAATTATTGCATGTGGTGTGTGTGTACTACCCATGTTTGTATTCATTGTCTAATATACTTTTGTTCATGTATATTTACATCATCATTGTATGACCCTTCTTTCATGGGTGTATGTTTTGTATGTTACGAAATCAATAAGGGAATTTGAGATTTCAATTTCCACTCATTCGGCTTTACACATACTTCATTGATTATTTTACTCCAAGATTATGTGTGGAATAATTATTCATTTGATTATGTCATAATTTCCACTCCCCTTCTGTGGATATACTTTTTTATACACATAATCACTCCATTGTTAATTTCTCAAGTCATCGATATGAATTTGATAAGAGTAATTTTAACTCATTCTCCATTTGTTGAGTTAAACATCAAATTCATTGGTGTTGTTTTTATAAGATTATGTGTGAATATCCTTTGATTGATTTACACTGAATATACAATCATATTTAGTGTATTTATATTTGTCACACATAACTATGTCGTTGATTTATCCTTAACCTAAGGATACGACCTTTATGATAGATTTCATCTCAATTTACATTCCATTGAGACTTCTTTGTTGATCTACACCAAATCACTTTTATATGGTGTATATAATGTACTTTGACATAGTATATCATGAATTAATTTATTCTCGTGATATTAGATTGTTTTGATTATCTCAATTATTAGTATTCAAGTGTCTCTCTTTCAGTTAGAAACACTAACTAAAATACCATTTGTAAATGTTTTAAAGACTTATTCTTCTAAATCTTGCTCATTAATGTCCATGTTTTAAAAATGGTTTTAAGGATTTATTTATATGAACATTAAAGTTTTCAAATTAAAACTCCTTTTAAATGTTTCAAAGTGGTATGGGACACTTTGATTCAAAAATCTACTTTTAAATGGCTTCTTGACAAATAGTGTGACTTTTAAATGTTTTCAAGAAAAGGGGGATATTTCTCTCAAATAGTTTTGATGATTATTTTCATCTATGTAAAAATCCTTCATTATTCTTGATTGAGGTTAATGTGATACAATACAATCTTCCATATTGTATCGAATGAGTTATGTTTGACTGTGGATGTGCTATTTTTATACCATTCATGGTTTGTGGTAAAAGTATTGACATTTCATATGGTAGTTTTAATACGAATGTTTATGTTATGTTTAAACTTGTTCTTGTGAGGAATGCATTGGACTTAATAACTGACGGGTGGAGCCTGCTATAGCTCCTCAATGCATCGGTAGGTCTCATGAGATAAACTAGTGTCTTGGCACAAGGCCTTGGAAAAATCTTATATGTAGTCTTGGCACGAGGCCTTGGCTATGTGGTTATGATAGTCTGGCATTATGCATTCCATCATTATAAAAGTGGTTATTGATATTTCATGTGATCATTCGACTAGTAGAATATCCATGTGAGTAAGTAAATGGCATTATTTCATTTTACCTTTGCCATTTTATGCTAAAGTTAATGTTTAAAAAGCTTTTGTTTTAGTTATAAATTGCCTTAAGTGTTTATGCTTATCTATGAAAGCTTATGCTATAATGTTATCCTTACTGAGCATCTGAGCTCACCCCTTTCAATTTTTTATTTTCCCAGGATTATGAAGAAGTAATTTATGAATGACCTACAGGGATAGTATGAGGGGATATGAAGACGAGATGTTGTTGTAGTTTTTTTGCCTTATGATGTAATATAAGGCTTATCAATATATCTAGTGTTTCAAGACTACTAAACTAATCAGTCTTTCGAGACTTGATTCTTTGTGATCATGCCAATGTTATGTAATAATGCACCGACTCTGGGTATTTAGGGTCGGGGCATTACATTTTAAAAGATACTAGAGTTTCAACACTAAAAGAATTAATTAATTAATTAATTAATCCATTTAACGTTCCAGAAGCGGGCGAGTGGTCCAAACGTCCCGCGCCGACAAGTTTTATGTCGTTCCTAGGGTAGACACCCCATTCCGGACTCGTCCGTACACTCGGATCTCTGATATGAAGCACCTTTTATGAGTTATACCATTTATTTGGCGTTTACAGAGTGAACGCACTAAAAATTTAATTCTAGCCACTCTGGGGCTCGGAATCGCACACCGTCTGAAGGCGCTGCTCTGGAATATCATCAAGAATATTCCAAAGTCTTCCACAGCAAAAAAAAACCTGGTTCTTACAGTGGGTTTATATGAATGAAACTTTAATCTATTAAAAATTTCATAACCTAGATGAGTTTTGATGGAAAATTCATTTTAATGGGGGTATAATGTAACACCATAATATTTTGGTTATTTTTTCCGAATTAATTTAATCATTTGATATTATTAATTTCACACAACACTAAAAATATATTTTCACTAAGTCAAATATTCCTTTCCTACATATACAACTTGGCGTATATTACATTCAATCCCTATATGGAATACGTTTTAGGGAAGAACAAGGATAGTGTAAATTACATGCAATATTGACCTTCCCCATTGGCTTACGTAACATGCAAGAACCAGTCTTACCTAACTATAATATATTATTAAAAAAATTATTATTGTTAGATATATCCTAGAAATTAATTTTATGGATATGAATAGTATTAAATAATTTATGAAAATATGTGGTGTACACAAATATAATATGAATTCATATGTAACCAATAAATGAATATGAAATATAAAGAAAAATATTTTTAGTCACAATGATATTTATCCAAGTAAATTAAACAAAATACATTTGGTACATTATATTAATCTAATAAATATGTTATATATTAAATTACATATTTTTTATATTCATCCAATAGATTCGATAGACATAAGATAAGAATAAACCCAATTTCATACAGAAAAACCTATTTTTATTATATAAAGGTAGTTTTACCGGCTTTTTATGGTGGACCCTTTTTAAATACAAATTTTGAGAATTTTATAGATTTAATATTTTAAAATAAAATTAATCTTTGAAAGTGAGATATAAAATGCGGTTAGGATAAATTTTTGGTATTTTTATGTAAGGTTTCATCTTTTAATGAATAGTTAATAATATTAGATTTTATTTCAAAACTAATATTTCATATAATTTATTTATAAAGATGAATTATATTTTTAAATGGTATAATTGCATAGTTAGATAATATTTTTACTAATTAATCTAATTCAGGTCATCAGAACCAATTTCACATTGAAATTGGATATAAAAACTTATCAATATTTTTATCATTTTTACTTTAAGAACTTTTAGTGTCCTCCCGAAAAAAGTATTAATTTTAAATTAAATTCTTCCAATTATGTGATTATAATTTGGAAAAATAGATTTTATATTTAGAATCAGAATAATTTAAAATTTATAATAAGTTCAATTTTTTTACCAAAATTATTTGTGAAATTTATTAAAATTAATTACATCGGTTAAGATAGAAATTAGGTTAATAAAGTACTAAATCTTAAATTTAAGACCCAAAATGACCAAGAAACTTATAAAAAACCCATTTTTTCCATATTTAGACCCTATAATAAATTTTATAGACCTTTTCTCATTATTGGATACACTAGAAACATGAAAAAATAGGTGTAATTATCTCTTCAAATATTTCTAAGAGTGTCACTCCTCCTCCATTATAAAAGGACACCACCTCTACCAATTCTTCACACCACTAAAACATTTTATGTTTAGCCAAGATCTTCCAAAATATCCTCCCAACATTCGTAACTTCTACCTTGATGCCTACCTTTGGCCATAAGGCCTATCAAGGAATCCGTTTGGCACAAACCAAAATGATTTACCCAATTTAGAGGTAATTTCTTCTCTCAAGCTCCTTTCCTTTATTTTTCCTATTCATGACCTCCAATATCTTTATTCAATTATTGTGAAAAAATAGTATCCCAAATATACAATGATTTTATTATGAAAATATATATTCATAAACTTACAAACACCTATATCTAATGGATATAGAACATACTATTTCTATGTATGGCGAGCTACTGGCACAAAAAACGATGACTGCTCATTTCTCCATTACCACCAACCATGGTGGTCATTATGATAGACACTATATTTATATATATTATATATAATATCTATTATTCCTTTAATCTTATTTATTCATTTTAAAAAACATACGTTTTTAATTCCTATTTGTTTAATACAATAATCTCATTTGAGGAAGTGTGGACTACCGCCCCCTCAAAGAGATGTGATTAGTTAACACACTACATGGAATGTATTAAGAAAGGGTTTAGTGAAATTATATGATATATATATATATAATATTAATAATATTATAGAAATGATATATATATATATATATTTCATTTACATGATTTCTTTCAATACAATAATAAAAATGAAAACAATATTCATGCGTATGTACGACATATCATCTCCATGAACTGTGTGTTCAATTTCATACATCATTATGATATATATTATTATAATATGAATATAATGTATATATATGATATTTATGTCGTGATATATAGTCTTTAATATTGATATAAGTATAAGGTCCAATGATATAACAAATTAAGACACATCTGAAAAATAATGAAAATATTACCCAAAGTGAAACCTTAACATATTATCATTAACAAGTGGGTAATATAAGTTCATAATCAAACCATATATGGTAATATATAAAAAAAAATTCTTATATAAAATATTTATAATAAAATTCTATTTATTATACCAGAATATTGTATGAGTATGGAGAGAGACAAGACACAAGGTAAGAAGATTTCATCTCACATTTAATTTCCATGAGATACATGTTAAGTTCACCACTCATTACTTTTGTGTGATGTATGTACTTAAAATTATTGTATTATATTTATATTATAATTCAATTAAAGGGTATTCATATTTCCATTTTATGATCCTTATTTCATGGGGTTTACCTTTGAAAATATACCAAATCATTAAAATGTTTTGTCACAATTTTCCTTATATGAGACTCATGTTTTTTATGCACCTAAACTAGTTTTCAAGGTGAATATATTTACCTTTATCCTGTGATATCATGAATCAAAATATTTTATTTATATTATATTCTTAATTTAATTAATTTCCTTACAATGATAGAATAAACCCAAAACACCAAGTTATAAGAGTTTTTTGAGACAATCTTCTTGATTTTCTGAGATTGTTTATGTTTAGGCTTCATTTGATGAAATATTAGGATATACATCTCAATAATATTAATAAGGTTACTTATCCTCTATTATTTCATGATATAAGCTTTTATTGGTACAATGTTCTTCTCTTTAGTTCATATGATAGTTAAGAATGTGTTTTTAGGAAAGCATGACTTTATCCTTTCGATGGTTAGAAATCTATGATTTCTAAAAAGGGTTTCCAAGAATATTATACCATTAATATATAATATTTAAAATAAAATTTCCCAATTTTTACTATTAAAAATATATTCAAGGGAATATTATTATCTATTTCATAAAAAGTCACTTTACTAACCTTTTTACCATGAAAGAGGAATGTTCGTTTGACCTCATACGACATGTACAGATTTAACTGCTTTCATTTCTTTGAAGCTCCCTCTGCATTTTTAAAAAGATAATCTTTAATAAAATGTTTTTAAAAGTCATTTTCAAATAAAATGGTTTGAAAAATATTATCAAGATTCTTCTATATTTTTTTAAATTTTTTTTTTCAAAATGATTTCAAGCTTCTTTTATAAGTTTTTATGTACAATGGGTTTCAATATGTTTTCAAGATCTTTTTATGAGTTTTGAATTTTTTTTGAAGAAAACGGTTTTTAACATATTTTGAATTTTATTTTATATGTTTTGAAGGAAAAATGTTTTCAAAATGATTTCATGACTTCCTTATAATTTTTTGAGATATTTTCTTGGAAAAATATTTTTAAATGGTTTTTTTTACTAAAAAACCCTTTTCAAACAAGAAAAGAAATTTTCCTCAAGAATTTTTTTTAAATGATACTTCAAAATTATTTTCAATCTAAGATGACATATATTGATGTTACTCATGCCTATATAAATGTTCCATTCATAACCTTTATATTATTGGGTTATGCTTAATGTCATGGTATTTATAAAACCCATTTCCCCTTAATGGGTAATATGTATATGAAATCTGTTACTCTTTCACAGGTTATGATTTTGATAAAATTATTAGGAAACCTATATTTTTTCCACAGGTTATGATATGTTTACATATTTATTATACCCATTTTATTTCATGGGTTATGATATGTTTATTTATAATCTTGTGGAACATGTATATACGATTTAATTATGTGATGGGTGGTGTAGAGACCCGAAGCATGACGTACATGAATATTACATTACTTTTACGGAATACTTAATACATAAGAAAAACAAACACACAAGGACCGTAATAGTTTAGTGTCTTTAAAAACTCGGAATAAAATCTTCTAATCGTGGTGAAAGATCTTCAACATCTCCCAATAAAGATCTCACTTTTTTTTCTTACCTAAAACCTTTCTTTATATCCTGGGGAAAAGAAAACATAAAAGGGTGAGCTCAAATGCTCAGTAAGGGTAAACAAAAGAAATATCAATCACATCATATTCATAAGAACATATCTTTTGGAAATCTTAACCTGCAAAAGAGATCATGATTTCTTAACAAGGGATAAATCATAGTAGTGAAATGTAATCCCAATAATCATAACTTAAAACATGAAACTTTGTGGCATACACACATAATCATAGAGAATCATTTCTTGTTAGTCAAGACTCATTTCCAAGACTATCTTAGTGGACAAAGTCCCTTTCTGAACCGAGTCACCCTCGTTTCAGTCCTGTTTCACTGAACCGGTATAACCTACCGTTCCAGCCATGTCTATCTCATGAGATATAAAATATTTACCCAATGCATTGGAGGGAGATATAGGTCCCACCCATCTCATAATGATACCATTATTATGTGTGCCACAAAATCATAAATCATACATCATAGCATAACCCATGAAATAAAGTGGGATTCTTAAACATCATGCCATCATAACAAAATCCATAAACAATTGATATCATTTCATCATAAGAAAATTGAAACCATTAAAATCATAGATACATTTTACTTGAAACATACACATATGAAATAATGTCATCTTAGATGTAAAATAGTTTGGATAAAACACTTGAAATTAATTCTTGAGGAAAATATCCTTTCTTCTTTAAAATCATGTTCTTTTCAAAAAATTCCATGTAATTTTAAAAGATAAGGGTTTTATTGAAAATAATCATGCAATATTGTAGAGGAATCTTCTTGAAAATGAGGCGTTATGAAACCGTAAAAATCCGTTCATGCCGTATAAGTTAAAAATAACATTCTCCTCGTACTTTTGTCGGAAAAGTCAAAAAGTACCTTATATGGTAACCAAAGGAAAGATTCCATTCATACAATGCGGTAAAAAGTAAATAAAGGGTAAAAATTCCATTAAACATCCATGGAAGAATGGTAAACATTTTATGAAAGAATTTTTAGAAAACATGGTCATGGATGATAAACGTAACCCCAGTAAATACTTATGTATAAGCAATCTCGGATAAAAATGAGATTGAAAATTTATCCCTTACCTTAGGTCTGATTTGCTTCGTAATTGTCCGAACATCCTGTATAATGATTTAAATAATGTCATTGAGTTATTACAGAATCATATTCATTGTTATCATATCATATATGGTTCACTTATGACTTTATATTACCCGTTCTTTTAAAAATTCATGTTAAAGTAGCGTTTTGGGTAAAATCGTCTCATTTGTCGTTCGTGTTTTAACTTGAAATTATTCATATGATTACTTAGACCATTATTACTCTATTACTTAATTATATAATATAAAACATGATTTATATATAATATATATTCAGAATATACATATATATAATGGATCGATAAATGGAATGAAATACACCATTCATGGAGACGGTAGGCCGTACGTACGCATGAACGCTGTTTTCGTTTCCTTATTGAATTGAGTGGAATTAAGTAGATGACATACATATATATACACATAAATCCAGTAGCTTTATAATGTCATATATTTCATTATTATTGCTTATATATACTTTATAATCATTCTTAAATGATTAACATGGAGAATGAATCTCATCGCGTCGTGGTGACGGTAGTCCGTATGTACGCACGAGCGATGATATCATTTCCATAATTATTGAAATGAATTGGAGTGGATGATACAATATATCAGAATAATTATGATGTTATAATAACTATGTATAGTTATTCTTTACACCATAATACCCATCCATGTAAGGTGTTGGTGGAAAAATAGATTACACCATGGCGTGGAGACGGTATTCCGTACGTACGCACGCGCGGTGATTTCATTTTCCGTAGGATGGATAGATGGTGAATTAGGATTGTTTCATAATTATAATAACATATAAGTATATGAGTGATACTTATGTTATTACTTCATAATTAAACAACCTAATAAGAAGAAGTGGAAGAAGAAATAAAGGTGAATGAATTGGTAACGGAAATTACCTCTTCTTTGAAATGCCTCTTGAGACCTCCTCTTAGGGCACTAACATTGGTGTTTGAGGAAGACCAAAACCACTAGGATGTTTCTAGGGAAGTGTAGAAGAGGTTTTGGCAGGGGTTGGCCGAGATTGAAGGCTCAAAGTTGTGTGAGGAAGAGAGGGAGGAGGTACCCTTTTATAAGGGAGGAGAGGGGCACCTTTGGAATTCTTAAAAATATTAATTTATAATAAATCTAAACCCACATAAAAACTTCCAAAAATGACTCATATTCGAATATTAGATAAGATAAGGTTGTAATATCATCAACCAATAGAATTTAGACATTTTAGGAATTTATTTTAAACATTATCAACATGATTTATCCTTATTTAATCAATTTAATTTTATTTGTGGTAATAACATTCTAAATTTTAAATTATAACAAATAATTACTTATTTGTTGTGAATTGTCCATAATTGGATACCTAATTATATTTTAGATCATATAAATTTAAATTTATAATTTTTAAATATTTTTGTGATTTTTAAACTATTTTATAATATGTTATTTTTATAAAATAACAATAGTGTCAATTTGGACACTATTCATTTATTTGAATTTAAATAGAATAAATACAGAAGATATGTTCGAACTAAAAGCTTTAATAGATTTATAAAATGTCATATGTATCTAGAAAATTAGTGGCGCACATTAAATAGCTCATATATTCTTTATTTTATTATTTTTAACACCATTTATTTGGTTTATCTCTTAATAAAATAAATACTACAACATTTTTGTATAATTATTTCATATACTTATTTGTTGCTAAAAATTAAAAATAAAATCCTATGATGAGAATAAATCTATTAACTTTCACAATAATACTTTTACTCGAATTTATAATCTTAAAATCACAATATTTAAATTGTTATATTTATTAAATTATGAAGGTGACAACTTTGGCATCATTTAAAATAAAATAATATAAGTGTCATAATCGCTTTTATAAGGCTCCCAATGGTCAAATATTCGTCCATTGGATAATTATGGTTTACATTTACAAGGCCAATACGTTTTGGTTAGGGTTTTGTGCATTTTATGGTCACTAGTTGTTTAATAAAAACTATATTCTTGATTTTTCACTAGATAAACAATTTCTGCATCACTATTGTGTCATAATTAATGATAATTATTTAATCCCTAAAAATTATAAATAAATTAATATGATGTAGATAATTTCATTATATTTCTGTAGACTATTCATGTTCTAAGTTTCATGAAGTTTATCACTAAATTAAAATTAATATACTTATAAGATTTAAGAGAGTGACATGTTGTTACTTTCTTTGGTTTTAATAATAATTAAGTTATTTTCATGGGAAAAAGTCCATTAAATGATTATAATCCGACCCTTAGGTGATATGGGTCGACTTTTAGTCATCCAATAGGATTTTGGCAGGTGTTAGGGTAATTTTATAATCTTATATTTACCCCTAATTACCCGATTTATCTTTAACTATGGTAAATAAAATTTACCGTAGTTACTATTCATAATGCCCAAAAATAAAAAAGTGGCTTATTAACTTAATTTGGACCCACTGATTCCAAATATGGAATCCATTTTTCCAAATTCAATACTCAAAAGATGCAGAAATGAAATTAAAATTAATCCCCTTGTCGAAAGAAAATAGGTTTTTCTTTAAAACATTGCAAAAGATTGAATTGATTTAACCTACGAATTCAAGGTAAAATCAATGCTATTGACATACATTATATTAAATGGTAAAAATATATTCTATTTATACTTTAAAACCATTCAATATTATAATTTTACCACATAATATATTACAATGAAAAAAGACATTTTTAATTAAAATATAGCGTGTTTTTACTATTCATTAAAATATGAAAGTTATCGGAAAAATATCAAAACTTTATCTAATGTAAATTTTTATATCCTGATTCAAAATAAGAATTTTATTTTGTCAAATTTAACTTATAAACATGTCAAAAACTAGATTTAAAGTTGGGGCACCATCAAAAGGTGGCAAAACTGCATTTTTTGAAAAATACTTATTTTACCCGAAAAAATTATTTTGTTCTTATACCATGTTCTAGAAATGTGTTAGATGAATAATAATATCATAAAATTCAAATTTTTATTTAACACTATTCATAACGGCTATTTCATGACAATATTATAATAATATATCGTTGTTTAGTAAAACCCGGTATTGCGTACGACACACGCTATCGAGGAAGGTCGCGATTGCGCGTAATGCAAGGCAAGTCAAGGTTGCGTGTTGTGAAAGAATCATTCGTTGTTTCATATAACATAATCCAACCATATTTCATTTATACATTTAATATATATATATATACATCACATACTCAATGTTGCGTAGAATGACTATTATAAAACGAACATGAAATTGTGTGTAACACGATCCAAGAATAGCGTTGCCTATACTGCAAGCTAATACGGTGTTGCGTTTAGCGAAAGGTAATCTTGGTGTAGCATACAACACAAGACATTAATGAAATTAAAAAGAATATTTTTCATAAAATCTCGGGGTGTTACATTCTACCCCTCTAAAAATGAATTTCGCCCTCGAAATTCGTCGGGGTTATAAATGGTTTACTACTCGAAAGTTTCTTTAATAGAAACCCACATCGTAAAAAGGAATACCAAAACCATTCTTTAAAAACAAAAGTATGAAAAGTAACAGTTACCCAAATAAACTAATCACTGGGTTTCCACATAGGTGAAAATATGGATATGGAAGAGAAATCTAACCATCATGTTCTAATGGAGAGTGGTAGAGGACATGGCTATGGAAAATCCAGCAATCACAAAGCCATAAATTTGTGACGATCTAAGGTACCATCTAATTCATCATATATAAGAGCACTAGGACAACATTTTTTGTTTTCAATATCATTTCGCTAAAGTTGATGAAATTGGAATTAGAAGAAATACTTTCGTGATTTTGGTATAGTCTCTCTGTTTGTCATTCTTTGGACAATTTCCACTTCATCTCTTAAATAAATTAAGTTGAATTTGTCATTAGTGATGTGTTAGCAGATCATGTGATAGAATAATGGGTCATTCCATCTGTCTCAAACAAAAGGTTAGAAAAGTTATCAAAAAATACATACGCTCATCTATAGTGAGACTAATCATATATGGTTCCTAAAATGGACTTATACTTCATATATCATACTACTTAATATAATAAAACTAGTTTCTACTAAACAGGGACTTCCTGTAGGCCAGTGGAAGGCGATAAAGGCCAGTCGCACTTCGGTTGTGGGTTCTATTCCCACAGCCTTGTCTAACGCGATGGGCTGTCGCCCGTCCTGCAGGTTGTCCTTTTTCTAAAACTATATAATATCAAAAGTTCTATCCTTAAATAATACTAACTTATGTACAACATAATCCATTCCAATCTTTAGGCTTATCTAAAATAATTCGGTCCAAGCTCATAGTATAAAGAAAATGATCATGTGAATGCCATCATTTATCCCCCATATATCATAAGATATATCTTGTTGGTCAAATTACAAACATGTGAATACCTTAATCATGTATTCTCTTGAAGAATGAATATCCATTGACCCTTATTGGAAACATGAATGAAGTTAAAAGTTAACACTTTCAACATACAATAATCCTCAAAATTATATATCCTCAAACCATGATATCACTTAGTCCTTATATCAATCTTGAGCTCATGAATACTGTCAAACATTTCATTTTCTCCTTATCCCTTCAATATGCGCATATCATCTGCTTTCCAAAAATATCTGAATAACCTTTCATGGTTACTGGTACCATTAATCATAAACTTTCAAAACTTAAGGATAACAATCCTTAGATGTCTCTTTATTCCATAGTACCATGAGATTACTTATACAACATTACACATGATAAACATGTCATCATTCCACTACATTCTTAAACCATTGACCGAGCTTCAACAATTCTTTCATCTCACATATCATTTGTAGTCTCTTCATCATCATCAACATAAATACTACCCATACGACCATACTTATTCTCTTCATGAGACTTTCCCTTAGGAAATTGGTTTGCATAATGCCCGTACATTCCACATTTAAAACATTTAACCATTGTTGATGTCATAGCAATACCATTATCTTCATCCCTGGTGTTAACTGAACCTTTTCCTTTGCACTTACTGGCTTTATGTCCTTCTTTTCCACACCCAAAGCATCTTCCAGTTCCTTTGAAACATTCTCCTTGATGCCTCTTCCCACATGATTTACATAGGGTAAATTGAACTTTCTTTCCTCTATGATCATCATGAAACTCCATCTTTCTCTTATTAGACGAGTCAGGAAAATTACCAAATTTTATTTTATTGATCATATTATGAGATTTCTAATTTGGCATAATAATGATGTTTGGACTTCCAAATACCATCTCATTTGGTTTCTCATGAATAATATCATTCCATTGTCCATCATATCCTCCATTATCGTGAATCATCTTGTTTCCATCCATTTTCTAAAACCCAAAAAGAATAGTGTGAGAGGCAAAAATCATGCTAGGGAAAACAACATAATAAAGGGGGAGTACCTTCAATATCTAACATCTTAGGTTTAATTCTATGATCTTTAGCGTAATTCTAGTACTATAACCTATACGTATACTTAACCTTAGGGACATCCCTAGACATACCGTAGAAATATCTCTAGGGATCTCACTAACGTTTTCGCATCCTAGTTTCCAAAGGTTAACTAAACCTTTCCTCTGATACCAACTGTAGAGACCCGAAGCTTGACGTACATGAATATTACATTACTTTTGCGGAATACTTAATACATAAGAAAAACAAACACACAAGGACCGTAATAGTTTAGTGTCTTTGGAAACTTAGAATAAAATCTTCTAATCGTGGTGAAAGATTTTCAACATCTCCCAATAAAGATCTCCCTTTTTTTTCTTACCTAAAACTTTTCTTTATATCCTGGGGAAAAGAAAACATAAAAGGGTGAGCTCAAATGCTCAGTAAGGGTAAACAAAAGAAATATCAATCACATCATATTCATAAGAACATATCATTTGGAAATCTTAACCTGCAAAAGAGATCATGATTTCATAACATGGGATAAATCATAGTAGTGAAATGTAATCCCAATAATCATAACTTAAAACATGAAACTTTGTGGCATACACACATAATCATAGATAATCATTTCTTGTTAGTCAAGACTCATTTCCAAGACTATCTTAGTGGACAAAGTCCCTTTCTGAACCGAGTCACCCTCGTTTCAGTCCTGTTTCACTGAACCGGTATAACCTACCGTTCCAGCCATGTCTATCTCATGAGATATAAAATCTTTACCCAATGCATTGGAGGGAGATATAGGTCCCATACATATCATAATGATACCATTCTTATGTGTGCCACAAAATCATAAATCATACATCATAGCATAACCCATGAAATAAAGTGGGATTCTTAAACATCATGCCATCATAACATAATCCATAAACAATTGATATCATTTCATCATAAGAAAATTGAAACCATTAAAATCATAGAGACATTTTACTTGAAACATACACATATGAAATAATGTCATCTTAGATGTAAAATAGTTTTGATAAAACACTTGAAATTAATTCTTGAGGAAAATATCCTTTCTTCTTTAAAATCATGTTCTTTTCACAAAATTCCATGTAATTTTAAAAGATAAGGGTTTTATTGAAAATAATCATGCAATATTGTAGAGGAAGCTTCTTGAAAATGAGGCGTTATGAAACCGTAAAAATCTGTTCATGCTGTATAAGTTAAAAATAACATTCTCCTCGTACTTTTGTCGGAAAAGTCAAAAAGTACCTTATATGGTAACCAAAGGAAAGATTCCATTCATACAATGAGTTAAAAAGTAAATAAAGGGTAAAAATTCCTTTAAACATCCATGGAATAATGGTAAACATTTTATGAAAGCATTTTTAGAAAACATGATCATGGATGATAAACGTAACCCCAGTAAATACTTACATATAAGCAATCTCGGATAAAAATGAGATTGAAAATTTATCCCTTACCTTAGGTCCGATTTGCTTCGTAATTGTCTGAACCTCCTGTATAATGATTTAAATAATGTCATTGACTTATTACAGAATCATATTCATTGTTATTATATCATATATGGTTCACTTATGACTTTATATTACCCGTTCTTTTGTAAATTCATGTTAAAGTAGAGTTTTGGGTAAAATCGTCTCATTTGTCGTTCGTGTTTTAACTTGTAATTATTCACATGATTACTTAGATCATATTTACTTTATTAATTAATTATATAATATAAAACATGATTTATATATAATATATATTCAGAATATACATATATATAATGGATCAATAAATGGAAAGAAATACACCATTCATGGAGACGGTAGGTCGTACGTACGCATGAACGCTGTTTTTGTTTCCTTATTGAATTGAGTGGAATTAAGTAGATGACATACGTATATATACACATAAATCCAGTAGCTTTATAATGTCATATATTTAATTATTATTGCTTATATATACTTTATAATCATTCTTAAATGATTAACATGGAGAATGAATCTCATCGCGTCGTGGAGACGGTAGTCCGTACGTACGCACGAGCGATGATATCATTTCCATAATTATTGAATTGAATTGGAGTGGATGATACAATATATCAGAATCATTATTATGTTATAATAACTATGTATAGTTATTCTTTACACCATAATACCCATCCATGTAAGGTGTTGGTGGAAAAACAGATTACACCATGGCGTGGAGACGGTATTCCGTACGTACGCACGCGAGGTGATTTCATTTTCCGTAGGATGGATAGATAGTGAATTAGGATTGTTTCATAATTATAATAACATATCAGTATATGAGTGATACTGATGTTATTACTTCATAATTAAACAACCTAAGAAGAAGAAGTGGAAGAAGAAATAAAGGTGAAAGAATTGGTAACGGAAATTACCTCTTCTTTGAAGCGCCTCTTTGAGACCTCCTCTTAGGGCACTAAAATTGGTCTTTGAGGAAGACCAGAACCTCTAGGATGTTTCTAGGGAAGTGGAGAAGAGATTTTGGCAGGGTTTGGCCGAGCTTTAAGGCTCAATATTGTGTGAGGAAGAGAGGGAGGCGGTACCCTTTTATAAGGGAGGAGAGGGGCACCTTTGAAATTCTTAAAAATATTAATTTATAATAAATCTAACCCCACATAAAAACTTCCAAAAATGACTCATATTCGAATATTAGATAATATAAGGTTGTAATATCATCAACCAATAGAATTTATACATGTTAGGGATTTATTTTAAACACTATCAACATGATTTGTCCTTATTTAATCAATTTAATTTTATTTGTGGTAATAAAATTCTAAATTTTAAATCATAAAAAATAATTACTTATTTGTTGTGAATTGTCCATAATTGGATACTTAATAATATTTTAGATCATATAAATATAAATTTATAATTTTTAAATATTTTTGTCATTTTCAAACTATTTTATAATATGTTATTTTTATAAAATAACAATAGTGTCAATTTGGACACTATTCATTTATTTGAATTTAAATAGAATAAATACAGAAGATATGTTCGAAATAAAAGCTTTAATAGATTTATAAAATGTCATATGTATCTAGAAAATTAGTGGGGAACATTAAATAGCTCATACATTATTTATTTTATTATTTTTAAAACCATTTATTTGGTTTATCTCTTAATAAAATAAATACTACAACATTTTTGTATAATTATTTCATATACTTATTTTTTGCCTAAAAATTAAAAATAAAATACTATGATAAAAATAAATCTATTACCTTTCACAATAATACTTTTACTCGAATTTATAATATTAAAATCACAATATTTAAATTGTTATATTTATTAAATTATGAAGGTGACAACTTTGGCATCATTTAAAATAAAATAATATAAGTGTCATAATCGCTTTTATAAGGCTCCAAATGGTCAAATATTCGACCATTGGATAATTATGGTTTACATTTACATGTCCGATACATTTTGGTTAGGGTTTTGTGCATTTTATGGTCACTAGTTGTTTAATAAAAACTATATTCTTGATTTTTCACTAGATAAACAATTTCTGCATCACTATTGTGTCATAATTAATGATAATTATTTAATCCCTAAAAATTATAAATAAATTTATATGATGTAGATAATTTCATTATATTTCTGTATACTATTCATGTTCTAAGTTTCATGAAGTTTATCACTAAATTAAAATTAATATACTTATAAGATTTAAGAGAGTGACATGTTGTCACTTTCTTTGGTTTTAAGAATAATTAAGTTATTTTCATGGGAAAAAGTCCATTAAATGATTCTAATCCGACCCTTAGGTGATATGGGTCGACTTTTAGTCATCCAATAGAATTTTGACAGGTGTTAGGGTAATTTTATAATATTATATTTACCCCTAATTACCTGATTTATCTTTAACTATGGTAAATAAAATTTACCGTAGTTACTATTCATAATGCCCAAAAATAAAAAGTGGATTATTAACATAATTTGGACCCACTGATTCCAAATATGGAATCCATTTTTCCAAATTCAATACTCAAAAGATGCAGAAATTAAATTAAAATTAATCCCGTTGTCGAAAGAAAACAGGTTTTTCTTTAAAACATTGCAAAAGATTGAATTGATTTAACCTACGAATTCAAGGTAAAATCAATGCTATTGACATAAATTATATTAAATGGTAAAAATATATTCTATTTATACTTTAAAACCATTAAATATTATAATTTAACCACATAATATATTACGATGAAAAAAGTTGTTTTTAATTAAAATATAGCGTGCTTTTACTATTCATTAAAATATGAACGTTATCGGAAAAATATCAAAACATTATCTAATGTAAATTTTTATATCCTGATTCAAAATAAGAATTTTATTTTGTCAAATTGAACTTATAAACATTTAAAAAACTAGATTTAAAGTGGGTGCGCCATCAAAAGGCGGCAAAACTGCATTTTTTGAAAAATACTTATTTTACCCGAAAAAATTATTTTGTTCTTATACCATGTTCTAGAAATGTGTTAGATGAATAATAATGTTATAAAATTCAATTTTTTATTTAACACTATTCATAACAGCTAGTTCATGACAATATTATAATAATATATCGTTGTTTAGTAAAACCCGGTATTGCGTACGACACACGCTATCGAGGAAGGTCGCGATTGCGTGTAATGAAAGGCAAGTCAAGGTTGCGTGTTGTGAAAGAATCCTTCGTTGTTTCATATAACATAATCCAACCATATTTCATTTATACATTGAATATATATATATACATACACATACTCAATGTTGCGTAGAATGACTATTATAAAACGAACATGAAATTGTGTGTAACACGATCCAAGAATAGCGTTGCGTATACTACAAGCTAATACGGTGTTGCGTATAGCGCAAGGTAATCTTGGTGTAGCATACAACACAAGACATTAATGAAATTAAAAAGAATATTTTTCATAAAATCTCGGGGTGTTACAGGTGGGACCTATATCTCCCTCAAATGCATCAGTTAATGTTTTATATCTCATGAGATAAACTAAGATGGCCATGGGAGTGAACCTTGACTAGTATGAGGGCCAAGGGTGTGAACCATGAATACCAAGATGGTATGTGGAGTAAAATCATGCTACTATGATAGTTATGGGAGTGAACCATTACTTCTATGATGGTATGGGGAGTGAAACCATACTACTAGTATGGTATTGGTAGTGATGACTTGGCTATTATAAAAATAATTATATGCTTATGTGTTTTCCACAATTCCATGTTTTATTCTTAAGTTATGATTTAATGGATTTTGATCTATATTTCATTATGATTCATGTCTTATGAACTTATAATCATTATTCCGTGAACTATGTTATTATATTTGATATGAATGGCATGATATTATATTTTCATTATCTCATTCTAATATCCTTATGATAATGTTTATACTTACATGTCTCCATTGTTTACCCTTACTGAGAATTTGAGCTCACCACTTTTAAGTTACCTTTTTACGAGGTTATGAAGATATTTACTTGGTTTGATATGTTTTAGAAGGGTTCCAGTCAAGAAGAAACTAGTGGGAGATTATGTATCTCATATATGTACCAGTGTTTATGTTTCCATGTTTCTAAAGGAACGATACCAACTACCGTCTTTGGGCATCAATTTGTATAATGTTTAAGTATTTAGTAAGATTTATGTAATGTTAATGTTTTAAAAAGATAGGGTCACTATAAAAACATTATATATAGAAATAGGGATAAGTATATCTATATGAAAACAACATGAAGTTTTTATAAAGTAGAGATAGTGTGATTTTTTAGAAATGGAATCTTTCTTTGGATAAAAAGAGGTGGATACATGCTATGGAATTGATGTAACATATGGAATTGATAGAAATAATAATTTTAATAATTTTAATATGTATTTAAATTATTTAATCCCACCAATATGTCATTATAAGAAAAATTTCTGCAAGTTTCCAATTTTGATGTGTTTAGAACAAAATTTTGAAAATGAAAAATTTCTTATATTTTACCCATTTTCATAAATTTGGTGCTTTAGGAATAAATTTATAATAATGAATAAATTTTCAAAATTAATATTTCATTTTAACTATAATATCTTGGGTTTAATAGTTTTTGACATGGATAAGTGATTAATTAATCATTTGGAGGCCCAAAAAAATCACTCAATTTGGAAAATCAATTTTGAAAAAAAAATCGATACCTCTTTAGTTAATGAGGCATAAATAAGCACAAAAGTGTCCAATTGAGGTGATTACCAAAGAAAATGAAATATAATTCAAATAATCATATCTATATGAAATATAAATTTTAAATTAGGATATTAAGATGATTAGTGGGATTGTGAATATGGAGGAAGTTGAAGAGTCACTTCAGAAAGGAAATGTTTTTCTGTAAATGGCCTATAATGTTTTACCCATGTGTCAAAAGGACATAACATTTTGTGGGTGAAACGTTAAGATGAATTAAAACAAAATTTTTGAATACACCATAGTTTGATTCATTCATGAGGAGGTCTAAAATAGAGTAATCTTTCAGGAATTGAAACTAGACAACAGATTTCAACCCCCCTTATTTATATTTTCATCTTCAATTAATTTAAAAGGATGGTTAGATTGAATAAGTGGGATGTTATCAAGAATATATTCTATTTATATGAAGTTAAATTTAATATAATCAATCTAATATGGGATAAAATTCACGTGGTGGTGGGTAGTGAAGATCCAAAGGCATTTTCATTTTTAGTTTGTGCTTTTAATTTAAAAGATTTTTTTTTTCGAATTATCCTTGTGATTGTTTTCCTAATTGAAGGTTGTTTTTTTCTTTTCAATTTATTCTAACATTTCACTTGATAGTTTATCATCGTTTAACTATTATACTTTTGTCTTGTTTTTGAAATTTCTTTGGGTGAGGTTTTCCCATTGAGCACAATAAGGTCAATGAGTTTCAGTTACTCAAAGGTATTTGGTAATCAAATAAAATTTATAAAAATATAGAACCCATGTTTGAGGTCTCAATATGTTTTATAGTCAATATAGGTGTATATCGTGTGATATTATGGTATACATTGGATAATATAAAGGAAAGTCATTAGTTTGAAATGATAAAGGGAATATCTGAGGATCAAACCATGTCTACTATTTATCCCTTTCGATTTCATTTTTCTCAGTCTGATTACATCTAATTTATAATATCTATCCTATATTTATAATTTTAATCCAATTTAATTTAATACAAATTAGTTTAATTCATTTATTTCATAATTTTTATTTAACACCTTAACCAAAAAATTATCAAATTGAGAATTTTATAACATAGCCTTAACCTCCTCATGAGACCACCCCATGGTCACCACTATACTACAGTTTTTAGAGGAATTTTTTTGTGGGGGTAATGCAACTAAAAAATTCAATCACCGGGTAACAAACCTGAAAAGTATGGTTGGGTGTTAGATTGATCTTCACTAGGGGAATAACAAATAAGTCTAACTATAGTCCTCATATGAAACTCCCCATGGATATGATTTGGAGATTAACGTGGTCTTAATAAACCCTTATGAATGATTTGAGAACATTTTTATGGTATGTCTAGGGATCCTAATAGAAATTAAATAATGAGAGAGATAAATAGAAAAATAAAAATTTATAAATTAGGGTGTATATGTCCTTTATGATGTATTCCTTTTAAGTATAATTTTTTGATAAGATAATTGAATTAACTATTCTTGTATTTAATTTTCCTTTATTTATATAGTGGATTGATAAAGGGGAAATTGAGATACAAATATGTGGAATGGAATATTTTTGTGATTATACTTAAAGGTAACAAAACATGATAGATTGTTTTATTGAAAGTATTATTATTATTATCACCCAACTATATAAAGTTATGATTAATAACTTGAATCTTTTCAATATTCTAAACAAACACACGAATAGAACGATATAGTTTTATATAAGTTTAGGTGATAATTTCCTTGGGGAAAATATGATTCTACTTACTACATTTTACAAACATGGAAAGAAGCACTCAAAAGAATGTCTCAATGGAATGAGATACTATTTCAAGTGTGGAAGGGTCGACCATCAATCAAGTGATGGTTAAAAGAATGACTAGGTTAGTCATTATAATGGGGGATAAAGAATCAACAAGCTCCTAAACCAAGAGAAAAATGGAAATAATATCCAATCATAACTACTGAAGTGGATCATGATAATTAAGGAAGACTTATCCTCAACTATATATTTATTGAAAATTTACTAGATTATGGTCTAACATACCTAGTATGTTTTTAAAGAGAATTAAATCATCACACTGATGATTTTATGACGGAAAAAACAACTTTTTATTTGATTAATTTATACAAATATTATGTTTTTGGGAATTTTCATCCTTAAAATATTATTTTTTTCCCTATAGATGAATTTTATGGATTGTCTATATTCTCATAAAATTTATAATAATAACTAAAATATGGAAATAAAATTTCACATTTCAAACCAAAATATGATTATATAATAGTATAAGGAAGAATATGAACTCTCTATAAAAAATTAATTTTATTTTAGGAGTCATGATTTACAATCATGAGGGATTATTTCCTCAAACCATTGGAGAAAAACTCAATTTTGAGGATAAGACCATTATGAGGAAAAGATGTGTTTAATAGGTTTTCAAGGATAATATCTCACTATAAATTATATTATGATTCATGTATATCATTTTTATACCATTAGATATTTCCATTGGATTGTAATAAATACAAATATGAGGAAGAAATTTATTTATGTGGGAGAATGAAATGCCCTAAAATTTTAGTATTAATTTAGTTTTAAAATAAATACTATATTGAATATCTTGTTTCACACATAATACTATACTAAAACAAAATGAAGATACTTTAAAAATATATTTTTTAAATTTAAATGATAATATAGTCATTAAATTAGTAGGTATAAATAAAATTAACCTCATTATAATATATATATATAATTAAAAAGAGATGACATCGAGCAGTACGAGTACTCCTTATAAAGCTCACCTGTGTGAGCTTGGAAAAGAGGTTGTGTCCTTTGGGTTTTTCCTAGACCAATTGTGAAGTTGAAATCCAATAATTGTAGTTTGATTGAAATAAAGTGCTAAATAAATTAAAGATCATATAAATTTACACAAGATCCTTGTTATTTGAACTACCACATATGTTTTCCACTAGATCTTATCTTATTCATAGGCCATACATAGAGATCCTGATGGGTTATGTAAATTGAAATTTGGATTTCATACACATAAAAATTTTAATGTGAAGTTATTTATGAAAAACATGTATTTTACATGTCTCCCATTTTTAGTTTTAATTAAAAAAATGTTATAATTAAATAAAATTTAATTAGTGTATCTGATTAACTTATAAGATCATTTTATGATTAAAATTTTATTTCACTAAATATTTCCTTTTTATGTAACATCTCTAGATTTTATGAAATATCTTCTTTCAAAATAATTTAAATTATTTGATAGATTTATTTACAAGAAATTCATAGTTTATCTTGTGTAATACACAACTATAATTTTATCTTGTGTTGCACTGAACATTGAGTTTATTCAATAATGTGTGATACATAGAAGGCCAAGTTTTATGGAATAACAATATATTATTAATATTTAATATGAAAGTTATCACATAACTATTGGAAAGGAAGGAATGGACAAGATTACATGAATTATGAAAAAATGGTTTAAAAATATAGATATATAATATATTATTTTACGGCTAATTAATAAGAAATGAAAAAACCAATTGAATATGAAAGATGCGTTCTTATAAAAAACTATTTTTAGGCCCACACAGATGTTTTATCTTAATAAATTAATTTAATCATTATTACTGAAAAATAAAAAATAAAATTTTTATGTCATATATTAAATAAATTGTTTTTAAATTCATCTCATTTTTATAGGTATAAAATAATAACAAATCCAATTTTATGCATTAAAAAATGTATTTATCTAGAAGGTAATTTTGCAGCATTTTAATATAAGACACAATTTAAAATTAAATTATTTGACTATTATTAATTTTATTTTCAAAAATAAAAATATTATTTTAATAATTAATGTAGAAATTATAATATGGTGAATTTTTGTTATTTTTCTAATAAGATTCATTTTTGATGAATAATAAAAAATATTGAATTTTAATTGTAAACCTATTTTTAATCTAAATAATTTATAATTATAAATTATATTTTTAATTGGTTTTAAAGTAAAAATTGTTAAATTATACATATATTAATAAATTTTATTTTACTAATATTATTTTCATATAGAAATTGGATATAAAAACATTCTGACATTTTGATCTTTTTAACATTAAAAACACTCTTTCTCATCCTGATTGCGGGTTTATTTTTAAATTAAACTCTGCCAATTTTGGGAATTGAATTATAAAAAATGGATTCCATATTTTTAGATAGAATTAATTATATAATATATTGAGTTAAAATTTAAATTTAACCAAAGTGATTAGTGAAAAAAATTAAAATTAATTACAATGATTAAGGTAAAAATGAGTTTACTTAATGGTTAAACCTAGAATATAAGGTGTAAAAAAGATCCAAAACTTATCCAAAACCCATTTTACGGAAATATTGCATCCCTTAAGAACCTATACTAAAACAATATGAGTTTTTGAGACACTATTCAGTGAAGGTGACCCATATAATAAGTTAAATAAAAAAAGACAAAAAATGTGACTTTCTACCTTTTAATTTCCACAAAGATTCCGGGATAGAGAAAAAATACATAGGTCAAATTATTATTATTATTCTAGTATATAAATGAGTTATTTTTATCATAAATATTTATATTAAATTTTTATATGTGATATAATTACATTAAATGCTTAGTAAGAGCCTAGAAATGGTTTATTTAGTTAACAATAAAATAAAATAAACGATACTAAAAACATTAAAAGTTAGGTAAATAGAATGTTTTTTGGGATCTATTATTTTAATTTATGAATATATTATAATATATATATATATATAATTAAAATATTTCAATTTCATTATAGTCTTTATTTTTTTAATTCAAATTAGATAAATTACATTAAAATTGACATTAATGTTATTTTAAAATAATTGATATTTTATTAAATGATTTTAAATTAATAAAAATCCTATAATATATAAATTTATATTTAAATATTAAAAAGTATTTTAATATTTTAATTTAATAGACATATTTATATTTTATAATTAATATATTGACCCATAAATTGTAAAAACATTGTTGGAATGGTTAGGGTTGAAGGAGTGTTTTTCCTATTACATGTACTTTTGTTAAATTTAAATCCAAACACACATGGTATTTTATATTTAATATTTAAAAAAATAGGGTCTAAATTTTAGAATACAAATCACTTTAATTTAGTCTTTATCGGTGAATTACATAGGTTAGAAAACAAGTTACCTTAATGAAAAACCATAGTGTAAAATATAAGGAAACTTAGGATTTAAGCAAAAAAGTGTTTAAAAATTTATTTATATTTTGGGGTGGTGGTTTTTATTGACAAAAAATATCTCATATCCATTATTATTTAGTTTTTGTGGCACATTAGGTATGAGATACCTTCCAATAGAAAATAATTCTGAGTGTTTACAATATTGCCACTTCTCCTCAACTATAACAAGACACTCACTCTCTCCAATTCTTCACACTTATCAAACCATATTTCTAGTTATAAACCTGCCATAATCACCTAAAAACCCACTTACCTCATCCTAGAATCCTAAACTCTATAAGAAGTCAATCTCTTTAAGGTTTTAGTGAAAATCTAAGTAGGATGCCTGAAGAATAGGTAATGTTCTTCTAAAAGCATTATTTATTTCATTTCCTTATCCACATAGTTAAATTATTTTACTATAGTTATTATATAATAACCTCACAATAATTAATATAATGATATTATTTTTATATATAGTTTATTACCTACACATAGACACACTTACATCAAATGGGTTATGAAATCATCATTCGTGTGTACATCGGTCTACCACATCACAAAATGGTGTCATTCATTTTCCCATTACAACATATCATGTTTGAGAATAATGATTGAAATGATATTTATATATTATATTTATAAAATTTATGATATAACACTTCATTTGGAGTCATTATATCATATAAATATTTTTAATTTCATTAAATAAGGGATAGGATAACATCACACGTGTGTACGGCGGACTACCGCCTCAAGAAGCAATTTGAAGCATTTTTCCCTAATGTGTTACATAGAAAGTAATAAGGGTAAATATAATGAATATATATGACATGAATTAAATAATTATTATATTCATTACCTATTTATATTTCAATTAATAAGTCATAAAATTTAGTTATAAACATTTTACACATTTAAAAAGTGATAACATCATTCTTGGACATGTGGACGCCTACCTACTCAAAGCAATGAGATTCCTTTTAAATCAAAAGAAAGATATATAAAAGTATTTATAATTAAATATAATTTTATTTATGATATAGTGATCATCATTTAAAGATATAATATTACTTACCATCTTTCCATAATGATTATTGAAAAATGGAAACGTTACTCATGCTTACGTACGACCAACCATCTTCGTGATCATAACATTGGTTCATTTTTCCTAACCATATTTCATGATCGACTTTAAAGTACAATTGATTTATAAATATGATAGTTATTTCATGATAATTATTATAGAGATTTTTATATAATGACTTTTCGACAATAGTCAACCTACCAACATACGCTAGAGGCTATAGACTAGTAGTGAAATTATAATGTGGTATAGTGGAGAGACTATACCTACATATTATTGTAAATAAATAGTGAAAATTATGTCATATAAGTCCAAAAAAATGGAATTATATACAACAAGATACAATGATAATTTTAAAAATCAATGTGATAATAAACAAATTATGTACAATATATTCTAGGAATTATTGAATCAAAACTTGAAATACTGAAGAAAAAATTTGGGAAAAACCTGAATGGTTCCAAGTCTTAGCCCACCCCAAACCCAAGGATATATCCAAGAAACCAAGTAGCTAACATTATCAGGTGATCACCCAAACCTGAACCTATAATTAATAAATTATATCTTATTCGGTACACAAATTCCATGGAGGCCTCATTTGGGTGTGAGTATAACTCAGTTGGCCCCCACTAATTGTGTCCTTAATTAACCAAACAAAAGAAAAGTTCATTAATGTGTGATAAAAGTAAAAAAGTACCCTTTAAAATATTTTTAATTAACAGTTTAAAAATTTAATGTAATAGTCAATAAAACACCTGATGATGCCCGAGCTCCACGGTGACACCTGAATTTGGTCTATTCCTACTTCATCCATCATTGGTGAGTCTCTAATCACAGTAAATGTTAGATCTCATCTGGTTCTTGTGTGGAAAACTGAATAAACCATGGTTGTAAATGTTTTAGGGAACCCGCGTAGCTCTACCGCTCATTAACTCTCAATAAATATCAATGGGAATCCAAGGGGGGACCCACGACATTAAACTTAATCTAGTCCACTAGTATAAACTCAAGGAAAACTACTTGCCATTTAGAATCATGTGAAAATTTAAATCCATGGATTATGCCTAAACAATTCCACCAAATAAAATCGGGATAAATCAAGGGATCTCATCCTGTAAAATTCAACAATGTAACCTTGGAAGAATCTATGATTTTAATCCATATCATTTGATAAATAAGGAATTCCCAATATCTAAGGGGGAGATATGCTAAGGAATTTGAGGTAGTGATTCTAAGTTTAAAACAATGGCTAGATCCTACATTTCCCTAATATTGACCCTCAATGGATTTGAGGGTTTCATCAAAATTTGATTTTCATCTAAGTCACCAATTGGAATTGATGGATTTATTAAAGAATTATACACTAATGAATTCCATATGGATTCACAAGAATCTCCCCATGATATTCCTAGAACATCATCAATAAACCAAATAAATCATGTCACCAAATAGAAAAATTCATTCATTACTTCCCAAGGTTTATATTTTATCTTTCCTGGATTTATCAGGATTCATACACTTTCCATGATTGATTAAATAAAGAAAAAATTTCAATTTATAAAAGAAAACAACTTATAGGTTATATACTAGAACAATTTTCAACCAAGTCCATCAAACACTGAGAACTAATGTCGTTATATCATCCGAATCATTCATTGACTACCATGTATATTAAAATTTCACTAACCATAATCTTTTTTACTAAGTTTCATTCATAAAAAATGAAACCAAGTCCCGTTGTTACCCTTTTAACCATTCACTCATAGCAGGTAACCTATGGTTCTCTTCATGGATTGTTCTACCAAGAATCTAAAATAGGCCAATGATAACATATCATTAAACCAAGGATTAACCATTTTATAAAAAATATAATCCATTCTATATCCTCACAAACACATTCCTAGGGGATAAGGAATTTAGTAGGGAAAATCTAAGGTGAATTTCCATGAAAAGTTCCCATTGGTACCTCTATATATATTAGGTTTATACTTATTAATTAAAAATGATTTACCAAGGGAAAATAAATAATGGAAAAGTTCAATGTATTCTAATTTAATCACTCGATAATCCACTAAGAGAACACAATCGATGGATATTAAATTTTAAATAGGGATATGAGATAATTTGAGGGACCACCAACCATGTTTATAGAGTATTTCCATTTTAAATCTAGCCAATAATCCCACTACCTGAGCTCATATAAGACCAAAGAACAAAACTCAAACCAACTGTGACCCTAATCCATATCCAAACAATCTAAAATAATTAATTATGAATACATTATAATTAATTAGTAACTTATAATAGACTAATAAACTTATAATTTATAGGTATAAACAACTATTCACTTACCAGGTACTCCTTCCACACCATAATAATTATTAGAAATTATATTAGGGTTCATTGTAAGGTCTGGTAACTCAGTCGATCCAAATACCTATCAACCGGAACCAAAACCACAAGTAATGAAAAATAATTTATTGCAAAATCCATTGAAAAACCCCACATATCCACTTACCTCCACAAAAATTATGGGTAGTGGAGAAATATCATCTAATTTTTTCTTATTAATTGTTCAAAGGTTTGGTGCTTTTTTATAATGTGTATAGTGGCCCTCATATTTAATCCCTTTTGATGATACTATATTTTGAATTTGATTGTTTTTGTTTTTCCTTTTAAAAGGGAGTGGGTGTTTTTGAACAACATAATTAAAAAATTTTATTGATAAAGTTTGATTTAATAATTTAACAATTATTGGGGTGATTTAATTAATGGGGATGTAATATTATGATATCATTGAGTTTTCCAAAACATTTCATCAAATTATAATCCACTTCACCATGTGATCTTGACTGAAATTCCATTTTTTATTTAATATGAGAAATAATTAGGGTTATAATAATTTTCAAACATAATTAATGGAAGGTAAAATATTTCATGAAACCATGTGTTTTTGTGGTTCCAATAATCCATGGAATCCACATGTCAAAAAAAGCATGTTATTAATCAATAAAACATTTTCTTGACAAAGACAATATTAATTCAAATAATGTTAAATGAGAGAAAGCTTCCAATCACTTAACGTAACCAAATTATGACTCACCCCAATGGGTTATTTACTTATGTATTTTGGTGATTAATAATTTAGTTGGAATGTTTTTTCTTTTTTGGTAAATTAAAAATGAAAATAATGGGAGGAGAAAAGAGTTGTGCACCAAATACACACACTAATGGTGAAGGGCGTTAAACACACTCTTTGGATTGAATGTTAAAGTGAAATAGGGAAGGGTTTTTGGCTTGATTTAAATTATTTTAAGATCATGGATATACAAAAAAAAGGTAGATGAGAATAATAAGACATGATATATATACATGAATTAAATATCTATTGAAATTACAATCACACTTACACATTTACAATTGAAAACACTTGAAGTACATGAAAGGAAAACATGGAAGAATGGTCTCTAAAGTATAAAATTTATTATAAAAGTACCTCCTAGGAAATTTTAAAGGATATGGTTATGATAACTTACTCAACTAAGTTATTATGTTCCTACCAGATTAATGGTGAAGAGGGGAATATATTTATAGCCCAAAGCGGCGGACTGCTTTCCTTCCAAAAATTAATATCAAGTTGGATTAGAAATTTGACCATTTATTAAAATAATATATATAAATATAATTCATTAAAGTTGTATATATGAATGTTAGTAATACACCCTCCAAATTTGGAGGTAATTTTACTTTTGGATCCAACGTTATGACTATTTTGGTAAACCATGAGTTGGTATCCAAAATTATCTCGAATTTTTCATTGGATATAATGCGAATGAATTTATGTCTATTAATATGCCTTAATGTTTTATAAAATTATTTTTCAAACTTTTTCCCCAACCATTTGAATTTATTATAACAAAATATAATCTTATTTGGGATGATATACTTGTTGAAAAGTCAATTTTGTTGAGCTATTATTCAATATCTGGATGAAATTTGTGATAGAATTTCATGCATAAATTAGGCCCCAATAAGGATGAATTAGGCCTTGAAATTTTTATACATTTTATAATGGGATTTTCCCAGAAATAGTATTTAGTATCAATGAATTTTGACTTCTTTATTAATCCTATAAAATAGAAGCTCACAAGCAGTCTAGTTTTATTGGTAGATTCATTAGGCCTTGATATGTGGTCCATATGGACAATTAGATGACCAAATTATCCAATGTTAAAGTTTAATTATTTATTTTAATTTGAATCAGGAGAATTAAGAAATAAGAATAATGTATTTTGGATATGTATATTGAATGATATGATAAAATAGTAAAATGAAATATAATTGAATGAATTTGAACAATTCTCTCAATATGTGTTTATGATCAAAACATGAACATTGACCGGAAATTAATAATATTTAAGAAACAAATATGTGATTTGAGTAACATAAAATCATGAATTAATATATAATATCAACTCCACCATACTTAATATAGTGCATGTCCCAAAAAAAACAAAAATACTCAAAAAATAAATTTTACACCCCAAAAAATATTAAAAGTTTTCATTTCCAATCATGAGGGGTCTAGATTAGTTCACTATTACAAAAAGAATTCCCAAAAAATTTATTAAAGAATTTTTTTGTCATTTTTTTTAAACATAAAATTAGAAATAGAAAATTTGGTCAAACAAATCACACAGCTATCAGAATTATGTGAAGTTTATTTATGGAATTTCCCTCACTCACCAACCAAAAGTAAAAATTATAGAGTATATAGGAGCTATCATCTTTAATTATGCATTGTAATGTGCATAAGAATCATGAAGTATTTTTATGGTATTTTTATTGGTTATCTTACAGTAGGAAGATAAAGGAAAAAAATAGGAAAAGTGTTTTAAAACACCAACTTGAAAAAAATAATTTTTTTTGAAACGAGACTTTGAAGGAAACAGAAACAAATATTTAAAAGGGAATGAATTCTTAAAGAAAGGTAATATAGATAATAAATTTAAATAGGATTAAATGATGGAATATGTATCAGAAATAACAATTCTCCCAATGAAATAAGAAATCATGATACAACTATTATTTTTATTTTTTTATTTTTTTAATTTTTTGGAAGTTACACTTGGAAATAATTTTAAACTTATATCTCAACCCATTTTTATCTTCTCATGAAACTAATTATAAAATTCATAATAAGTTAAAAGGTTTAGGAAGCAAGAATTATGTCCTATCCAAGACACATCCCAATGAGTTTTTTTTTGTTTTTTGTTTACATTTTTTTTATTTTTTTAATTAATTTACTTTGAAAAAATATTAATAACATTTTTCAAAAAATTAATTAACATAAATATCTAACAAAACTCATAGAATTACAACCTCTCCCATATAGTTAAATGAATGTTGTCACTCATGTATATGATGACACTATGAAAATCAATTGATGGATACTAAAAATGAAATCCATTCCCCCCACACTTTCAATAAATCATGAAATTAAAATCCATGTAGATGTTGGGTGGGGTTAGAATTTTCCCTTTGAATGTGGATATCAAAATAAAAACGTTTTCATATGTTTGAATGGTATTTTAAAAGGACAATAAATATAAGGGTAACAAGAGGCTAATTTTCTATTTTTGATTCTCATGGGGTTAAAGAAATGGATCTGTCATATTTATGTACACCAAAGAAAGAAATTGAAATTGAAGTTCCAAAAACTCAAGACTCACACTCAGGGGGTGAAAAATAAACAATATGAAAATAAAATCATAGGTGACCTTTGAATAAAATTTTATATTATTCCTCACAAGTTTAATAAAAGAGTTTCTATTAAAAATTAGGTCATTAAAAACTTATTATACTTGAAAATAAATTTCAATCTATGTTTATGATGAAAATACAAGACATTTGAGATTAAATGAAGTATATAAACTCCCCAAAATGGTTGCAAAATGGTTTAAAATTTGATAGTGAGAAATTTTGCCTCTTTATATATATATATATATATATATTTGGTTTTTTGGTTTTTTTGGTTTTTTTGTATTTAAAAAACACACCAACATAAAATAAAAAAAAGAAATTTTTGATAAAGAATGTGGTAAAAAATATAGAGAGAAAGTGAGAATGAAATGGGAATAAGAAGAAAAAGAGGTAAACAGAGGGAAGGAGAGACAGGTGATGAAGAGGGGGAGAGGGAGACAAATAGAAATAGGTACCCTATGGTTTGGATTAGGTTTTTCATATTCTATATACAATGGTGGGTTGAATCTAGATATTTAGGATTCATGGGATATTTATGTGGTTCTTGATGTGTGTATCATCTTAGGGTGATGCTTTAAGCGATTTACATTAAAGGTGAATGACCTTTTAGAAGAAGGGTCCCAAACATTCATTTCACTAAATTGGTAAAAATTTATAACTATAAAAGGACCTTCCCAATGAGAATTTTTCTTATCTGGGTAAAATAAAAAATGAGAATTGAAGAGAATTATTTTTTTCAACTTCATGAAGTACCTCTCCCGGGATATATTTTTCATCGAGTAACTTATATTTTTCTGTGTAGACATTGTAATTATTAGAAGAATAAAGTCTAAGCCCCTCTAGTTCATTAAACTAGAATAATCACTCTTTACTATATTTTTCAAAATCAAAATTGTGAGTGTTCATATCCCAAAATGACATATATTTAATTTCAATTGATAAATGAAACACTTTACCAAAATCAATATTAAAATGTGACATCCAAATGGATGTATTATTAGAAGTTTAGTAATCCCAAATCACATAAGTAGGTTTTTTAGTCTAATCATTTATTATGGGATAAAAAATTCTTCCATGAACTCTTTTCACTTATATGGTGTAAAGTTCATATAATCCATTTGTTTGGGGGTTATACTCAATTGATGTTTTATGTCCAAACCTATTCTTTTAAAAGAATTACTCCATGTTTTTATTTTATAAATGGGTTCCAATGTCACTTACCACGACACTTTGAGTTCCAAATTGATGGAATATGTGAGTTTTGAGGAACTCAATAACAATATGTGCATCATCTTTATAGTGGGTTTTGACTCAACCCACCTAGAAGAATAGTTGACCATAATACGAATTTATGAGAATCAATTGGATGGGAGAAATAATCCCATGAAATTGATTCCCCAAACATCAAATATCTCATAGAATATTAAGGGATTTGGGGTGATTTCAATTATATTGGAAATTGTGCCATTTTTTTTGGAAAGTGGGATATGATTGAAAGTACTCATATGAATCCTTGAAGAGTGAAGTCTATATGAATTTAGAGTCAAGGACCTTTCAGGAGTAACTTTTCGGTCTAAAGTGTCATTCTTCAACCATTAGGTGGTAAAATTCTAAGATAGAGGAATGTTCATCTTCATTAACACATATCCTAACCACGAGGTTAACCATAATTTTATAAAGTATATTATCTTCAAAAAATTTGTATTTTGAATCATTTATTAGCTTAACTATTTTTTATTTTAAATCATTTTTGGAAAAACTGTAGAAAATAAGTAATTTACAATTGTGTCATACCATGGTAAATTTGGAGTGAGAGATGAGAGGAGTTTAGTGTGAAATTTTGGATCAATGACATCAGAATAAGAAGAATTTGAAACTATACTCAAGTGACCTTCCATAGAGTTTTCTTTTCTAGGTCTATATTTGACCTCAAGGTAAAACCCATGGAGCATTTGGGTCTATCATATCAGTATTAGTTTGGAATCAATTTCTTGATTGATAACTTTAAAGATCAATGGTTTGTAATGGTGATGATTCTTACAACTAATTCACAGGGATAAAATTTATAAAAGGTAGAAACCATCGCTAAAAGTTTTTTTTGCATGGATAGTGTATTTAGATTGAGTTTCATCTAGTGTTTTTGAGGCATAATAGATTTCATGATGAATTTTTTCTCTTTTTTACCAAGAACGGGTCCAATGGACTAATCAGAAGCATCCCACATCAATTCAAAGGGTAATGAAAGATATAGTGGTTATATTATTAGGGAATATGTAGGAAAAAATTTGATTTTAATGAAGGATATATTTCAAGCCTCATTAAAATGGTGTGTAACAGAATTTTAGAGTAGATGACTAAAGGAGAGGGAAATCCTAATTTTGTTCTGGATCAATCACAAATGGAAACCATCATGAACAAGGAATGATTGAATGTATCAAACTGGTGTGAGTTCAATAAGTGATTAGATTATCTCTATTTTATCTGGATTGAATTGAATACCCTCTTTAGAAATTATGTGTCCTAGAACAACCCCATTAGTATCCATGAATTAAAATTTCTGAAAATTCAAAAAAAAATACATTTGACACACTTTTATAGGACCAGAGATATTTAATGCAATTATGATTCAAATTTATCACCATAAATGGTAAACTCATCCATGAATACCTCCATTAAATGCTTAATGAATTTAGAAAATATTCTCATCATGAACCTATAGAATTTGTATTTTCATTGAGAAGGCCAAAAGGAAATCTTCTATATGCATATGTTCCAAAGGGGAAAGTGAATATACTCATTTATTGGTCCTGAGGTGCAATTGGGATTATGATGTAGCTGGTGTATCCATCATGAAAACAATAAAGCGACTTTATATCTAATCATAATATCATTTAATCTAAGAAATGAAGTGGTTATTGATATTTTGTATTTCTGCATTCAATTGTTGATAATCCATGCACAAACACTATTTTTCTACATGAGTTATGACAACTTCTCTAGGTTCATTTGTGACAATAATTATCCCACCCTTCTTAGGAACTACTTGAATCTGACTAACCCATTCAATCAATGTAATTGGGTAGATAATATTAGCTTAAATAAGCTTGGAAATCTTTTCCCCAAATTCCTATTGTATGAGTGGATTGGGTCTTATTTAAACTTTCTTAATTGGGTTGGATGATTCCTCTATGGGGATGTGATGTAAAAAAAGTTACGCTTGATTCTTATTATATCATATAGGGCAAATCTTAAGGCCTTTTCCTTTTCCTCTAACACCTGAACATGTTTGGACTCCTCTTTTTTAGTAAGTGAAGTAGAGATAATGACTATGTAAGGGGAATCATGGAAAATTAATGCATATTTCAATTTTGTAGGAAGAGGTTTCAAGTCATTTTGATACATCATTTGGGGTCCATAAAAATTAGGAATAGATAAAGGGCTTACATTTGGTTTTGATTCATTTTACTCAATACTATCCAATGTCACACCCCAAACATGGAATATTAATTATTTTATTTATTTAATTATTTTTAGCCTCTCTTTTGCGTTTCAGTCTAGTTCACTTTTAAATTATAAATTTTGGGGTTTTTAGCATAGGTGCATGATTAAAACATACTTTGTAAAAACTATGTGGAAAACATGAAATCCATATGTAGTTTTTTAGTGATCCTAAATTCATTTTCATCACATAATTTTCCAAACCATGCATCCTTCCCATGTGATGTGATATAGGGGCCCAGTGAGGGGCGCATGGTTGGAACATGAGTTAGCCAACCATTTGTCCAAAATGCGCACTATGTCAAACCATAAAAAAAATTCTTAAATGATGATGATGATAATAATAAGAATAATAATATTATTAGTATTTAAAACCTTCCCCCTTTATCATATGCACACCCCGCTTCCCTCACCCAAACTTGCTCGATGTGACCCATCCCTCAGGGGGCTCCATAACACTCCTGACCTCCCAGATCCTCTCTTCATCCATTTTTCTTTATGATTCATTGTGAAATCACCTCAGCTAAGGTTTATTCCTCCTTAACCCCTTTATTCTTCCACCGTTTCTATTTCCTCATGGTGTAATTTTTGTTGAACCCTAACTCATTTTGGGGTCTTCTTTGGGATGGTTTTTGGGGTATAGTGTTCTTAATCCCCGATTAAGGTCATTTCTAGTTATGTTGATGAAGTTCTATGGGTTAACCATCAATATCATTTAGGATTTCATCAATGAATAAATTTTCTAAATTTATAATTAGTAATTTCTATTTTTTAGTTTTATTTTTATTATTTATGGTGTCTTGTAGCTATTTGAAGTCAAATTTCATGTATATAAATAGGTAATCACATATGTATCTATATCCTCCTCATACATATTCCATTTTAGAGAGGTTAATATGTATATTGGGTAAAAGGATATATATATATATATATATATATAAATGTGAATATGTATATGCATGTAAGTGTGAAGCATATTCAGGTTTCCATCATCAAAAGCAACATGTTTTAAGGAAGGTTCACTATTTCCAAGACTTTAATTTGGAAACTGTAATTTATTTCTTGTTTTATTGGGTGTTTTTTTATATATTGATGTTATTCTAATATGAAAAATCATCATGATGGATGAAATTTGACTCTTTTTTGTTTCTATGGTTTTTTATTTATTGGCCATGAGTTTTCAATGATAAACCGTGTTTCAAAAAAATGTGTTCTGAAATATGAGGCACAAAAGTTCTTGACTTAGCATCTAAAATATTTTATTTACGTGAGTTATAAAATATGAAAAGGATTTGTCCCTTCAAATAATGTTTACCTTAAATGTTTAATGACATATTAGTTTTTCAATGACATTCGAAAATAGTTTTCAAATGGTAACAATTCTTTTTTTCAAATTATGAGGCCCGATTGAAACATTGGAATATTTTATTTCAAAGAGGGTGCCCCCATTCATTCTCTCCAATATAGGTGGAATCCACTTAGATAGATTCAGGAGGCGGGCCTTATCATGCAAGGTGGATTTTCTTGTGTTCATTCTTGATTCGTCACCTACCAAATTTTATATATCCATGGGATCCTAGGCATTATAGTGTGAGTTGAAAGAAAATTTCTATTCAATCCGAAATAGATGGACTAGGTCCCCTTGGAGTAGCGATGTGGTCCATGCCACCTGTGAGACTAGTTGAGAGTAGTTGGGTTGGTAATTTACTTTTTATTTCATCAATAGGCTGACAGATGGATTCTAAACCGTGTACATCTTGGGTATATTTACTTGCTATATAGGTATATCCTATAATGACTGTTTTTTGTGTATTCTAATTTCCCTAATTTTGTGATGTTTTTATAAAATAATTTAAACTATTATAATTCTACTGGAAACTCTTACTTTAGAACTTGTGATAAGTTTTTTTAATTTCTTCCACTGAAATATATCTTTTATTCATGTTTATTCTTATAAATTAGGTTTTAGAATGTATTTTATTATTTAGAAAGAAATTTTTAGAAACTTATTCGGAAATTTTTCTTTGAAACTATTAACTTGTTACTTGTTTTAAAAATGAAATGGGAACCTTATTCAAAATATATTTTTTTCAAACTAGATTGACATGGTTTTTTTTAAAAAAATGGTATAAGGAATGGTTCTTATTTTTGGATGCCTACATATAATTTCGATTCCCATGCCTATATTATTTATATTTTTTCATCTTTATATCCATTCAATTCTATATCTCTCCAAGATGTGAGCATGGGTATATGATTGGTGGTGACTTTCAAGGTCACATGGATGTATGTTTATCTATTTAGTTATATTTATTTCCCACTACTATGGTTTATTTTATTCATGCTATTTATATTTATTATTCATTCATTTATAGGATAAATCATTCCCAACATAGTTTTATCTAATTTTAGACACTAGTTTTTATCCCGAGAGGACCGTAGATGCTTCTTAGACCGTCTTGTAGGATGAATCGAGTGTTTCATTTTGGTTTGAACCTGATTATTTTGTGAAAAAATGGTATTATAATATTTATCTTATTTTATTTAGGGATGTATGGTATCTTGGAGCTTAGCTTTTCAGAATTAAAGTGGTTAGTCATGGGTAGGTTCTTCATCACCCCATATTCAGAAGTATGATTGAATTTACAAAGGTGTTTGGTATGTTTTCATATAAAAATATGATCTTGGATCTCAGGTGTTCTTCAGAATTTTGTATATTTTTTTGTTTTTGTGGGTGAAATCCAAATTTTGTGGGTTATTTTGTGAAACTATAAAGGATGCAGTGGATTTGAGGAGGGACTCAGATGGTGAATGTTTACTGTGAATAGTCTATAAAACCATAAACATTCCATGTAGTAGTATTTTTTAACCTTGCATATATTCTCCTGGTTGGTACATGTCCTTCCAAAATTTGTGTCCAAGCCATGTATTGTGGTTGTTCTTTTGTGGTTTTTGTATTTTTGATCCATTGGGTGTTGAGTTGCTTCTTGTTATTCTTGTTTTTTAAGTTGGTATTAGAGTTCTTATCATGTATTTTGAAATTATGTTTATTTTAGCAATTTTTATTTTCAAAATAAAAACCATAGGTTATTTAGAAAATTGAAATGGGCTATTTTGAAAAATGGAAAGTGTTTTGGAAATAATTTTGATATTTTGAAAGGTTTTTTAGAAAGTGAATCAGAAATGGTTTGGAAATTTTATTGTGGAATTTGGAAAGTTTTGTGAAATGTGAAATTTAATTTACTTTATAATTGTAAAATTGGTAATTCTTTGTTTTGGGATGACAAGGGGTGGATTCAAATTGGTTTATAATTTAAATTTGGATCAATTTTTTTGGAAATGAAAATGCCTCATTTTATCCTTTAGTATTCTAATGAATGCTTACATATATGGATGTGTGTATATAAAAGTGGATAGTTGGGGGTATGTGTGGATGATTTCTTGAGCTAGAACATGAATTTATATATGTGAGGCTCCATAGTGTGCCAATGTCATGTGTTTAAATGTTAAGTCTTGTTATGTTTTCAAAAAATATTTTTCAAAAAAGGGGGTGATTTCAATGTTTTAAAAAATGAATATTTTTTTATTTTTTTATTTTTATGTATGGAGTCTCATTTTGTGGGATGTTGGATCCGAAATTATGAAAATATGGTTGGAATGGAATTTTGAATATGGATTTTTGATCTCTGACTGAAGTGTTGAATTTTTGGTTGTGATACGTTTTGATTTGGTTTTTTTATTCTTATCTTTGGAGTATACCACAATGAATTATCGATGTGGATTGGGTTTTTTGTGTTTATAATTTATTCGTTTTCTATTCAATGTGGACTCTTGGGTCACATAAAGAGGTTATGTGAGTGGAATTTATGAACAAAGAGGTTTTGGTCACAGATTATTAGCTTCTAACTACAGTATAACAAATGCTTCAAGACAACAAGAAACTACCCATAAGTCATAGAGTGAATATTTTTAAATATTAAAGGAGCTTTAGGGTATTATTAATGTTGAACTACATTGTTGTTTCTGATTTCAGTATAGAAATCATTTGAGTTATCCCATACTTTGGTCTTATTAATTTTTAATTCCTTTAATATTCGAGATCTTAGTGGAAACCCTTAGAAATTTCAGTATGTCATGTTTCAGGTGGTTAGAATCTATGAGAAAATCATTTACATGCGTTTATATTGAGTTTTAACTTTTATTACTCCTTATATAGTGATAATTGTCTTATTTGTCATCCATCTTGTTGAGACTTTGTTTTTTGGGGAATTCATAACCATATACTATGTTCATAATTTGATTGGTTGTTCCAAGTTATCTTTAATCTAGTAGTGGACATTTGAGTTTTGGTCTTAGTAAGTGTTAAAGTTTTTTGGTTGGGTGTTGGTGGTTTCTCTTGGTATCCTTCAATTCTTTTTCCTTTTCTTTTTATTTGGGTCCCAATAGAAGTATATTTTGGTAATAGATTCTGAATCTTTTCCTTATGATCATGACGTTAGTTGTTCCGTATAACACATCTTTTCGGGGGTTTTCTTTATTCAATTTGTGGGTTTTTTTAGCATGGAAAACCAAGGTATAACCAAAATTCCAAAATATTTGGGAGACTACTGTATGAAGAGATTAGGGTCAACCTGGGCTAGTTCAACCAATGTCCTAATATGGTAGAGAGGCTACTGTAGAAGGATCCCATATTGAACTTGGTTTCCAAATTTTCTTGATAGGGAATTTTCTTACTTACACCATTCCCAACCTCGATCATAGTTATAATTCTAAATATTTATTACATTTTTCAAAATTCTATTCATATAAGTGAAAAAAGTTAAATTAAAATTAAACCCAAAGACATGATGAAGAACCTGTTTTCTAAAGACAAAATTTTCATATGTATAGAAATTTTTAATATAAAAATTAGATATAAAATTGATTCCTATGAACTAAATTTTATTATTAATTATATAATATAAGTAATTTTACTTTCAAAACCATCTTAATATAAAATTAATTTTGTAAATGGTGTAAAAAATAGACAGTTTTTAATAAAAATTCGTATTTTTACCATTCATAAAAAAACATTCTTTGTATAAAATTATAAACTATTAACTCAGAGATAATATTGACATGTATATTTCAAAAATAAAGGCTATTTATAAAATAATGTTTATAAAATTTTAAAAAGTTAATTTTATTATTTTTTTACGAGAAACAATAAAAAAATATTTTCAAGAAAATAGTGTTTTGGAAATATATAAATATTTTACAATAAATTTAGTTATTTTAATCAATATTTTTTCTTTATATAAAACCATTATAATTAATTATCAAAATATAATTATATCTATTTATACCACCAAGTTTAATGACTAGGTTTTAATGGTTGTGTTTAAATAATAATATGAAATATATGTTGTGGTTTGTTAAAATATAGTGTTGAGTGTAACACAGGATAAGAACAAAATTAATTTTATTTGAAAAACATTCATATAATCTTGGGGTGTCATAGTTAGTCCATTTAAAATTAAGATATTTTGAGTTTGATAGGAACTACTCAAATACATCTAAGTGATGAGAGACTTCTGGATACTCCTCTAAAACATTGATGCGAACAAAGGTCCGTGATTATATCCAATTGATAGAGATTCACTATGAAGTCTCATAACTTCATTGGTATAGTCATGAAAGGGGATTAAGGGGTATATGCCCCCTTACTTATAGAAAATGTGAAGAATTAGTAAGACAATCCATAGTGACACATATAGAACCATTTCTCCTAGGAGTCTTCAGAAGCCCAGTAACAAAGCCAATTATAACATTATCTCACATCCACATTGATATAGTTATATGTTACGTAACCATTTAGGATGTTATCTCTCATCCCTTACCTATTATAACACAAATTATCTTGACACATAATAATCAATTTCCTACTTCATGTTGTACGACCAGAAATATTCTCTTAGATATCTATACATCTTGACTCTACTAGGGTGAATTTCCAAAAATGAGTTATAAGCTTCATCTAGTAATTCCCTCTCAAGATAGGTTTGGATAGAACACATATCCACCTTTTAAATTGAATCACACCATATTCATATATAAATTAAGTAAATCTACCATTATTTATAGGTTTAATTTTCTTTCGTAAACACTTATCATTATATTGGGATTTGTTTACCTTCCCCTGTAAATAGGGTTTGGAAATCACTTAGGAAAGGAATTCCATTTCAGATTCCCTAATAATTTATATATCCAACTTTAATAAATCCATGAATATAATATCATTTTCAACACTCATTATTCTCATTACTCCATGTTGTTTCCTACCAAATTCATCATCTATCTTGCAGGGCTTCCCATGACAGAGTGTATCAAGTATTCATAGTCCTTGAGTAATTCCATCCATATCCATTGTCACATATCAATCTATTAATAAGATAATATGTACTTAAAATTTATATATAAATATATATATATATATATCAAATATTTCACTATAGATACCGTGTCTCCAGATATTCAAGCAAAATATTACAAATCCTAACTCAAGATCCTGAGTGGGGTAGTTTTGTTTATGGATCTTTATTTTCCTCGACACATAGACAAGCACTCTATCATTTTGTATAATTCCACACCCAATTATTTTTTATATGAATCACTATATATATAAGCATCCTTTTATTAATAATAATGTTAATACGGACACATTTACCAATCTATTCATTAATTACTCAAAAATTTATTCATATTATATTGATCATGTAATTTTGACCCATTTTCATGTAAGCTTGGTTAATAGGTTGTCTAATTGGGTAATTTTTAAAAAAAATCAATGATAGTAACAAATTAATCCATGAAAACTATGTACCTCATATATATTCATCAGTGGGGTCCATTATTTGATTGGAAATTTATTTAAAGTATCTACATATATTCCTTCCTTGGAGACAATATGGACATGAAAAGAAATCTAATAGAGATAAAATTCACAGTTATTGAATTTCCCATATAACTCATTTTCTATAAGAGTCTGAATAATGATACCTAAATTATCCATATTATATTTATAGTTTTTCGAGTGAACCAAGATCTCATTGATAAATCCTATAATGAAGTTTTCAGGAAAAACATTGAATACCCTATTTATCATATCAATAAGCACAGATGGGGAATTGGTTAATCCAAAGGGCATTACCACAAACACATAACATTCATACCATTTATGAAATTCTGTCTTTGGTATAACATCCTTCTACAGTTTTAATTAATGATAACTAGAATGTAAATTATTATTCGAAAAGTGTTCTGATACTTTATGTTTATCAAATAAGTCATCATTGGGTGGAAAACGAGACTTATTATTCATAGTAATGAAATTTATTTCCCTATAATTTATATAAATACCTATAGAACCATCCTTATTTTTTATCAAATATGACATGGGCTCCCTATGGTGAAACACCTGGTAATATGAATCCCTTATCATGGAACTCCTGTAGTTGTTTCTTCAACTCCACCAATACCATTGGGGAATTATATAGGCATTCTTAGATTTATTTTTTTCATCAAGGATTTATTCAATTGAAAACTAAACATCACAATCAAGTGTATTCCAATAAAATTACATTTAAAATACATAAATGTATCCTCGTATAATAGAAACATCTTCCATTCATAAAATGTCATTACCATCTATATATTTTTTCTCTTCCTTTCCTCCCAAAATTTCATTAAGGTGATGGTTTATGGAGGAAACCTCAATGATGTTCCTATTATACAAGGATACATTTAATATATATTCTTGAATATTTCCCAAATTTTAGTGTGAGACTGGTTACCACCATGTTAGTGATTCGATCAGAATCATGTATAGATGTGAAAATTTGTGTACATTATAGTTTATCAACCATTATATTTTTAATTTTTAATTGTATAATTTAAATCCACATTGTTGGGATCATTATATTTTTTTCACCATCCAATGAGATAAAGTATTTTTATGGTGTTGGGATATGACCCATGTGAAGGGCTTCATATGTATCCTGATGAAGGGAATCAGAACCAACATAGTTCATTTCCACTTAATGGTACATGTCGCACCTTTTTAGGTCATCAGAAAAGGGCCATATGATTCCGTTTAAGGTCATTATTTCATTATAATTTCTATGTATTTTAAATTTATACATAGTGGAATTCTTGGAAAAAAATCTTAAAAATGATTGGTGTGGTTCTTAGGCAATAGAATCCATTTTGGAATTACCTTATTCATTCGTTACTAGATAAGAAAATGTTTGATGAGGTCATAAAGGAATATAGAACCAGTAAGAATATGTTGTATGATTCATCAGGAATATGGTAGAATAAGGAGGATTGATATAGATTACAAGGGATATGGCCTATTAAGGGTATATATTTCACTAGGAGTATGCCATAGTAAAAATATGGTCTTTTTCATGACCCGAAGCACTAGGTCCCTCTTAGTCGATGGTAAGCTAAGTTTGATACCTCAAGACCACCTCCAATTGGATAGGTTATAGAGAGTATCATTAATCAGGAATATCACACACAAGGGTGGACTTAACCTAATGTATCTATACACATGAACACATCCCCATACACTAGTAATATTGAAAAGATAAACAACTAATACTATAAATTCATTAACGACAACTAATACCATAATTGAGTACAACAAAGAGTATATAAAATGAAAAAGAGACAAATATAATCCCACTAATACTAAAAAGGAGTTCAACAAACTGAAAAAAGGGAACTACTATCAAAATAAAACTCATAGAACCATTCGAGAACTGACAAGAAAAAATAAGCTCCACTAACTCTTGGTCCTCCAAGGAATCCCACGAAAGGTCTATCATCTACATAAGAGATAAAACATGTGGGTAGAGACCATGCATCAGTGTGTCTAAACATACCTATAAGGACACCTAAAAATAACCAAATAGAAAACATCAGAGGGAGTCAACTTTAAATCACCAGCAAGGAGAAATAAAAAAGATAACCCAGATATGATTAAAAGAAGACTCCATTTCAAAAGAGGAGAAGACTAATAAAATTATATATCTAGTTAAGATAGATGAGTCATCCTATTTCTGAAAAGGTATAATATCTGATACTAAGAAACACATACTACTTCAGAAGAATTAGAATGGAAGGCCAACTCCTCACTATTAAGATCCAAAATTGAGGGAGAATTGTCTTCAGTGGATGAGCCTCTCCCCATCAGAGCATAATGTTATGGGATCACCACTTTTTAGATATAGGTCCTACACCCTAAATAGTGTGGGGTAGTACCAACTCTAATTGTATATAGGATATGGTGGACTCTCTCCCTTGTAATTTCGGGTAGTACCGAACTTGTAATATCTTTGATGATCAAACCAGGGAACTACTACGAGAAAGAAATTGTTGGAAGAAGTGTCCCACTCATATCACCTCACATCATATCATTTATTCCTAATAAGTTACTCCTTCACATCCTATATGGAATTATTCTCAGAATGGGCTACCCGTGAGTCAAAAAATTAGTCTGGATGAAATAAATATATGAGGTAGTATACTTTGGGAAAAGTACACAACATGTCATACTAAGGTGAATGACACGTCTCACAAAACTTGTAATGTTTGATTCATACTGTGTCGAATGGCATATTCCTCTAGATACACAACATGTAGAGATCTTACTTGAAATCATACATGTGACATCTCTCCAGTCTAGTGTAATTTACGAAGTACTCAGGGTGATCCTCGATTCCCATAGAATGTGGGGTCGCATGGACTCTTGGGTGTGTACTTTCTATAAATACTGAGATGGTCATCAAAGGGTCACATTGTATGTGGATCACCCTCATGATGTGTGTTATTTTACTCTCCGTATAAACCCTATCATCCCTATATATGGGTCCAAACAATATTTTTTCTTTAAAACTACCTTCCATATTGATAAAAATTGCACATAAACTCCAGCCTATTCATTTTTCTTGACCCGGTATATCACCAATCTCAATCCCACAAAAATTCATGTCCATAATGACTAAGATAGCATTGACATGGACCACATAGCCACTAGTGGATAGATTACATCCACCATTTTCTCAAAAATATCCCATCATTACACCTTTGGAGATTCTAAATTTATATAGCTCATAGAACCCCCACCAATAATTCCATCATCAGATTACCTCCATCCCCACCACACCCCTATCACATCACTAATTCAAAAAAGAAACTCATAAAAAATGATCAATTTAACTAAAGAGTGATTTTAAAATGATTTATTTCCCATGGATAGTTGAATCACTATCCAATCAAAATAATTACATCAAAAAAAAAATTGAGGGAAAATTTCACAAGACACAATAGTGAGTTTCTTATAAAGGGAGTGTTCATTTAAACATTTTTGACAGAATTTGAAGAAAGGGTAGGATAATACATTTTTTAAACCCAATAATAAAATCAAATTCCAAATATCAGGTAAAATAAATAATCAAAATTATAATCAATAAAGAAAATCCCTAGAATTTTTTGACCCCATTTATGTGTTTTATTTGTTTTGAAGTCATTATGTGTTTAGTTACTTGGATATGAGGTAATTATTTTTATATAATTGTTATGGAATCATATATTATCATTGGATTTAATGCTTTAGAAATTATCCTTATAAATTTTAATGCATTATGGGATGTTCAAAAAGTCATAAACTTGTTAGAAAATAGTTTTTCATTGGATATTTATTCATAACATATTGAGGAATTTATAAGAAGAGTCAACAACCATGAGAAAAAGAGCCTATATTCATGATGATTATATGTTATTGTCTTGGTAATAAAAATCATATTCATTGTTTTTAATAAGTATTAAGTGTAAAATTATAAAAAAACCAATGCCAAGATAACCACTATGCTATCTCTACCACACATATGGGAGATGAGATCACGGTGTAGGAGAAAATATGAATGGGTAGGAATGAGGTGGAAGTGACAGTTCATGGATCCCACATGGATAAATACTTAATGGGATGGAATGTGTGGGTGTAGGTGAGTATGTGCTTGGAGGCGGGAAGTGGGCCAGCACAGGGATGCACAACCTATGAATCCCATGTGTGTGATGTGTATCCAGGTGCCAACCCGGGTGCTAACTCAAGTTCTTTATGAAGCATTGAGTATAATTAAGAGGCACATGAAGAGAGTGATTTTTATGTGGGATGACTACATTGAGAAAAATTTTCATCTGTATTAAAAACATTGAGATATAATCTGGGAATTTGATTAGATAACATTAGGTCGTCTGATTATATCTATTTCTTTATATTCCTCCTTGAATTATAAAGGGATTCATCACACAACATCTTCATGCAATAGGGATCATTGGCTGAGTTATGGACCACCATGATCATGCCAATATCATGAGATAATATATGAGAAAGTGAGTTTCTTGATCTTCCCAACACCATACATTTAATCTTCATCTTGCATGCAAGTGATAATTCAAAGATTTTGACAATTATTGATGATGGAATGATGATTCATGAGGCTTCTCATGGATCTATAATGTATGGATAAAATCATGCTATAAACAAGCATATAAATATCACCACGAGGATAAGCCAACAGCAAAAATTGGAACCGTGATTTTTGGAATCACAAGATAAGGAAACCGGGAGATGAAAATTTAAATGTCTGTATCTTCAAAGATATTGATATTTTTCTTGACTCAACATGAGTTGTGGGAGATTATATGTGGCAAGAAACACTGATTTAAGGTGATCTTTGAGGTCTGTAATTACTAATACCATGAGTCTGGTAAAGTTTCATTGCTAGAAAACATGCCTTTAAAAGATCTGGTCTGTATTAGTTATAGAAAAAGCATTGATAAATGAGACATTTATTACTACTAAAAAATTGGAGATAAATTTTACATTTTATCAATTATTTTTTAGCGCTGCTAAAGATTTCCCTTTATCAGTGCTTTATTTTTAGGGTTGATAATTGTTACCCATTATCAGTTCTTTTTAGTGCTGAAAATGGTCTGAATAAAATGAAATAATGAAATAAATAAAAATAGAAAATGATTTTATAATTTTTTTTACAAATTTAATTTATTAAATAAATATTGATCAAAAGGAATAAATTTAATATACTATATTTAAATTATAAATTCTAATAAATATTTTTTATTAAATATATAGATATATGAGAAATGAAAATTACACAAATAGAAATTAAAAGTAATTGAATTTAGAAAAATATTAAATATTTTATTAATTAGATAATTATTGATAATGTCAATAAATAATTTATATTAAATATATAGATATATATGAATTTATATAAATATAATTTATATAATAAAAAATATTTATTATTTATATTAAATAGTCATATATTTAGTGAATAATTTTTTATAATTAAAAATTCATATTAATTAACAATACTGACTAATTGCATAGGTAATGGAAATAATTGAATGTCGTTTTATTTTTCAATTTAACATAGCTCAAATGTGTGTTATATTTATTTCAAATATACGTAATTAATTTATTTTTATGTAGAATGTACACACACCAAACGTATCTATTTTTCACTTTTGATAGTGTACTTATTTTTAATTTATTCAATTTCAATAATTTTTAACTTGCATGAACTTACTATTAGATATTTATTAATAATGTTAAAAATATATTTGTAACAGAACGTTTATAAAACATATATTTGAAAAAAAATATTTATAAATAAAAATATTTATAAATGTACATTTACTATATTTACATATTTATATATATTTATAATTATATATATATATATATAAATTCAAAAGTATTCATATAATTATAGATAAATAAATAAATAAATAATTTAATTATTTATTAAATTTATAAAAAATTTATTTAAATAATGAATATATTTACTATATATATATATTATATATATATATATATAATGATATAAATATATTTTTTAAATTTTTTTATATAATTATAAATCAATAATTTTAAATTTAAATTATTATAAAATTATAGTAAATATATTTGAATTAAAATATATTTACTAGATCTATATTTATATATATTTATTATATATATATATTTATTATATATATATATTTATATATATGTATATATATTTATAATAATTTTTATTTATCATTATAATTATAAATCCTTTATCTGCTCTTTTTTAGCACTGATTAATAATCCTTTTATCAGTGCTTATTACTTAGGCACTGATAAAAGGTATCTTTATTAGTGAGTTTTTTGGAAGTGCTGATAAAAATGTTATGATCTATTTAAAATACCATAACCAATCATGATCCCATCACGATATCAGAATATTTCCTTAGAAGCCTCCCACTTCTGACGCTCCCCCTCAGCAAATCGAAGCTCAAATCAAGGATCAAATCAAGACTAAAACAAATCCAATGCTTGAATTCAAGGATCCAATTATTTAAGGGTCAAACGAATCCAAGACTCAACCATAAGTCTTTCCCTATGTTATTATGAATGTAAGTCTTTCTCTACTTTCTCTTATGGAACTCAAGGTGTAAAACATAAATGGTTATGGCCTTAGTGGATTTTGTCTTTCAACCGTGAGTGTGGTGAGTTAAATGTTTTTGAGATTTTACCTGGATATCATCCATTTTGACAGATGGAATTTTTAGAGTGTGAAACACCTAAACTGTGAGCCTTCCAAGCTTTTCTCTATGGCCATACTAGCATCTCCTTCCTTCTCAATTACAGACGTGAATTAATCTAGGGGATTTTTGAAGTACTCTATTATTTATTTGAAAGTGTGGATGAATCAAGATTTATTTTCATTGGGTACATAGTCAAATTAACTATATGGTAGAAGTCCCATACCATTTTATATCCTCTATATAATTTTAAATGTATCAATTTCTATGATGGATGTTGGGTAGCCTATGAGACTTCTTCCTAGCATATTAAATTGACTAGTTATTTATTTGTGTATTAGAGACTTTATACAAGGAGTTATTTTTTATATATATGTTAATTTTTTGATCTCACATAGATTTTTGAGTGAAATAAGGGTATTCCACTTAGAAAATGTGACCTCACAGGAGTTGTTCCATCTCAGTAAGGCTAGTGTGTTTGAGATAGATGTTGCAAGGGCTGGTGTGATTTATCGCTTGTTTATGATATATCTTGTTTATTTTTACTATTTATTTATGCCAACTTAATTATGTACCTCCCTAATCTCAAGGATATGGGTGAATGTGTATTATATGGACTCCCTTCCTTCAGATGGGATGATATGATATGATGGCCTCTCTATAATCCTTGTGATGGGTTGGTGTGATGATAAGAAATCCTAAGAATCTGTGGATGTCTTCAAATATTTGAAATAGAATTAATATTAAATGTAATAATTCCATTTGTTGTTACATCACTTGTTCCAAAAATATTGAGTAGAGGTTATCAAATTCTAATTATTAGAAATTATTTTTAGGTCTTCATCATTTTTGGTCTACATGTATTGGTTCCACCCCTAGGAATCTTGGATTAAAATCCATGCATATGAAATAACTCTTTATTTATTAATTTTTTTTATCAATTCAACTTTATATATTCTAGTTGATTGAATGAGAGTTTATTATTCTTATTTATCAAATTTGGGTTTATTATTACTCCTTTATTGCATATATTATATTGTAATATGTTTATGTGATTTAATTAAGGGTTGATGTGTATCAAACAATAGTTATTATTGAAATTTGTTTCTTGAGACTCATCCCATGTATCATTTATAAAAAACGTTCATCCTTATCAACTTCATCTTCCCAATAGTTATTATTTCAATTTGTTACTTTACACTCAAACTATATCTATTTTATGTTTCTTATACTACTCTTAGCATTATTTATCCCATGTATGACTACTTCTTAGAGTATTCAAGAAACATATGTGAATGTCCACAAGATATGGAGGATGTGTGTCAAATAACAAAATGAAATGATAAATGTTCAAGAGATAAATTGATGACAATAATAGTTGTCTATAATTATCACTTTTGAATGAATTTAGAGGATAACACCTTCCATAGTAGAGTAATTATTTTATTAAATTCAATTACTCATTTTCTTTAATGCATACTGAATTTATTTGAAACTATCAAACATTGGGTTTCTCTTATTAGAATTATCTATAACATTCCCATTTAATAATGAATATCTTACATAGATTTATTTATTTATTAGACAAAATTAATATTTAATTAACCCAATAGGATATATATGAATCGAAAATGGATTCACACTAATCATTTGACACAATGTTATGAATATGTAGTTAAATAGTTCAATAAGTTCACAATAGAGCATATATACGACCCTCTCAAATACTTTTTCCATGTTTCTGTTATTTTTATTCAAGGAAAATTATTCTAGAAGAGTTGGAAGAACATTTGATTTGTCATGAAATAGATCAGAGATATAAATTTTGGACTAAACATGGGGAAAAAATGAATGTGGAAATCGATTTGGATGATACTATGGTTTATGGATCATTTGGTGTGAATACCAGTTTAAATGATGATGGAGATCACATGGAAGAAAAGAAAAAGAAAATTGAAATGGCCTTTGTGATTGTCCAATGTCTTTTGAGAAGTTAAATAGCTATTCCAAAAGACCATTGAATACTATTTATACTAAATACACAACATTATCAGTTGTATTGATGTTATATAATTTGAAAGATAGAAGTGGATATAGTGGCACCAACTTTACAAAACTACTTGGTCTCCTAAATGATATGATACCTGAACAAAATTAACTACCATGTAAAAAATATTTTTCCAAAACAATTTTATGTTTAATGGGAATGATATCTAAAAAAAATTCATGCTTATCCAAATTATTTCATATTGTTTGGTAAGTTTCATGAATCACTCATAAAATTCCTTAAGTGTGACACATATTGATACAAGAAAGATGGATCATTTCCTTTGAAATATGTATTGTAATTTATTATCATTCCCTAGTTTATAAGACTATATGGATGTCAAGAAACTGTGATACAATTGACATAGTGTGTAGATACAAGAATTAAATATGGGAACCTACATCATCCAACAGAGACCCCTTAGTTTAAGGAAATTGATTACAAGTATCCAGAATATGGAAATGAGTTGAGAAACTTTTATCTTGCATTATCTATATATGGAACAAATAATTTTGGTGTATATTTTAGTACTCACAGAATATGGCCCATCATGTTGGAAAATAACAACTTACCACAATGGTTATGCATGATGCACAAATACATTAGGTCATCTATAATTATATTTAGACCAAAGAAACCCTATAATGATATTAATATTCATTTGGATCCATTGATAAAAGATTTGAAATTTATGTGGGATACTTGTAAGAAAATTTATGATTATCATTGAAGTGAGGAATTCAGATTGAGTTCCAGGTTTTACAAGACATTAAATGACTTCCTCACTGATAGAAATTTATCAGGATATAACATTAAATACATGTTGGGGTAGCCCATTTGTGAAAAACACATATACTTAGTTTGGTTGAAACATTCCTCAAAATATATGTTTTTTTGACATCAGATATTTTTACCTCAACATCATAAATAACAATCATGGATGACGACAATCAATGGTAATATTAAACAATGTACAAAACCATCTCTAGTAATGGGAAATCAATTGTAAAATAAATTAAAATATGTTGACACTATTTTTGGTAAATCATTTATGAAAAACCACAAAAAATATGGTTGGAAGAAGAAATAAGTTTTATTTGAATTACCGTATTGTAATTATTTATATGTTAGAGATTTTATTGATGTCATGCATGTAGGAAAAAATGTATTTGATAGTTTTATTGGAATGTTAGTAAATTTTCATGAAAAAATGAAATATGGAATCAAGGATAAGTTAGAATTTATTTAAATGAGGATAAGGGAAGAGTTGGAACTAATGAAGGGAAAAAAATTTGATTTTCTTCCTCCAGTAGTGTACACTCTATCCAGACAGGAAAAAGTTCAATTTTTTATTTTATTTAATAGTGTAAAAGTTCCACAAGGGTATTCAAAAAATATCAAGAATGTCATGTCATTGAAAAATTTAAAGTTAAAAGGATTAAAATCACATGAATGTTATGTTTTGATTCAATATTTGATGACTATTTCTTTCCATTATATTCTTCCTCAAAATTCATGGCATACATTAACTTGATTTTTCTTGTTTTTCAAAGTCATATGCAACAAATTTATAGACCCCACAAAGTTTCCCACCATGGAAAGGAGGTTAAAGTCATATTATGTGAATTAGAGATGTTCTTCCCACCAAAATTATTTTATATAATGGTCTACCTAATTATTCAATTGGTTAGATAGGTTCAACTATGTGGTCTAGTCCATTACATATGGATGTACCCCATTGAATGGTATATGACGATTATGAAAGGGTATGTGAAGAACTGAAGTTGGCTAGAATGATGTATTATAGAATGATATATTGTTGAAGAAGATGGAGAATTATACTCTGATTTCTTATTTTATTTTGATGATATTAGTCTCCCAAAGTCTTTTCAAAGAGAATGATTTATGGGAAAAGGGATTTTAGAAGAGGTGTTGTTACAATTTCATTGATAAAGAGGGAGTAATAAAACCTTTGGATTTTATATAATAATAAAGATGTTGATCCATACATTGATTCCCACAAATAAATTATTATATCTTTGAATCCATCAATGGATGAAGGATGGATATCAAATACACATAATCTATAATTTATAGGATGGTTATAAGATCTAATTTATAAGGATTTATCTGAAAATCAGAATTTAATTGCTGAACAACTTCAATGGATAGCGAGGGAAAAAAATGAAAATGTTATATCTTACACCACGTTTTAACAAATAGTTATATGATATATAAAAAATAACATTATGGAGGCATTATAATTAAAAATAGTGGTGTTATACTTGTGGATAATGTGATGCATATATTTGGTTCCAATAATAGAAATCCAATTTATGAAAATACGTTATATTTTGGAATTATCAAAAATATATATAAGTTGGATTATAAAACATTTAAAGTTATGATTTTACATTGAAAATGTGTTGAAAATATTATTAAAGTGAAGGTTTATGAAATATGATTTATGAAGGTGAATTTTAGTGTGGAAGGGAAAAACGGTTAGTTATTCATAATGGCATCATAAACTATGCAAGTACTATGTTTCAGATCTAAAAAACATGAATATTTTAGTTGTCCAATTGGAGAATAAAAAAATGTTAGGTATGATGAAAAATTAATAAATAATGACCCTTTAATTGGGATATCACAACCATTTCATGCTGGTCCCATTGTAAAAAAATTACTATACGTTATAAGGGACCACAAAGAGGAGATTTGGATTCCCAATAGAGGAACAAAGTCCCTAAAACCACTAAAAATGAAAGAGAGTTCAATGAGAAGGTAAAAGTTTTTTTATAATATTATATGTTTTTCTCAGAATATTATATTTTCTCTAACGAATTAATATAAATTATAATTAAATGTTTCACTACTCATTCAGAAAATGTCCTCTACACATGAACATGTTTCCAATCCCTATGAAGAACAAACTATAATTAAGATAACCCTTTGGAAAGATGTAAAGGTAATTTTATGATATAGTTTAACTATTTTAAAAAAAATATTATATAATATAATGTTGATTTTGTTTTCATTATTCCTTGTAGAGGTTTTTAATTTTAGAATATTTATGTCCATATGTCATTCTTTTACAGGAAGAGAAATGATGATTTCTTTTCTCAATCACATAGGTAATCAAGATATTCACATAGTAAAATAATTATTCACATCATTAATGTATTGTTTCATATTTATGTTTTATTTATTTATTTTTATTATTACTCAAATAATAATTGTTTTCTTATACGTGTGGATTATTTTTTAGAAGTTAGGGTGTTCTGTCCATCTTTCATGCCTTTCTAAAAAAAATTCAACAGACTTATTCTCCCTCAAATCCTTTTCAACCATGTAGTGTTGCATTTTCACTTTTCTTCATATTCACTCCACTACCATTATTGGAAGAGATATGATGCTACCTCTTCTCAATCACATAGGTAATCTTGATTTTTTCATAGTAAAATCATTATCCATATAATTAATGTATTATTTTATATTTATGTTCAATTTATTTATTTTTAGTATTACTCACATAATAATTATTTTCTTATACAGGTGGATTATTTTGTTTGATTTAGACTGGTCTATCCATATTTCATTCCTTTCTGCACCTAAACTTTCATAGAATTATTATCTCTAAAAATTGTTTCATCCCTACAGTGTTGGCATTTATAATATTTCTTCATGTTCCCTCTATTACTCAATAATAGAGGTAAGCATGATGTTTTCATAATAAAATAATTTTCCATATAATTAGTGTATTGTTTCATATTTATGGTTTATTTATTTCTTTTTAGTACTACTATTATAATAGTTTTTTTCTTATACAGGTGGATTCTTTTTTTGGGTTTGGGGTGGTTTATTCGATGCTAATCATGATTGTGAGAGATTGGACTTTGAGCCTGCAACTGAGATAATTACAATAAGGAAATTGTTCAAGAATGCATAAACCCATCATAAAAAGGTGAATCCCTAATACTTATTTAATTATAATTTTCATCATTTTATCTATTATTTATAAGTTAATTTCATTATGATTTTTATCTCATAATTATTTTTTTCACATATCTTTTGGGATGACATATTTACTCGATTTTCATAGTTGAAAAACCATTCTCATTGAAATCTAGAGGAGTACATAAAGCTCATGTGGTTATTATGGTGACTTATCAAGATATAATAGGCATATGAGATTTATCTACTCTTCTATATTTTGACAATTATAAAGTGTTTCTAGGTGAGAACAATGATTCTGTATATGGTTTTGGAAGTTTGAAAAATAAAGGCAATGTAAATTTCTGTAATATTGTCAGTTAGGATTTTTATAAAGTTTAGGAGATGTATGAGTCAAAAGTACCTCAATATTTCACACCATCTGACCGATATCAATCTAAGTGATTATTTTTATTTAAAATTGACATTAATTTTATTAAAAGAGATAGATTACATAATCAAAACTGATTAAATATATTCATAGTGTTTTAATACTATAGTACAAGGATCCATAAGTCATTTGGGATGTGTAAAAAATCAGCCGAACCTCATTCTGATTCACGATGTACCTGGTATGACACAAATTGTCATTTATCAGTTTAAAATCAATATTTTAGATTAAAAATTGTCACTCATTAAAAAATAATAAAACATGCACAATTTCTCTTGATAATTTATTAGAATAGTTCATAATTCATTTTTGATTTGTGAGAATCAGTCGCATGTAAAACTGATACAAAATGTGATCGGTATGAGTCAGAGTGCATGTTTCCAGTTTAACATGACATTTTTGTAAAAAAGAAAAGTGACATACTCAAAATCAAGAAAACACTTTTGGTTAGATTTGATAATTTTGGAAAATTATCCATAAGTTATATGAGATATGTAAAAATTTTCCGCACCTCAATCCGACACATGGTGTGACTGGTATGACTGCAAGTGCATATTTTTATTAGAAATTAACATCAATTTTTGTAAAATGGAAATCTCACTTACTCATAAATGAGAAAACACATTCAGATCTTTTAATACATTATGAAAAAGATTAATAAGTCATTTTTGAGACGTAGAAATTAGTTGATCCTCAATCTAATACATAATGTGCCGAGTCTGAATCAAAGTATCCATTATCAGTTTAAAATCGAAATTTTAGATAAAAACTATCACTCACTAAAATCTAATAAAATGTGCTTGTATTTTCCTGAAAATTTATTAAAAAAGTTAATAATTCGTTTTTTACATCCTGGAATTAGTCTAATGTCAAAACGATACATGATGTGATGAGTATGAGTCAAAGTGTGTGTCTCCAGTTTAAAATGAAATTTTAGTAAAAAAATACTAGCGATGTAATTAAAATGAAGAAAACAAATTTTCATTGTTTTTATACTTTAGGAAAATGATACATAATTCATTTGAGAAAAGTAGTAATTGTCTTCATCTCATTCTATCACATGGTGTGACTAGTATGGCCTCAAGTATGCCTTTTTATTTAAAATTAACATCAATTTTAGTAAAATGGACAACTGACCTACACAAAACCAATTGAAAAAATTTATATTGTTTTTATACTTTACCAAAATGATCCATAAGTCATTTTGGTTGTGTAGGAATCTTTGACAGCTCAATATGATGCACTATGTGCATGGTATGACTCAAAGTGTCTGTAATAATTTTAAAATCGATATTTTAGTTCAAAAATATCCACTCAATAAAAACCAATAAACACACTAATATTTTCTTAATAATTTATTTAAACAATTCAAAATTCATTTTTAACTTGTAGGAATCATTCCCACATCAAACAGATACATGATATTGTTGATATGTGTAAAAGTATGTGTTTCCAATTTAAAATGACATTTTAGTAAAAAAGAGAAGTAAAAAACTCAAAACCAAGAAAATTCATTCATATTGTTTTGTTAATTTAGGAAATTATTCCATACATCATTTCAGACATGTAAGAATTTGTCACACCTCAATCCAAAGTACAGTGTGACCGATATGATACCAATTGCCTCTTTTTATTTAAAATTGACATCAATTTTAGTAAAATAGACAAATAAAATTCTAAAAACTAATTAAACACATTCATATTATTTTAATAATTTATGAAAAGAATCCATATGTCATTTGAGATTTGTAATAATTGGTCTCACCTCAATCTGACTCACAGTGTGATGAGTATGACTTAAAGTATATCTTTTTTATATAAAATTGACATAAATATTTGTAAACTGGATAACTAGCCTACTCAAAACCCATAAAACACCTTTATATTGTTTTATGAATTACGAAAATGATCTATAAGTCATTTGGGACGTTTTGGAATCAACCAAATACCAATGCGATGCACGGTGTGACCAGCATATCTTTAAGTGCGTCGTTTTATTTAAAATTGAAATCAATTTTAGTAAAATTAAAAAATTACCTACTAAAACGAAGAAAAACATTCAAATTGATTTGATACTTTATAGAAACAATACATAAGTCATTTTAGACATGTAAGAATTAGCTAAACCTCAATCTGATATATGATGTGCCCGATATGACACAAAGTATCTGTTATCAGTATAAAATCAACATTTTAGTTAAAAAATGTCAATCACTAAAAACTAATAAAACATGGTTTTATTTTCATGATAATTTATGAAAACAATTAAAAATTCAATTGTTAAATTTAGGAATTAGTTTCACGTCAAACCGATACACGATGTGATCGAGATGAGTCAATGTGCGTGTTTTCGGTTTAAAATGAAATTTTAGTAGAAGAGACAAGTGACATACTCAAAACAAATACAAAAAATTAATATTGTTTCAATACATTAGTTAAATGTTCCATAAGTAATTTTTGATGTCTATGAATTTTCCACACCTCAATCCAATGAATGGTGTGATAGGTATGACTTAAAATGCATCTTTTTATTTAAAATTGAAACCAATTTTTATAAAATGGACAACTGGCCAACTTAAAATGGATAAAATGCATTCATATTAATTTTATACGTTATGAAAATTATTAATTAGTCATTTTAGACATTTATTAATTTGAATCATCTCAATTTGATGCACTGTGTGGCCAATATGACTCATAGTGCATCTTCTTGTTTAAAATTGACATCAATTTTAGTAAAATAGAAATCTAAACTACTCAAAATCGATAAAATGAATTCAGATTATTTTGATACTTTACAAAAAGAATACATAAGTAATTTTTGATCTTATGGAATCAGTTTCACCACAACATGATACATGATTTTCCCTCTATGACTCGAAGTGTCTCTTATCAGTTTGAAATTGTCATTTTAGTTCAAAAAGTGTCACTCAAGCAACCACTAGGTTTCACCCATGGGGAATTTTATTACAATTATTTAATTAATTTTTATAGAGATAAATCTTGAATTTGAAGAAGAAAAGGTGTGATGTGTAAGAGTAAACCTCAACTCAATACAATACAGAGTGTTCCTAGTATGACTAAAATTTTAGTTTAAAATTAACACTTTTTATTAAATTATTTCTTTATATTATTACTAACATATGAATTATTTTCACATATTTTTGAATTACTTTTCTCAAGTAGGGATGGTCTTTCTGAAAATAGCATGAGTTAGGGCCAGGATCAATAGATAGAGTTACATTGATGTTTTTGAATGTATGCCAAAAATTTTTCTTATGTAATTGTATAAAAAAATATTTAAAATATGACTACCCTACTTTTATTACAGACTTAAACATGATTTATTACATAAAACATCACTTGATACAACAAAGAAGATCGAGATGTTTAGTGTCCTTGGGTCTTAGGATAATTACATAAAAACTTAAAACATGAAATACAACATCTTTATTGGAAACTTCCTTTACATGACCACTACATTCCCTCGTACTTAGCATTGCATGGGATAACCCGAGGACATGCATAAGAAAAAGGTGAGCTATAAAGCCCACTAAGGGAGTACACATGGAATAACATGAGGAGTACAATACAAGTTAAGAAATAAGCATATCAATAGATAATAAGAGAAACATGAACATAAAGGCATGATAAATCATGATAATTATAACATGGAAATGTGGCAACAACACTTAACATGGAATTAGCATGAGCCAATGCTCATTGCACATGGAGCATGAGTAAATACTCATTGAACATAAAGCATGAGTAAAACCTCATTGAACTTGAATTAGCATGTGTCAACACTCATTTCACATGACGTATCATGATACTATACTTTACCCAATGCATTGGAGCACTATAAAGGCCCACCCTTCTTAAACATTTCGTTTCATGCATAAGTGTGCCACATGGATCATAAAACATGGATTCATAAAACATAATCATTTATTCCATGATAAAGTAATGTGGAATTCATACATGAAACTTTATAATAAATAAGTAAATGTGCATAAATGTGAATACCCTTGATGGAGAAATGGTCATGGTATTCACCACACAATGGCATTGGCTTAGAAAATCGGTGCGATTTCGGCAGCGTAACGATGTGACATAAGAATTTATAAAAAGTTGTTGATAAGATAGAAATGGGTTCCTCATCATATCTAAATTTAATGGAAAGTATGGAGGTCATATAGATACATGTCCCAACAATTTTAAGGGAATTTAGATTCATGATACAAAAGTATTTCTTTAATGTAAAAGAGGAGAGAGGAATTCCTTTCGAAATTTCGGCATAGTAACGGCTGTCCATGGGAAGAATTTAATGAGAGATAAAGGGGTCTCACATAATTCAAACATAAATAGGGATGTATGAGAGAGGTGCGAAACCATACCCCAACATTCATAATTGAAATTAAAAAGGAAAACAACTTAATGAAAATTTGACAAAAATGAGAAAGGAAGAAAAAACCCTTACTTGGAAGTGTGCTTCCAAAGGCTAGAGAGAGGCTTGTGAGAGGCTTCTTGGGAGCTTGGGAAAACTTGGGAGGATTCTAGTGAGAGTAGGGAAGAGTTTGGACAAACTCCAAATCCTTTTAGTGAGGAGGAAGTGGGATCTTGGGTGGGTTTATACAGGAATGGTGAGGGATTTCTTTATTATTTAGGTTTGGGACCCCTTACATTAAATTAATAGAAACCACAAACCACCCCATGGTTTTTTCCCATGGTATTTAGAAAATGTAAGAAGAAAACAATATTTTATAAGGCCAAATTCCGAACTCATTAAAATAATAGGGTTGCTTATGTGGAGGTGAGTCACACTCCCATGGAAAACAATTTAAAAAAGACAAGGTGTTTAATAAGTCTTGAGGAGTCCATTAATGCTTTGAAAAGTAAGTCAAAAAAACCCAAAATTACATTATTTTAATGGTAAAACAAATATTGGCCGAACATAAAGCATATAGTATTTTATTACATCACTATTGGGTCATTATGATGTCATAAACACATTATATATTTAAACGGTATTTAATTTTTACCCAAAAATTTGACTGTCTCAGAAAATTATGAAAAATTCACCGTTGGATAATTTTGACGGCCTGATTCCAGAAACAACATTTATTATATCTAGATAAGTTTCTAAACGTGTTAATTTTAACTTTTAAAATAAAAACCGACATTTACCGAAAATTCACGGGTTTTGACAGAAATGGATTTCAAACCTTAATAAAAATTACAATTGCATTCATAAAATTATAAGATCATTTATATTTAATAAAAATTAATTTAATAATAATAATAATAATATTTTATTAAAATATAATTTAATTCAAAAATCCCTTAATTTAATAAAATATAATTCTTAATTAAATAATAACTAAAAACATTATTTGTACATTATAAACTATTTACAATGTATCAATAATGACAAGAAAGTATATTCATTATTATATAAAAAAATAATGTATATGAACATAGTACTATTTATTTGTTACATAACCCCTTAAAATAGCCGTATAAGACCTAAGGGTAAGGTGTGCGATGGTGACATACTCTTGGGGTGGCTTGGATAACATCGCTCGAGTGGTAATTTCTATCAACTTCCAGTTCTCCTGTAGATGGTCCTATTCGAGCTTGACATGATGAAGCTGAGCTTGGGCTTGGTCAAGAGCAAATCCTAAGGATGGAACCTCTTTTCCAAGCTATGAAAAATGGGCTTTTTATGGGGAATTCTATTGGATGAGGCCATCGCTTCCTTTGTCTGAGTAAATTTGGATTTGTTAAAGACCAATAATTATACTAATCATGTGATCACTGTTCAACGACTATATTAGCAACGATCAAAATTCATTACATAAAACCAAAGAAGTTGACATTTTTTATAAATATAAAGTTACATTTAATTAGATCAAGAAGAATTTCCATTAATGAAAGTTTATGTTGTTACAATATTCCCCCCTTAAGAAATTTCACCCTCGAAATTTTTCATTTTCCCATACTAAAACAGATGTGGGTAACTCAGCTTCATCATTTCTTCTGATTCACAAGTCACTTCTTCAGACTTATGGTGTCTCCACAACACCTTGATGAGGGGCATTGTCTTATTTCGTAGAACTTTTTCTCTATGATCTAAGATCTTGAATGGTTGCTCCTCATAAGAAAGACCATCTTCCAATTGTACCACCTCATAAGAGAGTACATGTGAAGGGTATGGTATGTAATTCTTTAATAGGGATACATGAACGACATCATGTACTTTTTCCATAGTAGGTGGAAGTGCTAGTCGATAGGCCACAGCCCCGACACGATCAAGAATCTCGAAAGGGTTGATGTACCTTGGACATAACTTCCCTTTCTTTACAAACATCATGAACTTCTTCGAAGGAGATATGCGTAGAAAAACCATGTCTCTAACTTTAAAATCAAGGTCTCATCGACAATTATATGCATAACTCTTCTGTCAACTCTGGGCTGCCGTGATATGCTGCTGAATGGTTTTCACCTTCTCCACCATTTCCTCGACCGTTTCTGGTCTAAGAAGCTTATGTTCACTGACCTTATCCTAACATTCCGGTGTTCTGTACCTTTTCCCATATAGGGCTTCATATGGTTCCATTTCGATGCTCGAGTGGAAACTGTTATTATAAGAGAACTAAACCAGAGGAAGATGTTAATACCATCATACTTTAAAGTCCATTGAGCACGCTCTCAACATATACTCAAGTGTTTGGACAGTCTGCTTGGATTGTCCATCAGTTTAAGGATGATAGGTCGTACTAAAGTTCAGCTCAATATTCAGAGCATGTTAAAGACACTTCCAAAACATAGAGGTGAATCTTGGATCCTGGTCAGACAAAATTGATAGTGGTACTCCATGAAACCTTACCACTTCTTTGATATATATCTGTTCCAGTTGATCCAATGAAAAATCCTCCTAAATAGCAATGAAGTGTGCAGTCTTTGTAAGATGATCCACAACAACCCAGATTGCATTGTTGCCTTTGGATGTCCTCAGAAGTCCAGTGACAAAGTCCATGGTGATTTTCTCCCATTTTTATTCTGGTATGGGAAATGGTTGCATCATCCCCTTAGACTTATTACTCTCTACCTTCACTTGCTGACACACCATGTACTTTGATGTATATTCAGTGATCTCCTTCTTCATATTATCCCACCAAAAGTTTTCTCAGAGATCTCGATACATCTTTGTGCTCCCTGGGTGAATAGAGAAATTTTAACTATGTGCATCATCCAAAAGTTCCTTCTTCAGATCTAGACTTGATGGAACACATAGTCTTTTCCCAAACCGCACAATTCCTTCTTCATTAACATTAAACTCCAAGGATTTACCTATTTTGATAGCTTCCACTTTTTCTTGATTTCTCACATCATCCTTTTGAGCATCCTTTAACCTTTCCAAAAGATACGGTTGAGAAATAATTTGTGAAAGGATTTATGATGTTCCCTTCTCTATGATTCTCATGTCTATCTTCATCAAGTCTAAGAAGATTGGATCCTTCTCAATTCTCATCATTGATAGATTCGCTGGGTCCTTTCTACTTAGGGAATCTGCTACCTTGTTCGCTTTCCCAGGGAGGTAATGGATTGAACAGTCATAATCCATGATGAGCTCTATCCATATTCTCTGGTGCATATTAACATATTTCTGTGTGAATATATATTTAAGACTCTTGTGGTCAGTATATATCTCACATTTCTCTCCATAGAGATAATGCCTCTAGATTTTAAAAGCAAAGATCACCGCCGCCAACTCCAGATCATGTGTTGGATAGTTTCACTCATGGATTTTCAACTGCCATGAGGTATAGGATATAAATTTATCATTGTACATCAGTACATAACCTAATCCCTTCTTTGAAGCATAACTGAAAACCACAAAAGGTTCCCCACTTGTGGGTAAAGTGAGCACGGGCGCAGTGATAAGCCTCCTTTTTCAACTCCATTAATTTTTCTTCGCATTCATCACTCCAAGCAGACTTTACTCCCTTTCGAGTTATCTTGGTAAGAGGGTTGGAAAATCATGAGAAATATCTCACAAATCATCAATAATATCAAGGTAACCCCGAGAAGCTACGGATATCTGTTACAAATATTTGCCTCAGCCATCCCTCAATTCCATCTGTTTTGGAGAGATCCAAAGATATCCCATTTCTTGTGATGATTTGGCCCAATAATGATACTTCCTCCAACCAAAACTCACACTTTCTGTACTTTGCATAGATCTAATCCTTGCGCAAAGTCTCCAGTACAGTTCTTAAATTCTCCACATGATCCTCCTTGGTTTTGGAGTATATTAGGGTATTATCTATAAAGACTACCACAAATTTTTCGACGTAATCTCTAAAGACTCTATTCATTAAGTCCATGAATATTGCTGGAGCATTAGTGAGTCTGAAAGACATTACTATGAAGTCATAATGCCTATATCTTGTGCGAAAAGTAGTCTTGGGGATATCTTCCTTCTTCACCCTTACTTGACAATATCCCGACCACAAGTCCACCTTGGAGAAGTATTGCGCTCCACGAAGATGATCAAATAAGTCATCAATTCTTGGGATAGGATACTTGTTCTTTATCATGATTTTGTTAAGTTTGCGATAATTGATGAAAAGCCTCATTGACACATCCTTCTTCTTGATAAAGAAGACTGGTGCACCCCTTGGTGAATCACTTGGGCATACAAACCCTTTATCCAGATTCTCCTGTAGTTGTTTCTTTAGCTCTTCAACCTCTACAACATACATTATATATAGAGTCTTGGATATTGGTAAATTCCCAGGTATACGTTCAATTAAGAATTCAACATCTCTTCTAGGAGGAAGACCAGACAGTTCCTCAGAAAACACTTCAGCAAATTCCCTCACAATAGGAATTTCTTCAAGGATGGTTTCTTCCTTGGACTCAATCATCTGAGACAGATACGCGTGCTCATAGGGCAGTAATATCCATGCTTAAGATGATGGAGCTAAAGGAGATTCATCTTCCTCCTTACACTAGTACAGAATTGGGGGTCGATTCTCCACATGGTGTTTGATTTCCCTCTCCCTAAAATTTATGTTATATCTATATAAGGGAAGCCAATCCATGCCAAGAATTGCATAAAATTCCACCAGAGGGAGTATGAAGAGGTTTTCTAGTAAATTCAATCCACAGATTATAACAAGGGATGACTTATATTCATGGGATGAAATGATTGCCCCATTTTCCATATTTACCGACATCTTCACTTACATGATTTATGGTGGTGCTGGGATTGTTCTACTAAACTTTCGAGATATAAAAGAATGCATAGAACGTGAATCAAAAAGTATGTTCCCTATTATTGAATAAATAACTAGCGTACCTGTCCCCACTTTGTTTTCGGGGTTCACATTGGCAAAAGTGATGGCAAAAGCTCTTCCTTGCTGCCTTGGAGGTTGTTGGTTACCTCAGAAAAGCCTTGGATTAGGGAAATGATTTACAAAATGACCTGGTTATTTTCATTTGTAGCATTGAACAATGCATTGAGGTTCGAACGGAGCGTTCCTCTCCTTTGTCGTAGCTGCGGGTCTTTCTTGCCGACAGTTAACAGGTAGGTGCCCTTATCTTCCACACCTGAAGCATTTACTCATCCCCTTAAGGAAATATCTAGGGTGATTCTTTCCGCACTTTTGGAAAGTGGGGTGCTGGATCTTCTTAGCACCATTGGATTTATCCATCAGACCACTAGAATTGAAGTCCATCCTACACTTCTTATCCCCATGATACCCCTCTGATTCTCCGATCTCTATTTCTACCTTGAGGTCACATCGGACAATTTTCTCATAGTTGTCGAAGTCACGGATTGTTAATGCTTTCCATAGGCTAGGCTTCAACCGACCAAAGAAGCGGTCAAATTTGCATTTTGGGGTAACGACAAAGCCGGAAACGTATCGTTCAAGCCTTGTGAAGTCTGCCTCTTATGCTCCAACATATTCTTTGTCTTTTTTCTTGAGGGAAAGGAAGTCCCTTTCCATCTTAATCAGAAGGGTGCGCGAAAAAAATTTATTGAAAAACATCTTCCGGAAATCCTTCCATTCCAATGCCTCGATCTCCTCCTCAGGCTTCATATTTTTGATCAACGTCCACCATTGATCAGATTTACCCTCCATACGATAAGAATCCATGAGAACCTTCACTTATTCAGAACAATGAAGTATGGAGAAGATCTTTTCAATGGAGTCGATCCATTGTTCAGCAATCGTGGGATCAGATGATCCACTAAAAGTAGGAGGCCTTTGTCTTATGAAGTTCTCAATAGAGACTTGTTCTTTCTTTGGGGGGGGGGGGGGGGGTTGAGCATTCCTCTTGACCCGTGTTTCTATTCAAATCTTGAGTTTTCTGAGAGAGAAGTGTGACAAAGTTCTCGATTACCGCTCCCATTGGATTGAGCATCTCATTAGTACAGTCATCACACTAATCTTCACAATGGTTGTTAGCCCGAGTCCTCCTATTACCAGCCATTGGCTGAAATAAAAGGAAAGTTATAGGTAACACATAATGGTTAATCCAAATACAAAAGTTGATGAATTATAAATAAACTTTTGTTTCCTTAACTCGTGAGTCTATAGGCTTCAATCTAGGCTTCTCATGATCTACTTTCTAACATATATTCTTAGGGTCATTTTTTTAATTCCATTAATAAGAGTTCATACTAAGCTTGTGAATTTATCAAAACATATCCCTTGGGAGTGTCGTAACCAAGAGTGAAGCAAGGACCGTTTTTGTGCACCAGTTCCCATTCGAGTCTAGCTCAAAGCGGTGTTTTTGGGTTTTAACCCTAGAATACATCTGTGCCAGAGCCACCTCTACCTGCTCGTTTCCAGACATGGATGTATTTGTTTTATTAGCTAATTACTCAGTACTTAAGAAAACTTATGGATGTTTTTACAATACTTAGTCTTGTATCTAAGGCTTTACTTGGGTTTTTTAATCCTAATCCCAAAAATAACTAAACCTATCCTTTGGTACCAACTATGACAACCCTGCTATTATTACAAACTTAAACATAATTTATTACATAAAACTTCACTTGATACAACAAAGAATATTGAGAGGTTTAGTGTATTTGGGGATTAGGATCATTACATAAAAACTTAAAACGTGAAATACAACATCTTTATTGAAAACTTCCTTTACATGACCACTACATTCCCTCATACTTAGCATTGCATGGGATAACCTGAGGACATGCATAAGGAAAGGGTGAGCTATAAATCCCAGTAAGGGAGTACACATGGAATAACATGAGGAGTACAATACAAGTTAGGCAATAGTCATATCAATAGAGCATAATAGAAACATGAACATAAAGTCATGATAAAGCATGATAATCATAACATGGAAATGTGGCAACAACACTTAACAAGGAATTAGCATGAGCCAAGGCTCATTGCACATGAAGCATGAGTAAATCCTCATTGCACATAAAGCACGAGTAAACCCTCGTTGAAATTGAATTATAATGAATCAACACTCATTGCACATGATGTATCATGATACTATACTTTACCCAATGCATTGGAGCGCTATAAGGGCGCACCCTTCTTAAACATTTCATTTCATGCATAAGTGTGCCACATGGATCATAAAACATGGATTCATTAAACATAATAATTTATTCCAAGATAAAGGAATGTGGAATTAATACATGAAACTTTATAATAAATATGTAAATGTGTAGAAATGTGAATACCCTTGATGGAGAAATGGTCATGTTATTCACCACAGAATGGCATTGGCTTAGAAAATCGGTGCGATTTCGGCAGCGTAACGACGTGACATAAGAATTTATAAAAAATGGTTGATGAGAGAGAAATGGGTTCCTCATCATATCTACATGTAATGTAAATTAAGGTGGTAATATAGATACATTTCCAAAAAATTTTAATGGAATTTAGATTCATGATACAAAAGTATTGCTTTAATGTAAAAGAGGGGAGATGAATTCCTTTTGATATTTCGGCATAGTAAAGGGTGTGCATGGGAGGAATTTAATGAGAGAGAAAGGGGTCTAACATCATAAAAACATAAAGAGAGAAGAATGAGGGAGGTTTGAAACCATACCCCAATATTCATAATTGAAATTAAAAGTGCAAAACAACTTAAAGAAAATTGGACAAAAATGAGAAAGGAAGAAAAACCCCTTACTTGGAAGTGTGCTTCCAAAGGCTAGAGAGAGGCTTGTGAGAGGCTTCTTGGGGGCTTGAGGCACCTTGGTAGGATTATAGAGAGTGTAGGGACAAGTTTAGAAAAACTCCAAAGCCTTTTAGTGAGGATTAAGTGGGAGATTGGGTGGGTTTATATAGGAAAGGTGAGGGAATTGTTTATTATTTAGGTTTGGGACCCCTTACATTAAATTAATCAAAACCACAAACCATAGCATGGTTTTTGCCCATGGTTTTTTGGAAAAGGGAATAGGAAAATAATATTTTATAAGGCCATAGTCCGAACTTCTTAAAATAATAGGGTTTCTTAGGTGGAGGTGAGTCACACTCCCATGGAAACAATTTAAAAAAGACAAGGTGTTTTATAAGTCTTGAGGGGTCCATTAATGCTTTGAAAAGTAAGTAAAACAAACCCAAAATCACATTATTTTAATGGTAAAACATATATTGGCCTAAAATAAATCTTATAGTATTTTATTAAATCACTATTGGGTCATTATGATGTCATAAAACACATTATATATTTAAACAGTATTTAATTTTTACCCAAAAATTTGACTGTCTCAGAAAATTATGAAAAATTCACCGTTGGATAATTTTTACATCCTGATTCCGTAAATAAAATTTATTTTATCTAAATAATTTTCTAAATATTTTAATTTTCACTTTTAAAATAAAAGCCGACATTTATCAAAAATTCACGGGTTTTGACCGAAATGGTTTTCAAACCTTAATAAAAATTACAATTGCCTCTACAAAATTATAAGATCATTTATATTTAATAAAATTTAATTTAATAATAATAATATTTTATGAAAATATTATTTAATTCAAAAATATCTTAATTTAATAAAATATAATTCTTAATTAAATAATAACTAAAAAAATTATTTATACTTTAAAACCTATTCACAATGTATCAATAATGACAAGAAACTATATTCATTATTATATACAAAAAAAATAATGTACATGAACATAGTACTATTTATTTTTTACATAACCCCTTAAAATATCGGCATAAGACCTAAGGGTATGGTGTGCGATGGTGAAAGACTCTTGGGGTGGCTCGGATAACATCGCTCGAGTGGTAATTTATATCAACTTCCACTTCTCCCATAGACAGTCCCATTCGAGCTTGACATGATGAAGCTCAACTTGGGATTGGTCAAGAGCAATGCCCAAGGATGCCACCTCTTTTCCGAGCTCTGACAAATGGGCTTTGTATGGGGCAATTCTACTGGATCAGGCCATTGCTTCCTTTTCTGAGTAAATTTGGATTTGTTAAAGCCCTATATTTTTACTAATCATGTGATCACTGTTCAACGACTATATTAGCAACGGTCAAAATTCTTAACATAAAACCAAAGAAGATGACATTTTATATAAACATAAAGATACATTTAATTAGATCAAGAGGGATTTCCATTAATGAAACATTGGGTCTTTATATAAAATGTCTATAATATAGTGTTTTTGTTGAATTATCATGGTGGATTTAATTTAATTGAAATTATGTGTTGATAATTTATTTTTTAGATATTTTGGTGTTTTTTATTGATTCAGTGTGATTTTATAGTACATTTCACTGGTTATGTTGTGTGCTATTATATAACACTACATCATGACCCTTTATCCACAATTTTGAAAGCACTGATAAATGTTTACTTTATTAGTGATTTTTAAAGTGATGATAAATTCATCCTTTATTAGTTCTTTTGGAAGCTCTGATAATGGTTTTTTAATTAGTGCTTGTAATAACACTGATAAATGTACTCTATCAATTCTAAATAAAATCACTGATAGATGGGTCCTTTATCAGTGATAAAAAAGTGCTGATAAAGATTCAATTTATCAGTGATTTTATAGCCCTGATAAAGGAACCATTTATTAGCACTTTTTTATTGATGTTAAAAGCCAAGGGTTTTAATCTTGATCTAGATTTCAACACATATCTAAAACTGATAAATGAAATTTTTAGTTATGTTAAAGGACTATTTTGTAGTAGTGTTAATTCTATTCATCAAGGATCTATTTTTTTTGGAATAGAGGAATGAAAATCCCTTCCTTAATGAAGATAAGTTTTCATAAAGATTTATTCTTTCACAATGTAGAAGAATACCCTATGGACTCTTTGCTTTTGAATCATGTGCTGAAGAGTTTCATGAAGAGCCTTGTTGCCTAAAAATCCTCGGCTTATGTGATGAAGAAAGAGTTCTGTGAGAAAGTTATGTGAATAATTAAAACTGATTCGAAAATATTTAAAGCTTTATAATGAAAAAATACCATGTAAAACAATTACAATAATGTGAAGAGGGGTAGTTTTTCATACACAGTTTCATAAATGAATTCACAGGGAACACATGTAATAAATTATGTGAACTATAATTTTTATATAAATAATATTTTTTTTCGTGTTGATAGTGTGTTAAATGGAAGTGTATCTAATATTGGGAGTATTTAAAAAATATAAGTGTTCTCTATGCATGTGATGATATTCATTCATGAAGAAAGGTTAGTTTCCCACTCTTTTTTTTATTTTGCGAAGAATTTTTGTTGCAATAACACCATTCATGAAATATTATTTTCATTAAAATAATATTCATATGATTTCATGCATAAAGATATTTAAAAATACTATTATTGGTATTTTTTGATATGAAGTGATATCTTTAAATGGATTAATAAATAATATAACTTGAAATATTCCAAATTCCTTTTATACTTTTATTATAATATAACATTGAGAATAGAAATTTAGTGAATTGGAAATACTAGTGAGTATGAGAAGCTAACTTATTCTGATAATTGAAGGTGATAAAGGCTAGAGGTTAATTAGAAGAATACTTAACTGAGTGGAATTGAATTATAATAATACTAATATGCATACTGTATTAGTAGGTATAAGTTGTTGAAGACCTATTCATAGGTAAATGGGAAAACCATTTAAGAACGGGTGGAATACCATTATAAACAACAAGATCTTTTTAGGAGATATCTAAAATTTTTGGAGTATATATAAAGAACATTTGTGGGATTCCAGTCTAAAGATCCTATGAGTATATGAACCACAATAATAATAAGGTATAAAAAATTAAAGGAGTATGTATTTCATATATTTTGAGTGATTTTATAAACTTTAATAAATTTTCTTTACTAGTATATAATTTGTGTCTCTGAACATCCCAAAAATAGCAAGGATGTTGTTACCGACATTGGGGTTGAACCATGTAAAAATTATATGTATTATACTTCATATACTCTCTGTCTTTCTTGTGGTATAATTATGTTTGTTTATAGATTAGATTTATTAATCCCAAAATTTACAATGGTTCAAATTTAAAAGGGGTTAAGGTGAAAGATAATAAATTGATAAATATTGTTCAAACCGATTCACCCCTCTTAACGTACCTATATGGTCGACTGGGAAATTAAGAATTAATTTCAAAAAAAATTAATTCAAATTGATAATAATAAATCAACCACCAGTATTAATCCAACAAAAAAAGTCCTAAGTCATGTTTCGCTCAACTATTGGTGAATTATATATCCATGTTGATGTTGTTGATGAGGTTCACTATGTTATTTGTTGGGTCCTTAATTCTACATATTTGTTCATCATTGATATTTGATCCCAATATAATAAATAAATGAACATTAAATAATATCTCCCTCAATCCTCTCAATTTTCTAGGGTAAACCCCATGTTCCTCTTTTAATTGAAGTCTCAATTTTCCCATCCAACACAGTATTCAAGGGTTTTTCGATTATTTATGAAAAAATGTGTCTATGTGATATATTTTATTCAATAATGTTATATATCAACATTATTATTTTATACGTATTGAAACTCAATGATAAATCTACACCTAACATTGAAAATATTATTTGAAATATTAAAAAGTGTCAATCATAAGTTCCAAAGTCACTACATTATCCACACTATTAAAGAATTCAGTCTTAAAACCCCAAAACCCCTGAGATACGTAGGGATAACAAGACTGCATTTAGTTTTTACCCTCCCATGAGCTATATAATAGGTTCCCATGCTACCTATGAAGACACAACAATGAGATCACTTGCCCATAAAGGGTACTCTCTAATGATCCTTGATCACCACTAGGCACCCCAAAAATCTAGCTCCATCATCAATGTACTTATTTCCACAACATAAAGTGCATGATAGATCGTGAAGGTATCCCCTACAATATAACATGAGTAAAACATCACATACTGAATCTAATTGTGGTAGTAAGTCTAAGTGGTATTCCACATTTCCAACCTTGTGCAGTATAAAAAATTGTCTAATTATCCACATAAATAACTTGGTTCAATAACCAAATCTATCAATTCTATGCTGAGGGGATACCTTTGGGAACATAGAGTATCCATTACTCAATTCCAAAGGCCTATGTCACTGGTCCAGATAAACCTTCTGATTGTTCTAAGATGTCCTCATCCACTCCTGGATTAACTAAAAATTCACTATCATTACATGAAACAACAATGGTCCCATAGGTTCCATCTCTCCTAGCTCCATCTAGGAAAGTGGTGACCTACAAGGTCATCTATATAAGTATTCAAATGGTTATAAACTAATGGTTGAGTGGTAACTATTTTTATATGTTAAATACAACAAGGATAGATGGTCCTCCCCTCCATGAAAATAATCCAACATGCAAGCCTAAATAATGACCTCCAAAACCTAAATTGGCCACACTATCTAGCTTTGTTTCTGTGGGTGGAACATTGTCTCAACTGAAACTAATTCGTAAAAGAATCCTGTAACCCTCTCTAAAATTGTAATGTAAGTAAAGCATCATGGGATGAAACAATCCTAGAGTGAACTCCATCAAGATGGACCATCTCTTATACATACAGGCATCCTAAAACCTTCACTATAATCTATACTAGGATGGTTAGGAAGTGGTATGATTTGGTGAGTCAGTCTAAAAATCAACCAGATAGTGTCATAACCCCTTGATGATCTTGGAAGTCCCATCATGAAATCTATATATATATTTTCCCACTTCCACTCTGGAACTCGAAGGGTTGGCTTAAACCAGTTGGTACCTAATTCTCACCCTTCACTTGCTGATAAATAAGACATCGAGGGATGAGTTTAGCTATGATTTACTTTATCCATCACCATAAAAAATAACATTGAATGAATGATACATATTTCCACACATGGATGTACCACTGGGGGGATTCAAGAAACTCCCTCAGCACCTCTAATCACTACATGACTGATACCATCATCCATCCTCGAAATAATGATTATGTTCTCCCCAAATTCAAAAAATCCATTAGAAGCATGCACTATAAATATATGATCACACACGACCTCATGATCGATGTATCTGAGTTATGCTTCCCTAACAAGCACGAAGAAGGAGTGGAGTTAAAAACATCAGTCAAAGGTATGTTTATCCGCCATAATCCACATGGCTCATTTAGAAATAGGCCAATTTCTCCCTCACCTCACTCAACAACCACAAACAAAATTTACTAAGGAGTGCATTTATTACCTCATTCCATTCCCCTAGAGTATAAAATATCTCAAAAACATAGTCTAGATTGATCTAAAATAATCTATACTATCTTAGGTCAAGACCTTTATTAGAGAAGATATACCTAAGACTCTCATGATCATAAAAGTTAATGAATCACTATCCCAAAAGATAGTGTTGCCAATACTTCATGTTGAAAAATATAGTTGCTAGCTCCAAAACAATGGTCACATTAATATTTATGTGAGGTATCATCAAATAGTTTAAAAAAGGAAACCACCAACCACTTCTATATTATAAGACAAGAAAGACTATATATGGAGATAAAATAGGACACCACAAACTCAAAACCCACATATCGTAGTCTCTTGATGGGGGTGCCCATTATTATCTAACGCTACTCCTGGAAATTCTACCAACACCTATCCATCCACAAAAAAGGATTCCCATTTGTAGGTAATGGTAGTAAAAGGTTCCAGGATCAAATAGAAATAAAGAAATACTATCTCAAAATATCCTTCCAACCTAAGTAATCTCTATACTTCGGCCATGTTCTTGGGTGGATCCGAAGCGAGCATTGCCTCAACCTTCATTGGGTTCACTTCCACTCCCTCCTCTAAGATGACATGTCTTTGTAAGTGGACCCCTCTAATCATAAAATTAAAATTATAGGGATTCCAATATAACTATGTTTCTCAATTTATGTATAGAACCATCCATAAATGTCTCACGTGCTCCTCCTCTGACATTGGGAACAAGAGGATTTCATCAAGGTGGAATACCATGATCTGATCTAAGAAAGGATGAAATATCTAGTTTATGAGTCCCATGAACACTATTTGGGAATATATTATTTCAAAAGGAATCACCAATTTGATGAACCAACATATTTAAAGCCCAAACCGGTCACCCGAGTCGGCCTGTAATAAGGTCTGAGAGGCATTCCTGATCTTCCTATACAGGAACTCAGTCTCAGTCATAAAAAATAATTAATTGGGAATGGTTTATAAAATAAAATATAGATAAATAACTAAATAAATATAGAATAAATAATACTGAACAAAAAATAGAAAATAAATAAAATCAGACGTACCTCCATTTGACCTCGTAGGTCACTGACAACCACTGAACTAATGTCTCCTATGATATTTGAGACCGAACTGGAAGCAACAATTGAAGCTAAAAAAAGTATAGCGCTATAGGTATGAGTATTAAAACTCAGTAGGAATTACAAAATAAACTATTACTATTCTTTAACTTTGAATATGAAACCAATTAATTCTATTTTTAAAATATAAATAAAAGAAATAATTTTTTATATACATTTCTAAACAAGTAACATGCTAGAGCTTCTGAAAACCATCTTTCACTTTTACCATAAAAATCTTTTTAATAAGGCGATTTATTTTCTAAAAATAAATTCACATAATAGATCAGGTAGTAAAAGAATAATTTCATTTAGCGCCATAAAAAGGGAAATGTACAATTTTTTTTCATTATTTTTGAAATAAAAGGAAACTTGAGCATAAATCATTTAATATATTACAACGATATAAAAACAAGGGTAAATTATTTAAAGCACCATATTCTCAATGATAGAACCATATAATTTATTATTATTCATGATCCTATAGAGGGGTCATAAGAAAAGGTCAAGAAGTCCCCAAATAATGACATTTTTTAAGTTAGTGTTATTACATAATCTAGATAGAGAGATCGAGGCTCGACCTTACTGACTCACCTAACATACTAGACCGAGTCTGCTCACCTAGATGCCAAGTATTCTCATGTTACATGTCTAAAATGGTGGTGATTTTTTATCAATATATCATTTACATACATATCATATTCTTTTAATAAAATTATCATACACTTTCTCACATTTGATATCCCTTTTTAAGTGCAACCCCTTTATCTCTGCAAAACACAAAAAAAAAATACAAAGCTCGACCACCGAGTATGCACCCAATGCAACACATTTTATATAAATAACATTTCAAAGACATGGAGAATGCATTGAAAATGGTATTTCACTTCCATAAAAAAATTGAAGATGAAAATTGGGCCTTATCACATAAAAAATTGAGAAACTCATTTCATTTGAAAAACTGATTAACATTTAAAATGCAATACTTCTCAAACATGATAAAAAAATGATTAAATAAAGAAATACTCTAAAAGAATCTTAGGTAAAACTTGGGTAGTGAGTTAAAACGAATTTATAATAATTAAAAGACACTTGGAATATAATATTAATTTCATATAAATATAATAAATAATTTTAAAAGCTATCAAGTTATCATGTAATTCAAATTAATTTTCTGAGAATATAAAACATACCTTAAAAAATATTTTCTTTTGGATATGATAATCCAAAACGACTATTTTTTCTTAAATTCACATTAATTTATAGATACATATATACATCCCATGTTTTTATGCAGATATTCCCCTCATTATGAGGAAATGTCTATATAGAGGGTATATAAATACATAATATTTTACCATGTATATGTGTTTTGGTCACCCTCATGAATTTAAGTCCAAAACAAACAGAAGAAAAATTCTAGAAATTCAAAAAAAAACATAAATTAAAATTGAAAAAAATAATAAAAATGGAACAAAACCTACCCAAAATTTATGGATAACCCATTGCTTTCGACAATCGTGGAATAAAAAATCCTCAATCTAACATCATGTACCCTAGGAATAATGAAACACCAAAAAAACACCCAAAATGGGTTAGGGTTTTTCTTGGGCACACACACTACAAGGATGTGAAATAAAACCAAGAAAAGTGAGAAATCAAGAAGTTTAAGAGAAGATAATTCTACCTGGAGAGATTATATAAGAAACCAGAATGAAAAATGACCTTCGAAGGAAGAGGGGAGAATGTGGTGGCACATGGAATGGATCCCATTGGGGTATGGATGTCATGATACCTGGGGAAGAAAGGGGGAATGGGATAGCCGATCGGGTAAATGATAGGGGTACCCCTTATTTGGGTTTTAAATACTAATAATAATAATATTATTATAATTAAATTATTTCTATTTATTTTATTTTATTATTATTTTCTAAAGATTAGGAATACCACATAGTAAAAAAGATCATGTGCCAACCATACAGTTACCTCTGTCCTAAGGGGTAGGGACTACATGATCTTCTAGGGAGGGGCACAGCCAGTGCACCTAGTTGTATACCCTAGAGAGTTCCACTATCTAGGCGTCATAGTTTTCACAAGGTTGGCACATGACCTTAGCCGTGTGATAACTATGTGATGAGACATAAAACAACCAAAATTTATATTTTAAAAATAACCGTAGACCAAAACTCAAAAAAGTGACTAAATATAGTAAAATGTTAAATAAAATCAATAATTCAGGGTCATGGTGTGACAATTCTCTCTACTATGACACATTATTCCCCTAAAATGTCTCAAAGATTTAGTTTACAAATATAGAAAGAAAAAAATCCAATCACTTGGAAAAAAACCTCCACCACTCTAGGATTGAAGCCTGAATACTCAACCTTCTCTCAAAACTCTAAACCCCAAAAGAGACTAAAGAAGTCATTCTCAATGAAACAGACCCACACTAAAAGAGAGAAAGAATGAGTCATGAAGAACACAAATCATTTGAAAAAGATTCAACAAAAGTGGTTCAAATATCCAAACACAACCTCAATATATTGAATGCCCTAAAGACTAGAATATAAATCCTGAAATGATCTCATCATGTTCTATTAATTATATCTACAAGAATCCATCAAAAAACCCACTATCTAGTCCAAAAAACTACCTCGATTGAGTTTAGGTGGAGGAGAAACCTAGAAACACACAGGCAACAAAATTTAAAATTCCCAAATAGGAAACATAAGAACCTTATTACTAGGTTCACTATGATCTTCTAACCAGAGTTATCTCCCTACAATTTTATGTTTATTTCCTAACATTAATTTCTCATGATGAAGCAACTCACAATTCCAGAAAAAACTCAAACACCAGTTTGACCTCATAGCTTCCCAAGTCACACTAGGAAACCATATGAGAATAAATAAATGAGGGCCACAGTGGGTCTCCCTATCATTAAAGAAATAACTATAATGGTGGTCACACAAAGAGAAAAGATAAAAAAACCACCCAACAACACAAAAAAGGTTCATCCATAGACACTAAAACATGAAAATTATCCAAGAAAAAATTCATAAATATTTAATGCCCACATCCCCAATTGAGTACCAACCAAGATTTAAAGATGATACAAATAAAGAATAACCATTAAAAATTTATCCTATACATGGCGCAATTTTTTTTGGGGAAAGAGTCCACCAATATCACCAAAATGAATGGTTACCAAGAACAGAAAACCACAATAGGGGAAAACATTAATTGTATCCATTCCAACAACATAGAGAACATGTTGGACGTGCATTCCCTACTCTTAGAAACTAATTCAGTACATGAAAATAATTTATCCAATACCAATGTATAGAGCCCTGATTTCTTGAGGAATCCACTATACCACATTCTTGAGATGATAATTCACAATCGATACTTATTCTTTTAGCAACACAACTTACTAAACATATTCAGTTGTCACAAGTGTCCACATCAATAAATTGCCTTCCAAAGATTGAACAAGACGGATTAGAGTTCCCAAATGACCACACTATAAGTAGAAAAGTGAGTGGTATAATGAATAAATGGTAAGAATTAATGAATTATATTTTTCTAGAATAGGTTCCTTCGATCAAAACTCCTCAACAAATGGGAAATATAAATGAGAACTAAAAGTAACCAGACTATCAAGTACCACTTGAACCCCTCCAAGACTTTCCTAAATATAATAATTAATTCCTTAATACATGTATGAATAACCCACATAAAAAAAGTTATTTCAACTACAACACCTCAAGCTTCCATGGTACGTTTCCCTTTGAATAATGCTATGGCACGCATTGTACGCAACTTCGAGATTCTAACACACCACAACCAATAAAACTAGCCATTATGAATAGTAATACCTACTTTTTGAAATTTTATAAATTTGATATTTTGAAATAGACTTCATTTTTTGTATTCGTAATATCAAAATTAGATTAGGGTAAAATTTTGGTACTTTTCGGATAACTTTCATATTTTGATGAATAGTGAAAATTACTAAGTTTTAATTAAAAAAACTTTTTTAATCGAAATAATTAATAGTGATAAATTATTAATTTGAGTAGTTTTAAAGTATATTTAGAATATATTTTTACCATTTAATACAATGTTATTCATTGGATGTAATTTCACATTTAAACCAGACATAAACAAGTGTCAATCTGTTGATAGTTGTTATCTCTTAAAACCACACTATTTGTTTTGACAACGAGAATTAATTTTTAAATTAATTAATGTAACTGATATGTTTTGAATTTGATAAAATAGACATAATTTTTGAATTCATAATATCAAATATATCTTAGGCCAAATTTTTTGTATTTTTTTGGAAACTTTCAATTTTTGATGAATAGTGAAACCACTAAGTGGTAGTTAAAAAAACTGAATTTTTTCATAAAACTTAATTTTACCACTTCTGTGAGTAGAATTTCGAAAATCCGAGAGACATGGTTAATATCAAGGAGTAAAATTTGGTTCAATGCGATAAAAATAATTTTTCGTGAATAGTAACTTTTTACTTTTATTTACCATGGTTAAAAGTAAATAGGATAATTAAGGGTAAAAATGATATTAATATTACCCTAACACATGTCATAATTCTATTGGAAAAGTGTATCTCGACCATAAACAACATTAGGAGTAAAATATTATCATTTAGGTCAACTTATATTAGATTAGGACATTTATTACTATTTAATTGAAAGAAGAGTTAAAAGAGTTAAAATCAAAAACTATTTACTAAAACATTTTTAATATAGGGTTATACATAAGATAAATTCAATTGTAAATATTCATTATAAATATTAAAAGATTTAATACATAATGGTATTTTATTTATAATTTTTATTCATTAAATGATTTAATTTATTTATGACACAATGGTGATGCAGTAATTACCTAATTAATGAAATATTGAAATAATTGATATTATAAATATAAAAATAAATGTAATTTGAGACTTTTTATGAATTCCACTAATTTTATAGGTTAATATGACATATTAGGATTGATTATATAAATTGTGTTTTAAGTAATAATTCTGTTATAAATTTATCAAAATCAAAATACCCAATAGTGTCAAAATTGACATAAAAGAGTTTTTTTAAAAAATATTATATAATTAATTTATATTAAATTCCTAAAAATCTAAGGTTCTGCCAAGATACTTATATAATGATAGGTGTATCATTAATGTACCACTTTTGGGTATCTTGGATGTATATAGTATGTTTATTAACCATATAATATAAAAATACAAAGAGACATTGTAAAAGTGAAACAAATTAACTAAGAGTTATACTTAATGATAAGGTTAATAAAATGACCCAAAGCTGTCTAAGTTCTATTGGTTGAGTGGTTTTCGACCCATACCAACCTTAAACTTTAAATAATCCACTTTGGAACCATTATAAATCGAATATGAATTTATTATAAAATAATTTTTTTAGCTTTTCCAAAGGTGCCCCTCACCCCTCTTATAAAAGGGAACTCTCCCTTCTCGCTAATTCACACATTAAAAGCCTTTTGGCTCTGCCAAACCCTACCCAAATACTCTCTCAACTTACCTCACTACAACCTAGAGGCCTTATTTTGATTAGAAAGCCAACCTAAAGAGCCATTTTGATCAAATCAAAAGGAAGAACCCGAAGAAGAGGTAATGTTTTCACCACCCTCTTTCAAGTTCCTTTCTTCTTCAACTTCTTCTTTCTTTGTTATTTATATTCTAAAATAATAACTCGAATATCTTATATATACTGTGATGTTATTATAAATATTTTACAACCATATTCAGTATTCTATCCATCCTTTGAATGGAATGTCACCATACGTGCGTACGTACGACTTACCATCTCCACGTCGTGGTGTATTTGTCATTCAATAAATTATTATTTAGATGGGTATAATAATTATGTGAAATTCATGTAAATAAAAAATATAACATGATAATTATTCTGTCTATATGATATACCATCCAATTATATATTATTTTAACATCAAAATAATGATATTGTCGCTCGTGCGTACGTACGGACTACCGTCTCCACGAACGCGATGAGATTCATTCTCCATCGTATCCATTCAAGTATAATTCTCATTTTATGATTAAAAATAATTTTTAAGGACTTGATATAATTATGGATATGAATAAGATACAAGCTATCCATAACAAACACGGCTTACGTAACAAAGAATATAAAGGAAAATGAGTAAGTTAACACCCAAAATGATGATAATACTAAGATATTATTAACAAATCAATGTTAAAAGATCATATATGATAACATATTAATTTAAATGATACTTGTATAATTAAATAACAATTATTTCAACATTATACAGGAGTTTAAACTACCATCTACCAAGGAAAAAGTACAAAGTAAGGGGTTTCTTATCTCACTCTTAATTTCGTGAGAATTCCATTGTTCACCACTTAATTATTGCATGTGGTGTATGTGTACTGTCCATGATTGTATTCATTGTGTAATATAATATAATTAATTTATATTTACATCATCATTTTACGATCCTTCTTTCATGGTTGTATGTTTTTTATGTTACCAAATCAATAAGGGAATTTGAAATTTCAATTTCCACTCATTCGTCTTTACGCATACTTCATTGATTATTTTACTCCATGATTATGTGTAGAATCACTATTAATTTGATTATGTTAAAAATTCCACTCCCCTTTCTGTGGATATAGTTTTTATACACATAATCACTCTACTGATAAATTCCCAAGTCATCTATTTGAACTTGATAAGAGTAATTTTAACTCAATCTTCATTTGTTGAGATAAATATCCAATTCATTGGTGTTGTTTTTACAAGAATATGTGTGAATGTAATATGATTGATTTATAATAAATATCCAATAATATTGAGTGTATTTATATTTTTCACACATAATTATGTCATTTATTTATCCTTAACCTAAGGATATGGTCTTTATAAGAGAATTCATCTCAATTTACATTCCTTTGAGACTTATTTTTTGTTATACACCAAATCACTTTTATATGGTGTATATAATGTACTTTGACATAGTATATCATGAATACCTCTATTCTCATGTTATTATAATGTTTTTATTACCTCAATTATTTGTATTCAAGTGTCTTTATTTTTATTTGGAACTCTAACTAAAATATCATTTTAAATGTTTTAAAGATTTATTATTTTAAATCTTTCTCATTAATGTCCATGTTTTAAAAATGGTTTTAAGGATTTATTTATCTGGAAATCAATGTTTTAAAATCAAAATTAATTTTAAAAGTTTCAAAGTGGTATGGGACACATTGATTGAAAAATCTATTTAAAATGGATTCCTGATAAATAGTGATACTTTTAATTGTTTTCAAGAAAAAGGTTGATATTTCTCTTAAATAGTTTTGATTATTATTTTCATCTATGTCAATATACTTCGTTATTCTCGATTGAGGTTAATCTGATACAATACAATCTTCTATATTGTATCAAATGAGTAATGTTTGTCTATGGATGCGATATTTTTATATCGTTCATGGTTTGTGGATAAATTATTGAAATTTTGTATGATAGTTTTAATACGAATGTTTATTATATGTTTCAATCTTTTCATATGAGGAATGCATTGGACATAGTAAGTGACGGGTGGAGCCCGCTATAGCTCCTCGATGTATCGGTTGGTCTCATGAGACAAACTTGTGTCTTGGCACGAGGCCTTGACAAAATCTAATTTGTAGCCTTTGCACGAGGCCTTGGCTACGTGGTTATGATAGTCTAGCATTGTGAATTCCGTCTTTATGAAAGTGGTTATTAATATTTTCATGTGACTATTCGACTAGAAGAATATCCATGTGAATAAGTAAATGGAATTATTTTATTTTATCCTTGACATATTATGTTGAAGTTCAAGTTTAAAAGGCTTTTGTTTTAGTTATACATTGCCTTAAATTTTTAGGTTTATTTATGAAAGTTTCCGCTATATTGTTATCCTTACTAAGCATCTGAGCTCACCCCTTTCAATGTTTTATTTTTCGCCAGATGTGAAGATGTATTTTATGAATGACCTGCATGGATAGTATGAGGGGATATGAAGACAATATGTTGTTGTAGTTTTTCACTTATTGTTGTAATGTATACTTTATTAATATATATACTGTTTCCAAGGATACTAAACTAATCAGTCTTTCGAGACTTGATCTTTCTTGTGATCATGCCAATGTTATGTAATAATGCACCGACTCTGGGTATCTAGGGTCAGGGCGTTACATCAACTTACCACTCGACAAAACCTATAGAGAAAAGGAAACCAACTCGTTGAAATAGCCAACATACCCCTTTATTAATTGTTTTTTTTACTTTCTCCCAAGAAATTTTATGAACATAAAATAAGAATAAATCACATTTTTGGCATAAAAGCTCTAAAATTTTTAAAAGGTAGTTTTACTGTCTTTTAATAGAGATCCCATTTGAAATATATTTTTTGACACAATTATATGTTCTATTTGAAAAAAATAATCATATTCTTTGAAATCAGGATATGAAAATATATTCTGGATAATTTTTTGGTATTTTCTTATTAATTTTTTATTTTAATGAATCGAGATAAATACTAAATTTTAATTCAAATTTTTTTTCCATATAATTTATTTAAATTGTTAGATTATTATTTTAATTTGTTTTAAATTATATTTAGATTGTTTTTATCATTAAATCAATTTTTTTCATTGGAATAAATTTCAAATTAAAAATATATATAAAAACATTTCATTCCTTTGTACGTTTCACTTTAAAAATCCAGTCTTTAGTTTTGTTTATAGAAAAAATTTTATGTCTAATTTTCCCAATTATATGAATTGATTTTGGAAAAATGGATTCCATATTTCTGAATCAAAATGTCCAATTTATGCTGTAAGGTCAATTTCATGTTTTTTTATAAAAATTTCTCCATGGTAAAAAATTTCTTTACTGTAGTAAAAGAAATTTTTTGATAAGGGTTAAAATTAAAAGTTAAAATATTACCATTCCTAAAAACAAAAAAAAATTAACGGTTGGTTGATGTGTGGATATATCCTAACTATATTTTACAAAATTAATTACAAGAATTATTTTGGGAATTTTATAAAGACCTGGAATTTCATGTAATTTTTTCTAATTATATAGGAAATTTACGAGTCTGCTAAAATTGACGGCAAGTGATTCTGAGGCCCGATGTGCCCGGAATGAATTTTTGAGCTTTTTTTCTGGTACGTTTAGTAAACATGGAGTGGTTTTTTGTAACTTTTGAACTGGTGCTTGGAATTGAAATCTGAGGACACCGTTGAATCTGGAGCACCAGTATTCGCTTAAGTAGACCTTTACCTCGACTACAGTAGGTCAAGGGTGAAAGATATTTTTTCACTTTTTTGCGGAAAAATAAAAATAATTTTTTTTAACATTCTTATTTTTATTTGAAACTCCCACGGGGATGTTAATAGGTGGGGACCACCCAAACTAAAACCCCCAATTCGAATCCATGGTTTTGGGGAGCACCCGAACCCCACTTTAATTGAGAAAACCTCTCAACTCCCCATTAATAAATCCTCCCATTTAATTGAGTAAATTAATTATATCGACTCTCCATTTAATTAAAATTGTCATTTAATTACGGTGTCAACTTAAATTAAACCTATTTTAATTTAAGTTGAAATTTCATCTCTTTAGATTTTAGGGAGAATATTGGAAAAAGGGAGGAGCTTTGGAGAATCATGGAGAAACACATCCTCTAATGAAGAACGCACTTCAGCAATAAAGAATGAGGACGACGTTCGTGCGGACTTGTAGAAGCGACGAATGTCAACACCACTAGTCCCAATGACTTCGTCTCCTTCCTCTCTAATTATTTGATCCGAGAATTATTTATTTTTTCGGGTTTGGGAATAATCATTACTAGAGGTTATAGGGTTTGACGTTCTTTATACAATATTTATTTAACTGCTTGCTACCGCCCTAACACGGAGGGTGCGGGCGAAACGAACATGGTCCGACCTCTCCGCATTTTTCTTGAGTTTTAATTATGTTCCTTGAAATGGAAGAAGTCGGTGAATGGTGCCGGAGAATGACATTGGTGGGACTCAGATACGGCGGTCAACACATCACAGACCGCGACAAAGGCGACGGTGCAACCACGCCCCCCGCATCGCACCGTGGCCCTCACGCCACCCCGCGGGCCTCACGCCGCCCCGCGGCCGCTATACCGCCTTGTGGCCCACACGCCAAACCATGGCCCCCACGCCGAACTACGACCCCGCTTTACCCTGCGACCCTCGCTCCACCTCACGAACCCCACGTCGCCCCGCATCCCTCGCACTTCCCGACGGCTGCGCCGCCAGGCATCCACTTCACCGCCCTGTAGCTATCTTTCCATGGGAGGGGGCTGCACAGCATGGGACGAGTTTCCCCGGGTGGGCCAGGACAAACCCAGTAGGCCGGGCCAGACCCAGCGGGCCAGGTCAACCTGAACCGGGTCGGGTCGGCCCAGGCTAGGTCGGGCCGGGTCAGACCGGACCCGGACCAGCTTCCACCCATTTCCGCTCTTTTTTCCATATATTTTTCATTGAGTGTCTATTTGATGAACCATCTATAGAGTTGGAAAACATAGAGTGAGATGATCCCTTTTGTATAACCCACTGAATATTTGGATAAATTTGGGGAACGGTCGGGTTGGATAGATCACGAATCCAACCAGGCCCTCAGGACTAAAAGGCAAATAACTTACATACCGGGAATCCGTTTGATGCACCGTCTATTACGTGGAGACCCCTATGACATGGAATTCCTCTGGGATACTTCTTCATTGGAATTTATGGAATTTGGAGTATCGACCAGTGGCTTGAGGAGCGGACCCTCCCATAGAAGAGAAAGCTTAGTGCGGGAATCCTATAGCTGGCTGTGGCAATATACTAGGATCCTGTGTGGGTCTGACGATGTAATGGCGATGTACTAGGATCCTGTGTGGGTCTAGCGTCGTACTGGTGATGTACTAGGTTCTTGTGTGGGTCTGACGACATACTGGTGATATACTAGGATCACGTGTGGGTCTGACGACGTACTGGCGATGTACTAGGAACCTGTGTGGGTATAACAACGTAATGAAGATGTACAAGGATCCTGTGTGGGTCTGACAATGTACTGGTGGTGTACTAGGATCCTGTGTGGGTCTGAAAATGTACTGGCAATGTACTAGGATCCTATGTGGGTATGACGATGTACTGGCGAGGTAATAGGATCCTGTGTGGGTCTGATGACGTACTGGCGATGTACTAGTATCCTATGTGGGTCTGACGAGGTACTAGGATCCTGTGTGGGTCTGATGATGTACTACGATCCTCTGTGGGTCTGATGATGATTTAGGATCCTTATTGGGTCTACCTATTAACAGATTAAGATGATTCAGTAGTTACATCTAGTCATCTCTACCACTATTCCTAAGATTAACCTGGTGTGAGATGATTTCGTACATGTGTGATACTTTCCTTTGTGGTAATACCTTGGCGGTATTCTTCTATGTGGCATACCTGTGTGGTACATACCATCTTGGTACTCCTTCCTTTGCGGAATAGTTGAGTTTGGGATTTTTAGTTGGACTCTTTGTTTTCCTCATGATTGAGATTGACATACTTGATAACTTAGGTATATGTATGGGAATATACCTAAGTAGGGTTGTTAGTTGATTTCATGTTATATGGTTTATCCTTTGTGGATTTGGTGAGACCTTTAGGGTCTTGGGGTCCCTACTAAGTATCGTTATACTCACCCCTACATGGGCTATGCCCGCACTTTGTTGTGTTTGGTGGAGACGACAGACATCGCTGACTAAGGATGAGGGTACCATGACTGGACGGTGCCTGGAGGTGGACCATATGACGTGTCAGTATGTAGAGGAGACGGGTAGATGTGGAGTGCTGAGGTGGTGATCTGTACCAACCCTTCAGGTAGGAACCTCGGAGGATGACACAGTAGTTATCTTTCTCTTTCTTCAGTTGTTTTGTATTTCAGTTGTACTTGTACCTTTACTGTTGGGATTGTATTCTAGACCCTCTTACTTTCAGCACTATTTTTGCTATACAGTTTACCTGTGTTCATATCTTGATGTGTGCTTGGTTGCGTGTGATTACAGGATATAAAAGAAATGCCTTCCCGATTTTAGGGGATATGCCTTTTGGTGCCAGTCTCCATCCCCTGTCCTATGGAAGGCAGGCTTGGTGTAGTCACGGCATGGGCCCCGGGGGTCGGGTCATGTCAAATTGGTATTAGAGGAGTCGGTTATACCATAGAAGATAGGAATCTAATCTTTTTAACAATAATAGTGTTAAGTGTAGTGAGTGTGGTAATCAGTTTAGGGAATCCAGTGTTGGTGTGGTGGTCGACGTATCCATACACCAGGACCCAGACTTCTAATTTCTAACTCAGTGCATGAAAACACTGATTGCATGTGTGTTTTGTAAAGCTTTATTGTGTTTTCTTGAGTCATGTCACCAGGTATAACTAAATGATCATGGTGCACCTTTTCCTAATCAGGATTCCGCTGCGTAGATAGCCATCTAGGATTCCCAATAGAGTACACGATGACGGCCCAACGAGCAATGGGGATCCAGTGCATGGCCCTCCTAATGTGTTGGCACCTTCAGGTGGTGTACCTGTAGCACCACCACCCGTTGGACAGCAGTTAACACCAGACGCACTGGAGGACGATGCGCGCTGACTGAGCATGTTTGATGAGTTCCAATAGTAGAGGTTTTCGAGGTTTCGAGGCAAGACAATTTCCCACATAGATAAGGGTTGGCAGAAGGCAGTTGCTTAAGTTTTCGGCCTAGTTGAGACACCAGTAGAGCAGATGGTGATTTTAGCTACTAGTCTTTTTCTGTGAGTTACCATGAGGATGGTATGCAGTGTGATGAGGCTTTAGTACATGAACCATTACCCAAGATAGTACCTTTGGGTAGTGTGTCAACTATATCAGTACCCATTGGTCATTAGTTACAACCGACAGTACTAGTGGAGGACACATACAGGCTTAGTGCCTTACGTGTGATTCAGCCTCAGATACCCCTCAGGTTCCGAGGTGAGCCTGACTCACAAGCGGTTGAGGACTAGCTTGTGGAGGTGGCTGAGAGTTCTCTATGGCTTCTATAGCTTCGCCAGGATGATATGTTGGTAGCTGTGTATTCATCAAGGCATACCGATCATTCCCGGTACTCGATGAATATGATACGATCTGTGCTTCGGGGCTCGGTATTTCGTGCGCATTATGTTTAAGGACGTATGAGCCAACACATTTCCTCTATTCATTTCCTACCCATGTTGGGGTGCTAGAGAGTATCTTTGTTGTTTAATTTTATTTTTCTAAGCAGATACAACCAGTGAATGTTAGTAGTGGGAAAACCAGAAACTGGCACCAGTCTTAGAGACTTGGGCGTGTAAAAAAATGTTTCGGGAAGAAGAAGTGTTAAGGATAGATGGATCTGTAGGGCTGAAAATTTGGAATCAGATCTAGGGGAGTATCATGAGGTGGTGTACATTTCGACATGTTTCAAACCCCCCCCCCATTGTGTTCCTCGTGAGGCTCAGGGAACTAGAGGATAGGGGAAAAGACTAGTTGCATGCGGTCAAGGAGTGAAACCCAAGGGCTCTAAGAATGATTCGAGGTACGGTCTATGCTTACTATGAGCTTCCGTATCAATATACATATATACCAATCAATCCTTCCTTCCACGAATATTTTCCAAGAACTAGAGTTTCCGATTAATCTGTTGACATGACCCCCACGTTTGGATATACCTTTTGGAGGGGACTCTATATTCATACTTACGCCGACGATGTGATATATCCCGTGAGGTGAGAGTCTCGGTTGGAACCTCTGGGTGGAAGCATCAAGTCATTACGTCATTATATTGGGTATGGACTGGACATTCACAGTTCATACTCAAATTGACTGTATTTGAAAAAAATGTTGTGGTTTCTCTACATTGTTGGAATGCGGTTTTCCTTGGTTGGTGAAAAAAAGGAAAACCCGGGAAACACAGGATAAACTCATGCATAAGAGGGTGTAGATAATAACTTTTGAGTTGGCCAGACTTACCCTCGTGGCAGCAGGATCTTTGAGTTTTCAGTTCCAAACAAGAGTGACAGAGCATGGGGACATCTTTTAAAAAGATGTTTCTAGGACTACCACCCTCTAGGTAGAGGGACTTCTAGTTTGGATAGGTACTACCAAAGGTTTTTTTTCCATATTTCTCCAGAGTTGCAGTACCTTTATCAGCATTGATGAAGAAGGGGAAACCCTTCGTGTGGTTAGAGAGATGTTGGCAGAGTTTTCAAGAGATAAGGTAGAGACTGACTAGTGCCCCCATCTTGAGGCTTCTAGATGAGGGTGTTGGGTACGTAGTCTACAACGACGCATCAGGGACTGAGCTCGGATGTGTCCTAATGTAGGAGCGAGCAGTTATCGCATATGGTTCTCAACAGCTAAGACAACATGAGTAGAACTACACTACCCATGACCATGAGTTAGAAGAAGTGGTCTTTGCCTTTAAGATGTGGTGACATTACTTGATGGGTGAGCATTTTATAGTGTACTCTGATCACAAGAGTTCCAGGTATATCATCTTTCAGAAAGACTTGAACCTGAGACAACGATGTTGGATTGAATTACTCCAGGACTATGACTTCGAGATAGTATATACTCTTGCTAAAGGTAACGTTGTAGCAGATGCACTCAATAAGAGATCTGGTATAGAACTGCTAGGCGAGGCGACGGAGTAGCTGGCCAATTTGCATATATCCTTTGTGGATCGAGATGGAGAAGCTTTTCTTCAGTCTCTTATAATCACTCCCCCACTTCTTTAGCAAGGCACAACGTGGGGATACAGACTGCGAGGCTCAACGTGCTCAGATATCCACAAGACAAACAGCTAATGGATTTTCTGAAGGTGGAGAGCACTTAATCCTTTTCATAGGATGTACCATTGTACAAGTGTCACTTTGGGAGGAAGTGTTGGGGGAGTTCCACACATCCCCACTAGCGGTACATCCAGGAGTGTTGAAGATGTACCAGGATCTCCGATGACAGCACTGGTGGCTGATAATGAGGAAAGTAGTAGCAGATTTTGTCTCTCGGTGCCTCACTTGTCAGTAAGTGAAGGCGGAGCATTGGGTACCAGCAGGCTTGGTTCAGCCTTTAGAGGTCCCATAGTGTATGTGGGATGGGAAATCCATAGACTTCGTGACTGGACTTCCACGTACATCCAGAGGTTAGGATTCTATCTGGGTGATTGTCGACCGACTCACCATGTCGGCCCACTTCATACCGATCAGAGAGCAGGGTTCATTAGAGAGCATGAGATGCCCCCATGTGCAAGAGATTGTGCGACTACATGAAGTACCCTCGAATATTGCCTTCGATCGTGATACATGTTTCACTTCCCGGCTATGGAAGGGGTTGCAAGAGGATTTTAAGACGCAACGTCGTTTGAGCAGCACCTTCCATCCTCATACGGATGGCCAGACTGAGCGGACCATTCATACCATCGAGGACTTTCTACATGCTTGCGTCCTCAACTTTGGTTGAAATTAGGAGGATCACTTACCTTTGGTGAAGTTTTCATACAAAAATAGATATCACACCACCATTGGGATGACACCTTTCAAGGAGTTGTACAGACGACCTTGCAGATCACCTTTGTGCTGGACCGACCCAGGGGAGTCAACCCTCATGGGATAGAGATGGTATGGGCTACCACAGAGAAAGTGCAGACCATCCAGGATCATATGAATACTGCATAGAGTAGGCAGAAGTCTTATGATGATAGGAGACAGAGACCTTTGGAGTTCGAGGATGGAGACCACATCTTTCTATGGGTCTCACCTCAACGACGTATGCAGAGATTTTTTCAGGGCGGAAATTTATCTCCAAGGTTCATTGGACCCTTTCATGTCCTCAACAGAGTTGGCAAGGTGGGTTTCTGCATAGCTCTTCCATCTCAGTTGCATCGGGTGCACAACATCTTCCACATATCCCAGCTGAGGAGATAGGTGCATGACCCTTCTCACATCATCGACCATGGAGAGCAGGACACTGACGATGGGGATATGTTTACAGAGGTTCTTGTAGAGATTGAGGATTGATAGGAGCAGGTCCTTCATGGGTGGTTGATACCTATGGTGTGTATTTTCTGGAAGCACGAGAACCTCCATGAGAGCACATGGGAGCGGGAGGCTCAGATTCATACTCAGTAGCCCCACATGTTTTCCATGTTTTGTTTTGTGGCTTTCGGGGATGAAAATACATGAGATGGGGAGAATGTAAAGACCCCGAATTTATATGTATTTTTTTAATTATATGGGAATATTACGAGTCCGAAAACGTGTGATTCCGAGGCCCAGTATTTCTAGAATGAATTTCTGAACTTTTTTTGGCTATATTCAGTAAACGTGCAAGCGTGTTTTTGTAACTTTTGAACCAGTGCTTCGAATTGAAATATGAGGACACCATTGAACTCACAGCACCGATATTTTCTTAAAGAGACCTTTACATCAACAACATTTGGTCGAGGGTGAAAGAAAGTTTTTCACATTTTTTTGGAAAAATAAAAATAAAAATTGTTTGAAATTTTTATTTTTAATTAAAACTACCCTATGGATGTTAAGTGGTGGGGACCACCTAAAATAAAACTCCCAATTTGAATCCATGGTGGTGGGGACCACCTGAACCCCACTTTAATGGAGAAAACCTCTCAACTTACCATTAATTACTCCTCCCATTTAATTGAGTAAATTAATTATAAAAACTCTAAATTTAATCAATAGTGTCATGTAATTATGGTGTCAACTTAAATTAGACATATTTTAATTTAGGTTGGCATTTCATCTCTTGGGATTTTCGGGAGTGTATTTGGAAAATGTAGGAGATTTGGAGAATCGTGGAGAAACACATCCTCCAACGAAGAAAGCACTCCACAATTGAAGAACAAGGACAACGTTAGAGCCGACTTCGGAAGAGACTTGCAAAAGCGAGGAACGCCGATGACACTATTCCCAAAGACTTTGTCTCCTTCCTCACAACCTCCGTCAACAAAACTCTGAGGAAGGGGCTTAATTATGTGTGATTATGATTCCCATGTTCATTGTTTCTAAATAAATAACACGAATCAAATCTCTAACTAGTTGATCCGCAGATGATTTATTTTTGAGGGTTTTGGAATAATCATTTCTAGAGGTTATATGGTTTGACTTTCTTCATACAAGATTAATTTAACTACTTTCTACTGCCCTAACGAGGAGCGTGTGGGCCAAATGAACATGAACTAACCTTTCTACATATTTCTTGAGTTTTTGTTGTGTTCCTCACAATAGAAGAAGGTGGAAAGCCGTGCCGGCAAATGACACCGATGGGACTCAGATACGGTGGTCAGAAAACCACCGACCGCGATGAAGGTAACGACATAACTGTGGCCCCCATGTCGCACTGCGGCCCTCGCACCACCCCGTGGCCTGCGCGACACCCCGCGTCCTGCACGCCGCCCCACGGACCCCATGCCTTCCCACGACACCTGTGCCGTCCCGGGCTGCACCGCGGCCCGCGGGCCGCACCGCGTTGCGCGCGCCGCCCCGCAGTCGTGACCGCTAGGCTGAGCCACCCAGCGCGGGCTCGATTTTAGGGGATACGCCTTTCGGTGCTAGTCGCCAGCCCCTGACCTATGTCCAAATCCTTTTTTTATTTCTTAAAACCACTTTCAGAGGGATGTGGGAACCCAAACATTGTCCAAATCAACAGCAGTCATGAAACTCAATATTCAAAAACATACAACATCGATCATGAAATTCAAAATTCAAGATCAAAAGAAAGGAAATAATCACCTAGTAAACCTCCTACAAATCTCGCGATCGACATCACTGTCATCTCTGCCAAAAAAATCACCGTCGTTCGCGAATAGCGACGAACCAAAACCACAAAGCATTAGGAAATCCATGACGTCGAGTCCAAGCCATAAACCGTGCTGCACTAGACCCTTGATCCACCCTCACAGGGAAACCAGCAGAACTAGGGCAGGCCACCCGACGACATCAACACCGCGAGCCGAACGGCCTTCCGGCCTCAAACCATCCAAAACATCCACACAGTAAGAAAAAAAATGCATACAAAGAAACAAAACCAAAGGCCATCACCAAACATCAACCACCTGAATCATTAGATCACGTCGGAAGAAGCCCGCAGATCCGGATGCCACCTCTACAACCGCACATGGAGACATCCACGCTAGAAGAATCCCGCCTGATATGAGCCGAGACGAAGCCCGTCGCCACCCACACTCGAGGAGACCACAGATCCTCCCAAAGCACACATGCGAGACACACAACAAAAACCTCTAACCGAAGCAGACCAGCACTCGACCATAGACTTCACCAAGCCTCCATTGAAGCCGGGCCCACCGAAGATCGTGAGTCTTCGGAGTCATAAGGGCCCGATGTTGACAACCATCCACGACACTGCCAGAGTACCCGCAAAACCTCGAAACAACGAACCCGAACCTCAACGATGCTGAAAACTGAAATCAAACCACAGAGTTGCCACAACTAGAGGAGTATTCCACGAACTCGCTGAGAACCGAGGAGTGGAACTGTAGATGACTGAGAGCAGAAAGGCGACGACGGGAAAACCCTATCACCACGGAGGAACCCCTTATGGGTGCATCCCCATTTTCCAAATATAATCAGCCCTTGACCTATGGAAGGCTGGCCCGACAAAGTCACGACATGGGCCATGAGGGTCGGATCATGGAAAATTTAATGCCTCCATAATATGGTTAGCTTTGAATATAAAATAATCAATAAATTTGTCACTCGAACCCACCTCTCCACCACCCTATTTCGACCCAAAAATTATTTTAGCTCCTCAAATATCTTCCCAAACCTAGCCTACTCATTCTACCCACGTCCAAGTGATGATGTTCTCATCAAAATACCAAATCTAGGGTCCTCAATGGTGTTTCATGGAGAGGATATTCAAGAGGTAATTTTCTCAATGCACCTCTCTTAATTTCTATTCATTTTTTCACTTTATCATCACATAATTCACTCATCAATGAATGAAAACTCAAGAATCATAAACATACTTGAGTTTTATGTTTCTAATGGAATTTATCATATCCATTTCTTTTATCACCTCCTCTTATTCAAAGAAAGGAAATCGTTGTCCAAGTTATGCTGGTTAATCACCTATGTGAATAATAGTTTTGTTTCTTTTCCATTACATCTTTTATGGCTGGTGTTAAAAATATTTATCAGGTTAAATAATATTTAAATATTTATATCATAACCTATTTCATATTCTTTAAATTTTATATTAAACATACCTTCATGCTCTCCATACTATTGTCATACGATAGCTTCGTTTGGGGACGTGTGGACTACTACCTCTGCAAAATAATGTGTTTGTTTACATGTCAAATGGAATGTATTAAGGATTTTTTAGTAAAAATATATGATATAAATGAAGTATTAATTTTACGATAATTATATTATATATGTATACCTAATAATATAAATTTCATTTAATTTCTCTCTTTCAATATGATAGGAAAAACAAAAATCGCATTGATTCATACGTATGGCATACCATCTCTATAAACAGTGTTTTTAGATTATTTTCAAATATTGTTACAAATAATTATTTAATGAATATATAATATAATTATATCATGTTTTATATTCTAGAGATAATTTACTTATGACCACATGGACTATTGACATCATACAAAGTTCATTTAGGACTCAAGTAACGAATATCAACAAAACGTTCCACATAAACTAAAATAATTATGTAATTGTTATAACATGGTAATAAGTGATATAAAATGTATAATAAACTTGAATTTTTTTCTAAATAAAGTGTAAATCAGCCCAAGTTTTTTATTCAGGAATATAAAGAACATATGAGACAAGTCATACTATTGTTTGGGTAAAATTTCTACTTCTTGATTATGTAGTAAAAATATTATGTAAGAAATGAATTTTTAATATGTTAAATTTTATTTATATATTTAATATAATTCAATGTTTATTTAAAATAATCTTTTTATATAGACTGTTTGACTATCTATACAAAATGATGAAAGGAATGTTTTTAACATATATGGCGATGATGACATATTTTTTGCTATAACCATTATTTTATATTTGGATTACTCTGTATGGATTAATGTTTTCAAAAAGAAAATAAAAACCATATTAAATTTTCATTTATTTTGGTATTGAAAATGTTTTTTATAAGGGATTTATTATGTCAATATCTTGAAATGATATATTGTGATTGAAATATGGAAATGATATTTTTCCCTTATGTCTGATTTAGGTGTTGTTATTATGTTTTGGTTTTTGTTCATTGCTTATGTATATAGGTGGTTATGTGATAAATTAGGATGGATTATCCCATTATAGCTCTCCAATTCATTGGGTAGTGAGTCATAGTTAAATGATATGGTTTATTCAAAGAGTGTTAGGGATTATATAGTGATCTATATTACAAATGTAACCATGAAGGTTACTCTATTTGTAATAGTGAAATCTAAAATGTAAGTATGATATGGATTCCATAAGTTAGATTTATGATTTATGATTTAAAAGAAGTATTTTCATAAATCTTATGATTTCATGAGGTATGATTCTATTGGTGAAAAGTGTGATTTTGTGAAAATATTTTCTGGAGTTTAAAATATTCATAGACTAACAATTTCATTCCTTATTTACATCCATTAAAGAGATTTTTCTACTTATACCAAGTTTTTGAAATGTTTTCCACAGGGTATAAGGATTGGTATGTGAAAGGAATAAGTCCATAATATTTTTTTCTAGAAAAATAATCATGTTTTATTTTAAATGTTTTAAATTTTGAAAAAAATGGATACTATTTTGGTAGTATCCTATTATATGATTATGGGATGTTTTGTATTAATTAGGACCTAATTATCTAAAAATATAAACCTAAAAATATCCTCAATGTGAAAAAAAATTAAATTATTGAATAATATAAAGATTATGTAATGTTTAATAATTTCTCCTTATACAAGTCTTTCCTTAAAATGCGGCAAAACCTCCTTTTAGAATAATACAACATCATTATTCTTAAAACTAGATTTTTTCTTGTTTTATTACTATAAAAATTATTTCATGAATTTAAAAACATTTTATATAATTTAGAAAATATAAATTTCATTAATACCATTGACTAATACTTTGTTTTTTAATTCATTACGATAAAATTTCATTTTGGTGGTAAATGTATTTTTTTTCGAAAAGAGATCCTTTATATTAAATTGGTTATTATTATTTTTTTCTTATTAATTGGCCACCAAATAAATAATTATATATATACATTTGTAAACCATATTTTTATAATTAATTTAATCTTATTCAATCCATCCATTCCATCTTCTAGGTGATAACTATCATATTAAATATTAATAGTATGTTGTTGTTTCGTAAAAATTAGTCTTACGTATAACACACATTATCTAAGAAAATTGATGTTTCATGAAAATAAAGAATAAATTTGGTGTTTATTAAAACACAAGATAAACTTTTCATTGTGTGAAATGAAATCTATCAAATAATTATTTTAATTTTTGTGAAGATATTTCTTAAAATAATTTGATGTTGCATTATACCCCCTAAAAATAAATCCCACCCTCTAAATTCATTTTGGTTGTAAAATTATTAACATTTTTAGAATTTATTTATTTAAACGCACATTTAAAAAATGAAATAACGAAAATATCCCTTAAAAAAGGGTAAGTGGGAAATATAAAATTTACATGAAGGTATACATAAATAGGTCTCAACATAGGATAATATAAGTGGTAATGGAAGCAATTCATAAAAATTAATGGAGAGTGATTCAGGTCATTGATCAAAAGGGAGTGAATGATCAATGGAAAGTCAATGTAATTAAAACTATAAATAAGTGATAATCAAAAGGACATCTTTTAATTTGAAATGAAGATACTAGGATATTTTTTTTTCAAGATCCTTTTTCTAGAGTTAAGGAATTCTCTTACCATCAAATCTAAAAGAATATGGACATTTATATATATGATGTATAAGATTTAATCCTTTAATAAATTTGCAAAACAATCTAATATTTTTTTTAAATTACGAGTTTTCAATAAGAGATTCTAATTCCCAATGAAATAAAATCATCTTTTAAAGACCACATAGCCACAAAAAGGATAGTCAAATGATTCCTCCTGTATTTAGACATTAACCGAAAAAATGGTTATCACATGGTAAGAAAATTCCAAAAATGAGTAATCCTTAATATTATACACTAATATTCAAAATTAAATCGTAATACTGAATTTTAAACTGAACTATTCCATAAATAATTATCCCTAAAATTCATCAAATAATTCATGACTATGTTTGAAAACCAATGATTATAAATATTTGATCATATAATCTTCTATGATAAATCAAAAATTATTTTTAAAATAAAATACCATATGTTTACAAAATAATATTAATCTTTACCTATAAAAAAACTTCATACTAACCAATACATTATGTAGGTATGTGGTAGGTGTGAAACCCTTATCATCCTTCGATCATGGGTTCAAGCCCCACTTCCTAGTTGAATGAGATGGATTGTCACCCAGGATAGGGTTGTACTAATATTTTATTTAAACCAGAAAATAATTCCTCCCAAAAAAACACTTTCTGTTGATCTTAGGGTTTAAAAACACATCAAAAAAACTTCTCCCAAATTACCCTTATTAACCTCAAAATTTTTTAAAACATAAAAACCTCAAATGATAAGTCTTATAATTTGAACTTATGATCATGCCTAATCTTGTAGAGGTTTGATGGTATCCAAAACTCTTAGTATAACATCACGTTAAAAAAATCCTAAAATATAAATTTATCTAAACCAACCTTTGATACCAACTAAAATAGCCTATAAACTGCACTCCCATATCTTGTGATGAAATCAATAACATTAAATTCCCCACTATGATGCTGATAATTTTGACCCAATTATTTTCATCAAAACAATATAAAATCAAAATTAAAACTTAGATAACTGAGATTATAGAGGAATTTTTATGTTTAGAGTTTTATATAATTTAGAAAAATCCTATATAAAATAATACATAATTAATCAAATGAACATTTCTAAAATGTAACCCATCTTTTATTATTTGAAATTTGGTCATCAAATTCCTCCTTGTGAAATAATTTATATAATTAAATCATTCAACCACATTGTTTAAAACTTGGGGAAAAGGTAACATAATAAGGGAGATCTCAAATTCTCATTAAGGTTAAACATAATAATTAACAATTGATTGTCATCAATGATCATAAGAGTGGATAAGTGTATGATGAAATACTCAAAGTAAATGAGTGAATCATAAAAATACTCATAACCATGAAAACTAAGATCATGAAATATAAATACATGCCAAAGGAACGAGTCATTTAAATCAATAATCATGTTAAATATGATATCAATCTTGTTCATGAGAAGCATTATAAACTGATATAAAGAATAACAAAAACATGTACGTTACTTTGGACATCATTTTCACTTAACTCTTACAATAAATCTTACAAATGGAATAACCATATGGTTAACTTGCATTCCCAATGCATTAGAGGGATATCACGAACCCACCCATCCTTGTATTAACATGGAACTTCACATCATAGTTTTATAACATAACCACCCATAATTGGTTTATAACATAACCACACTTTAATGTATAAATACCATTACAAAGTAATAACACATACAAGATTTATTTTCTTCAAATACTCAGAGGAAAAACCATTATCTCTTTTATAAATTGATTAATCCTTGGAAAAGAAATGGGTTCTATAACAATTTCTTTGAAACATGATTAACCCATGGAAAAAGAAATTGGCAAGAGAACTATATATCATAAAAAATATTATTCCATAAAAAAATATTAAGGCTGATATCAATGTTAAATATCCTAGTGGTGGATAAGTAACAATAAGGGTTATTAAAATTGAATAATGTAAATACCATTAAAATACCATTAAAAAATTCATAACGAAAATATCCTTTTCATTTTGAAAAACTGTTTTTAAAACCTAATGTTTTAATATAATTTTTTTAAAAAACATCCTTGAAAAAATATAAATTATGTTTTAAAAATACATTCAAGAATTTCTTGAGGAAAATATCCTTTAATATTTGAATAAAATTTTTTAAAACATAAATAATTTTGTGAATAATTTTATTTAAAACAAACTTGGAAACATATAAATGAATATTTAAAAACCATTTAATAAATTTAATTGAAGAAAACATCCTTTTATACTTGAGAAATATATTTTAAAAAAATTTTGAAAACATTTTTAGAAAAATTTCTTTTGAAAGAACATAAATTTTCAACCAAAATTTTAATATATATGAATAATTTTTTAAATTTTATTAAAATTCTTATTTTTTATATAGTATGTTAAATCAATTTTATATAAGTTGAGAGTAAAGTTAAGGGTTTTGTCTCAAATTTCTTTATTTGAGACATGTTTTATATTATGTAACTATTTTTTTTATATGGTGCATATTATACCTATTTGAATTAGGATTTCATGATTATATCTTTATTCAAGGTATATAATGTTTCATTTCACATTTTCTATTTAAAATATTCGTTGAATCATATTTTATAAAATTTGATGGGTGTTTCTTAACTAAATACCCTTTCATTGAGTTATAAAATTTCTTCTTGAACTTAATTTTTGTAATTTAGATAAATTATTCACTAAGATTTAATTATTTTTTATTTCCTATTTCTTTGGGGAGTTACAAAACTATAATATAAACCCCATTTTAAATGTTTCTCACTTCATGAATTATGATGTTTTTAAGGGGTTTTGAGTCAATATCCATTCATTGAGGAAATATTTCCGGTTATACACCTATAATTATTTTATATGATGTAATTTATGCCCAATTAAATTATATTATTATTATTAATCTTACATTAATTTCATTTAAAATTCATTTTCTTGAATACATTCTCCCAATTCTTTTGATTTAATTTTTACCAAATTTGTAAGGGGATTTCATTACTCAACTTATTTTCTTCATTCACAATTGTTTCCCTTTGACTAAGCTATTAAAATATTGATTTACTATATCCAAGGGTGATATTATATTTAATTTCATACATATTTTTTATGTAATAACAATATTATATCAAATACATTCTCTTGATGAATTCCTTTCTTCATAAAATTTGGTGATGCTAAGAATAATTCTCATCATCTCCAAATGAGTAGTTTTTATTCCATGTGCATATTTTATCCTCCCAAAAAAATTCTCCCTCATATATGAAAAAACAATTATGAGTTATATTATTTGATATTTAAATTTACCTTTTCCTAATTTCAAAAGGATTTTTTGTCATCTTTTTTACGATGTTGTTTTTCAACAATAGAATTTTGAGATAAAAAAGGGGTTTGTCTTTTCATGGTCATATGTTTTGTCATGAACTCCATAATTCCTAGATATAATGTTCTTTGTATTCTTAAATTTTAGACTATTTATTATTCCTTTCTTAATTAACTATTTATTTTAAAAAGTTTTCATTTCCCGTTATTGGAAATTACTTTTCAATGTGACCTGTAACTTTATCTTTTATACCAAAATGAAAAGATTTTTTTAAAAGATTTTTTTTGATTTCACTTCCATTTTCATCTTTATATTCAAGAGAATTAATTAATTATAAATTATTTTTCATGAATCAACCTTTATATTCACTTATTAAATAATCTTTTAGGGTTATAAAATTTTGGGTATCAACCGATTACATTCTTGAAGAGAAATTTGGTGATATCTTCTTGAAATGTTATAAGAACCATTTTCTTCCAATTGGTTATTTTTTATAAGATAAATTATTGATTTAAAGTGACACACATCTATATGGATGATTGATCGGAGGTGTTCTATATCAACCTCCAATGTATCGGTTAAGGATTTATATCTCATAATATATATATTTACAGAAATTATTAATTTTTTCTGCGAGCATGGGTGTGAGTGAATGGATCACAAAGATGCTGTTTTCCTATTATTGGGTTGTTAAATATTTTTATGAATAATTTAAATATTTGGATATTTCCACAACTTAAAGGGTGTATATAGTAGGATTTACAAAAAAACAAATGGTATACATAATTGAATTTTCCAAAACATAAAAGGTGTATATTGTTGGGTTTATTCAAAAATATAAAGTGTAGAAATGTATCATTGATTTAAAATTTAAGGGGTGTACATGATTTGTTTTATTCACAACTTAAATGATGAGAAAACTTGTAATTGTTCAGAAATTGGAGTGTGGTGATTATTGGGTTTATCAACAATATGTTGATTCCACGTGCTTAAATATTTTTTTCCATAAATAATTAAATAAGATATTTCTCACATGATCATATTTTATAATGTTATTATGATCTAAAACATTTTGATATGTTGAACAAATTAATATTACTTTATTTTTTAGCAGACCCCTTTCATATGTTTGTAATATCTAGGTTATAAAGATAAGTATAACATTTGAGAAGTATTGAATGGATTCTAGTGTGGTTAGACAATAGAGAAATGTTAAAAAGTATAGTAAAGTATGTTTCTAATGTATATAATCCTCCAAGACACTAAATAATTCATTATTTGTAATGTTAAATTACATGGGAGATATAATGTAAACAAAATGAAGGTAATTTGTAAAATATTAAAGTTTAACATTCCATATCTCATTTGGTATCGAAGCCAATTGTAAATTAGGTGTTTTTAGTGTTGGAAATTGGAGTATGGGTTTGGGGAATCTCATTTGGTATCAAATAAGGGTTTATTTTTAGAATGTATGTTGAGAAAACTATAACAACCTCAGATTTTAGTGATTTTTTGAATTAATTTAATCATTTGTTATTACTCATTTCACACAACACTGAAAATAGCTTTTCACTAAGACACAAATTCCTTTCACATTGATCCAACTTGGAATATTTTACATGAAATAAAATCTTGGAATATTTTTCTTGTAAAAACAAGGATATCATACATTACACACAAGATTGATCTTCCTTGATGGCTTGCATAATATGCAAGACCGAGTGTTACCAAACTATAATATATTATTAAAAATAAAATTATAATGAGATATAACATATAAATTATGTTTATAGATATGAATAAATTTAAATATATTATGAAAATATATAGTGTACATAAATATAATATGAATTCCTTGGTTACCAATTAATGAATATGAAACTGATTAAATATAAAGGAAAATATTGTCATTATCACAAAGCTATTTTTACCATGTAAACTAAAATAATTCAAAATTTGTAAGTGATATTAAGGTAATTTATATGTTATATATTCAGTAAATTATTTTTTATATTCATCCAATAGATTCTATAGACATAAGATAATAACAAACCCAATTTTATGCATAAAAACATATTTTTACTATATAAAGGTAGTTTTATTCCTTTTAATAGAGAAACATTTTTAAATTGAATTTTTGGAACTGATAATGATTTTATATGTCAAAATAAACATAATATTTTTATGTGATAAATAAAAATTATGCTAGTATAAATTTTTTATATTTTTATGTATGGTTTCATCTTTTAATGAATAGTTAAAAATACTGGATTTTATTTCAAAACCTCATTTTCATCTAATTTATTTATAAAGTTAAATTATCTTTATAAATTATTTAATAGTATATTTAGAAATTATTATTAAAAATTAATCCAATTTAGGTAATTGGAACCAATTTCACATTGAAATTGGATATAAAAACTTCGCAAACTTTTGATCAGTTTTACTTTAAAAACCTGTAGTGTCGTCCCGACGTTAAGATTAATTTTAAATTAATTTCTTCCAATTATGTGATTAGAATTTGGAAAAATAGATTCCATATTTGGAATCATCATAATTTATAATTTCTTATAAGTTCAACATTTTTTTACCAAAAATTTTATTGAGAGTAATTATAATTAATTAGATCGGTTAAGAGAAAAATTAGGTTAATAAAGTACTAAACCTTAAATTTAAGACCCAAAATGACCTAGAAACTTATACATCACCCATTTTTGTCCATATTTCGACCATATAATCAATTTTATAGAACTTGTTAAATTATTGAATCCACTTGAAACATTAAAGAAGTGGGTGGAATTCTTTCATTAAATATTTAAAAAAGTGCCACTCTTCCTCCACTATTAGAGGGCACTACCTATACCCATTTCTCACAGCTCTCAAACCTTTTATGTTTGGCCAATATCTACCAAAAAATCTTCCAAAAAATATTTATTTACACCTTTATTAATCCCTTAAGAAGCCTTTTGGCTAAAACCAAAAGGAGTTACATGATTTAGAGGTAACGTCTTCTCTCTAGATCCTTTCCATTATTTCCCTCATTCACCCCTCTACTCTCTTTGTTATATTATTATGTAAAAAATATAATAATTAATATAAAATTATGTTTTTATGAAAATATTTCTACCTAAAATTACAAAAATCTCCATATAATGGTTACCAAACATACTATTTAACTACTAGAAAAACAGGCTATGACTATAGACCTATAACCACGGTTTTAAAACTGTGACTATAGGTGGCTACAACCACGGTTATGTGACTTATAGCCATAGTTTTAAAACTGTGTCTATAAGCCTTTTTTCATGGGCTATAGCCACGGTTTTAAAAAATGTGGCTATATCCCACACCTATAACCACTATTTTCAAAACCATGGCTATATGTATTTTTTTAAAGGACTATATCCATGGTTTTGAACACGTAGCTATAGGTCTCCCACCCTGGCCTGAGAGAAAAACATTTACCACCAAAAAAATGGAAGAAGAACAATTTCCATAGTTTTTTGTATTTTTCCATGGTTTTTAATAATATATATAACATATTATATAGATATATACACAAAATCCTTGGTGGTGTAGTGGTTAGTGCGCTGGAAGATGTAGGGAAGGTGTTGGGACAAAATCCGGCTAGGTACACATTATTTTTAGGCTATTTCCATGGTTTTATTGGGATATAGACATAGTTAAAACCATGGAAATAGGTCTCTATTACCATAGTTAAAACTATGGACATAGTTCAACTTCCATGGTTGACAATGGAGACACCTATTGCCACAGTTTTCAAAACCATAACAATCCGCCACCTATAGCCATGGTTAAAACCGTGGCAAAAGGTTTGACCACACTACCATGATGATAGTGGACAAGGTTGGGAAAAACCAGGGTCGTAGCCTATAGACACGGTTTTGGTACCTATTTCCATGGTTTTGAACCATGGAAATATCCTTTTTTCTAGTTGTGTTTATGTGTATGACGAACTACTACCTCATGAAATGATGATTGTTTGTTTGTCCATTACCACCAATAATGGTGGCCATTATGATGTAAAATATATTTATATGTATTATATATAATATTTATTATATATTTTTGATTATTTATTAATTTTTACAACACATACCTTCCTACTTCCCATTGGTGTTAATACGATAATATCCTTCGAGGAAGTGCGGACTACCACCACCTCAAAGGGATGTGATTCATTCACACACCCCATGGAATTTTTTAAGGATGGGTTTAGTGAAATTATATGTTATATATAATAAATTAATTATTCTATAATAATTATATATATATACATATATATATATATATATATATTATTTACATACTTCTTTTCAATATGATAATAAAAACAGAAACAATGTTCTTGAATACGTATAACTTACAGTCTCCATGAACAGTGTATTCCATTTCAAACATCATTATGATATATATTATTGTAATATATATAATGTTTATAAATTTTATTTATATCATTATATACATTTTTTAATCATGATATAAGTATAATAACCAATGATATAACAAATTAAGACACATGCGAAAAACCAAGCAAATATTACCCTAAGCGAAATGAAAACATAGGATCCTTAACAAGAAGGTAATATAAGGTCATAATAAAACCATATATAAAAATTGATATAATAATATTATTATGTAAAATATTTGTAATAAACTTATATTTTTTGTACATGAATATTGTATGAGTACGAAGGGAATCAAGACATAATGTATGGGGATTTCATCTAACATTTAATTTCCGTGAGATACATGTTCTGTTTACCACTCTTTTCTTTTGTGTGGTGTGTGTACATCCCATGATTTTTTATATGTATATTATACTTAAATATATGGGTATTAACATATATATTTTATTATCCTTCTTTAATGGGGTTTAAATCTCAAAAGTAACCAAATCACTAAAATGTTTTGTATCAATTTTCATTCTTTAAGAATCATGTTTTTTTATGGGCCAAAACTCTTTTTCAAGGAGAATATATTTCAATTTTTCATGTAACATCATGAATATAAATATTTTAATTATATGACATTCTTTAATTAATTTAGTTTTCTTACATGGAGAGTATAAACCCAAGATACCAAGTTATAAGAGTTTATTAAGACAATCTCATTTCTTTTTGATATTGTTTATGTTTATGATTCCTTTGATGAAATATTCTGATACATCTCTCAAGAATATTCATAAGTTTTATTATCCTATTTTATTTCATGATATGCTCATGTATTGGTACCATATTCTACTATTTGGTAAACAAGATAGTTTTAAAAATGTTTTTATGAAATCTTGACTTTACCCTTTCTTCGGTCAGAAATCTAGGTTTTCTAAAAAGGGTTTCTAAAAATATTATACCATTATCCTATTATATATAAAATAAATTTTTTCCCTTTTGTATTTTTTTCAATATTTTTAAGGGAATATTCTTGTCTCTTTCTGAACAAGGAACTTTTTTATCCTTTTTAGTGTACAAAAGGAATGTTCTTTTGACCTCATATGACATGTACAGATTTATCTACCATCATTTCTTCAAAGTTATCTTTGAATTTTTAAAAGGTTAATCTTTAAAAAAAATTCTAAAATATAGTTTAAAATAAAATGGTTTTCAAAATGTTTTCAAGTTTCTTTTATATGTTTTTAAGAAAAATGTGTTTCAAAATGTTTTCAATATTCTTTTATAAGTTTTAAGGTACAATGGTTTTCAACATGTTTTCAAGATATTTTTATAATTTTTCATATTCTATTCGAAGAAAAAAGTTTTTAATATTTTTTGAAGCTTATTTTAAAGTTTTCATGGAAAGAGGTTTTCAAAATTATTTCTTGCATTCTTTATAGGTTTTCAATTTATTTTCTAATAAAAATATTTTTAAAATGTTTTATGTATTAAAAACAATTTTTTAAATAAGATAGGATAATTTCCTCAAGAAAAGTTTTTTAGAAGATATTTCAAAATTATTTTCCATATAATATGACATTTATTGGTTTTACTCATGTTAATCTAAAGGTTCCATCCATATCCTTTTTATTAATGGGTTATTATTGATGTCATGGTTTTTATGAAACCCATATCTCCTTCATGGGAATATATATATTAAATCCATTAATCTTTCATGGTTTATGGTTTTGATGAAATGATTATAAAACCTGTGATTTTTTTATAGGTTGTGATGTGTTTACATTTTTATGAAACCCATTTCATTTCATTGGTTATGATATGTTTATTTATGATCTTGTGGAACATGTTTTTATGATTTCATTATGTTATGGGTGGGACCTATATCTCCCTCCAATGCAATGGGTAAATTTTTATATCTAATGAGATAAACTAATATAGTCTTGGGAGTGAACCTTGACTAATTTGATGGCCATGGGAGTGAACCATGACTACCAAGATGGAATGATCAGAGAACTCATGTTACTATGATGGCCATGGGAGTGAACCATGACTACTTTAGTGGTATGGGGAGTGAAACCATAACACTAAGATAGCATTGGAAGTGATTCCTTGGATACTATTGAAATCATTATATTCTTATGTGTTTTCCACAATTCCATGTGTTATTCTTAAGTTATGTTTTCATGGATAATGCTCTCTATTTCATTATGATTCATGTCTTATGAACTACCAATATTTATGACATGATATCGGTTATCATCATTGATATACAGGTTGAGATATTCTGTTTTCATAATCACATTATCATACCCTTATGCTCATGTTTATGTTTATATGTCTCCCTTGTTTACCCTTACTGGGAATTTTAGCTCACCCCTTTTATGTTTCCTTTCTCCCAGGTTATGATGATATATACTAGCTTTCATATGTCTAAGAATGGTTTTAGTCAAGAAGAACTTAGGATTAGATGATGTAGTTCACATATGTAATAGTGTTTATGTTTCTATATTTCAAAAGGCACTATACTAACTATGGTGTTTGGGTATCTGTTTTATGTATAATTTCAGTATTCGACAAATGTTATGTAATGTCAATGTTTTGAAAAGAGAGGTTCGAAATAGTTGGTATCAGAGAAAAGGTATAGTTAAACTTTGGAAACTAGGATGAGAAAACTTTAGTGAGATCCATAGGTATATTTATAAGGATATATTTAGGGATGTCTCTAAGTATAAGTGTAAGGATGAGTTAATGTTTAAGAAAATATCCTGGAATTTGGGAAAGGATAGAGTGAGTGGTTTCCTAGTAATACGTGATTCTCTAGATACTATAGGTGGATGTGTCTCTGGAACATATGTTCCTAGGAGTAACATCTCCGAAAAGATTTTCCAGGCTTGACTCGGGGTAATCAAGTACATGATAATGGGCCTTGTTGCACACCTGGTTTGACACTCCCCTGGGATATTCTTTGGGAATTCACAAACTCTTCACGAACCATTATGAGGGATTTATAAATAAGTTGGATACGTATAACCAACTATATTCCTAAGGTTTCATATATTAAGAAAGTTTTCATGTTTTAGATATACTATAAGTAATTATTTTCATAACTATGTGGTTTTCTGCTATGATAAGTAATTCTCACACAATGATTTTCATTTTAGTCAATGCTGGGAACTGGATTAATGTTGAATGTGTGGATGAATTGCAGATGAGTAGAAAAATGAGATGATCAATAGAGTGAAATATTTTGTGATCATGCCTAATCAGTTTTCACATAACATGATTACAAATGTTTACCTTAACCAACTCTTAGACTCGCCATGGAAGAAAAAGAATGAGTTCGCTGAGAGATCGAGTAATGGAAATCATGGAGGAAAGAAGATTTAGTTTCCTTTGTGTCATGAATGTGGAAAGAATAACCTTTGTGATTGTCTTAGTTTAAAATTAAGATATTTTAATTGTGTAAAATAAAGACACAATGTAAGTGACTATAGGAAAAAAATGAAGAGTTATTTTGATGGAATGTATGAGAAAATTGGCCTCCCTAAGTCATCATCAAAGGTTAAGTGTTTTAAGTGTGGAGTAAATGGTCATTAAGAAACTCAATGTCCCAAGAGGAATGTTCCTGAAGAGAATCATCAGGGTGGTGTGAGTAATGGTTACATTGCTAATGATAAAGAGACTATAGAAGAAATGTGGAAGGAAATAGGTATTGTGTAATAGGATGTGTTAACCTTGTTAATGGCATAAGGATGAAGTGGAATGATCAATGTTTTTATGTATTTGGATTCAAAAGTTTTGAATGTTGAAATATATATGGATTGTTCTAATTATGTTTTTTCTTATTATTTATAAGTTTATATTGAATGTTACCTATGGACTGGTGAGGTGATTTAATGATAAGGTGATATTTTCAATAAGGTAAGGTAATCCTTATTATGTTCTTTATGTTAAGATAATGTTGTATAGATAATGATACATGGGATATGGATAAGTAAATTAGACTACATTTATTACCTTGTAAATATGTAGGTATTTGTTGATTGGTGGTTAATGCTGTCACTAATTAATTTTGTAGTATTTTTCTATTTAAGGAATAGATCCAGTAAACTTTTTAATAACGAATCATGCATGTTCTCTAAAAGGATTTACAGTATTTCATATTATTACCGTGTTTCTAGAGAATATATGATGAGGGTATTCACTTGTCTAAAATGTGACAATCAAGAAATACATTTTTTATACAGGTTAATAAATGTTGAGCTTATTTCATGACACTCTTTATAATGTTTTGGATGTTCATCTTTGAGAAAGGTTAAAAGGTTAACCATTCTGGAAAAAAATTAAGGTAAAATTTAGAGGACGTATTTTTGCACTATTTTTGTAATGAAAACCTTGGTTAAAATGATATTTAGTGATTAAGATTATTTAACGGATATCTATATTTTATATATTTTGAAAAGGAAATCACGTCTTTCAGGTTACAACCAATCAAATCCCAAAATTCCGCATGTCTTAAACCATAAACGAAAGATGATAAGGGTTTCAGGCCTACCACTAGCCCATGTGATGCCCAGATTAATGTATATTTATTTTTAATGAATAAATATTAATGATGAACTAGTATTGTTACTTTTTTTGTTTATGCATATTGATTTTGAATATACCAATAGTTATAATTTTTCATTCTTTTATGGGCCTTATGAGTCATTAAGAGTGTATTTTTGTGCTTTCTTCATGAAATTCAATTTTTGGACATTCATTACATGAGGTTAGGGATGTATTCGAAATTTTTCAAAGCACAACTCCAGAATGATATTTTGTTTACAGAAATTTATCAAGAATTATTCAACATTATTATAGTGATCAATCTTTTTTTTCTAATACCTTCATTTTCATTGAGTCGATGGACTTTTAAATCATAATTGATTTATGAATTTGAGGCCCTAAAAATTCCTTTAACTAATAAATTATTTGTGATTGATGAGGTCAATCACTCTCTATTAATATTTATGCCTTTTCTCTATGTCCAATATTCACTCCCAGCCTATGTTTTTCTATGTGGAAATCTTGTTATAGGTTACTTTGGGTAACCATTACTGTTCTAAATTTCCCTTTTTATGGGATATTTTTTAGAAATTTTTATGATGTGGGTTTCTATGATTGAAACTTTCATCTATTAAAAATTTTATTACCTAGATAAGGTTCGAGGGAAAATTCATTTTAATGGGGGTATAATGTAACACCATAATATTTTGGTGATTTTTTTGAATTAATTTATAATTTTTATATTATTCATTTTACAAAACAATAAAAATATATTTTCACTAAGTCAAATATTCATTTCCCACAGAGATAACTTGGAATATGTTATATGCAATCCCCATATGGAATACGTTTCAGGGAACAACAAGGATAGTGTAAGTTACATGCAAGATTGACCTTCCCCATTGGCTTACGTAACATGCAAGAACCAGTGTTACCTAACTATAATATATTATAAAAAATATTATTATTGTGAGATATATCCTAGAAATTGTGTTTATGGATATTAATATTATTAAATAAATTATGAAAATATGTGTTGTACACAAATTTAATATGAATTCATATGTAACCAATTAATGAATATGAAATATAAAGAAAAATATTTTTAGTCACAATGATATTTATCCAAGTAAATTAAACTAAATACATTTGGTAGGTGATATTAATCTAATAAATATGTTATATATTCAATTAAATATTTTTTATATTCATACAATAGATTTGATAGACATAAGATAAGAACAAACCCAATTTTATATAGAAAAACCTATTTTTATTATATAAAGGTAGTTTTACCGGCTTTTTATGGTGGAACCTTTTTAAATACATTTTTTGAAAATTTTATAGATTTAATATTTTAAAATAAAATTAATCTTTGAAAGTGATATATAAAATGTGGTTAGGATAAAGTTTTGGTATTTTTATGTAAGGTTTCATCTTTTAATGAATAGTTAAAAATATTAGATTTTATTTCAAAACTAATATTTTATCTAATTTATTTATAAAGATGAATTATATTTTTAAATGGTATAATTGAATAGTTAGATAATATTTTTACCAATTAATCTAATTCAGGTCATCGGATCCAATTTCACATTGAAATTTGATATAAAAACTTAGCAATCTTTTTGTCATTTTTACATTAAGAACTTTTAGTGTCCTCCAAACAAAATTATTAATTTTAAATTAATTTCTACCAATTATGAGATTATAATTTGGAAAAATATATTTTATATTTAGAATTAGAATAATTTAAAATATCTAATAAGTTCAATTTTTTACTAAAATTATTTGTGAAATTTCTTAAAATTAATTACATCGGTTAAGACAAAAATTAGGTTAATAAAGTACAAAACCATAAATTTAAGACCCAAAATGACCAAGAAACTTGTACAAAACCCATTTTGTCCATATTTAGACCCTATAATAAATTTTATAGACTTTTTCCCATTATTGGATACACTAGAAACATGAAAAAATAGGTGTAATTATCTCTTCAAATATTTCCAAGAGTGTCACTCCTCCTCTATTATAAAAGGACACCACCTCTACCAATTCTTCACACCACTAAAACATTTTATGTTTAGCCAAGATCTTTAAAAATATCCGTCCAACATTCCTAACTTCTAACTTGATTCCACCCTTTGGACATAAGGCCTATCAAGGAATCCATTTGGCACAAACCAAAAGGAGTTACCCAATTTAGAGGTAATGTCTTCTCTAAAGCTCATTTCCTTTAATTTTCCTATTCACGACCTCCACTATCTTCATTCAATTATTTTGAAAAAACAGTATCCTACATATACAATGATTTTATTATGAAAATATATATACCTAAACTTACACACACCTATATATAATGGATATCAAACATACTATTTCTATGTATGGCGAGCTACTGGCACCCAAAACGATGACTGTTCATTTCCCCATTTCCACCAATCATAGTGGTCATTATGATAGAAACTATATTTATATATGTTATATATAATATCTATTATTCCTTTAATATTATTTATTCATTTTTAAAAAACATACTTTTTTAATTACCATTTATTTTTAATACAATAATTTCATTTGAGGAAGTGTGGACTACAGCCCCTCAAAGAGATGTGATTAGTTCACACACCACATGGAATGTATTAAGAAAGGGTTTAGTGAAATTATATGATATATAAAATTTTATTAAAGTGAAGGTTGATGAAATATGCTTTAGGAAGGTGAATTTTAGTGTGGAAGGTAACAAAGATTAGTTATTCATAATGACATCATAAACATTGCAAGTATTTTATGTTTCATATCTAAAAAACATGAATAGTTCAGTTATCCAATTGGAGACTAAAAAAATATTAGGTATTATGAAAAATTAATAAATAATGACCCTTCAATTGGGAGATCACAACCATTTCATGTTGGTCCCATTGTAAAAAAAATTACTGTACGTTATAGGGGACCACAAAGAGGAGATTTGGATTCCCGATAGAGGAACAAAGTCCCTAAAACCACTAAAAATGAAAGAGATTACAATGAGAAGGTAAAAGTTTTTTTATAATATAGTATGTTTTTCTCAGAATATTATATTTTCTCTAATGAATTAATATAAATTATAATTAAATGTTTCACTACTCATTCAGAAAATGTCCTCTTCACATGAACATGTTTCCAATCCCTATGAAGAACAAACTATAACGAAGATAACCCTTTGGAAAGATGTAAAGGTAATTTTATGATATACTTTAACTATTTTTTAAAAAATATTATATAATGTAATGTTGATTTAGTTTTCATTATTCCTTGCAGAGGTTTTTAATTTTAGAATATTTATGTCCATATGTCATGCTTTTACAGGAAGAGAAATGATGATTTATTTTCTCAATCACATAGGTAATCAAGATATTCACATAGTAAAATCATTATTCGTATAATTAATGTATTGTTTCATATTTATGTTTTATTTATTTATTTTTATTATTACTGAAATAATAATTGTTTTCTTATACATGTGGATTCTTTTTTAGAAGTTGGGGTGTTATGTCCATCTTTCATGCCTTTCTAAACAAAAAATTCAACAGACTTATTCTCCCTCAAAACCTTTTCACCCATGTAGTGTTGCATTTTCACTTTTCTTCATATTCCCTCCACTACCATTATTGGAAGAGAAATGATGATACCTCTTCTCAATCACATAGGTAATCTTGATTTTTTTCATAGTAAAATCCTAATCCATATAATTAATGTATTATTTTATATTTATGTTCAATTTATTTATTTTTAGTATTACTCACAAAACAATTATTTTCCTATATAGGTGGATTATTTTGTTTGATTTAGGGTGGTCTATCCATATTTCATTTCTTTCTGCACCTAAACTTTCATAGAATTATTATCTCTAAAAAATGTTTCATCCCTACAGTGTTGGAATTTATAATATTTCTTCATGTTCCCTCTATTACTCAATAATAAAGTTAAGAATGATATTTTCATAATAAAATAATTTTCCATATAATTAGTGTATTGTTTCATATTTATGGTTTATTTATTTCTTTTTAGTCCTAATCTTATAATAGTTGTTTTCTTATATAGGTGGATTCTTTTGTTTGGGTTGGGGTGGTTTATTCGAAGCTGATCATGATTGCGAGAGATTAAACTTTGAGCCTGCAACTGAGATAATTACAATAAGGAAGTTCTTCAAGAATGCATTAACCCATCATAAAAAGGTGAATCCCTAATACTTATTTAATTATAATTTTCATCATTTTATCTATTATTTATAAGTTAATTTCATTATGATTTTTATCTCATAATTATTTTTTTCACATATCTTTTGGGATGTCATATTCAGTCAATGTTCATAGCAGAAAAACCATTCTCATTGAAATCCAAATGAGTACATAATACTCATGTGGTTATTAGGGTGACTTATCAAGATATAATGGGCATATGATATTCCTCTAGTATTCTATATTTCGACAATTATAAAGTTTTTTTAGCTGAGAACAATGACTCAGTATATGGTTTTGGAAGTTTGAAAAATAAAGGCAATGGAAATTTATGTAATATTGTCAGTTAGGATTTTTATAAAGTTTAGGAGATGTATGAGTCAAACGTACCTCAATATTCCACACCATCTGACCGATATCAATCTAAGTGCTTATTTTTATTTAAAATTGACATTAATTTTAGTAAAAGAGATAGATTACAAACTCAAAACTGATTAAATATATTCATAGTGTTTTAATACTATAGTACAAGGATCCATAAGTCATTTGTGATGTGTAAAAATCTTCCGAACCTCATTCTGACTCACGATGTACCCGGTATGACTCAAATTGTCATTCATCAGTTTAAAATAAATATTTTAGATTTTTCACTCATTAAAAAAACATGCACAAATTCTCTTGATAATTTATTAAAATAGTTTATAAGTCATTTTTTATTTGTGAGAATCAGTCGCATGTAAAACTGATACACAATGTGATCGGTTTGAGTCAGAGTGCATGTTTCCAGTTTAAAATGACATTTTTGTTAAAAATAAAAGTGACATACTCAAAATCAAGAAAACACATTTGGTTAGATTTGATAAATTTGGAAAATTATGCATATGTTATATGAGATATGTAAAAATAGTCCGACCTCAATCCGACACATGGTGTGACTGGTATGACTGCATGTGCATATTTTTATTAGAAATTAACAGCAATTTTTGTAAAATGGAAAACTCACTTACTCAAAAATGAGAAAACATAGTCAGATCTCTGGATACATTATGAACAAGATTAATAAGTCATTTGTGAGATGTAGAAATCAGTTGATCCTCAATCTAATACAAGATGTGCCCAGTCTGAATCAAAGTATCCATTATCAGTTTAAAATCGACATTTTAGATAAAAAACTATCACTCACTAAAATCTAATCAAATGTGCTTGTATTTTCATGAAAATTTATTAAAAAAGTTAATAAGTCGTTTTTTATATCCTGGAATTAGTCTAATGTCAAACCGATACATGATGTAATGAGTATGAGTCAAAGTGTGCGTCTCCATTTTAAAATGAAATTTTAGTAAAAAATACTAGTGATGTACTTAAAATGAAGAAAAAAAATTTTCATAGTTTTTATACTTTAATAAAATGATACATAATTCATTTTAGACAAGTAGGAATTGTCTTCATCTCATTCTATCACACGGTGTGACTAGTATGGCTTCAAGTATGCCTGTTTATTTAAAATTAACATCAATTTTAGTAAAATGGACAACTGACCTACACAAAACCAATTGAAAAAATTTATATTGTTTTTATACTTTACCAAAATGATCCATAAGTCATTTTTGTTGTGTTGGAATTTTCGACAGCTTAATCTGATTCACTATGTGCACGGTATGACTCAAAGTGTCTGTAATCATTTTAAAATTGATATTTTAGTTCAAAAATTTTCACTCAATAAAAACCAATAAACACACTCATATTTTCTTAATAATTTATTTAAACAATTCAAAATTCATTTTTGACTTGTAGGAATCATTCCCACATCAAACAAATACATGATATTGTCGATATATGTCAAAGTATGTGTTTCCAATTTAAAATGACATTTTAGTAAAAAAGAGAAGTGAAAAACTCAAAACCAATAAAATTCATTCATATTGTTTTGTTAATTTAGGAAATTATTCCATATGTCATTTTAGACATGTAAGAATTTGTCGCACCTCAATCCGATGTACAATGTGACTGATATGACACCAATTGCGTCTTTTTATATAAAATTGACATCAATTTTAGTAAAATAGACAACTAAAATTCTAAAAACTAATCAAACACATTCATATTATTTTAATAATTTATGGAAAATACATATGTCATTTGATATTTGTAATAATTAGTCTCACCTCAATCTGGCTCATAGTGTGATGAGTATGACTTCAAGTATATATTTTTTATATAAAATTGACATCAATATTTGTAAACTGGATAACTAGCCTACGAAAGACCCATAAAACACCTTTATATTGTTTTGATACTTTAGGAAAATGATCTATAAGTCATTTTGGACGTTTTGTAATCAACTAAATATCAAGGAGATGTACAGTGTGACTGGTATGTCTTCAAGTGCGTCGTTTTATTTAAAATTGACATCAATGTCAGTAAAATGGAAAAATTTCCTACTAAAACCAAGAAAAACATTAAATTTTTTTTATACTTTATAGAAACAATACATAAGTCATTTTAGAAATGTAAGAATTAGATAAACCTCAATTCGATATACGATGTGCCCGATATGACACAAAGTATCTGTTATCAGTATAAAATCAACATTTTAGTTAAAAAATGTCAATCACTAAAAACTAATAAAACATGGTTTTCTTTTCATGATAATTTATGAAAATAATTAAAAATTCATTCGTGAAATTTAGGAATTAGTCTCACATCAAACCGATTCACGATGTGATCGGTATGAGTCAATGTGCGTGTTTCCAGTTTAAAATGAAATTTTAGTAAAAGAGACATGTGACAGACTCAAAACAAATACAAAAAATTAATATTGTTTTAACAAATTAGTTAAATGTTCAATAAGTCATTTTTGATGTCTATGAATTTTCCACACCTCAGTCCAATGAATGGTGTGATAGGTATGACTTAAAATGGGTCTTTTTATTTAAAATTGAAACCATATTTTCTAAAATGGACAACTGGCCTACTTAAAACTGATAAAATGCATTCATATTGATTTTATTCTTTATGAAAATTATTTAGTAGTAATTTTAGATATTTATGAATTTGGGTCATCTCAATTTGATGCACCGTGTGGCCAATATGACTAATAGTGCATCTTCTTGTTTCAAATTGAGATCAATTTTAGTAAAATAGAAAACTGAACTACTCAAAATCGATAAAATGTTTTCGGATTATTTTTATACTTTACAAAAAGAATACATAAGTCATTTTTGATCGGATGGGTTCAGTTTCACCACAACATGAAACATTATTTTCCCTATATGACTCAAAGTGTCTCTTATCAGTATGAAATTGACATTTTAGTTCAAAAAATGTCACTCAAGAAACCACTGGGTTTCACCCATGGGGAATTTTCTTACACTTATTTAATTAATTTTTATAGAGATTAATCTTGAATTTGAAGAAGAAAAGGTGTGACGTGTAAGAGTAACCCACAACTCAATACAATACATAGTTTTCCTAGTATGACTACAAGTTTAGTTTAAAATTAACACTTTTTATTAAATTATTTATTTATATTATTACTAACATATGAATTATTTTCACATATTTTTGAATTCCTTTTCTCAAGTAGGGATGGTCTTTCTGACAATAGCATGAGTTAGGGTCAGGATCAATAGATAGAGTTATATTGATGTTTTTGAATGTATGTCAACAAATTTTTTTATGTAATTGTATAAAAAAATATTTAAAATATGACAACCCTACTTTTATTACAAACTTAAACATGATTTATTACATAAAACATAACTTGATACAACAAAGAAGATCAAGATGTTTAGTGTCTTTGTGGCTTAGGATCATTACATAAAAACTTAAAAAATGAAATACAACATCTTTATTGAAAACTTCCTTTACATGACCACTACATTCCCTCGTACTTAGCATTGCATGGGATAACCTGAGGACATGCATAAGAACAGGGTGAGCTATAAAGCCCGGTAAGGGAGTACATATGGAATAACATGAGGAGTACAATACAAGTTAAGAAATAAGCATATCAATAGATCATAAGAGAAACATGAACATAAAGGCATGATAAATCATGATAATCATAACATGGAAATATGAAAACAACACTTAACATTGAATTAGCATGAGCCAAAGGTCATTGCACATGGAGCATGAGTAAATCCTCATTGCACATAAAGCATGAGTAAACCCTCATTGCACTTGAATTAGCATGATTCAACAATAATTTCACATGATGTATCATGATACTATACTTTACCCAATATATTGGTGCGCTATAAGGGTGCACCCTTCTTAACCATTTCATTTCATGCATAAGTGTGCCACATGGATCATAAAACATGGATTCATAAAACATAATCATTTATTCCATGATAAAGGAATGTGGAATTCATACATTAAACTTTATAATCAATATTTAAATTTGCATAAATGTAAATACCCTTAATGGAGAAATGGTCATGGTATTCACCGCACAATGGCATTGGCTTAGAAAATCGGTGCGATTTCGGCAGCGTAACTATGTGACATAAGAATTTATAAAAAATGGTTGATGAGAGAGAAATGGGATCCCCATCATATATAAATATAATGGAAAGTAAGGATGTCATATAGATACATGTCCCAACTATTTTAATGGAATTTAGATTCATGATACAAAAGTATTGCTTGAATGTAAAAGAGGAGAGAAGAATTCCTTTCGAAATTTCGGCATAGTAACGGGTGTACATGGGAGGGATTTAAGGAGAGATAAAGGGGTCTCCCATAATTCAAACATAAAGATGGAAGTATTAGGGAGGTTCGAAACTATACCCCAACATTCATAATTGAAATTAAAAGGGCAAAACAACTTAAAGAAAATTGGACAAAAATGAGAAAGGAAGAAAAAACCCTTACTTGGAAGTGTGCTTCCAAAGGATAGAGAGAGGCTTGTGAGAGGGTTATTGGGAGCTCGGGGAACCTTGGGAGGATTCTAGATAGAGTAGGTCAGTGTTTTTAAAAACTCCAAAGCCTTTTAGTGAGGAGGAAGTGGGAGCTTGGGTGGGTTTATATAGGAAAGGTGAGGGAATTCTTTATTATTTATGTTTGGGACCCCTTATATTAAATTAATCGAAACCACAAACCATCCCATGGTTTTTTCCCATGGTATTTTGAAAATGGAAGAAGAAAAAAAATATTTTATAAGGCCAAATTCCGAACTAATTAAAATAATAGGGTTTCTTATGTGGAGGTGAGTCACACTCCGAGGGAAAACAATTTTAAAAAGACAAGGTGTTTAATAAGTCTTGAGGGGTCCATTAATGCTTTGAAAAGTATGTAAAAAAAACCCAAAATCACATTATTTCAATGCTAAGACATATATGGGCCGAACATAAAGGTTATAGTATTTTATTACATCACTATTGGGTCATTATGAAGTCCTAAAATACATTATATATTTAAACGGTATTTAATTTTTACCCAAAAATTTGACTATCTCGGAAAATTATGAAAAATTCACGGATGGATAATTTTGATGTCTTGATTCCAGAAAAAACATTTATTTTATCTAAATAAGTTTCTAAATATTTTAATTTTTACTTTTAAAATAAAAACCGACATTTATCGAAAATTCACGGGTTTTGACAGAAATGGATTTCAAACCATAATAAAAATTACAATTGCATTCATAAAATTATAAGATCATTTATATTTAATAATAATAATAATATTTTATTAAAATATTATTTAATTAAAAAATCCCTTAATTTAATAAAATATAATTATTAATTAAATAATAACTAAAACATTATTTGTACTTTAAAAACTATTTGCAATGTATCAATAATGACAAGAAAGTATAGTCATTATTATATACAAATAAAAAAATGTACATGAACATTGTATTATTTGTTTGTTACATAACCCCTTAAAATAGCCGCATAATACCTAAGGGTAAGGTGTGCGATGGTGACAGACTCTTGGGGTGGCTCGGATAACATCGCTCGAGTTGAAATTTCTCTCAAATTCCACTTCTCCCGTAGATGGTCCCATTTGAGGTTGACATAATGAAGCTCAGCTTGGGATTGGTCAAGAGAGAAGCCCAAGGATGGAACCCCTTTTCTGAGCTCTGACAAATGGGCTTCGTATGGGGAAATTCTATTGGATGAGGCCATCGCTTCCTTTGACTATGTAAATTTGGATTTGTTAAAGCCCTATATTTATAATAATCATGTGATCACTGTTCAACGGCTATATTAGCAATGGTCAAAATTCATAACATAAAACCAAAGAAGTTTAAATTTTATATAAATATAAAGAGACATTTAATTAGATCAAGAGGTATTTCCATTAATGAAACTTTGGGTCGTTACAATATTCCCCCTTAAGAAATTTCGCCCTCAAAATTTTCCTTTTCCCACACTAAAACAGATGTGGGTAACTCAGCTTCATCATTTCCTCCGATTCCCAAGTCGCTTCTTCAGACTTGTGGTTTCTCTATAACACCTTGACGAGGGGCATTGTATTATTTCGTAGAACTTTTTCTCTACGACCTAAGATCTTCACTGGTTGCTCCTTAGAAGAAAGATCATCTTCTAATTGTACCACCTCATAAGAGAGTACATGTGAAGGTTCTGGTATGTACTTACTTAAGAGGGATACATGAAAGACATAATGTACTTTGGCTATAGTAGGTGGAAGTGCTAGTCTATAGGCCACAACCCCGACACGATCAAGAATCTCGAAAGGGCCGATGTACCTTGGACTTAACATCCCTTTCATTCCAAACCTCATGACCTTTTTCCACGGAGATATGCATAGAAAAACCATGTCTCTAACTTTAAACTCAAGGTGTCATCGATGATTATCTACATAACTCTTCTATCAACTCTGGGCTGCCTTGATATGATACTGAATGGTTTTCACTTTATCCACAATTTCCTCAACCATTTCTGGTCCAAGCAGCTTATGTTCACCGACCTCATCCCAACATTCCAGTGTTCTTCACCTTTTCCCATATATGTCTTCATATGGTGCCATTTGGATGCTCGAGTGGAAACTGTTATTATAAGAGAAATCAACCAGAGGAAGATGTTGATCTCATCCTCCTTTAAAGTCCATTGATAATTCTCTCAACATATCCTCAAGTGTTTGGATAGTCCGCTCGGATTGGCCATCAGTTTGAGGATGATAGGCCGTACTGAAGTTCAGTTCAGTATTCAGAGCATGTTGAAGACTTTTCCAAAACTTAGAGGTGAATCTTGGATCTCGGTCAGACAAAATAGATATTGGTACTCCATGAAACCTTACCAATTCCCTGATATATATCCATGGAAGTTGATCCAATGAGAAATCCTCTTGAATAGAAATGAAGTGTGCAATATTTGTAAGACGATCCACAATAACCAAGATTGTATTGTTGCCTTTGGATGTCCTTGGAAGTCTAGTGATAAAGTCCATGGTGATGTTCTCCCATTTCCAATCTGGTATGGGCAATGGTTGCATCATCCCCTTCGACTTATACCTCTCTACCTTCACTTGCTGACACACCAGGCACTTTGATGTATATTCAGCGATCTCCTTCTTCATATTATCCCACCAAAAGTTTTCTCAGAGATCTCGATACATATTTGTGCTCCAGATTTGAATAGAGAAATTTAAACTATGTGCATCATCCAAAAGTTCATTCTTTAGCTCCGAACTTGATAGAACACATAGTCTTTTCCCAAACTGCACAATTCCTTCTTCATTAACATGAAACTCCAAGGATTTCCCATTTTTGATAGCTTCCACTTTTTCTTGAATTCTCACATCATCCTTTTGAGCATCCTTTAACCTTTCCAAAAGAGACGGTTGAGCAATCATTTGTGAAAGGATTGATGATGTTCCCTTCTCTATGATTCCCATGTCCATCTTCCTCAAGACTAAGAAGATTGGATCCTTCTCAATTCACATCATTAATATAATCACTGGGTCCTTTCTACTTAGGGAATCTTCCACCTTGTTCGTTTTCTCAGGGTGGTAATGGATTGAACAGTCATAATCCTTGATGAGTTCTATCCATCTTCTCTGGTGCATATTAACCTCTTTCTATGTGAATATATATTTAAGACTCTTGTGCTCAGTATATATCTCACATTTCTCTCCATAGAGATAATGCCGCCAGATTTTCAAAGCAAAGATCACTGCCGCCAACTCCATATCATGAGTTGGATAGTTTCACTCATGGATTTTCAACTGTCGTGAGACATAGGATATAACTTCATCATTCTGAATCAGCACATAGCCTAATCCCTTCTTCGAAGCATCGCTAAAAACCACAAAGGTTCCCCACTTGTGGGTAAAGTGAGCATGGGCATAGTGATAAGCCTCATTTTCAACTCCTTGAAGTTTTCTTCGCATTCATCACTCCAAGCAAACTTTACTCCCTTTTGAGTTATCTTGGTAAGAGGGTTGGAAAATCGTGAGAAATTTCTCACAAATCGTCGATAATATATAGCTAACCCCTAGAAGCTACGGATATCCGTTACCGATGTTGGCCTAGACCATCCCTCAATTACATCTATTTTGGGGAGATACAAAGATATCCCACTGCTTGTGATGATATGGCCCAAGAATGAGACTTCCTTTAACCATAACTCACACTTCCTTTACTTTTCATAGAGACTCTCCTTGCGCAAAGCCTCCAGTACAGTTCTTAAATGCTCCTCATGGTCCTCTTTGGTTTTGGAGTATATTAGGATATCATCTATAAAGACTACCACAAATTTGTTGAGGTAATCTCTAAAGACTCTATTCATTAAGTCCATGAATATTACTTGAGCATTAGTGAGTCCGAAAGGCATTAATATGAATTCATAGTGCCTGTATCTTTTGCGAAAAGCAGTCTTGGGGATATCTTCCTTCTTCACCCTTGACAATATCCCGACCACAAGTCCACCTTGGAGAAGTATTGTGCTCCATGCAGCTGATCAAACAAGTCATCAATTCTTGGGAGAGGATACTTTTTCTTTGTCGTGATTTTTGAAGTTCACGATAATCGATGCAAAGCTGCATTGACCCATCCTTCTTATTGATGAAGAGGACTGGTGCACCCCATGGTGAAGCACTTGGGTGTACAAACCCTTTATCCAGATTCTCCTGTAGTTGTTTCTTTATCTCTTTAAGCTCTAAAAAAACATTCTATATGGAGTATTGGATATTGGCAAAGCCCCGGGTATAAGTTCAATTGAGAATTCAACATCTCTTCTAGGAGGAAGACCAGGTAGTTCCTCGGGAAACACTTCAGTGAATTCCCTCATAATAGTCATTTCTTCAAGGATGGTTTTTTCCTTGGACTCAATCATCTGAGCCAGATACACGTGATCATAGGGCAGTAATATCCATCCTTGAGATGATGGAGCAAAACAAGATTCATCTTCCTCCTTACACTTGTAAAGAATCGGGGGTTGATTCTCCATATGGAGTGTGATTTCCCTCTCCCAACAATTTATGTTGGATCTATATAAGGAAAGACAACCCATGCCATGAATTGCATCAAATTCCACCAGAGAGAGTATGACGAGGTTCTCCGGGAAATTAAATCCATAGATTATAACAGGGGAGGACTTATATTCATGGGATGAAATGATTGCCCCATTTTCCGTACTTACCGACATCTTCACTTCCATGATTTGTGGTGGTGCAAAGATTGTTCTACTAAACTTTCGAGATATAAAAGAATTCATAGAACTTAAATAAAAAATTACGTTCCCTATTCTTGAATGAATAACTAGCGTACCTATCACCACTTTGTTTTCGGGGTTAACTTCGGCAGAAGTGATGGAAAAAGCTCTTCCTTGCTGCCTTGGAGGTTGTTGGTTGCCTCAGAAAACCATTGGATTAGGGAACTGATTTGCAAAATGACCTGGTTATTTTCATTTGTAGCATTGAACAATGTGTTGAGGTTCAAACAGAGCATTCCTCTCCTCTGTCACAGATGCGGGTCTTTCTTGCCGACAGTTAACAACTAGGTGCCCTTCTCTTCCACACCTGAAGCATTTCCTCATCCCCTTAATGAAATATCTAGGGTGTTTCATTCCGCACTTTTGGAAAGTGGGGTAACGACAAATCTGAAAGCGTATCATGCAAGCCTTGTGATGTTTTCCTCGTACTCTCCAACAGATTCTTCGTCTTTTTTCTTGATGGAATAGAATTCCATTTCCATCTTAAGCAAGAGGGTGTGTGGAAAAAATTTATTGAAAAACATCTTCTGGAAATCCTTCCATTCCAATGCCTCAAACTCCTCCTTAGGCTTAATATTTTTGATCAACTTCCACCATTGATCAGCTTCACCCTCCATACGATAAGCAGCCAGGAGAATCTTCTCTTATTCAGAACATTGAAGGATGGGGAAGATCTTTTCAATGGAGTTGATCCATTGTTCAGTGATCGTGGGATCATATGATCCACTAAAAGTAGGAGGCCTTTGTCTTATAAAGCTCTCGATAGAAAATTGTTCTTTCTTGGGGGGGGGGTGTTGAAAGTTCCTCTTGACCCGTGTTTCTATTCAAATCTTGAGTTAGCTGAGAGAGAAGTGTGAAAAAGTTCACGACTCCCGCTCCCATTGGATTGGGCATCTCATTAGTACAGACATCACACTGATCTTCACAACGGTTGTTTGCCTGAGTCCTCCTATTACCGGCCACTAGCTGGAATAAAAGGAAAGTTAGCGGTAAGACATAAAGGGTAATCCAAAGAAAAAAGTTTTTGACTTACAAATAGACTTTTATTTCCTAAACTCGTGAGTCTATAGGCTTCAATCTAGGCTTTTCATGATCTACTTTCTAACATATATTCTTAGGGTCATTTTTTTAATTCCCTTAATAAGAGTTCATACTAAGCTTGTGAATTTATCAAAACATATCCCCTAGGAGTTTCTTAACCAAGAGTGAAACAAGGCCCATTATCGTGCACCAGTTCCCATTCGAGTCTATCTCAAAGCGGTGTTTTTGGGTTTTACCCCTAGGATACATATGTGCCAGAGCCGCCTCTACCTGCTCGTATCCATACAGGGATGTATTTGTTTGATAAACCACTTACTCAGTACTTACCAAAACATAGGTATGTTTCTATAATACTTAGTCTTGTATCTAAGGCTTTACTAGGGTTTTCTAATCCTAATCCCAAAAATAACTAAACCTATCCTTTGATACCAACTATGACAACCCTGCTTTTATTACAAACTTAAACATGATTTATTACATAAAACGTCACATGATAAAACAAAGAAGATCTAGAGGTTTAGTGTATTTGGGGATTAGGATCATTACATAAAAACTTAAAACATGAAATACAACATCTTTATTGAAAACTTCCTTTACATGACTACTACATTCCCTCGTACTTAGTATTTCATGGGATAACCTGAGGACATGCATAAGAAAAGGGTGAGCTATAAAGCGCAGTAAGGGAGTACACATGGAATAACATGAGGAGTAAAATACAAGTTAGGAAATAGGAATATCAATAGATCATAAGATAAACATGAACATAAAGGCATGATAAAGCATGATAATCATAACATGGAAATGTGGCAACAACACTTATCAAGTAATTAGCATGAGCCAAGGCTCATTGCGCATGAAGCATGAGTAAATCCTCATTGCACATAAAGCACGAGTAAACCCTTATTTCACATGAATTATAATGATTCAACGCTCATTGCACTTGATGTATCATGATACTATAATTTACCAAATGCATTGGAGCGCTATAAGGGCGCACCCTTATTAAACATTTCATTTCATGCATAAGTGTTCCACACGTATCATAAAACATGGATTCATAAAACATAATAATTTATTCCACGATAAAGGAATATGGATTTAATACATGAAAAATTATAATCAAAAAGTTAATGTTCAAAAATGTGAATACCCCTGATGGAGAAATGGTCATGGTATTCACCACACAATGGTGTTGGCATAGAAAATCGGTGCGATTTCGGCATCATAATGACGTGACATAAAAATTTATAAAAAAATGGTTGATGAGAGAGAAATGGGTTCCTCATCATATCTACATGTAATGGACTGTAAGGAGGTCGTATAGATACATGTCCCAACAATTTTAATGGAATTTAGATTCATGATAAAAAAGTATTGCATGAATGTAAAATAGGAGAGATGAATTCCTTTCGAAATTTCGGCATAGTAACAGGTGTGCATGGGAGGAATTTAATGAGAGATAAAGGGGTATAACATCCTTCAAACATAAATATGGAAGTATTATGGAGGTTATAAACCATACCCCAACATTCATAATTGAAATTAAAAGGGCAAAACAACTTATAGAAAATTGGACAAAAATGAGAATGGAAGAAAGAACCCTTACTTGGAAGTGTGCTTCCAAAGGCTAGAGAGAGGCTTGTGAGAGGATTCTTGGGAGCTTGGGGAACCTTGGGAGGATTATAGAGAGAGTAGGGAAGAGGTTGGACAAACTTCAAAGCCTTTTAGTGAGGAGGAAGTGGGAGCTTTGGTGGGTTTATATAGGAAAGGTGATGGAATTCATTATTATTTATGTTTGGGACCCCTTACATTAAATTAATCCAAACCAAAAATCATCCCTTGTTTTTTGCCCATGGTTTTTGGAAAAGGGAAGAGGAAAAAATATTTTATAAGGACAAAGTCCGAACTTCTTAAAATAATAGGGTTTCTTATGTGGAGGTGAGTCACACTCCCATGGAAAACAATTTAAAAAAGACAAGGTGTTTAATAAGTCTTGAGGGGTCCATTAATGATTTTAAAAGTAAGTAAAACAAACCCAAAATAACATTATTTTAATTGTAAAACATATATTGGCCTAAAATTAAGCTTATAGTATTTTATTACATCACTATTTGTTCATTATGATGTCATAAAACTCATTATATATTTAAACAGTATTTAATTTTTACCCAAAAATTTGACTGTCTCAGAAAATTTTGAAAAATTCACCATTGGATAATTTTGATGTCCTGATTCCATAAATAAAATTTATTTTATCTAAATTATTTTCTAAATATGTTAATTTTCACTTTTAAAATAAAATCTGACATTTATTGAAAATTCACAGGTTTTGAAAGAAATGGCTTTCAAACCTTAATAAAAATTACAATTGCATTTATAAAATTATAAGATCATTTATATTTAATAAAAATTAATTTAATAATAATAATAATATTTTATTAAAATATTATTAAATCAAAAATCCCTTAATTTAATTAAATAGAATTCTTAATTAAATAATAAATAAAAACATTATTTGTACTTTAAAAACTATTTACAATGTATTAATAATGACAAGAAAGTATATTAATTATTATATAAAAAAAATAATGTACATGAACTTAGTACTCTTTATTTGTTACATAACCCCTTAAAACATCCGCATAAGTCCTAAGGGTAGGGTGTGCGATGGTGACAGACTCTTGGGGTGGCTCGGATAACATCGATCGAGTGGTAATTTCTATCAACTTCCACTTCTCCCATAGATGGTCCCGTTCGAGCTTGACATGATGAAGCTCATCTTGGGCTTGGTCAAGAGTGCAGCCCAAGGATGCCACATCATTTCCGAGCTCTGACAAATGGGCTTCGTATGGGGAAATTCTACTGGATGAGGCCATTTCTTCCTTTGTCTGAGTAAATTTGGATTTGTTAATGCCCTATATTTATACTAATCATGTGATCACTTTTCAACGACGATATTAGCAATGGTCAAAATTCTTAACATAAAACCAAAGAAGTTGACATTTTATATAATCATAAAGAGACATTTAATTAGATCAAGAAGGATTTCCATTAATGAAACTTTGGGTCGTTACATAAAATGTCTATTATATAGTTTTTTTTGTTGAATTTGCGTGGTAAATTTAATTTAATTTAAATTATGTATTGATAATTTATTTTTTAGATATTTTGGTGTTTTTTATTGATTCCCTGTGATTTTATAGGACATTGCACTGGTGCTATTGTGTGCTATTATAAAACACTACATCATGACCCTTTATCCATAGTTTTGAAAGCACTGATAAATGTTTACATTATCAATGATTTTTAAATTGATGATATATTCATCCTTTATTAGTTCTTTTGGAATCTCTGATAATGGTTTTTTAATTAGTGCTTGTAAAAACACTGATAAATGTACTATATCAATTCTAAATAAAATCACTGATATATGGGTCCTTTATCAGTGCTAAAAATGTGCTGATAAAGATTCCATTTATCAGTGATTTTATAGACCTGATAAAGGAACCATTTATTATCTCTTTTTTAGTAGTGTTAAAAGACAAGGGTTTTTAATCTTGATCTATATTTCAACACTTATCTAAAAATGATAAATGCTATTTTTAATTCTGTTAAAGGCCTATTTTGTAGTAGTGTTGATTCTATTCATCAGGGATTTAATTTTTTTGAAATAGAGGAATGAAAATCCCTTCTTTCATGAAGATAAGTTCACATAAAAAATTATTCTTTCACAATGTAGAAGAATACCCCATGGACTCTTGACTTTTGAATCATGTGCTGAAGATTTTCATGAAGAGCCGTGTTGCCTAAAAATCCTCGTCTTATGTGATGAAGAAAGATTTCTGTGAGAAAGTTATGTGAATAAGTAAAACTGATTAGAAAATATTTAAAGCTTCATAATGAAAAAATTACATGTAAAACAATTACACTAATGTGATGAGGGGTAGTGTTTCATACACGGTTTCATAAATGAATTCACAGGGAACACATGTAATAAATTATGTGAACTATAATTTTTATATAAATAATATTTTGTTTGTGTTGATAGTGTGTTAAATGGAATTGTATCTAATATTGGGAGTATTTAAAAAATATAAGTGTACTCTGTGCATGTGATGATATGCATTCATGAAGAAAGGTGAGTTTCCCACTCTTTTTTTATTTTGTGAAGAATTTTTGTTGCAATAACACCATTCATGAAATGTTATTTTCATAAAAATAATATTCATATTATTTCATGCATAAAGATCTTTAAAAATAATATTATTAGTATTTTTTCATATGAAGTGATATCTTTAAATGGAGTAAGAAATAAGATAACTTGAAATATTCCAAATTCCTTTTATACTTTTATTCTAATATAAAATTGAGAATATAAATTTAGTGAAATGGGAGGACTAATGAGTATTAGAGGCAAACTTATTTTGATAATTGAAGGCGATAAAGGCTAGAGGTTAATTAGAATAATACTTAACTGAGTGGACTTGGATTATAAGAAAACTAATATGCACACTGTATTAGTTGGAAGAAGTAGTTGAATACCTATTCATAGGTGGATGGGAAAACCATTGAAGAATGGGTGGGATACCAGTATAAACAACTAGATATTTTTAGGAGATATCTCAATTGCGTGGAGTCTATATAAATAACATTGGTGGGATTCTAGTCTAATGATCCTATGAGTATAAGGACCACTATAATAATTAGGGATCAAAAATTAAAGGAGTATGTATATCATACATTTTGAGTGATTTTATAAACTTTAATAAATTTTATTTACTAGTATAGAATTTATGTCTCTAAACATCCCAAACACAGCAAGGATGTGGTTACCGACATTGGGGTTGAACCATGTAAAAATTCTATGTATTATACTTCATATACTCTCTATCTTGCTTGTGGTATAACTATGTTTGTTTATAGATATGATTTATTAATCCCAAAATTTACAATGGTTCAAATTTAAAAGGGTTTAAGGTGAAAGATAATAAATTGATAAATATTGTTCAAATTGATTCACACCTCTTAACATACCTATATGGTCCATTGGGAAATTAAGAATTAATTTCAAAAATATTTAATTCAAATTGATAATAATAAATCAACCACTAGTATTAATCCAACAAAAAAATTCCTAAGTCATGTTTGGATCAACTATTGGTGAATTATATATCCATGTTGATGTTGTTGATGAGGTTCAATATTTTCTTTGTTGGGTCCTTAATTCTCCATATTTTTTCATAATTGATATTTGATCCCAATATAATAAATCAATGAACATTAAATAATATCTCCCTCAATCCTCTCAATTCTCTAGGGTAAACCCCATGTTCCTATTTTAATTGAAGTCTCAATTTTCCCATCCCACACAGTATTCGAGAGTTTTTCCATTATTTATGAAAAAATGTGTCTATGTGATATATTTTATTCAATAATTTTATATATCAACATTATTATTTTATACGTATTGAAACTCCATGCTAAATCTACACCTAACATTCAAAATATTATTTTAAATATTAAAAAGTGTCAAACATAAGTTCCAGAGTCACTACATTATTCACACTATTAAGGAATTCAGTCTTAAAACCCCAAACCCCCTAAGAAACGTAGGGATACCAAGACTGCATTTAGTTTTTACCCTCCCATGAGCTATATTAGAGGTTCCCATGCTACCTATGAAATCACAACAATGATATCACTTGCCCCTGAAGGGTACTCTCTTATGATCCTTGATCACCACTAGCCACCCCAAAAATCTAGCTCCATCATCAATGTACTTATTTCCACAATATAAAGTGCATGATACATCGTGCAGGTATCCCCTAATATATGACACGAGTAAAACATCACATTCTGAATCTAGTTGTGGTAGTAAGTCTAAGTGGTACGCCCCCTTTCCAACCATGTGCAGTATAAAAAAATGTCTAGTTATCCACAATGATAACTTGGTTCAATAACGAAATCTATCAATTTTGTGATGAGGTGGTACCTTTGGGAACATAGAGTATCCATCGCTCAATTCCAAAGGCCTATGTCACTGGTCCAGATAAGACTTCTAATAGTTCTACGATGTCCTCATCCACTCCTGGATGAACTACACATTCACTATCATTACATGAACCAACAATGGTCCCATAGGTTCCATCTCTCCTAGCTCCATGTAGGAAAGTGGTGACCTACAAGGTCATCTATATAAGTATTCAAATGGTTCTAAAATAATGGTTGAGTGGTAACTATTTTTATATGTAAAATACAACAGGGATAGATGATCCTCCATTCCATGAAAATAATCCAACATGAACGCCTAAATAATGACCTCCAAAACCTAAATTGGCCACACTATCTAGCTTTGTATCTATGGGTGGAACATTGTCTGAACTGAAACTAATTCGTAAAATACTCATGTAACCCTCTATATAATTTTTATTTAAGTAAAGCATCAGGGGATGAAACAATCCTAGAGTGAACTCCATGACGCTGGACCATCTCTTATACATACAGGCATCCCAAACCCTTTACTATAATCTATACTAGGATGGTTAGGAAGTGGTCTGATTTGGTGAGTCAGTCTACAAATCAACTAGATAGTGCCATAACCCCTTGATGATCTTGTAAGTCCCATCATGAAATCTATATATATATATTTTCCCACTTCCACTCTGGAACTCGAAGGGTTGGCTTAAACCAGTTGGTACCTAATGCTCAACCTTCACTTGCTTATAAATAAGACATCGAGGGATGAATTTAGCTGTGATTTACTTTATCCATCACCATCAAAAATAACATTGAAGGTATGATACATATTTCCACTCATGGATGTACAACTGGGGGGATTCAAGAAACTCCCTCAGCACCTCCAATCACTACATGACTGGTACCATCATCCATCCTCGAAATAATGATGATGTTCTCCCCAAATTCAAAAAATCCATTAGAAGCATGCACTATAAATATATTATCACACACGACCTCATGATTGATGTATCTGAGATATGCTTCCCTAACATGCATGAAGAAGTATTGGGGTTACAAACTTTAGTCAAAGGTATGTTGCTCCGGTATAATCCACATGGGTTATTTAGAAATAGGCCAATTTCTCCCTCACCTCACTCAATAACCACAAACAAAATTTCCTAAGGAGTGCATTTATTACCTCATTATATTCCCCTAGAGTATAAAATTTCTCAAAACCATAGTCTAGTATGATCTAAAATAATCTACACTGTCTTTGGTTAAGACCTTTCTTTGAGAAGATATACCTAAGACTCTCATGATCATAAAAGTTAATGAATCACTATCCCAAAAGATAGTGTTTCCAATACATCATGTTGAAAACTATAGTTGCTAGCTCCAAACTGATGGTCACATTAATATTCATGTGGTGTATCATCAACTAGTTTAAAAAATTGAAACCACCAACCACCTCTATATTATAGGACAAGAATGACTATATATGGAGATAAAATAGGACACCACAAACTCAAAACCCACATATCATAGTCTCTTGATGGGGGAGCCCATTAATATCTAACACTACTCCTGGAAATTCTACCAACACCTCTCCATCCATAGAAAAGGCTTCCCATTTGTAGGTAATGGTAGTAAAAGGTTACAGGATCAAATAGAATTAAAGAAATACTATCTCACAATATCCTTCCAACCCAAGTAATATCCATACTTCGACCGTGTTCTTGGGTGGATCTGAAGTGAGCATTGACTCAACATTTAGTGGGTTCACTTCCACTCCCTCCTCTAAGATGACATGTCCTTGGAAGTGGACCCCTCTAATCATAAAATTAAACTTATAGGGATTCCCATATAACTATGTTTCTCATTTTATGTACAGAACCATCCACAAATGTCTCACGTGTTGCTCCTCTGACATTGGGAACAAGAGGATGTCATGAAGGTGGAATACCATGATCCGGTCTAAGAAAGGATGAAATATCCAGTTTATGAGTCTCATGAACACTATTTGGGAATATATTATTTTAAAAGGAATCACAAATTTCATGAACCAACTTGCTTAAACCCCAAACCGGTCACCCGAGTCGGCCTGTAATAAGGTCTGAGAGGCATTCCCGATCTTCCTGTGAAGGAACTCAGTCTCAGTCATAAAAAATAATTAATTGGGAGTGGTTTATACAATAAAAAATAGATAAATAACTAAATAAATATAGAATAAATAATACTGAACAAACAATAAAAAATAAATAAAATCAGACGTAACTCCATTTGACCTCGTAGGTCACTAACAACCACTGAACTAATGTCTCCTATGATGTTTGAGACCAAACTGGAAGCAACACTAGAAGCTAAAAAAAGTATAGTACTATAGGTATGAGTATTAAAACTCAGTAGGAATTAAAAATAAACCATTAAGATTCTTTAACTTGAAATATAAAACTAATTAATTCTATTTTTAAAATATAAATAAATGAAATTAATTTTTTTATCCATTTCTAAACAAGTAACATGCTACAGCTTCTGAAAAACATCTTTCACTTTTACCACAAAAATATTTTTAATAAGGCGATTTATTTTTTAAAAATAAATTCACATAACAGATCATGTAGTAAAAGAATAATTTCATTTAGCACCATAAAAATGGAAATGTACAAAAAAATTCATTATTTTTTAAATAAAAGGATACTTGAGCATAAATCATTTAATATATTACAACGATATAAAAATAAGGTTAATTATTTAAAACACCATATTCTCGATGATAGAACCATATGATTTATTCTTATGCATGATCCTATATAGGGGTCATATGCTATGGTCAATAAGTCCCAAAATAATGACATTTGTTAATTTAGTGTTATTACATAATCTAGATTGGGAGATCAAGGCTCGGCCTTACTGACTCACCTAGCATACTAGACCGAGTCTGCTCACCTAGATGCCAAGGATTCTCATGTTCCATGTCTAAAATGGTGGTGATTTTTTTATCAATCTATCATTTACATACATATCATATTCTTTTACTAAAATTATCACACACTTTCTCACATTTGAGATCCCTTTTTAAGTTCAACCCCATTACCTCTGCAAAACACAAAAAAAAATCCAAAGCTCGACCACCGAGTATACACCCAATTCCACACATTTAATATAAATAATATAACGACCCATACTTTATATACATTATTATTACTTCATAATTTAAGAAAACTTATTACAACATATAACAAAACCAAGAAATGACCGTATAGGTTTAGTGTCTTTAGAAACTGGGAAACATAAACAACTGGTTCATAAAGCATCTACTTTGCCTCCCATTTATTTCATCATATCTCAAGTCCCTTTTTGGAATATTCTACTTAATAACATTCTTCCTGACCTGGGGAAATAAAACATACAAAAGGGTGAGCTCAAATGCTCAGTAAGGGTAAACAAAAGAAATATCAATCACATCATATACATAAGAACATAACTTTTGGAAATCTTATCCTGCAAAAGAGATCATAATATCATAACATGGGATAAATCATAGAAGTTAAATGTAATCCCAATAATCATAACATAAAACCTGAAACTTTGTGTCATACACACGTAATCATAGAGAATCATTTCTTATTAGTGAAGACTCATTGCCAAGACTATCTTAGTGGACAAAGTCCATTTCTGAACCGAGTTCACTCCTCGTTTCAGTCCTGTCTCACTGAACCGGTATAACCTACCATTACAGCCATGTCTATCTCATGAGATATAAAATATTTACCCAATGCATTGGAAGGAGATATAGGTCCCACCCATCTCATAATGATACCATTCTTATGTGTGCCACAAAATCATAAACCATACATCATAGCATAACCCATGTAATAAAAATGGGATTCTTAAACAACATGACATCATAAAACAATTCATATAAGATAAAGGAATTCGTAAAACTATTTCTATCACAAAATAATCAATTCCATGTAATAATAAGGATATAAACGGAACCCAATATTATCTTAGATGGAAAATAATTTTGATAAGACACTTGAACTCCATTCTTGAGGAAAATATCCTTTCTACTTCAAAAACACTTTTCATTTCTTAACATGTCATAAAATTATAACTAAAAGAAGTTGATTAAAAATAAACTTGAAAACTAGTAAAGGAATATTCTTGGAAATAATGTTTTAAAAATCCATTCATGCCGTATAAGTTAAAGAAAACATTCTTCATACTTTTGTCGGAAAGGTCAAAAAGTACCTCGTACGAAAACGACAAAAGATTCCTTTCATATATTTTACTAAAAACTCACCGATGGGTAAAATTGGATATAAACTATTGTATAAGGATATATATATTACATATTAAGGAAACATGGATGTGGATGATAAAATACACCCCAGTAAATACCAAAGTATAAACAATCTCGGATAAAAATGAGATTATGATATTTTCCCTTACTTTAGGTCCGACTTGCTTTGTAAGTGTCCGAACCTCCTGTATAATGATTTAAATAATGTTATTGACTTATTCCAGAATCATAATTATTTTTATGATATCATATATGGTCATATTCTTAGCTTCTTAGTAGTAATATTTCATTGCTACTTGTTATTCGGGCGTTTATATCTTTTTGTTCTTATGCGTGTTTTGTCGAATAAATTATTATTCATCTATTTAGGTTATAGATACCTAATTTACAGAATGGTATTAGTGTAATATATATCATATTCATTCATTCAATTCATTTATATAATCATTATTAAACTAAGATCATGTAGAACGAGTCACATCACATCGTGGAGACGGTATTCCGTACGTACGCATGAGTGATGATATCGTTCCTATGATTGTGGAATCGTATTGGAGTGTATGTATACTATTTAAGAATCAATCACTTTATAATAGCCATATATAGTCATTATTTACACCATTATACCCATCCAAGTAAGGTGGTGGTGGAAAATAGATTACACCACGGCGTGGAGACGGTATTCCGTACGTACGCACGCGCAGTGATTTCATTTTCCGTAGGATGGATAGATGGTTAAATAGGGTTGTTTCATACTTATAATATCATATCATTATATGAGTGATACTGATGTTACTACTTCATAATGAAACAACTAATGAAGAATATGTTGAATAAGAAAGAAATTGGAAAAGATCGGTAATGGATATTACCTCCTCTTTGAAGTGCTTCTTTGAGACCTCCTTTTAGGGAACTAAAATTGGTCTTTGAAGAATACCAGGACCTCTAGGATGTCTCTAGGGAAGTGGAGAGGATAAAATGGCAGGGGTTGGCCGAGCTTGAAGGCTCAAAGTGGTGCGAGTAAGAGAGGGAGGAGGTGCCCTTTTATAAGGGAGGAGAGGTGCACCTTTGGAATAACTAAAAATATTATTTTATTATAAAGTCAAGTTCGGTTTTAAATAGCTCCAAATTGATTTATTTCTAGGATAATGTGGGGATGGGTCAAAATCCACTCATCCAATAGAATTTAGACAAGTTTAGGTTCCTATTTTAACCTTATCATTTAGATTTAACATTAAGTTAAATAATTTTACTTTTACCGTGTCTTCTTGTGTTCTTATACTATAAGGTTAATAAACTTACTATATCAAGCCAAACGAACCCCAAGTTGTTTATTATTAATATATATAACATTATCTAATTCATTTGGCCGAAACTTATATTTTTATGAATAAAATAACAATTAATAATATAATATTTGTTTTAAAAACTATTTTATGTCAATTTTGACACTATTTAGTAATTGATTTTTGTGAAAATCATAACAGAATGATAAGTTCAAAAACAGTTAATTAAATCAATACTAACATGTCATATTAACCTATAAAATTAGTGTAATTCATAAAAAGCCTCAAATTATATTTATTTGGGTATTTATAACATCAATTATGTCAATATTTCTTTAATAAGATAATTACCGCATCATCGTTGTGTCATAAATATATTAAATTATTTAATTTCTAAAAATTACAAATAAAATAAAATTATGTAGGAAATCTTTTTAGATTTTTAATTAATATTTATAGTCGAATTTATCTTATGTATAACCCCATATTAAAAAAGACTTAGTTATTAAACATTGATTTTAACTATTTTAACCCTTTTTTAAATAAATTAATAATAAATGTCCTAATCTAATCCAAGTGGGCCTAAATGGTCATATTTTATTCCTAAGTTTGTTTTTGGTCGAATTACACTTGTCCAATAGAATTAGGACATGTGTTAGGGTAATAATAATATCATTTTTACCCTTAATTACCCTATTTACTTTTAACAGTGGTAAAAAAAGTAAAAAGTTACTATTCACCAAAAAATTATTTTCATCTCATTGAACCACATTTTACTTACTGACATCAACCATGTCTCTCGTATTTTTAAAATTCCCCTCACAGAAGCGGTAAAATTAAGTTTTATGAAAAAATTAGTTTTTTTAACAGCCACTTAGTAGTTTCACTATTCATCAGAAATTGAATGTTTTCAGAAAAATACCAAAATTTCACCCTAGGATAATTTCGATATTCCGAAACCAAAAATGATGTCCATTTTGAAAAATAAAATTTATAAAATTTCAAAAAGTGGTTGTTACTATTCATAACGGCTAGTTTTAATAATATTTTAATAGCATATCATTGTTTAGTGAACTCGGCATTGCGTAGGACGCAAGCTATCGAGGAAGGTTGTGATTTACTGTAAAGCAAGACAAGAAAGTGTTGTGTGTATAAAAATATTCCTTTGTGATTTATATAACATAAAAGTCTCGGGTGTTACATTCTACCCCCCTTAAAATGAATTTCGCACTCGAAATTCGTCACTTTGTAACAAACAGATGAGGATACCTCTCCCTCATCATATCCTCAAGCTCCCATGTAGCTTCTTCTAATTGGTTTTTCCTCCATAAAACATTCACCAATCGAGCGGTCTTGTTTCGTAGGACTTTTTCGCTACGATCCAGAATCTCTATCGGTTGTTCTTCATAAGAAAGATCCTGCTCCAGCGGTACAACTTCTGAGCTAAGTACATGTGAAGGATCAGGTATGTACTTTCTGATGAGAGATACACGGAACACATCGTGAACTTGAGAGAGATTCGGTGGTAGCACCAATCGGTAAGCTACCTTCCCAACACGATCCAGTATTTCGAAAGGACCGATATATCTAGGGCTCAACTTCCCGTTCTTTCCAAATCTCATGACTCTCTTCCAGGGAGATACCCGTAAGAACACTTTATCGCCCACTTCCAACTCTAGGTCTTTTCTTCGGCAGTCGACGTAACTTTTCTGTTGACTTTGAGCTGCTCTTATGTGTTGTTGAATAGATCTGACCTTTTCTGCCATTTCATCAATGAGATCAGGTCCTAATAGCTTTCTTTCCCCAACTTCATCCCAGCATGTTGGAGTCCTGCATTTCTTTCCATAGAGAGCTTCATAAGGAGACATCTGAATACTGGAGTGAAAGCTATTATTATAAGAAAATTCCACCAAAGGTAGGTGTTGATCACAAACAACTTTGAAATCCATAGAGAAAGCCCTCAACATATCTTCTAGAGTTTGAATTGTTCTCTCAGACTGACCGCCTGTCTAAGGATGATAAGAAGTGCTGAAACTCAACTCTGTATCCAGAGTATGCTGAAGACTTCGCCAGAACTTCGAGGTAAATATCGGATCCCGATCAGATATAATAGAAAGTGGTACTCCATGCAATCTTACCACTTCCTTTACATATATCCTGGCAAGCTGATCCAGAGAGAAATCCTCTCTAATAGCAATGAAGTGTGCAGACTTTGTAAGACGATCAACTATGACCCAGATAGCATTATTTCCTTTGGATGTTTTAAGAAGTCTTGTGACAAAGTCTATAGTGATGTTTTCCCATTTCCATTCGGGTATGGGTAATGGTTGGAACATCCCCTTAGACATTTGTCTCTCAGCTTTAACTTGCTGAAAAACCAAGCATCGAGAGACATATTCAGCAACATCTCTTTTCATGCCATCCCACGAGAAGTAATCTATCAAGTCCCTATACATCTTCGTGCTTCTAGGATGAATAGAGAATGATGAACTATGAGCCTCATCCTGCAGCTCCTTCTTTAATTCGGGGATGGGAGGAACACAAACCCGATTCCAGAACTTTATTATCCCGTCACAATCAAGGTTGAATTCAGGAACATTTCTCACCTTCTTTTGTAACTCGACATCTTCTTTCTATGCCTCTTTAATCTTCATATGTATAGATGGTTGAACATTCATTTGAGAAAGAAAATATTTTCCCCCTTCCATTATAATTCCAAGATCCATCCTTTTTAAATCCATAAATATTGGATCTTTTGTGATCCTCATCCTGGATAAACTAGCATGGTCTTGTCGACTTAATGCATCTTCCACCTTGTTTGCTTTCCCAGGGTGGTAATGGATTGAGCAGTCATAATCCTTAATCTTCTCCAAACGTCTTCTTTGGCGCATATTCAGCTCCTTTTGTGTGAAAATATACTTTAAACATTTATGATCAGTATAAATATCACACCTTTCACCATAAAGGTAATGCCTCCAAATCATTAATGCAAATATTACCGTAGCTAACTCCAAATCATGAGTTGGGTAATTTTGCTCATGTATTTTCAACTGTCGTGAGGCATAAGCTATCACCATATAATTTTTCATAAGAAGACACCCCAATCCCTTCTTGGATGCATCACTGTAGATCACAAACCTTTCTCCACTACAAGGCAGTGTGAGCACAGGTGCACTGGATAACCTTCTTTTCAACTCCTTGAAATTCTCTTCACATTCCTCCGTCCATACAAACTTAACTCCTTTCCGAGTCAACTTGGTGAGTGGATTAGATAATCGTGAAAAATCTTTCACAAAATGTCAATAATATCCAGCCAAATCAAGAAAACATCAGATCTCAGTCACTGTTGTTGGTCTCGACCATCTTTCGATAACTTCTGTTTTTGCTGGATCCACAGATATCCCCTCTTTTGAGATTATGTGACCCAAAAATGAAACTTTTTGAAGCCAAAATTCACACTTGGTAAATTTGGCATAAAACTTCTCTTTTCTCAGGGTCATCAATATAATTCTCAAGTGATCTTCATGTTCTTTCTTGCTCTTTGAATATACAAGAATATCATCTATAAAGACTACCACAAACTGATCAAGATAGTCTCTAAAGACTCTATTCATCAGATCCATGAAGATAGCAGGGGCATTAGTAAGACCAAATGGCATCACTATAAATTCATAGTGTGCATACCTTGTACAGAAAGTCGTCTATGGTATATCCTCCCTTTTGACCCTTAATTGATGATACCCTGAACGAAGATGAATCTTGAAAAAGTATTGATCTCCGTGTAGTTGGTCAAATAGGTCATCAATGCGCAGGAGATGATATTTTTTCTTGATAGTGATCTTGTTAAGTTCTCGATAATCAATGCAGAGTATCATTGATCCATCTTTCTTCTTAACAAACAGAACAGGTGCTCCCGAAGGTGATGCACTAGGGCGTATGAACCCCTTATCAAGATTATCTTGGATTTTCTTCTTAAATTCCTGCAACTCAATTGGGGATATTCTATAAGGTGTCTTTGAAATAGGCAAAGCACCCGGTACGAGTTCTATTGAAAACTCAACTTCACGATTCGGTGGAAGACCCGGTAATTCCTCCGGAAAGACATCATCAAACTCCTTTACAATGGGCATATTATTAATTGTGAGTTTCTCACTAACCATTTGAGATAAATAACCTTCATTTAGTGGAATCAAGACCCATAAGATGGAAGGAATTTCCATTGGAAGGTTATGTTCATCCTTCCATCGAGAGACAATCATATATTGATCTGGAATATGAAATGTGACTTCCCTTATTTGGAAATTGATATGAGCTCCATGTAGAGAAAGCCAATAAATGCCAAGAATCACATCAAATTCCACTATATGAATGATCACAAGATTTGCAGGAATCACTTTCCCACAAACTTCAATTGGAGAAGAATTATAATCTTTTGATGCAATTGTTTTTCCATTAGGGGTTGTCACAGCTAACTCAACATCTAATTGTTGAGGTAATACAGTGATACCCTTAGAAAATTCTTCAGAAAAAAAGGAGTGGGTGGATCCAGAATCAAATAAAACATTTTCTAATTTAGAGTGGATGGTAAGTGTAACTTTCACCACATCGTTATCGTACTCCACATTGCTGATAGAAATTGCACATGAATTTCCTTTTTCTTTATCCTTAAGAGTTTGTTGACGTCGACCATCATCATCAACGGTTGGATTTGGGCATTGATTGGCATAATGCCCCATCTCCTTGCACCTGAAACATTGAAGTGTAGTAGGTTCATTTTGTGTATCCCTTTCTTTGTTTGCAATATTAGTCATATTCTTCCCATCATCTCGGCATTCAAATGCCCGATGACCTTCCTTTACACATTTGAAACATTTACTTTTCCCTTTAAGACAACTCCCTCCATGTTTCTTTCCACACTTTGTGCATAAGGGAAAGCTCATCTTCTTTTCAGTGTGCTCTTTAGATTTTCCTTTAAATTCCATTTTCCTCTTCTTATCAAACCCATATGACTGATGGGTTACTCCAATCTCCATCTCAACTTTGAGACCACATCGAACGATTTCCTCATAGCTATTGAAGTCCCTTATGGCTAAGGCCCTTCAAAGACTTGGTTTTAAGCCACTAAAGAATCGATCGATCTTACTCTCAGGTTGGATAATAATACCAGAAGCGTACCTTACAAGTCTTGTAAAATTTGCTTCATAGGTACCAACAGATTCATCATCCTTTTGGTTCAGTTCAAGAAAATCTTTCTCTATCTTTTTTCGGAGAATACGAGGGAAGTACTTTTTGAAAAATAAGTTCTTGAACTCGTCCCATTCCATGGACTCGATTTCATCCCTTTTCCTTGTATTCTTAATAAGATTCCACCATTGATCAGCATCACCCTCCAAACGATACACTGCTAGGATGACTTTATCATGCTCAGAACATTGAAGAACTGAAAATATCTTTTCAGTATTACTAATCCATTGTTCAACAACTAATGGATCAATAGACCCACTGAATGAAGGTGGACGCTGTCTCATGAAGGATTCAACAGAATGTTGCTCCTTCCTTTGCTCGTTTGGAAGTCCTGCATGATTCATATCTTGAGAAAGTTGTGTGAGCATGGCTACAAGATTTTGCATTCCAGCTCCCATAACGTTTGGTTGCTCAGGGGGACAATCATTGCATTGACCGTCACATTCCGCATTAACACGGTTCCTTGGGGTTCTAGCCATTGACTAGAACCAAGAAGAATAGTGTCAGCAACACTAATTATAATAGGAAAACCACATAATCAAGAATAAATTTTCACACTTAAGGTATTATCCTAGGTTATTCATGGAAATTTCTAAAACACTAAGATTGTGTTCTATTCTTAGACTTCTCCTTAGGGTTCTTACTAAGGCTTTTACATCCTAGTTTCCAAAGGTTGACTATACCATTCCTCTGATACCAACTATAACGACCCATACTTTACATACATTATTATTACTTCAGAATTGAAGAACACTTATTACAACATATAACAAAACCAAGAAAGGACTGTATAGGTATAGTGTCTTTAGAAACTTAGAAACATAAACAACTGGTTCATAAAGCATCTACTTTGCCTCCCATTTATTTCATCATATCTAGAGTCCCTTTTTGGCATATTTTACTTAATAACCTTATTCCTGACCTAGGGAAATAAAACATACAAAAGGGTGAGCTCAAATGCTCAGTAAGGGTAAAAAAAGAAATATCAATCATGTAACACACCACGATTCATCAGTATGTTTCCTTTCAAATAATGCAATGTCGTGCATTGTACGCAACTTCGAGATTTTAACACATCATAACCAATCAAACTAGCCGTTATGAATAGTAATATCTACTTTTTGAAATTTTATAAATTCTATCTATCAAAATGGACTTCATTTTTGGATTCGTAATATCGAATTTAGCCTATTATGAAATTTTGGTACTTTTTGGATAACTTTAATATTTTGATGAATAGTGAAAATTACTAAATTTTAATTAAAAACAACTTTTTTAATCAAAATAATTAATAGTGATAAATTATGAATTTGAGTGGTTTTAAAGTATATTTAGAATATATTTTTACCATTTAATATAATTTTGGTCATTGGACATAATTTTACAATTAAACCGAACATAAACAAGTGTCAATCTTTTGATAGTTATTATCTCTTAAAAACACGCTTTTTGTTTTGACCACGGGAATTAATTTTAAATTAATTTCGGCCACTTCTGTGTTTTGAATTTAGAATAATGGATTCGATATTTGGAATCAGGATGTTCAAATTGTATAAATAGGTAACTTTTATTCATAGACATTTTGAATAATTACTGCGGTAAATATTTTATTTACCATGGTTAAGGGTAAATCTGGTAAATAAGGGTTAAAAAATAATATTATAATAATACTAAATTACCCTAAAACGTGTCCTAACCTTATTGGTTGATACATGTTAGACCATAGGCATCTTTGGGTCAATTTTGGGACCCCATTGTGCCACTTGTAGGTGATAGGGATACTTTTTTTAATTAAGTTAAAATGAATACAAAAATGACACAAGCATATATCTTTTAGAAAAACAATTATTACATAGGGTTATTTATGTTGGATTTTAGATTATAAAAATTAATTAGAAATATATAAAGATTTCCTACATAATTATATTTTATTTATAATTTTTAGACATTATATAATTTAATTTATTTATGACACAATGATGATGAATTAATTACTATAACAGTGAAAAATTAAAATAATTGATATTATAAATACCAAAATAAATATAATATGAAACTTTTAATGAATTAAACTAATTTTATAGGATAATATGATATATTAGGATTTATTAAATTTACTTTTTTCGAAGTAATCAATCTGTTATGAGTTTCAAAAAAATCAACTATTGAATAGTGTCAAAATTGAAAAAAAAGAGTTCTTAAAACAAATATTATATAATTAATTGATATTAAATTCCTAAAAATCTAAGGTTCAGAAAAGAGACTTATATCATGATAGTTTCATAATTACTGGACCACTTGGGGGTCTCTTGGATGTATATAGTATGTTTATTAACCATATAATATAAAAATACAAAGAGACATTGTAAAAGTGAAACTAAATAACTAAGAGTTAATACTTAAAGATAAGGTTAATATAATGACCCAAACCTGTATAAATTCTATTGGTTGAGTTGTTTTAGACCCATCCCCACCTTAAAATTTAAATAATAAACTTTGGAGCCATTATAAACCGAATATGAATTTATTATAAATTAATATTTCTAGCTTTTCCAAAGGTGCCCCTCACCCCTCTTATAAAAGGGCACTCGTCCTTCTCATTTATTCACACCTTCAAAGCCTTTTGGTTCGGCCAAACACTGCCCAAATACTCTATCAACTTCCCTCACTACAACCTAGAGGCATTAGTTTTATCAGAAAGGCAACCTAAGGATCCCTTTTGATCAAATCAAAAGGAAGAAGCCGAAGAAGAGGTAATGTTTTCACCACCCCTTTTCAAGTTCCTTTCTTCTTCCACTTCTTCTTTCTTTGTTATTACCATTATAAATAATAAATCCATTATCATATATATACTGTGATGTTATTATAAATATGGTACAACCATATTCATTATTCTATCCATCCTTTGAATAACATGTCACCATACGTGCGTACGTACGACTTACCGTCTCCACGTCGTGGTGTAATTGTTATTCAATATATTATTATTTGAATGGGTATAATAATGATGTGTAACTCATGTAAATAATAAATATAACATGATAATTATTCTGTATATATGATATACCATCCAATTATATATTATTTTAATATCAAAAGAATGACATTGTCGCTAGTGCGTACGTACAGACTACCGTCTCCACGAACGCGATGAGATTCATTCTCCATCATATCCATTCAAGTATAATTATAATTTGATGATTTAAAAATAGTATCTAAGGAATTGATATTAATCTGGATATGAATAATATACAACCCATTAATAAAGAATATGGATCACATAACAAATAATATAAAGTAAAATGAACCCATTAACACCCGAAATGACGATAATTCTAAGATATTATTAACAAATCAATGTTAAAAGACCATATATGATATCATATTAAAGTAAATTATTCTTGTATAATTCAATAACAATTATTTCACCATTATACAGGATGTTAACCTACCGTCAACCAAGTAAAAAGTACAAAGTAAGGGATTTTCTTATCTCACATTCAATTCTGTGAGATTTCCATTGTTCGCCACTAAATTATTGAAAGTGGTGTATTGTGTACTGCCATTTGATATATATTATCATGATTACCTTTATATTCATTTTATTATGAAAATCATTTAGTGGTTATTAAATTTTGGCCATACGACTCAGTTGATTAACGTGGTAAGGGGTTTCTTATCTCACTTTTAATTCCGTGAGAATTCCATTGATCACCACTTAATTATTGCATGTGGTGTGTGTGTACTGCCCATGCTTGTATTCATTTTATAATATATATTTTTTCATGTATATTTACATCATCATTGTATGACCCTTCTTTCATGGGTGTATGTTTTGTATGTTACGAAATCAATAAGGGAATTTGAGATTTCAATTTCCACTCATTCGGCTTTACGCATACTTCATTGATTATTTTACTCCAATATTATGTGTGGAATCATTATTCATTTGATTATGTCATAATTTCCACTCCCCTTCTGTGGATATACTTTTTTATACACATAATCACTCCACTGTTAATTTCTCAAGTCATCGATATGAATTTGATAAGAGTAATTTTAACTCATTCTCCATTTGTTGAGTTAAACATCCAATTCATTGGTGTTGTTTTTATAAGATTATGTGTGAATATCCTTTGATTTATTTACACTGAATATACAATCATATTTATTGTATTTATATTTGTCACACATAACTATGTCTTTGATTTATCCTTAACCTAAGGATACGACCTTTATGATAGATTTCATCTCAATTTACATTCCATTGAGAGTTCTTTTTTGATATACACCAAATCACTTTTATATGGTCTATATAATGTACTTTGACATAGTATATCATGAATTCCTTTATTCTCATGATATTATATTGTTTTGATTATCTCAATTATTAGTATTTAAGTGTCTCTCTTTCGGTTAGAAACACTAACTAAAATACCTTTTTTAAATGTTTTAAAGACTTATTCTTCCAAATCTTTCTCATTAATGTCCATGTTTTAAAAATGGTTTTAAGGATTTATTTATATGGACATTAAAGTTTTAAAATTAAAACTCCTTTTAAAAGTTTCAAAGTGGTATGAGACACTTTGATTCAAAAATCTATTTTTAAATGGGTTCTTGACAAATAGTGTGACTTTTAAATGATTTCAAAAAAAGGGGGATATTTCTCTCAAATAGTTTTGATGATTATTTTCATCTATGTCAACATCCTTCATTATTCTTGATTGAGGCTAATGTGATACAATAAAATCTTCCATATTGTATCGAATGAGTTATGTTTGACTGTGGATGTGTTATTTTTATACCATTCATGGTTTGTGGTTAAAGTATTGACATTTCGTATGCTAGTTTTAATACAAATGTTTTTGTTATGTTTAAACCTGTTCATATGAGGAATGCATTGGACTTAATAAGTGGCGGGTGGAGTCCGCTATAGCTCCTCGATGCATCGGTAGGTCTTATGAGACAAACTAGTGTCTTGGCATAAGGCCTTGGCAAAATCTTATTTGTAGTCTTGGCACGAGACCTTGGCTATGTGGTTATGATAGTCTGGCATTATGCATTCCATCATTATGAAAGTGGTTATTGATATTTCATGTGATCATTCGACTAGTAGAATATCCATGTGAGTAAGTAAATGGAATTATTTCATTTTACCTTTGCCATTTTCTTCTCATGTTTAAAAGGCTTTTGTTTTAGTTAAAAATTGCCTTAAGTGTTTATGCTTATCTATGAAAGCTTATGCTATAATGTTATCCTTACTGAGCATCTGAGCTCACCCCTTTCAATGTTTTATTTTCCCAGGATTATGATGAAGTAATTTATGAATAACATGTCACCATACGTGCGTACGTACGGCTTACCGTCTCCACGTCGTGGTGTAATTGTTATTCAATATATTATTATTTGAATGGGTATAATAATGATGTGTAACTCATGTAAATAATAAATATAACATGATAATTATTCTGTATATATGATATACCATCCAATTATATATTATTTTAATATCAAAAGAATGATATTGTCGCTCGTGCGTACGTACGGACTACCATCTCCACGAACGCGATGAGATTCATTCTCCATCATATCCATTCAAGTATAATTATAATTTGATGATTTAAAAATAGTATCTAAGGAATTGATATCATTCTGGATATGAATAATATACATCCCATTAATAAAGTATATGGATCACATAACAAAGAATATAAAGTAAAATGAACCCATTAACACCCGAAATGACGATAATTCTAAATATCATTAACAAATAAATGTTAAAAGACCATATATGATATCATATTAAAGTAAAGTATTCTTGTATAATTCAATAACAATTATTTCACCATTATACAGGAGGTTAACCTACCGTCGACCACGGAAAAAGTACAAAGTAAGGGATTTTCTTATCTCACTTTCAATTCTATGAGATTTCCATTGTTCGCCACTAAATTATTGAAAGTGGTGTATTGTGTACTTCCATTTGATATATATTATCATGATTCCCTTTATATTCATGTTATTATGAAAATCATTTGGTGGTTATTAACTTTTGGCCATACGACTCAGTTGTTTAACGTGGTAAGGGGTTTCTTATCTCAATTTTAATTCTGTGAGAATTCCATTGATCACCACTTAATTATTGCATGTGGTGTGTGTGTACTGCCCATGCTTGTATTCATTGTCTAATATACTTTTTTTCTTGTATATTTACATCATCACTATATGACCCTTCTTTCATGGGTGTATGTTTTGTATGTTACGAAATCAATAAGGGAATTTGAGATTTCAATTTCCACTCATTCGGCTTTACGCATACTTCATTGATTATTTTACTCCAAGATTATGTGTGGAATCATTATTCATTTGATTATGTCATAATTTCCACTCCCCTTCTGTGGATATACTTTTTTATACACATAATCACTCCATTGTTAATTTCTCAAGTCATCGATATGAATTTGATAAGAGTAATTTTAACTCATTCTCCATTTGTTGAGTTAAACATCCAATTCATTGGTGTTGTTTTTATAAGATTATGTGTGAATATCCTTTGATTGATTTAAACTGAATATACAATCATATTTAGTGTATTTATATTTTTCACACATAACTATGTCGTTGATTTATCCTTAACCTAATGATACGACCTTTATGATAGATTTCATCTCAATTTACATTCCATTGAGACTTATTTGTTGATATACACCAAATCACTTTTATATGGTGTATATAATGTACTTTGACATAGTATATCATGAATTCATTTATTCTCATGATATTAGATTGTTTTGATTATCTCAATTATTAGTATTCAAGTGTCTCTCTTTCGGTTAGAAACACTAACTAAAATACCATTTTTAAATGTTTTAAAGACTTATTCTTCTAAATCTTGCTCATTAATGTCCATGTTTTAAAAATGGATTTAAGGATTTATTTATATGGACATTAAAGTTTTAAAATTAAAACTCCTTTTAAAAGTTTCAAAGTGGTATGGGATACTTTGATTCAAAAATCTATTTTTAAATGGCTTCTTGACAAATAGTGTGACTTTTAAATGATTTCAAAAAAAGGGGGATATTTCTCTCAAATAGTTTTGATGATTATTTTCATCTATGTCAACATCCTTCATTATTCTTGATTGAGGCTAATGTGATACAATAAAATCTTCCATATTGTATCGAATGAGTTATGTTTGACTGTGGATGTGTTATTTTTATACCATTCATGGTTTGTGGTTAAAGTATTGACATTTCGTATGCTAGTTTTAATATGAATGTTTTTGTTATGTTTAAACCTGTTCATATAAGGAATGCATTGGACTTAATAAGTGATGGGTGGAGCCCGCTATAGCTCCTCGATGCATCGGTAGGTCTCATGAGACAAACTAGTGTCTTGGAACAAGGCCTTGGAAAAATCTTATTTGTAGTCTTGGCATGAGGCCTTGACTATGTGGTTATGATAGTCTGGAATTTTTCATTCCATCATTATTAAAGTGGTTATTGATATTGCATGTGATCATTCAACTAGTATAATATCCATGTGAGTAAGTAAATGGCATTATTTCATTTTACCTTTGCCATTTTATTCTAAAGTTCATGTTTGAAAGGCTTTTGTTTTAGTTATAAATTGCCTTAAGTGTTTATGCTTATCTATGAAAGCTTATGCTATAATGTTATCCTTACTGAGAATCTAAGCTCACCCCTTTCAATGTTTTATTTTCCCAGGATTATGAAGAAGTAATTTATGAATGACCTGCAGGGATAGTATGATGGGATATGAAGACGAGATGTTGTTGTAGTTTTTTTTACCTTATGATGTAATATAAGGCTTATGAATATATCTAGTGTTTCCAAGACTACTAAACTAATCGGTCTTTCGATACTTGATCCTTTTTGATCATGCCAATGTTATGTAATAGTGCACCGACTCTGGGTATTTAGGGTCGGGGAGTTACAGTTGGTATCAGAGGAAGTTTAGTACAAACCTTGGAAGCTAGATTTAGATAAACTCTAATTAGAGTACGTAGACCTAAGATGAACATTGAGATTTAGTATAGAAGAACATCCTAGAATTTTGGTATTGTAGTGATTTTGTGAGTTTTCTGAGCAATACATCCCTATCTGGATACGAGCAGGTAGAGGCGGCTCTGGCACAGATGTACCTAGGGGTAAAACCCGAAAACACCGCTTTGAGCTAGACTCGAATGGGAACTGGTGCACGACAACAGGCCTTGCTGCACTCTTGGTTACGACACTCCCAGGGGATATGCTTAGGATAATTTACATTTTCTTTACAAACCAATTTAAGTAATATATATATAAGATGAGAGTAAATGACCTTGGTTAATCCTAATATGTTTCAAATTGATAATATGGTGACATTTTAATCTCTAAATGAGTTTACGACTACTGTTACTCACACAATGATTTCTGGTTTTAGTCAATGGATGGATTCCAAGGAAGTCATAGTGACTTTGAGAATGATGTACAAGGTGGGAACGGTGGTGGCAATGAGAAACAAAATGGAATGTTGATAGGCGTAAAAGATATCGTCTTTATGCCAAATCAGTTTTCCAAAAAATATGATCAACAACATATATATTAACCAACTCCCAGACTCAACAAGGAAGAGAAAGGTGATAAATGATAAGAGCTCCAGCAATGGAGACCATGGAGAAAAGAACCCTCAATTTTCATCATACAGGAAATGTGGAAAGAGACACCTAGGAAAGTGTCTCAATGGGACAACGAAATGTTTTACGTGCAGGAATGAAGAACATAAAGTGAAGAATTGCCGAAGAAAAATGAAGAGTACTATGGAAGAAGATAAAAATGGTCCCAAGAGTCCATTTACAGTCATTTTCCGTAAATGTAGGGGACCTGGCCATTACCCGAGTGAATTTCCTATTCTATAGGATATTTTCTTGGTCAAAGAAGAAGTTATGTAGAAATAAATGGATGGAGAAAAATTTAAAAAGTATTAGAACTCCTTGTTGATGGGTTTACTTTGGAATAATTTTCTCTTGTATTTGTAACCCTGCAGTTTTCCATGTGAGAAAGATATTTGAGGAAGAATTGTCTCTTATCTTGTGGATATTGGTATAAATAACCATTTGGTTTTATATGATCATTGGGGTTTGAGAGAAATATAAGTTATTATATTTTGGGATGAAAATGCAAGGTATGATATAAAATTTGTGGTTAAATTATGTTATTTTGAGGAATTTATCTCATTTTTGGTAATATTATAAAATATAGTTTTTGAAAAAGGACAACACGTAGACCGTGTGACAACCCGTCGCGTCGGAAAAAGCTGTGGGAATCGAACCCACAACCAAAGTGCGATTGGGATTTATCGCCTACCACTGGACTACGTGAAGTCCCTGGTCAGTGTGACTATTTTTTTTAGATAAATGATTTTATTGATCAATAATATGTTGATTTGGATTCTTATGTCTTATCAAATGAATACCCTTAGTATAGGAAAATGATTTGGTGATTAAGTGATAAATGTTATTTTAGAAGATGTTCACTTTGTTGGGAACACTATATGTCCAAGGAAAATAGAATACTATGGGATGTCATTAGAGGAGTAATGGTGGATTTTTATCTATGTTTTTATTGTGGATTTATAATGATTTGGGTTATTTATGTAAATGATTAGGTTAATTACTTTTAAGTATGTGACTTTAAGAGTAATTAATGTCATTTGGAGATACAATTTAACATGGAAGACTACATTCTTAAAAAGTTTTGGTTTTCAATATTAGTTTTGATTATATTAAAGGATTCTAAGGAAAATTGACTATTGAATGGTATTTATTTAACTTTGGGGTATTGTTGTTTTAGTTTTGGAAATTAAGATTAGTGTTTATTTCTCTCAAAAGACAATGTAAATATATAGTTCATCCTTCATGGATCATGTGATTCTATAGAAGTTTATTATAGACCTTCTAGTGTGACCAAGTCTTCTTGAATACTCATCTTTTAAAAAAAATGAATTAGTGGTGGAAATTTATTAAAGAATGAAACTCTAATTAAATGTAAGTATATATCTTTATATTATTAGTCAATATCATAAATGAATTCCTCATTATTATGCAATGAAACTTAAAACAAAAAAAATGTTATCTGTTTACTTTCCTACTAGGAGACAAATGGCCGTTTGTCCCAACACAAGTTTGTGGTTTTCTTATTGTTAACTTTCTCCTGATCATGATTTATATCCCTCTCCATCAGAACTTGACACTTAGTTTATCATCCATATCCATGTTTTCCTACATGGAATCCGAGTATGGGTTATCTTGGTTGACCTTTATACCTCTCTTTCTTTCTTTTAAAGTGATAGTTTTATTGACTATTTTCTGATGTGGGACATTCCATTATATTCCCAAGCACAATTTTAAAAATTGCGAGGACGCAATTTATTGAAGGAGGGGAGAATGTAACACCCCAAGCTTCCTCAGTATGTTTCCTTTCGAATAATGCAATGGCGTGCATTGTACGCAACTTCGAGATTTTAACACACCATAACCAATCAAACTAGCCGTTATGAATAGTAATACCTAATTTTTGAAATTTTATAAATTCTATATCTCAAAATGGACTTCATTTTTGGATTCGGAATATCGAATTTAGCCTATGATGAAATTTTGGTACTTTTCGGATAACTTTAATATTTTGATGAATAGTGAATATTACTAAATTTTAATTAAAAACAACTTTTTTAATCAAAATAATTAATAGTGATAAATTATGAAATTGAGTGGTTTTAAAGTATATTTAGAATATATTTTTACCATTTAATATAATGTTGGTCATTGGACATAATTTTACAATTAAACCGAACATAAACAAGAGTCAATCTTTTGATAGTTATTATCTTTTAAAAACACGCTTTTTGTTTTGACAGCGGGAATTAATTTTAAATTAATTTCTGCCACTTCTGTGTTTTGAATTTAGAAAAATGGATTCCATAATTGGAATCAGGATGTTCAAATTGTGTAAATAGGTAACTTTTATTTTTAGACATTTTGAATAATTACTGCGGTAAATATTTTATTTACCATAGTTAAGGGTAAATCCGGTAAATAAGGGTTAAAAAATAATATTATAATAATACTAAATTACCCTAAAACGTATCCTATCCTTATTGGTTGATACATGTTTGACCATATCCATCTTTGGGTCAATTTGGGGACCCCATGGTGCCACTTGTAGGTGATAGGGACACTTTTTTTTAATTAAGTTAAAATGAATACAAAAATGACACAAGCATATATCTTTTAGCAAAACAATTATTACATATGTTTATATATGTTGGATTTTAGATTATAAATATTCATTAGAAAGATAAAACTATTTCATACATAATGATATTTTATTTATAATTTTTAGACATTAAATAAGTTAATTTATTTATGACACAATGATGATGAATTAATTACTATAATAGTGAAAAATTAAAATAATTGATATTATAAATACCCAAATAAATATAATATGAAACTTTTAATGAATTAAACTAAATTTCTAGGATAATATGATATATTAGGATTGATTTAATTGACTTTTTTCGAAGTAATCAATCTGTTATGAGTTTCAAAAAAATCAACTATTGAATAGTGTCAAAATTGACATAAAAGAGTTCTTAAAACAAATATTATATTATTAATTGATATTAAAATCCTAAAAATCTAATGTTTGGCCAAGAGACTTATATCATGATATTTTCATCATTAATGGACCACTTGGGGGTCTCTTGGATGTATATATCAAGTTTATTAACCATATAATATAAAAATACAAAGAGATATTGTAAAAGTGAAACTAATTAACTAAGAGTTAATACTTAAAGATAAGGTTACTGTAATGACCCAAACCTGTCTAAATTCTATTGGTTGAGTTTTTTTCGACCCATCCCCACCATAAAATTTAAATAATAAACTTTGGAGCCATTATAAACCGAATATGAATTTATTATAAATTAATATTTCTAGCTTTTCCAAAGGTGCCCCTCACCCCTCTTATAAAAGGGAACTCCTCCTTCTCATTTATTCACACCTTCAAAGACTTTTTGTTCGGCCAACCATGGACCAAATACTCTCTCAACTTCACTCACTATAATCTAGAGGCATTAGTTTGATCAGAAAAACATTCTAAGGATCCCTTTTGATCAAATCAATAGGAAGAAGCTGAAGAAGAGGTAATGTTTTCACCACCCCTTTTCAAGTTCCTTTCTTCTTCCACTTCTTCTTTCTTTGTTATTACCATTATAAAATAATAACTCCAGTATCATATATATACTATGATGTTATTATAAATATGGTACATCCATATTCATTATTCTATCCATCCTTTGAATAACATGTCACCATACGTGCGTACGTACGGCTTACCGTCTCCACGTCGTGGTGTAATTGTTATTCAATATATTATTATTTGAATGGGTATAATAATGATGTGTAACTCATGTAAATAATAAATATAACATGATAATGACTCTGTATATATGATATACTATCCAATTATATATTATTTTAATATCAAAAGAATGATATTGTCGCTTGTGCGTACGTACGGACTACCATCTCCACGAACGCGATGAGATTCATTCTCCATCATATCCATTCATGTATAATTATAATTTGATGATTTAAAAATAGTATCTAAGGAATTTATATCATTATGGATATGAATAATATACATCCCATTAATAAATAATATGGATCACATAACAAAGAATATAAAGTAAAATGAACCCATTAACACCCGAAATGACGATAATTCTAAGATATTATTAACAAATCAATGTTAAAAGACCATATATGATATCATATTAAAGTAAATTATTCTTTTATAATTCAATTACAATTATTTCACCATTATACAGGAGGTTAACCTACCGTCGACCAAGGAAAAAGTACAAAGTAAGGGATTTTCTTATCTCACTTTCAATTCTATGAGATTTCCACTGTTGGCCACTAAATTATTGAAAGTGGTGTATTGTGTACTACCATTTGATATATATTATCATGATTCCCTTTATATTCATGTTATTATGAAAATCATTTGGTGGTTATTAACTTTTGGCCATACGACTCAGTTGATTAACGTGGTAAGGGGTTTCTTATCTCACTTTTAATTCTGTGAGAATTCCATTGATCACCACTTAGTTATTGCATGTGGTGTGTGTGTACTTCCCATGCTTGTATTCATTATCTAATATACTTTTTTCATGTATATTTACATCATCATTGTATGAACCTTCTTTCATGGGTGTATGTATTGTATGTTACGAAATCAATAAGGGAATTTGAGATTTCAATTTCCACTCATTCGGCTTTACGCATACTTCATTGATTATTTTACTCCAATATTATGTGTGGAATCATTATTCATTTGATTATGTCATAATTTCCACTCCCCTTCTGTGGATATACTTTTTTATACACATAATCACTCCATTTTTAATTTCTCAAGTCATCGATATGAATTTGATAAGAGTAATTTTAACTCATTCTCCATTTGTTGAGTTAAACATCCAATTCAATGGTGTTGTTTTTATAAGATTATGTGTGAATATCCTTTGATTGATTTACACTGAATATACAATCATATTTAGTGTATTTATATTTTTCACACATAACTATGTCGTTGATTTATCCTTAACCTAAGGATACGACCTTTATGATAGATTTCATCTCAATTTACATTCCATTGAGAGTTCTTTGTTGATATACACCGAATCACTTTTATATGGTGTATATAATGTACTTTGATATAGTATATCATGAATTCCATTATTCTCATGATATTATATTGTTTTGATTATCTCAATTATTAGTATTCAAGTGTCTCTCTTTCGGTTAGAAACACTAACTAAAATACCATTTTTAAATGTTTTAAAAGACTTATTCTTCTAAATCTTGCTCATTAATGTCCATGTTTTAAAAATGGGTTTAAGGATTTATTTATATGGACATTAAAGTTTTAAAATTAAAACTCCTTTTAAAAGTTTCAAAGTGGCATGAGACACTTTGATTCAAAAATCTATTTTTAAATGGCTTCTTGACAAATAGTGTGACTTTTAATTGATTTCAAAAAAAGGGGGATATTTCTCTCATATAGTTTTGATGATTATTTTAATCTATGTCAACATCCTTCATTATTCTTGATTGAGGCTAATGTGATACAATAAAATCTTCCATATTGTATCGAATGAGTTATGTTTGACTGTGGATGTGTTATTTTTATACCATTCATGGTTTGTGGTTAAAGTATTGACATTTCGTATGCTAGTTTTAATACAAATGTTTTTGTTATGTTTAAACCTGTTCATATGAGGAATGCGTTGGACTTAATAAGTGGCGGGTGGAGTCCTCTATAGCTCCTTGATGCATCGGTAGGTCTTATGAGACAAACTAGTGTCTTGGCACAAGGCCTTGGCAAAATCTTATTTGTAGTCTTGGCACGAGGCCTTGGCTATGTGGTTATGATAGTCTGGCATTATGCATTCCATCATTATGAAAGTGGTTATTGATATTGCATGTGATCATTCGACTAGTAGAATATCCATGTGAGTAAGTAAATGGAATTATTTCATTTTACCTTTGCCATTTTATGCTCATGTTTAAAAGGCTTTTGTTTTAGTTAAAAATTGCCTTAAGTGTTTATGCTTATCTATGAAAGCTTATGCTATAATGTTATCCTTACTGAGCATATGAGCTCACCCCTTTCAATGTTTTATTTTCCCAGGATTATGAAGAAGTAATTTATGAATGACCTGCAGGGATAGTATGAGGGGATATGAAGACGTGATGTTGTTGTAGTTTTTTTTTCCTTATGATGTAATATAAGGCTTATGAATATATCTAGTGTTTCCAAGACTACTAAACTAATCGGTCTTTCGAGACTTGATCCTTTGTGATCATGCCAATGTTATGTAATAATGCACCGACTCTGGGTATTTAGGGTCGGGGTGTTACAAATCACATCATATACATAAGAACATAACTTTTGGAAATCTTATCCTGCAAAAGAGATCATAATATCATAACATGGGATAAATCATAGAAGTGAAATGTAATCCCAATAATAATAACATAAAACCTTAAACATTGTGGCATACACACATAATCATAGAGGATCATTTCTTATTAGTCAAGACTCATTGCCAAGACTATCTTAGTGGAAAAAGTCCATTTCCGAACCGAGTTTACTCCTCGTTTCAGTCCTGTTTCACTGAACCGGTATAACCTACCGTTACAGCCATATCTATATCATGAGATATAAAATCTTTAACCAATGCACTAGAGGGAGATATAGGTCCCACCCATCTCATAATGATACCATTCTTATGTATTCCACAAAATCATAAACCATACATCATAGCATAACCCATGTAATAAAAATGGGATTCTTAAACAACATGACATCATAAAAAAATTCATATAAGATAAAGGAATTCATAAAAATATTTCCATCACAACATAATCAAATCCATTTAATAATAGGGATAGAAACAGAACCCAATATTATCTTAGATGGAAAATAATATTGATAAAACACTTGAACTCCATTCTTGAGGAAAATATCCTTTCTACTTCAAAACCCTTTTCATTTCTTAACATGTCATAAAATTTTAACTAAAATAAGTTGATTAAAAATAAACTTGAAAAATTGTAAAGGAAGTTTCTTGGAAATAATGTTTTAAAAATCCATTCATGCCGTATAAGTTAAAAAAACATTCTTCGTACTTTTTTCAGAAAAGTCAAAAAGTACCTCGTACGAAAAACGACAAAAGATTCCTTTCATATCTTTTACTAAAAACTCACCAAAGGGTAAAATTGGATATAAACTATTGTATAAGGATATAAATACTACATATTGAGGAAACATGGATGTGGATGATAAAATACACCCCAGTAAATACCAAAGTATAAACAATCTCGGATAAAAATGAGATTGTGATATTTTTCCTTACCTTAGGTCCGACTTGCTTTGTAAGTGTCCGAAACTCCTGTATAATTATTTAAATAATGTTATTGACTTCTTCCAGAATCATACTTATTTTTATGATATCATATATGGTCATATTGTTAGCTTCTTAGTAGTAATATTTCATTGCTACTTGTTATTTGGGTGGTTATAACCTTTTGTTCTTATGCGTGTTTTGTCGAATAAATTCTTATTCTTCTCTTTAGGTTATAGATAACTCATTTACAGAATGTTATTAGTGTAATATATATCATATTCATTCATTCAATTCATTTATATAATCATTATGAAATGAAGATCATGTAGAACGAGTCGTATCACATCGTGGAGACGGTATTCCGTACGTACGCACGAGGGATGATATCGTTCCTATGATCGTGGAATTGTATTGGAGTGTATGTATACTATTTCAGAATCAATATCACTTTATAATAGTCATATATAGTCATTATTTACACCATTATACCCATCCAAGTAAGGTGGTGGTGGAAAATAGATTACACCACAGCGTGGAGACGGTATTCCGTACGTACGCACGCGTGATGATTTCATTTTCCATAGGATGGATAGATGGTTAAATATAGTTGTTTCATACTTATAATAACATATCAGTATATGAGTGATACTGATTTTATTACTTCATAATGAAACAACTAAAGAAGAAAATGTTTACGAAGAAATAAATTGGAAAGGATCGGTAATGGATATTACCTTTTCTTTGAAGTGCTTCTTTGAGACCTTTTTTTAGGGCACTAAAATTGGTCTTTGAAGAAGACCAGGACCTCTAGGATGTCTCTAGGGAAGTGGAGAGGAAAAAATGGCAGGGTTTGGCCCAGCAGGAATGCTCAAAGTGGTGTGAGGACGAGAGGGAGGAGGTGCCCTTTTATAAGGGAGGAGAGGGACACCTTTGGAATAACTAAAAATATTATTTTATTATAAAGTCAAGATCGGTTTTAAATAGCTCCAAATTAATTTATTTCGAGGATAAGGTGGGTATGGGTCTAAATAATCTCATCAAATAGAATTTAGACATGTTTAGGTTCCTATTTTAACCTTATCATTTAGATTTAACATTAAATTAAATAATTTTACTTTTACCGTGTCTTCTTGTGTTCTTATACTATAAGGTTAATAAACTTACTAAATCAAGCCAAAAGAACCCCAAGTTGTTTATTATTAATATATATAACCTTATCTAAGTCATTTGGCCGAACATTAGATTTTTAGGAATTAATTAACAATTAATAATATAATATTTTTTTTAAAATATTTTTTATGTCAATTTTGACACTATTTAGTAATTGATTTTTGTGAAAATAACAACAGAATGATAATTTCTAAAAGAGTTAATTAAATCAATAACAACATGTCATATTAACCTAGAAAATTAGTGTAATTCATAAAAAGTCTCAAATTATATTTATTTGGGTATTTATAACATCAATTATGTCAATATTTCATTAATAAGATAATTACTGCATCATCGTTGTGTCATAAATAAATTAAATTATTTAATGTCTAAAAATTACAAATAAAATACCATTATGTAGGAAATATTTTTAGCTTTATAATGAATATTTATAGTCGAATTTATCTTATGTATAACCCCATATTAATAATGATTTAGTTATTAAACATTGATTTTAACTATTTTAACCCTTGTTTAAATAAATTAATAATAAATGTCCTAATCTAATCCAAGTGGGCCTAAATGGTCATATTTTATTCCTAAGTTTTTTTTGGGTCGAATTACACTTTTCCAATAGAATTAGGACATGTGTTAGGGTAATAATAATATCATTTTACCCTTAATTACCCTATTTACTTTTAACTGTGGTAAAAAAAGTAAAAAGTTACTAATCACCAAAAAATTATTTTCATCTCATTGAACCACATTTTACTTACTGACATCAACCGTGTCTCTCAGATTTTTGAAATTCCACTCACAGAAGTGGTAAAATTAAGTTTTATGAAAAGTTCATTTTTTTAACAGCCACTTAGTAGTTTCACTATTCATCAAAAATTGAATGCTTTCAGAAAAATACCAAAATTTTACCCTAGGATATTTTCGATATTCCGAAACCAAAAATGAAGTCCATTTTGAAAAATAAAATTTATAAAATTTCAAAAAGTGGTTATTACTATTCATAACGGCTAGTTTTAATAATATTTTAATAGCATATCATTGTTTAGTGAAACTCGGTCTTGTGTACGACGTAAGCTATCGAGGAAGGTCGTGATTTCGTGTAAAGCAAGCCAAGAAAGTGTTGTGTGTATAAATAGATTCCTTTGATGATTTATATAACATAAAAGTCTAGGGTGTTACAAATAACATTTCAAAGACATGAAGAATGCATTGAAAATGGTATTTCACTTCCATAAATAAATTGGAGACGAAAATTGGGCCTTATCACCTAAAAAATTGGGAGACTCATTTCATTTGAAAAACTGATTAACATTTAAAATGAAATACTTCTCAAATATGATAAAAAATTGATTAAATAAAGAAATACTCTAAAATAATCTTAGGTAATACTTGGGTAGAGAGTTAAAACGAATTTATAATAATTAAAAGAAAATTGGAATATAATATTAATTTCATATAAATATAATAAATCATTTTAAAAGTTATCACGTAATCATGTAATTCAAATTAATTGTCTGAGAATAGGAAACATACCTTAAAAAATATATTCTTCTTGATATGATAATCCAAAACCACTCTTTTTTCTTAAATTCACATGAATTTATAGATACATACATACATACATATATATATATGCCATTTTGTTATGCAGATATTCCCCTTATTATGAGGAAATGTCTATATAGAGGGTATATAAATATATAATCTTTAACCATGTATATGTGTTTTGGTCACCCACATGAATTGTAGTCCAAAACACACTAAAGATAAATTCTAGAAATTCAAAATAAAAACATAAATTAGATTTGAAAAAAATAATAAAAATGGAACAAAACCTACCCAAAATGTATGGAGAACCCATTTCCTTCGACAATCGTGGAATGAACAATCCTCAATCTAACTTCATGTACCCTAGGAATAATGAAACACAATTAAAACACCCAAAATGGGTTAGGGTTTTTCTTAGGCACACACACTACATGGATGTGAAATAAAACCAAGAAAAAGGGAAAAATCAAGATGTTTAAGAGAATATAATTCTACCTGGAGAGATTATGTAAGAAATCGGAATGAAAAATGACCGTCGAACGAAGAGGGGAGAATGTGGTGGCACATGGAATGGAACCCATTGGGGTGTGGGTGTCATGAGACCTGGGTAAGAAAGGGGGAATGGGATAGCCGATCGGGTAAATGATAGGGGTACCCCTTATTTGGGTTTTAAATACTAATACTAATAATAATATTATTATAATTAAATTATTTCTATTTATTTTATTTTATTATTATTTTCTAAAGATTAGAAATACCACATAGTTTAACAGATCATGTGACGACCATATAATTACCTCTGTCCTAAGGGGTAGGGACTACATGATCTCCTAGGGAGGGGCACATGCCAGTGCACCTAGTTGTATACCCTAGGGAGTTCCACTATCTAGGCGTCATAGTTTTCACAAGGTTGGCACATGACCTTAGCCGTGTGATAACTATGTGATGAGACACAAAACTGCCATAATTTATATTTTAAAAATAATCATAGCCCAAAACTCAAAAAAGTGACTAAATATAGTAAAATGTTAAATAAAATCAATAATTCAGGGTCAAACTGTGACAATTCTCCCTACTATGACACATTATTCCCTTAGAATGTCTCAAAGATTTAGTTGACTAATATACAATGAAAAAAATCCAATCACATGGAAAAAAACCTGCACCACTCAAGGATTGAAGCCTGAATACTCAACCTTCTCTCACAACTATAAACCCCAAAAGAGACTAAAGAAGTCATTCTCAATGAAATAGACCCACACTAAAAGAGAAAAAGAATGAGTCACGAAGAACACAAATCGTATGAAAAAGATTCAACAAAAGTGGTTCCAATATCCAAACAAAACCTCAATATATTGAACGCCCTGAAGAGTAGAATATAAATCCTGAAATGATCTCATCATGGTCTATTAATTATATCTACGAGAACCCATCACAAAACCCACTATCTAGTCCAAAAAACTACCTCGACCGAGTTTAGGCCGAGGAGAAACCTAGAAACACACAGAAAAAAAAATTTAAAATTCCCAAATAGGAAACATAAGAACATTATTACTAGGTTCACCATGATCTTCTAACCAAAGTGGTCTCCCTACAATTTTATGTTTATTTCCTAACATTAATTTCTCAAGATGAAACAACTCACAATTCCAGAAAAAACTCGAACACTAGTGTGACCTCAAAGCTTCCCAATTCACACTAAGACACCATATGAGAATAAATCAATGAGGGCCACAGTGGGTCTCCCTAAAATTAAAGAAATAACTATAATGGTGGTCACACTAAGAGGAAATCTCAACAAAACCACCCACCAACAAAAAAAAGGTTCATCCATCGACACTCGAACATGAAAATTATCCAAGAAACAATTCATAAATTTTTGATGCCCACATCCCCAAATGAGTACCAACCAAGATTTAAAGATGATACAAATAAAGAATAACAATTAAATATTTATCCTCTACATGGTGAAATTTTTTGGGTGAAGGAGTCCACCAATATCACCAAAATGAATGGTTACCAAGAACAGAAAACCACAATAGGGGAAAACATTAATTGTATCCATTCCAACAACATAGAGAACATGATGGATGTGCATTCCCTACTCTTAGAAACTACTTCAGTACATGAAAATAATTTATCCAATACCAATGTATAGAGCCTTGATTTCTTGAGGATTCCACTACACCACATTCATGAGATGATAATTCACAATCGAAACTTCTTCATTTATCAACACAACTTACTAAACATATTCAGTTGTCACAAGTGTCCACATCAATAAATTCCCTTATAAAGATTTCAACATGATGGATTATAGTTCCCCAAATGACCACACTATAAGTAGACAAGTGAGTGGTATAATGAATAAAAGGTATGCATTAATGAAGTATATTTTTCTAGAATAGGTTCCTTCGATCAAAACTCCTCAACAAATGGGAAATATAAATGAGAACTAAAAGTAACCAGACTATCATGTACCAAATGATTCCCTCCAAGACTTTAGTAAATAAAATAATTAATTCCTTGATACATGTATGAATTCCCCACATAAAAAATATTTTTCATCTTACCACTCGACAAAACCTCTGGAGAAAAGGAAACCAACTCATTGAAATAGCCGACATACCCCTTCAAAGTTATATGATATTGTCGAGCATCCATGGACTCTAACACATTTCTCTCATTAACTTCCTCAAGATTAACCCATTTAATGAAATTAGTCTTGATTATTTCGTAAGAAATCCCTACTCCCAATGAGGATGGAATGATCACCTTCCATTAGCCACGTCTCAATCCTTCAAACAAACCGAAGAAATCTAGCACCCTCATGAAATATTGGGTTCCGAAAGATCTAATTAAATTCTCAAAATCCTAAAGAAACACTCCAAAAACTCTAATGGAACTTGATAAATTCATAAAATAAGAAAAAATTAATAATATCTCAGGAAAACCACTCCACTAGGATTCTGGGTAGGGCCAACGATGAAAATAGGCTCCTAAGATACCATATGGGTTTTTTGAGAAAAATAATCTAGATAAAATAAAACATTAAACTCGATCAAAATAAAAAAAACATCTACCAATAAAATACCTCAAATATAAACACCAATATCATGATAAAAAATACTATAAAAAAACCAAAAATACTCTTCTTAAAAAATCATTTTATAAATTCACCCATTTCCAAAACCAATTACCCCTTTCAAAATCAAAACAAGTTCCATATCCAAAACCATCCTAGAAAAAAATACCATATTCCAAAATATTTTAAAATAAATTTTACAATCCTTATCATTGTTATAAAATAATCCTTTTCCACTTTTAAAATTCCATTTTTCAATCGGAAAAACATTTCCAAAAATCATTTTTTTAAATCCACTAACTAACCAAAATAAAAAAAGACAAAACCCAAAAAAAATGAAACAGGGAACTAGTGTTCATGCATAACTTGACATCATGATTTAGTAGAACAAGAAATAAGAATTCACTTACCACTCGAAGCATATTGAATCATGCACTCAGATCCACATGGTTTTCTACACCATTTAAAATCACTGCGTATCACCAGATCACTCCCACTTTCACCCCAAGCAAACAAGAACTCAACAAATTAAACAAACACCAAAAACATAAACCAAACACCAAAAATAAATACATGATACCCAACTACCCACTGTTATTATGTCTCATCCTATGTGAGGTTGGTCAAGTAATGACTAATGACCTACCTACAAAGCCATAAAAATCTAATCTCCAATCTACGTGTTATGAAAAATAATAAATAGATTATGTGATTCCATTTTTTCATTAACCAACCTAGTTAAAAACCTAACCGATGACCCGAGATATCAAAAAAAAAAATAAATCCCAAGAGGCGTTCATGATCTTCTTAAGACGGAAACCTATGCCGGGATTTAAAAATACTTAATTGGGTGCGATTAAGCCTGCAAAAAATAGATGAATAACTAAAAGAATATAGAAAAAATAATTTTGAACTAGGGATAGAAATTAAATAAAACCATATATACCTCAATGTGACCCTATAGGTCACTTAAAACCAATGACCTAACATCACCCATGGTGACCAAGATCAAAATAGAAGCTAAAAAAAATATTGAGTTATAGGCATGAGTATTAAAACTCAGTAGGCATGATTCAGGAATCTAATCCCTATAATCCACCTATTAAAAGAAAACCAATTAATTATAGTGTGAAAATATGAATAAATTAAATACTATTTTCTATCAATTTCAGAAAAAGTTACATTATTGAGAATTTGAAAACCATTTTTCCTTTTAACTTTGAAAACCTTTTTAATAAGGGGATGAATTTTCCAAAAACCCATTCACATAAAAGAGCATGAATTAAAGGAATCATTTAATTAGGTTTCACACAAAAATAGAATGTAAAACATGTTATTTATTATTTTTTAAATAAAATTTAAACTTATCATAACGCATTAAATAACTAAGTACCATAGAAAACATGGGTAAATGATAGAAAAAACCATGAGAAATCCCTAAGAAACTAGAGTTAGTGGGGTCCTAAGATTCTATTACAATTAATGATCGAACCATATAATCTATCATCACGCACAAGCCAGTACTATGGTCACAAACCATTGCCTTGTAGTACCCAAACATCATCATTAATTTTGTTAGTATTGTTACGTAATTTTTCTAGGGAGATCAAGCCCCGACCCTGCCAAATCACATAGCATACTTGACCTAGTCTTCCCACCTAGATACTCTGAATTCCCATGTTCTATACCCAAAATATTGGTGAATTTTTATAAAGATATCATATATATAAATATCATATTCTTGTAATAAAACCATAATCCAATTTCTCATCTCATAGCTCCCTTTTCAATAATATCCCCTTTAACTTTCCAAAACACAAAAAAAATCACAAGCTCCACCACCGTGTATACACTACATTCCACAAATTTAACACAAATCACATTTCAAATATATTCATATTTCATTTAAAGGTGGTTTTCACTTCCATAAAAAATTTGAAGTTGAAAACCGGGCCTTATCGCCTTCCATCCATCCAAATAAATTTTTTATTAAAGAGTGAAACAATACAACAAGAAAACTAGGGGGGTCTATAGTAATGAAAACCAAGGGCATCCCCTCCGATTAAATTAACAAATTCTGGCTTTAGGTAGTTAAACTAAAAAATACAACCATTGGTAGACCTATGATTGGCCAAAAATGCCAAAAAATCCAGAACCTTGTTCCCCTCGCGGCAGGTGTGGGAGACATGAATGTTATGTCGAAGAATACCGAGACATTTTTTTACACTGTAATAAATAGACCAAGGTATAGAACAATTTCCTTTCAAGAAATCATGGAAAATCAAGGAGTCAACCTCCACCTCAGAAATGACCACATTCTCTTGAATGCACACAGAAAGCCCAGTGAGAAGAGCTTGGGACCCTGCCTAGATTGCGGTACCGATGACGAAGGAGGAAGAGAAGGTCAACACCACACCTCTCCCTATTCCTCTCACAACACACCCTCCTGACATCACCCTTTCAGAACAAGCCCCATGAGTACTGATTTTATAGCCAAAGGCAGGGGGAATCTATCTGATCCATTTACCATAAGTTCCAGCGGATGAGGGAGGAGAACGTGACACTGACACTTGTATGCATGGGAAGGTAGAAGCCTCCTGCCATTCCTTGTTGATCGAAATCAGGTCTAGGAGCTGGAAGCGAATACGCGCAGTAATGGACCTCATCATGGGAACTACACCTTCTTACCGAGATTGATTTATGGCTTTCCAGATACACCAACACCCCGCATTCAGGGTTGCAGCACGAGCCAATCGATCCTTATCATTCCCCAATGAATTGTTGAACCATCTCTCCAGGAATGAAGGCTCTTTTTGCTCTCGAGAAGAATAAGCCATGTAGCCTCCTAGAAATGACCACACTACTTGAGCCATTCATCCTCATAAAACAAGTGCACATCTCTCTCCTCCCTCTGCACTATACAACAATGACATCCAGAGGTCATGTTGATCCCCAGTTTTTTTATATTCTCGTATGTCACGATGGTGAGGTTCCTGATACGCTAGGTGAGGAAGTTAAGCTTCAATGGAATCTTGAGACATCAGTCCACATCGTTCCAGCGATCCGAAAATCCCTGAGAGGGTAGAAACCTCCGAAAATCTCTGATATTGAATATGCCTGATGAGGAGGAAGTGAACACACAACTATCCCAATCACCATTCATCTCAATGGAATAAAACAGGGCCTACTGTTCTTTGCTCAGAACCACCTTGGTGAAACAAGGGTGACACTGAGCTTCCTTAATAGTTATCAAAGGAGTTGGGCACCCTGGGAAGGAAAGAACAGAGCCTGACCAGTTATTATGCCAGAAGAGAATCTCCCATGTTCCCACTATCCATCATGAGCTCTGTTTCAGGGTCAGGATCAGGGGATGGATTTTCGACAAAAGGGGAGAGACATAGTTTCTACAAACCTCCGAATTACGTCCACTAGACTGGGACATCCTCTAGCCCCATAGAGTTCTCTCTTCAAGAATTTCCCAATAAATCTTAGCATATGATCCTTGGAAGGTGATCTGGAATCTTCTACAGTTGATCCCTCATTCATGGATGGGTCTTGCCATCCTCTCCTGTGAGGTCCAGTTCCTCTTCCCCTCAGACTTCACATCCCATACAAAACTACATATGATCAAGTCGACTAATTTGATGAATCCTTTCGAGACGTTAGAAGATTCCATTTAATGTATAGGTATGGAAGATAATACATAGTTAACCAGAGCTATACGCCCACCGAAAGAGAGGAGGTGATTCTTCCAGTTGAGAACTTGAACTGTGATTCTACTTACAATAAGGTCAAAATATCAAATCTGGAGTCTACCTGAGGACATAGGTGTACCCAGATACTCCATCGGGAAGCACCCCCGCTGCATGTTAAACCGGATGCACATGGAAGACACGCACTGAGGAGAGATTCTGCGAGAGATAAAGAATTCACTCTTGTCGACACATATAACCTGTCCACTCCAGAAGAAGTAGTCCCTCAGGATATCATTGATCTTCTGAATAGAGTTCCGCCTGCCGTTGATGAATATAATGGTGTCGTCAGCAAACATCAGGTGGGATGTTGAGGGGAGGCTTTGTTTCCTTATGAAGAGGAGAATTCCCCCTTGATGAATGATGTGGTTGAGGAGGATGCTGAGAGTCTCTTGGTCCAGGATGAATAAGATGGGTGAGAGTGGGTCACCCTGTCGCAGACCTCTGGTAGCCTTGAAAGAGCCATGAACTTTCCCCATAAATGATACCCCCATCCACGAAGAGCTTACACACCTGAAAATGATATCAACAACCCTGACCGATAATCCCATCACCACAAAAACTCGGTTCAAAATGCTCCACTAAATCCTATCATATGCTTTGTTCATATCAACTTTTATCGCAAGATTCGAACCGTGGGTGTTGAAATTGATGTCCCTCACCATCTCCTGGGCAAGTGCTATAGACCCTGAATGGAGTGACCCTTCACGAAGCCATGTTTCTCAATAGAAATCCAATCAGTAAGAAACATAGACAACCTCAGATTAATAAGGCAAGAAAGGATCTTGTACGGGAAGTTGCATAGACTCACTAGGAGATAATGGGAAAGTGAGGATGGATCCTTAACCTTGGAGATAAGGTAGAGAGTTGTGGCACTGGTGACCCGAGGAAGAGACCCACCTTGAAAGAATTCCTGTATGGCTTCAACAGTGTCTTTTTTGACAATCTCCCATGACCCCCTGTACAAGGCTCCAGGAAAACCATCGGGGATGGGGCCACTCTCCGGGTTATGCTTCTGCGTGGCATTGAAAATTTCTTCCTCATTAGGAGTGGCCTCCATTGAGTTGTTCTCCATGTCAAACACTCTGTTTGGAATTGCCTCCCACAGAGCCGAGGTGCCTGTTGGATAACCACTCGCCATCCTTGGGTTCAGGCCTGCCAGGAGGTCCTGGAAGAACGAAAGAGACATCCTCCCGACTATATTCCTATCATGAATGAAGGAGCCATCCTCCTGGAAGATATTTGGTTTGATCCAGCATTTCCGTTCTCTGATGAAAGCATGGAAGAATGCTATGTTTTTGTCACCCGCTTGAAGCCACTTCACCCAAGACCGGTCCCAAGCCATCTGTTATTGTTTGAGAAGCTCCACATCCCAAGTCATCTTCTGGGTATTTAGATCTTAGAATTCCATCTCACTCTATTCCTCTTCCAGACTTCCTTCTAACTCTTCTACCTTCTATTTGAGAGTCCCGAGCATTTTATCAAATGGAGGGATACTCCTAGCCTAGTCCAAAATCCCATTCTTTAACCTCCTTAGATTATTATAAATTGACACCAAAGAGTACCCTTGAGTTGGAGCATCCCACAGATTACTTACCTTCTCTAGATATACATCTAATCCAAGCCAGAACTGGTATAATCTGAAAGACTCTTGAGAAGCCTGCTTAGGGGACACTGAGACCATTAGTGGAGAATGGTCATAAATTCCACGAGCAAGGTGCTTGACCTTGACCGAAGGGTAGATATTTAGAGCATTGATATTAGAAAAACAATGGTTGATTATACTCCAACTCCTCCTTCTCCCGCCCGGATTATTTCACCACATAAACTGGTCCCCACTTTAGCCCAAGTCATACAACCCTTTCCTCGCCATAAAATAAGCGAAGTCCAGACCGGCTCTCCTGGGGAAGGCCCCTCTCCCCTTCCTCTCGTCCGGATCCAGGACAATAATGAAGTCCCCCACCACAAACCAGGGTAGATACTCCAGATCAAAACTCTCCAAACATTGCCACAACCACATTCTTTCCTAGGAATCACAGCTACTATACACAAAGGAAACATAGAAGCTCTCATCACCCTTCGTAACATTCAAGGTGAGATTTTGATCTCCTACTTCAATGAAATCCATGGTTACCACCTTTTTGAAGAATATCCATATATGACTGTTTTTCAGATCTACGTGCATGCAACCATGCATGTGAACATAACGAAAAAAGGTCTTGATTTTATTTGGGTTCTGTTTCAGCTCTAGGACAGCGACAATACAAACTTTGTTCCCCCTAGCTTTAGAGACAATGAGGTCTATCATTACCTGATCTCCAAGACCTTGAGCGTTCCCTATTAGTATAGAAATTTCATATAATGATAATAGAACAATTTCAAAGCTATTAAGAAATTATGGAATTCAAAGTAATGATATATATAAGGAACCTACCTCAAAGCATACTGCCTTTTGATGATGATAATACCAATAAAAAATTTACACCTACACAAACATTAATTTATATATATAGATATATATATATATAAATACCCTCAACTGCAATGCTGATATCCCATTTTCCGTTATGGAATATATATAAAGAGGGTATATATATACTCCTTATTCGTGAATATGTTTGTAGGTCACCATCATGAATGATTTTCCAAATTCACTAAGAACAATAACAATAACTCAAATAAGAAAAATACCATAAATTAAAATTTTGAAAAATGATTAAAATGAAAAAAACTATATAATCCCATGGAGAACACACTTCATTTGGCAACTGCATTAAGATGGGTTCTCAATCAGACATCATGAACCCTAGGAACAAGGGACAATAAAGAAACACCCCAAAACAAGTTATGGTTAACTATCAGCATGTAGACCACATATAAAATAAATAAAAACAGGAAAAGGGAATAATAAATAAGAGGAATAGAACCATAATAGGAGAGATCACACATGAAACTAGAAGGAAAAAACGGATGCTGGAGGAAGTGGGGAGGAGGCGGTGGCATGTGGCCAGGAGCCCTCTAGGGTGTGGGTGTCATGGGAACCATCTCTGAAAGGGGAAAGGGGAGGGTTACCAATTTTTAGGCGTTTTTAATAATAATAATAATTATAATAATAATATTAAAACATTTATTTTTTATTTATTTTTATTTTATTTTATTATTTTTTAAACCCCGTAGAACCACATAGTTTGGCCACACAGTCTGTTGAACAGTGTGCCAGCCAAAAATTTGCCTCTATCCCAAGGGGGAGAGTCCATATGGAATCCCAGGGAAGAGTGAACACCAGAATTGTTTTCTATACAACATGAAAAATCCTAATATCTCAGCTTTATTGTTTTCACTAGGCTAGATCATGGTTTCCCATAAGCATTCCCCAACTGTGTGCCTAGGTAGAAAACACTAAAATTTAAATTTTTAAAAAAATTCGATCCCAAAAATCATAATATTGAATAAATACAACTAAATTATTAAATAAAATTAATAAATTAGTTTCAAGGTATGAAAACCAATCACTTAAAATAACCATACCATCATTGGAACACCATCTTCAATACGCCTTCCTCTCAAACCAGGAGTTATGAATAAATCGTCTTGAGTTAAACCTTCAAGAGACATATCAAACCTTATATTTGGTCCAAGAGGTTTTTTAGTATTATAAGTGGATATTGAATCCTGATATTTACCCATTTTAGGTGATGATAATCCACACATAATCCCGAGAAATAATTTTCCTTCTTGGAAAACAATACTACCGATGCCCTAGGGGACACACTAGGTATAAAAATCCAATCCAATGTAAATAATCAAACTACAAATTCAGATCTTGAAACAATATGAGGGACATCTTAGATGATGGTTAAAATATTGGGGTTATTCCTAGGTGAATGTCTATTCCAAATTTGATTTTTCTATGGAGAGGTTAGCTTAGACATCTTCAAGGAAGGCATCCTTGTATGCCTCTCTCACTACATGAAACTACATGATTATAATTTCTACCACTATAGGGATAATACTAGAAAACTAATGATACATTTGTTGTATACTCTTACATATGATCTCACCCTTATATATCTGATATTCCTTTTCACCAATAAAAGAAACACACTCCCACTAACTCATGCACACTAAAATATTCACTAGTAATTGTCAAGATTTTCATGGACTATATAAAATGAGTTCATATCAGGAAAAAAATCATGGAGGCTAATTTCAACTATGAAGAGATCCCACATGAATCTATATCCCCTAATATTTAGGTCACACTGACGACTGAAATTTGAGACTAGTGAAAGTTCCCTAGCATGAGTCTCTAAATGAAAGGGTCACGTTGAAAGATCCACTAGAAACACTAGGTCTCGAACAAGGGATGTGATAATGAATGATTGTATTTCACTTGTGTCTACTAAAAATATAGCTAATGTATAGAAGAATCCATTAATACCTTAGATCACAACTGGAGCCTCTGAGTCAAAATTGTTCACTTCTAGAAGTTTTCTGCATCCCTTATCCTCCCATTCTCTATAACCCGAGTTCAATATGACAACTTTTAACAACAAAAAATGACCTCGAACAGAACAAAAAAATAAATCTATCCACTACACCTCAATAATTTATACATTGGGTTAACTTGAGTCACCTATAGGAATTTAAAACACATAATAATAGAACGTATTTTTTTTGGGATGGGAGGGGAGTGTCCCTCCTCTTAGTAGGTTCGATGTCACATGGAACCTTATAAGAAAAAGGATCCACTAATGTCTTACAACACCATTAATTAGAATAAATATCAAGACCACCATCTAACTAGGAGTGTTCCCCCATAATTCATTAAACCCTATCTATCACCTGAATCTAGTCTTTAACTACCATTTTCTAGGCATGACATAAAACATGGGATGTCTCTACCTATGAATATATAATATAATGATAAACCATGAATTTGTTCATAATGAACTATTAAAATTGTTTGATACACAAAATTGGGGATAATAGTGGCTAGGGTAACTAGGTGTCGGCCAACCAACAACTAAATGAGAAGTAAGTATCTCTCACTATCATCCCAATGAAAAATTCTTCCCGAATAGGCCCCTAAACTGAGGTCTCTTCATTGTGACGATCATCATAACGATCGTCCTACATAACCTTCATTAGCTATCTACATAGTGAAACCTTAGGGTATAACAAAATTTAACACAATTAAAGAGAATATCTGGGGATCTAACTCAAGAAGTAAATTGAACCATAACCTATTCCTACATGATACATGTAACAATGTTTTCTCTACCACCAGCACCTACAGGTGTTGAGTCAACCATAAAATTATCAGAGTCCTAGTGAAATGATCTATCATCTACCACACCATCACTAGGTTCCCTAGATCGATAGATGAACTTGTTATTATTTAAGACTATTTACTAAGTAAAAAACCAATCCTCATAGCTATACTATCTCTAAACTCTACTCCTAAGATGACCTCCTTTTCTACCAATTTTCACAATGGGACCCACCAAAGCCCGCCTAGCCACTGGTAAGCTATGTGTTTCATCCAAGACCACCTCCAATAGGCTAAGGGCTGGAGATTAATTCTTAATAGGCATATCAAACACGTGGTTGGACTTAGCATACAATACTTGTATACATGTACACACCCCCATGCACCAGTAATGCTGAAAAGATAAACAACAGACACTATAAATGTATAAATAAAAATTAATCCAATAATAAAGTTTTTTAATGAGTATGAAAAATTTAAAAGGTAAAAATACAATCCCACTCATACTGAAAAAGAGTCCAACCTTTATACAATATGGGAATACTATCAAAATGAAACTCTTAGAAATATCTATAGACCGACTAGCACAACTAATCTCCACTCCCTCATGGTGCTCCTAATTCTTTGTCGAAAGGTCTATCACTTATATAAGACATAACATGTGTGGAAAGATCACATGCAGGGGTGATTATAATAATAACTATTAAGAATCCTTAAAATCACACAAATGAAATCATGATAGGGAGTTATCTCCAAATAACTAATAAGGTGAAATAAAAAAGATAACCCAAATATGATATATAGAAGTCTCCAAGCTGAATGGGGAGAGGAAATATAAATATCTATATCTAGATAAGAAAGATTAGTTAAACTAAAACTTGAAAGGTATAAACTTCAATAATAAGAGCCATGCACAACCTTACAAAAAAGAGGATGGAGTTCTCGCTTGTTACTACTGTGCTCCATAGTAGAGGTAGAAATGTCTTTAATAGATGTCCCACTCCCCATAATAGCTTGTTTATGGGGCAGTATAACTCCATTGAAAGAGGAAACACACACACTTTAGTGTAGGGGAGTACCTACTCAACATGTATATAAGATATGGGTGACTTGTTACCTGATGAGTTAGAGGATTACGGACCCTAACATCACTGTGATGACCATACCTTATCGCTACCTTCATTTATGCCTCACTAGAAGAAGTTTCCCACTCATATAAAATTGCATAATATCAAATTTTATTAACCAAATGCTTAACCATGTCCTATATGAAATAATAAATATAATGGGTTACTCATGGGGCCAAAACTAGGTCCTAGAGATGAAGATACACATGGTAGGAAAATCTGTGGAAAGCGCATTACATGTCACACTGGGGTAAATGATTTGTCTCACAAAACAGGTACATCCCAAGTCCATCCATCTCACATGGAATGTTCTTATTTATAAATGTTGTGTTTTTATTAAACACAGAGTGTATAGATTAATATTAAACTCATCTATGTATTATCTTGACATTCCCATTCACTTTATGAGGTACACGTGGTGTTCCTTGACACACACAACATATGGGGTCACAAGGCATCTTGGGGTGTACTACTAATACATGCCTAGTTAGTGGGATAAGTTTAACATGGTGTGTGGGTCCCCTATATACTGTGAGATGTTTAAAACTCTACATAGTCCATGTCCACTACAAATATGGATACACATGATATGTGTTATTCTGATCTACTCCCTGTGTACAGATAAATTTCATAGAAACTCTAGTATGTTCTTTAATTTTCACCCACACTATTGTAGCCTTTAATTCCACTATTATTTATGCCCATAAATCCTAAAAAGTTATTTTCCAGAACCACATCATCTTGTGGATATATTTTTTCAACAATTTTCTAAAAAATCTCATATTGTCACATATTTGGAGATTCATGCTCAATACCTCTCATGGAACCACCATCACCCAAACCATCATCAGATTCCCTCTATAATTTTCATTCTTCCATCATTTCCCAAATATGAAAATCAAACCCAAAAAATTGTACTTCCCTTAAGATCTATTTCACAATGATTTATTTCTTGGGAATATTTGAATCACATTCCAATTAAAATGATGATGCTAAACATTGATGAGTGGAGGAAGAAAGAAACGAAACCATGAAGTGAGTATCCATGGTCCTGATTGTTTTTACATTATTAATGAAATAAAAAGATCAGGGATGATAATAAATTTAAAAAAAATTAAAAAAATAAACTTCAATATTCTATGAAAAAAGAAATAATCAACGAGCTAATCAACAAAGAACATCCCACAAATAAATTTCAAAAATAATTATTTTCTGGTCATCATGGTAAATATAAAATTGTTATAAAAAATCCCTAACTCATGTTTTAATCAATTATTTGTGAAGAATGTGTTTTCATCTATGTCCTTGAAGATATTCTTTATGTTTGTTATTGTCTCTTTAATTCCCCACATTCATTCATCATTGATCCTCAATCCCAGGATTATCTTCCAACATGCTCTCCACCAGAGCTCCATCCATTCTCTCAATCCTTTAGGGTCATGGGGTTAAGTATAGAGAATTATCCATAGATAATTTTAAAAAGAATATTTATTTGGGATTGATATTAAATTCACATTAAATCAATTAATCGATTTAATCCATTTATTCCACCCATAACTTCATTTTATCAAAAAATCTGATACTGACTAAAAATAATTCACACATAGGGTAAAAATAAAATCTCAAATTTAATGGAGATCTTATTTTTTTCATTAAAATATAACATTCACTATTTATTAAATTATTTTGAAAAAACTATGCATGTGCTATATATTATATATAATATTTTTAATGTATTAACACTGAGCTTGCACAGGGTTAAGAACTTCAAGCCAGCTCCACTTCTAACTTGGAAAATATTATTTGAAATATTAGAAAGTGTCAAACAAAAGTTTTGGAGTAACTAAAATAATGGATATTAAGTTTAGGATGTTGGGTTTTAACCTTATAGAGGCATCCTACATAGTTTAATTAACATAAATCAAAGACAATATAGCACTAGTTACATATTTTATAGTCATGTGAAAGGATCAGAACATATAATTTATTGTCATGAAGAAATTTTTTTATTGTTTTGTTTAATGAAATAATACTAGGATGTTGTAGTGTAGTTTAATTTCATGTGACTAAGAAGTATGTTTTCTGAAAGGGGATTCAATATAGTTTTGAATTGGGCTTAAATATAGAGGGTACTAAGAAGATAGTTTAAGTCCTACACCTAGGTTGGAGGCCCATATGTGTGATTACTATCTACCATTTCATATATGGGAAGTGAAGGATGAATGGACTCATTGGGGATATAGAACCATGAGGATGAAGTCATGGAATATGCATGTGATTACCTTTTGTGTGTCTACCTCATACCAGTAGATTATTAAATATATGTAAATCTATTTAGATGATGGATATATCCCCATGATGAAGAGTGTGTGGCTTATGTATATATTGTTCAGTCAATGATTGTGATAAATAAGAATTAATGCCACAAAAGACCCTTGATGACTCCTGGTGATGAAATAATTAATGGGGAAATGGATGGTTCTTACTCCTAAGGAAGAGGCCTATTAGATCATAGTACACTGAGTAGATAAGGCCAATATAGTCGACTATTTGGAATCCTGTATGAACGTATTGAGCTTTATAAGTTCCCACTATTATCCTTGTGATAAGATTCCATGTTATATAGATAATAAATGATCATTACTACCTTGATGACCCTATATATTTGGGAGGAAAAATTTGGTGATTTTTTATCAATGGAATACATGATCAATGAAGGAAACTTTTGAATTCTTAATGACCCAAAAATTTATAATATGAGGATGTGGAGGAGGCCTAAGAGAATACATTCCATGGTAAAAGACCTAGGTGAAGGAATACTCGGCCATGATGTTAGGGGGAATAATCTATACCCTATTATAGGATCTTGGTGAGAGATTGACCAGGTGATAGACTTGGGTGATCAGGAATCCCTAGAGGGGGACTAAAGAGAAATGGTTCCCTAGTTGATGGTTAGGATAAGAGGTCACCCTGGTGGAGGCTAAGGTGAATTATTTCACTTATAGATTTTAATTATTATATTTTTCCCCTTTATATTAACCTTGTATGAAGTAGTCATGCTAGTTATAGAGAGGGGTGACATGTATCCCAGGTCAAGATACATGGGAGAAGTTTCTTCCAAAGGTAGACATCCCTGAATATGGCTTAGGTGAGTGGAACTTTAATTTATCATCTTTTATGGTGTTCTTTACCCAAATCATGGTGAAATAGGGAGTAAGTATACAAAAATAATGGTATATAGTGTTAAACCTTCATTTAACACATTTTCACTTTTTTAATATTAATTACCTTATGTTTTGGGAATAAATAAGCTACATAAAAGGGGTCCAGAAACTAGGATTCATAAAAGATTATTCTCTTGGGTGTACATATTTAAGTGTCTTGGTTTCTAGATATGTTAAATGAGAAACAATTTTGGTCTATTTATAGGACATAAGTGGCATTGAAGCATGGATGTCCAATGAGGTATCTAGGAGAATGATGCATGTGCTTAGATATAGCTCACGTTAATCATTGGGTTATACAACCTAGGTGAAGCATCGTAGCCCATGGAATTGCATGAAAGATCTACATGAAGATACGTGGCCAATGGACTTAAGAACATTAATGGGGAATTGGGTGACTATAATTGGGTGGATATACATGGGAAACAGACAAATGAAACATCTCCTAGGTGTATGGTCTTGGGTGAATTAATGGACTTCATTAAAAGTCTATAATAAAATTCCAACCTCAAAAGATGATAAATTTTGATCAATAAGTATGGTTTCTCTCCAAAAGTAGTGAAATAGAATCATACAAAATAAAAAATGCTATTATTTCTATGGTTTCACCATAGATGGTATTTTTTATGGCCACAAAGTTCAAAGAATACCCCAAAAATGGTTTTTATGGGCTTAAAACCCCTTTTTCCAGAAATGGATGTAATACATTTCCAAATCCCAGTGGGTGGTTCTCACCACCACATCATTATAAAGGGTAATGTTTTTTTAAGAATCTATATAATTTTTTGTGGGAGAAATCATGGGTCACATGTAGATCCATTTTTCCTCTTCTTGGTTCATATAGATACCTTTCAACCCACACTTGACTTGTGTTTTTAGATTGGGGATAGTATATAATGTCCCTATCCTTTTACACATATTATTACATGATTTAAATAATAATTAACTGTTAAATATAAACCAAATATCATAAAGTCTAGTGTATTTAGAGGATTAGGTATATAAAACTGAACACATTAAAACAAACTGAAAACAAATTTTATTTAAACACTATAATGACCTTTTAACTCCCATTGAGCTCAAACATATGTATCGGGTAACGTTGGTAATATATGAACAAGGGGACGAGCTAAAAATCTGAATAATTTAATAAACATAATAATAAATAATACATCATGGATTAAAATGCATAACCTGATGACCCAAAAATGAATAGACATGTAGAAGCATAACAAAAAAACATGGGATCATGTAATCGTGCAATCATAGTAATGTGGAAGGAACATAAAAAATAAAATAATAATGAGTCAAGGTTAATTTCACATGGAGGGGGTTGAGTCAAGGTTAACCACCAAGACTATTCCATATGGATTAAGAGTTATGGTTAACCATCAAGGCCGTTACACATGACATCTCGGGAGACTAAAAATTACCAAATTCATTAGAGCACTATCTGAGAACATCCATTATAATATGTTCATGAATATGTGTGCCCCAAAAAGAATACAAAATGAAGTATAAATATGAGGGCTACCCAGGAAATAATTGGCTATCATAAACATGTCATTAAGAATAACAAAAAGGCATATCAAAAAATAATCCATTAAAGAATAGATCATAAATGGAAATTAATTAAATAAAATTTTCATACATAATTATTAATGATTTCCATATTGTGTGAAAACACTTAAAAATAGTGTTTTGGAAATTTTATAAGTGAACTTTAGTGGGGTTCAATGTAAAACATTAAAGAGTATTTAAAAAGGATATGTCATAATAGCTTTGATAATACCATAAATGAACCAAGATAGTTTTTCAGGCTAAATTTTTTTATTTTATTAAAATAATGGTGGATTAAATATATTATATTATTAAATTGAAAATGTGAAAGAAAATGAGATGTTCCCTTTATTCGGGCTTTCTTATCAGGAAGAATTGTAAAGGGAACCTTTTTGAAACATGTATTTACCCATCAAAGTAGGATGTAATGATTTGGATACATGATTTTGGAACATATAAACATAATTTAAAAAACTTATTTTAAAATAAAGAATTTTTTACATTAGGATAAAGAGAGAGAAGGAGCAATCCTAAGGAAAAATGGTGGTTTAGAAAGAATCTCTAACCTTATGCCCGAAACGGTTTTTCACTTGTACTTAATACCCTGATTAACAAAATTAATTTATTAATTTATTAATTCATAACCTTTTATACATGTATTTTATTTGTTATAATTTTTTTATTTTCATTTATGGACTTTTTGATAAGTTATGATTTACAATTTCATCACTCGGGTGTGCTCATTTGCTTGGTTTTCAAGATTATTTTACTTGTATACATGTACAGAAAATAATGTAAAATGAGAATGGTTATCCATAATTAGAGTTATATTTTATTAATGAAAATAAAAAAGATTAATTTTTTATATAATTCATTTTGTTATTCGGGTTGAGTATGAATCATTAGATAAGACATTAGTGATAATCATTTAGATTATTTTGGTTATTTTTCCGTCAACACAAATTAGTTTTGTTTTATTAATTAATATGATGTTTATATCATGGTTCCAAAACCTTAAATAGGATTTAATACATATATTATAATTTTTAAACCATAAAAATGTATTTATGACAAGTATTGAACGAGGTAATGGAAATTGAAAACATGTTGTCCTTGAATGCAATAAATCAACACATAATGAGCAATTTTTTTATTTTTAGTAAAAAAGGAGAGGGGAATGAAATGATGATTTATTATTCAAATAAAATAATAAAATTAAAGTATATGTGAGATATTGGAGTTACCATGAGCCTTTTATAAAGGGATGTTAGGAGATAATATGAAAAGAAAATAAATTAGAAAGAAATTAAATGAAAGGGAAAGAGGGTCTTACCTCTTGAATCTCTCCTTTTTGGGAACATCCTTGAGGCCATTGAGTTTGGTATTTTACTAAGACCAAGAGATCCTAGAATTGGGGATGAGACTTGGGAATAATCTTTCAAATAATTTTGATAAGGATTAAAGATTTAAGTGAGTGAGTAGAAGGGGGGGGGTATTTATAGGGGAGGAAAGGGGTGTTTTCCCATTATTTTATTCATTTGTCTACTATTTTTCCTCAAGAATACGAATAGTGTGTATTATTATGACTAAATATACTAAATAATTCATGTGATTTTGAAAAAATGTCCACTTATATAATCCATGACTCAAAAATTCATTTATGTACCTTATTTCATACAGTATCATAGTTAACTATTCAAAAAATTAAACTATTTTATAAAAATAAAAAAACCACCCTAACCATTTTTTTATTTGTAGAGTTAAAAAATGGAATCCATTTTATTAAAATATTTTTCTAAATAATAGACATTTAATTTTTATTTAAAATCATCATTTTTTAAAAAAAATACCGATTTTAAAATTATAACTGATTTTATAACACTATGAACAATTAATTAAGGTCTTATAAAAGTATGTTATAATCATAAGGTACAAAAATATCATTTTATGAAACTATTATTAGTAATGAAAGTTTCATTTAAATCATTATATTAATTCTAAAATTATAAATAAAAATTTATGTTTTACAAAAAATCCAACACTTAATTTATCACTTTGAAAACATTTATTTACTTATTCTATGATATAATTATATCATATTTTCATTTTTAAGATACATAATTTTTTTATACAATCTTGGGTGAGGTTACTAATCAATTGGTCAGTTTACTATTCATAATGGCAATGTTACGATTCTAGTGGTCAAGTTACTATTCTATTGGTATTGGTTTCCTAACTTCTATAAATACATCTCATTTCATTCATTCTTAATTTATAATGTTTGTATTGTGTTATGTTTGTGATTTTATGTGATTTATACTATATGGTATAATTGTAAGAAGGGAGTTTCAATTGATATAATTATGGGTTGTTTCATTCTTCCCCCTTATTAAATTTCACCCTCGAAATTTTGTTTTACCACTATGGGGAAAACACACGAGGGAACTTATCCTTTATCCCTTCCTCAGGTTCCCATGTTTCTTCTTCATACTTATGGATCCACCAAATTACTTTAACCATTTGAGTAGTAATTTTTTAGAGAACATTGTCTCGACGATCTAAGATCTTTACTAGATGCTCCTCACAAGAGAGATCATTCTACAACTACACCACCTATGAATTAACTACATGTGAGGGATCTGTTATGTACTTAATTAAGCATGATACATGGAGTACCTCATGTACTTGACACATGGTTGGTGGAAGTGCTATTCAATAGGCCACACCTCTAACATGATCATGAATATCAACAGGGGCGATGTAACTAGGAATCATATTTCCTTACATCCCATGACTCATGATCCTCTTCCATAGGGATATATGGAGGAATAAAATGTCTTCATCCTTAAAATCTAGGTCTCATTGATGATTATATGCACAACTATTTTTTCTAATTTGGGCTTCTAGGATATGATAATGAATAGTTTTTCCCTTTTCTACCATTTCATCGACCATTTTTGGTCCCTGTATCTTATTTTCACCAACTTCATCCAATCATGCTGGTGTTGTACATATTTTCCAATAAATGGATTTAAATGTGAACATTTGGATGCTCGAGCGGAAACTGTTGTTTTAAGAGAATTTGGCCAGAGGTATATATTGGTCCCATTATCCTTTTAAGTCTATAAAACACACATTCAACATTTATTCTAGTATCTAAATATTTTACTCATATATTCCATTAGTTTTAGGACGATAGGCTGTACGAATGTTCAACTCATTTCTTAGAGCATGTTGGATACTTTTTCTAGAACATTGAATTAAATATTGGATCTCGATCAGATACAACCGACAGTGGTCCTCCATGCAGCCTTACCACTTATATGATGTATATACATTCATGTTTATCCACGTATATTTCTTCACTAATTGTAATCATGTGAGCTAGATTTTTAAGATGATCCACAATTACGCATTAAAACATTTTTTTCCAATGGATGTCTTCATAAGTTCGACGCCAAAGTCCATAGTGATGTTTTACCATTTCCATGTTAGTATAGGTAATGTTTGTATCATCCCTTTATAATTTTTCCTTTCATCCTTAAATTTTTGACATACCATGAACTTTGATGTTTATTTAGGGATCTTCTTCTTCGTATTATCCCACCAATATTTTTCTCAGAGATCTCGGTACATATTTGTGCTCCCTAGGATTATAGAGAAGGATGATAAATGTGTATAATTAAAATGATATTTCTTTATCTATAAATCATATGGTACACATAGTCATAACCCATATCTCATGCCTCCATGTTCATCGATCTAGAACTCATAGGATTTTCCATTTATGCTAGATTCCACCCTTTTTCTAAATTTCCACATTATTCCTTTGAGAATCCATTATTTTCTCCATGAGGTATGGTTGAGAAATAATTTTAGAATGGATTTATGATGTTCCTCCTTTAATTATCAAAATGAACATCCTTTAATAATTTAATAGGATTTGATCCTATTCAATTCTCACCATTGATAGAGTTTTAGGATCCTTTATACTTAGAAAATCAGCCACTTTATTTGATTTTCTAGGATGGTACTGGATTGAGAATTTTCAATACATGATGAGCTATAACCATATTAACTAGAACATATTAAGCTCCATTTGGTTGAAAATATATTTTTGACACTTTTTATTAGTATATATCTCACACTTTTCCCGGTAGACATAATGCCTCTAGATTTTCAATGCAAATATCACAGCTTCTAACTCTAGGTCATATGTGGGATATTTTTTCTCATTAATTTTCAACTAACATGAGGTGTAGACAATAAATTTATAATTTTTCATCAGTGAACAATGAAAGAAATTATTTTAAACATCGTTATACACCCAAAAACATTCCCCACTTGTTGGTAGTGTGAGCACTGGTGTAATTATAAAAATATTTTTCAACTATTTAAAACATTTTTTACACTCATTGGTCTAGAAAAACTTTTATAACTTTCTAGTAAGCTTGGTTAGTGGATTTGAAAATTGTTAGGTGTTCTTCAAAAATTGATGGTAATAACCAAATAATCCAAGGAAACTATAGATATTCATTACATATGTTGTCTCAGGACACTCTTCTATTGCCTTTGTCTTGAATGGGTATACATATATAACTTTTTGGGGACTAAACGCCCTAAGAATGATACATCCTCCATCCAGAACTCACATTTATAGTATTTTTTATAATGTTTCTTCATTTTAAAAGTCTTCAATATTGTGCTCATATTATTCTCATGTTCTTCCTTTCTCATAGAGTATATCTGAATATCATCAATAAAGACCACCAAAATTTTTTCAAGGTAATCAATAAATACCGTATTCATTAAATCCAAAGAAATTTTTGGGCACTTAGTGAGTTTTAATGGATCAATATGAACTCATTGTCTCTATAACTCATTCGAAAAGAAGTCTTGGAAATATCTTCTTTCCTTACCTTTAATTGGTTATATCCCGACTGAAGGCCCACCGTAGAGAAATAAATGTCTCAAAGTAATTGATCAAACAAGTTATATATCAGTGATTGGGGTATTTTATATTTATCAAGATTTTATTGATCTCAGGATATTAAATTTAGAAGAAAATTTATCCATACTTATTCTGGAAAAAGAGGACTGGATCACCCCATGGTGAAGCTCTCTTGCATTAAAACCCTTGTACAACTGCTCCTATAATTTATTTTTAGTTCTAATAGCTCAATAGTGGACATTCTATAAGGTGTATTTGGTTTAGGAAGAGATCTAGTAATAAGTTCAATTGAGAGCTCAAACTATCTATCAGGAGGATAAACTATCAATTCTTTAAGGAATACTTCAGTGTAATACCTCATGATAATCATGTCTTTGAGAACGATTATCTTCTTTGTCCCAATCATTTTAGAAATAAATTCCTTCTCAAAATTCAATAGTTTCCACAATTATATGGTTATTCTAATAGATGTTTATCCTCTTATTTAAACTTGTATATAATTTCAGGATACCTCAAGATGTCAAGAGTGATCAACCATTCCTGACAGTTGATGTTGGGTTTGTATAAAGATAGCCAATCGATGCCCAATATAGCATGAAACTCTAAAAAAAAGTAAGAAAACATTTTATATGATGTTTAAAAAAAAAATTAACTAGTTAGTAGTTATATACTTTGTATGCAGTAATATCACCGGTTTTTATTCTCACAAAAAATCAACCCCATATTCTGAGACAATTCTTGAATTGTTCTACTAAACCTGGAAGATATGAACGAGTGTATAGAAGCAGAATCGAACAGTACATTCTATATTATTGAATGAATGATAAAATATGACTTTTTTATTACCTTTTAGGTAGTTGTTATTAATTTCTTTCAACAACCCTTTGATTAGGAAAATGGTTCGCATAATAAACATGTTCCTTATAAGTGAAACACTATACTACAGGTTCAGTATTAATATGAAATTTCATTTCTTCTTATGAATTTGTGGGATTATTCATATTAATTTGGAAATTATTTCCCATACGCGCTATTCTTCTATATTTTATGCTCTTCCTGGTTCCCTTAAGATAGTTCCCAATATTATTATTCTGACAATTTTTAAACATGTGATATTGGATTTTTTCTATCATATATTTTATATACTGATCCACCCATATTAAACTATATTTTCCCCTTTGATTCAATAGGTCTAGGAGACCACTAAGAGTCTCCGATCTCCATTTCAACTTTAATGAAACATTTGAAAATATTTTTATAGCTATCAAAGTCACGAATCACCAAAAACATTTATAGACTTATCTATAGTACTCTAATGAAGTGGTCTACATTTATTTCAGTGTCCAAAAAAAATCTAGAATCGTATCACACAATCCTTATATTTATTTCCTAGTACTGTCTAATAAAATCATCTTCAATTTTCTGTAGTCGAATAAATCTTTTTCTATCCTAAGATGGAGGATTCGAGGAAAAGATTTGTTGCAAAATATTTTCGTGAAATCTTCCCATTCAATGGATTCGATTTCTTCCATGTAATTCATTTTCTTGATTGGTTTCCACCACTGATCAGCTTCCCCATAAAAATGATAGACCACTGCCACAACATTATTTTCTTCTGAGAATAAGAGGACATGGAATATTTTTTCAATAGAGTTGACCCATTCATCTATGAGGATGATATTGGACGGTCCACTAAACATGGGATGCCTTTTTTGCATGAAGTATTCGATTGTAACATGATAATTCTTAATAAAAGGAGGGTGTTACACATGAATCATGTTATTATTGATAAATTTATCCAATTGAGAAAGTACATTCATGATGTTTTGAGTGCTCATTCCCATCATATTTTTCACATCATTAGAGAAATTCTCACATTGGATATCATATTTATTGTTGGCATGAGTTCTTTAATTTCCATCCATTAACTAAGAAAAAGAATGTATAATTAGGGGGTTTGAATACTTATCTATTAATAATATAAAAAATAAAACATTGAAAATATAAGTATAATCATGAAAATTAAATGTATATCCTTACATGTGGTGCCCAAAGTTTCACTCTAGGATATTCATGGTGATTGAATTATAACTAGGGTTATTATTAATGTTCTCTCTTTCTAATATAAAAAATAATTAGAACTTTTTATGATACCAAATATAATGATCCTAGATTTTAAACCTATTACTACATGAATTTAAGAATAATTGACCATTAAATACAAACCAAAGATAATAAATTCTAGTGTCTTTGGAGGAATAGGAACATAAAACATAAAAAATATAACCAAAATGAAAAACTTTTATTTAAAATCAATAATTATATCCTAAATAACATTGAGATCTAACATCTACATAGGGTAACCTAGGTAATACATGAACAAACATATGAGTTAAAATGTTATGTAGGGGAATAAACATAAGAATAAGTCAAAGCACATGGGTTAGAAGGGATCACATTATGACATAAAAATGAATAAAAATACGGAAGCATAAAAATATAGAAGGATAAACATATGGAAGAATAACATATAGTATATGGTAGCATGTAATAATGGAATCATAATATTATTTTAGAAACATAAAACAGGAAAAAATCATGATTCAAGGTTCATTTCACATAGAGGAACACTAGTCAAGCTTAACCTCCAAGACCATTGTGCATGGAGAACGAGTCAAGTTTAACCACCAAGACCAATTAACACAACATCTCATGAGACTAAAAATCACCCATTGCATTGGATAACTATCTTGGTAAACCAATAATAACATTTTCATTCATATGTGTGGTACAAGGAGAATTAAACATGGTGTATAAACATAAGTGTTACCAAAGGAATGAATTGGGTATCATGGACATGATATAAGGTATAACCAAACACATATCATAAAAGAGTTAATGAAATAATGGATCATAAATGGACATAAATTAAAGAAAATAGGAATATATTATCATAAATTATTACCATGTTGTTTGAAAACATTTAATAATAGTGTTTAGGAAACTCTATAAGTGAACCACTTTAGTGAGGTCTAAGGGAAAATACTTAAGAGTCTTTAAAATGGAAAGGTAATAATTGTTCGTATAAAAAAATAAATGAACCAATATAGTTTTTAAAGATAAAATTTTTGATTTTAGAAAAATAATGGTGGATGTAATATTATGGAAAAATGAGAAGGGATACTTTTAAAAAATATATTAACCCATAAAATGTGGATGTAATATTATGGAAAAATGATTTTGAAACATTTAAATATAATTTATAATAATTATAAAAAAATAAATAAGAGTTTAATTATGGTACAGAGGAATAAAGCATAATCTGAAAGAAAAGTAGAGGTTCGGAAAGAATGCCTTACCTTATGTACAAAGCGGTTCTACACTTTTAATTAATGTCCTGAATAACCAAATTAAATCCATTAATTAATTAATTCAGAAACAATTATAAATTTATTTTATTTATAATAATTTTATAAAGTTCATTTCTGTAATTTTTGATATGCTATAAGAAACAATTTCAGTATTCGGGAGTACTTGTTTCCATGGTTTTGATGACCAGTTTACTTGTATATATGTATGGAAAATAATATAAAATTCAAATGATTTTTTAGAATTAAAGGTATATGTTATTAATGAAAATTTATAATATTAAATGTTTATATAAGTCATTTGGTTATTTTTTATGAGTATGAATCATTAGTTAAGACATTATTGATAATCATTTAGATTATTTTGGCGGTTTTTTGATCATCCAAAACTTGTTTTTGTTTATTAATTAATATTATTTATATATAATGGATCTATAACATTATATATGATTTAATAAATATATTATAATATTTTTTAACCATAATATGTTGAAGGTTTTAGAGTAAATTGAATACATTTCATCTTTGAATGCGATAAATCAACACATCACAGACGGTGTTTTCATTTTTTTGTACAAAAGGAAAGGGAAATAAATGACGATATGTTATTAAATTAACATAATTAAATTCCATTATATGGAATATAATTTATTTACCATTACACTTGGTTAATGGGAGTTTTGGATAGAATAATAAACGAAAATAAATTGGAAAGAAATTAAAAGAAAAGGAAAGTGGTTTTTACCTCTTGAATTTATCCTCATTGAGGCACTTGAGTTTAGTCTTTTATTGAGACAAAGGGATATTGGATGTGGGGGAGAGACTTGGGAAGATTATTGGGAATAATTTGGGCAAGTCTAAAAGCATTAAAAGTTTCAGGGCAAGGGGTGGTGAGGGATGGTATTTATAGGGGAGGATAGGGGCGTTTTCTCATTATTTTATTCATTGGTTTATTATTTTTTCTAAAGAATATGAATAGTGTAGATTATTATGACTAAATACAGTAAATAATGCATGTTATTTGGAATAAATGGACACTTATATCATCCATGACTCAAGAATGACTCAAAAATATATTTATTTATCCTATGTTGTAAATTACTGTATTTCACTATTCACAAAAAATCAACTTTTTTAGAAAAATCCAAAAATTTCTACCTAAATTTTTTTCAACATGTAGAAATAATAAATTTAATACATTCAATGAAAATAATTCTCTAAATAAAATAAAATAAATTTTAATTTTAAATCATCATCTATTAAAAAATTACCAATTTTAAAATTATAACTGAATTTATAACGATTTGAAAAATTAATTGAGGTCTCTTAAAATGATGTTATATTCAGAACTTAAAAAATATCAATTTAGGAATCTATTTTAAGAAAATGAATTTTCTTTTAGATCATTATATTATTTATAAAATTGAAAATAAACATTTATGATTTATAAAATTACCAATAAATAATTCATCATTTTCAAAATATTAATTCACTTATATTATGATACAATTATTTCATATTTTAATTTTTAATATACCTAAACTTTATATATACATTATTGGGTGAGTTTACTATTCTATTGGGCAGTTTACTATTCTTAATGGTCATATTACTATTTAAAAGGTATCGTTACTACTCCATTGGTATAAGTTCATTAATTTCTAGAAATTCATATTATTTCATTCAGTATATATTTGTAAAGTTATTATTGTGTTATATATTTTATTTTATTTGATTTATAATATATAGAATAATTGTAATAAGGGAGTTTCCATTGATATAATTCTGGGTTGTTACATTATTTCATGGCTTCCACCGAAAAGTGCAAGAAACGCATTTTTCAATGCCAAAAATACCACTATAATTTTATTAATTAAGAATGTAAATAATATTATTATAAGGTAATATAGGGAACTTTACCAAATTATACAAATATCTGGTAGGATTATTGATCATACTTACTAGTGAATAGTTCTTCACCGATAGGAGGATGTCGACTCAAGGTGTTTTTGTTACCTAAACTTATCAATTGAATATAATTTTTAAAAATTAAAAGATTAGAATAAAGGATTAACTGATCCAATTAAAAATTTGTGGAACATATATGATTAATCATGATTCTATATACACATTTCAAATGTATCTTCCTCCTCAATTTGTGATTAGGGATGATTATAGGCATGTGTACAATCACCAAAACACCAGAGTTGGTCTATTGAGATATGAAATATGGTTTCCTAATGAAGGTGTTCATGTATATAGATATAGGAAATCAAAACACTAAAGTTACGCCATTCAGATACGAAGATGATTTCTTCCTAAGCATGTGCTCATAAGTAGTTTTAAGAATATGTACCGTCATAATAACACTTGAGTTGGTACATTCGGATATGGATGGTTGATTTCATCCTCGGCGTGTTCACATGGATGTGTATAGGCATGTGTACCACTATAATATCACCATAGTTGGTCCATTTAGATATGGATGGATTATTTCCTTCTATGTATGTGTTTATGGATGGCTTTAGACATATATACCATCACCATAACACCAGAGTTTATCCATTCAGATATGGACGATTTCATCATGGGTGTGTTATCATGGACTTATATAGGCATATGTACCATCATTGTAACACTAGAGTTAGTCCATTAAGATAGGGGTATGGTTTCCTCACAGGTGTATTCGACAGATGTGTATATGCATATGCACCATCACAGTACCACAATATTTGGTCTTTTTAGATATAAAGAGTAGATGAATCAATTTGATAAGGATCAAAAAGGGGTAATTAGAATAAGGATTACAATGTTCAGTAAATCTCAAGAACTTTGAAGATAAATCTACATGTGTTTCACTTAGATTTCTTGAACTAAATCTTGACGATAAATAAAGGATGATCTAAACTCTTTCTAGGTTAAGTGCCCTTTTGAGCATGACTTGAATTTTACTAGTATCTTCTAGAGGACCAAAAAATATTTATGTCCTTTTTTAACCCTATATTTTCCCTAAGTCTCTTATGGAGGAGACTTAGTGGGTTGGGTCTTGTTGTTTTTTTAGGTCCCCTTTATGGATTTTCACCTAACAAGTTTTATGCCTTTCCTATTTCATGCACTCAAATTTTCCAAGGAAACATGAGGTGTATACCAAGATAGTTGAGATATGAAATTTTCACAGACCAACAAATATTTTCATCTTTGAGAGTGCCACATCTCTTCTAATGTGAAATTTTAGGTCTTATAGGAAAGATCAATATAGCTGGCGATTAAGGCCAGTTATCTTTGTCAAATCGATGAGGCGATCTTCACAACAGCATGAAAGTGGAAAAATCGATGTGATTGACAACCTAATTCCACTATGGAACACCTTACATATAGGTGCATGTAGTTTTTTTATAGTTTTCAAACTATTATGTCCTGTTGTTTAGGTTCATGCAACAAAGATAATAAATGTGTTTAAAAGTAAAATGTAATACTCTTACTTTAAAATGGGCATGATGCACAAATTTGTAACAATGAGGGTATCAAATACACTTGGATTTTTTTATTTTTTGTAGTGTAAATAATAACTTGAGATATTTTAATTCTAATATAGTGGTATATAATAAGTACATAGGGGATGAATGTGGACCACATTTGAATGATGGGTTCTACTGCGATGCAATTGAGACGTATAGAGATTAAAGGACCCTCCCCTAAGAAAAAATATTCATATGGTTAGCAGTATTGAATATAGAAACATGTATAGTACTAAGTATAAGTATCCCTTATGGTTAAATAAACTTATTACCAATTGAAAATTAAGGGTTCACGTTGATTCAGAAAACAAAATAATGAAGTTGGTTTGTATAGAAAGGTATTCATAAAGGCTTCAAGTATCCTACTCATTACACCATCATTAGTTGAATGCAGATATGAAGTGAAGAAACATTAAATGAAATTTCTATCACTTTTTTCTATAAAATTAGATATAGTGAGAATATATTGTATTTTTATATGAACATATATTGAGCACTATATAATTTATTTCTTCTTCTATTTTCACTATAATGTTTTTATTATGTCATAAAAAGGATGAACCAGTGAATGGAATATTTATTTTTTCTCAATATTCCATTTATGGGTATTTAAATTGAAAGGTTTTATGTCTTATTAATCTTTAGTTTAAGGGAACACTATTTTGAACAATGGTAGATAATGTTTAATTTATCTCAGCATAGAATAAATGCAGATGGGGTTTAAATTCATACAACCCTGACCAAAAGGTGATATAGTCTAACAAACAAGGTAATGCTGAAACCTATCATTAATTAGGAGACCAATTCTAGTATAAATCATATCAATAGGGTATTAACATAGGTTATGATCATAGTGATCAGATCAATGAAGCATAAAACATCCAATGTAGCTAGTGTAAAATAAAATCTGAAAAGAATTAATATCAAAGTGCTACTATAGACCTTATCTGGGTGGGGTGAATGTTGATTATAGTTAATATTATTGGATTATCAATTGATAATTTTTAGGTTCTCACATAATTGGAAAAAATTTGCGGCAATCTTTATGACAGGGGTTGGGAAATATTAGATTTTAATAGAGCCGAATTCTATTATAGATCATCTCACAAGAGAGTACATATAGTTTAGGGTCATGGTGTATGGGATATTGGAAGAGGAGTATGATGAGATAAACTAGATGTCATTAAATGGAAAATAGTTCCATAAAAACATTAAATGGAGAAAAGTTAAGATTTAAATCTTAATATAATGTATTTGAATTTATAATATCGTATAGAACAATTTTTTCAAGGATGACCAGTAGACAATTCTAAAAAGACTAGTCCTACTACAAAACTGTTGGAGGTGTATGAACATTAGATGAACATTTTCATAGGACATATATGTCTCTATTTCCTAAGAATAATATAAAGGAAAAAAATACAAAATTGTGGTACCATTTGAAGATTAATACACTCACTACCAGTAGATAACAAAGGTTTATGATGACTAAGATACTAAAGACATTGAAGGTGTTTTTTTAGAAAATAAAAATTCAAAAATAAGTAGATTAATTTTAGTCATGAACTATATTAGGCTATAATGATCCTTTGAAAAGGAGTGTAAATGGTGGTGATTCATAACTAGAAAAAAAATATTTGGTTCTAAATCCAATAAATATCTTAAACTAGGGCACTACTATGGTGCATAAGAAAACATATATATAGAGAGCCTAAGAATTAGGGTTTCTAGAAATAAAAAAGAATCTTTTTCTAGTGTGGGGTCCTACATAACATGGAACATTACGTGGATTTATATATCATATAGTTTAATAAGGTCACATGGCTTCAGTTTCTCCCATAAGTGTAAGATATTAAATGATGGATTATATATCATGCAGTTTAGCATCATGATATTGGGATGATGTTATATGTAGTTTAAATTTTTACAAATAGGAACTAAATATCTTGAAGTTTATAGTCATATGACTAGGATCTTGTGAATTGTGGTCCTTTTAAAATATGCATCAATTTATGAATTCACAATTAATTGTTAAGGGCCTTTGATTGGTCCGAAATTCACACAGAATAAGATGCATCCATCTCAATGTTGGATCCGTTGAAGGAAACCCATCATGAATGGTGGCCCCATATACTGAGAGGTGGTCGAACATTGGGAAATTTGTGTTTGGGTAAAGGAACAAGATCTTGGCATCAATATATATCTCATAATATGGGAATCAAATAGTTTTAATATATATCAGATACTTCATCAAATTTGGGTCAATAAACCCACTAACAATTCTTATAAAAATATTTCTCTCATGTAAGGAAGACTGGGATTCAAAAAATAGACCAACAAATTATATTTAGAGGTCACGTCAAGTGGAATGTATGTCATGCAGTTTAATTTCATGCAGTGAGGAAAAAGGTGTTATGTTGTTTGATGTTATATGATGAGGACCTTGACTATGTAGCTTAATGTATTACAATGATGAATAAGTTTATATGGAGACATTTTATTCTCGGGGTATACTAATAGATATAAATAAGTTATGCACTAGGAACTCCTACTCAGATATGTCTATCATATAGGGGGATTAGGAGTGATGTTTATTTGTAGATGGACCCATGATAATTCATCAATACGTCTTTTTATATCATTAAATGAAATAAATTAGGGAACACATAATTTTCATTATGTATCTTCTATATAGATATAGATAATACAAATTATATTAAGGAAAAAATATATGGACACCCTGGTGTGAGAAAATAAAGATGAAACCTGGCATGGATGAGGAATTATCTCACCACGACATCACAACTAGTATGAGTAGAATTTGTAGCTAGGCCTAGAATAAGATACCTTAAAATCACTATTTATCGAATAATATAGGAATAAATCCATATTTATTTCTTATAAATAACCACTATGTAGACAGGTCTCATTGGGTGGACCACTCTAAGCAGTTTCAAGTCTTGTAGGATGGAAAATATAACACACAATTTAATGTTATAAGACATGGATGTATATAATCTCTATTTTAGGGCCATATAATAAATAAATTATTATAGGAGGTGTTGTATAGGTCATGTAAAATGAAAATATTCATCTCAATGTCACCTTTTTGTAGTGACACCCAACACGAATAAGAAAATCCAATCACTGGGATGAAACAAGGTATTGGGTTTAGCTTTTTGGAAAGAATTGAGATAAGAGATTTAGATTTAATAATTTATATTTTAACATAAAAAATCAAGAAAAAACTTGTTATTATAATATTGTGGAAATTTTACCACCTATTCTTAGTGTTGAGAATGGAGAGGTATCCCAACATGAATAAATATGAGGGTTCTAAACCAGGAAAAAGTGGCTTAATGTTTTTGGGGTTAAGCTTATGGATATGGATGATAGTTCAAATGTCACTATGTATACTATTTTTAGAGTAATAAAGAAAAATATAGTTCTTATCAATATAATTTCATATCAAATTCTTCCAACAGATGTAGGAAAGGAACGCACATTAAGAATTCATACACAGATCTAGATTTTGTGTTGGGAAAATAGGCTTCACATGCCCTCCCAAAAAAGTCTGAAACATTATTTATGGTGGAACTCAAGTCATTTTGTTCTAAATTATGAAACATGGATTAAATTCTATATAGGTTAATTTTTTTTGTCGAAATAATATTTGATGTATGGTTTTTATTCATATAGTTCCAACTTAGGCCATGCAGTTTAATGACTTGTAGCAAGGATGTGACTTCATGCCTTTAAAAATGATGCATCTAAATCATGATAATAAGGGAAATCAACTATAACCTATGAGACCACATGATTAAAGATCAACCTTAAAAAATGTTTCTAATTATAAGATTAATCATATGACATAAGTGCATATGATCAGGGCGGATGTCCAATAAATTTCATTCTATTTAACAACATGTGACTAAGATGTAGTTTATTTATAGTTTATAATTATACAGATCAAACTTGGTATAATATTTAGAAAAATATTGGGATATGATGTTTAACATCATAGAATGAGGAATAAATTGATCTATAGTTTAAGTTCATACAATAATGAACATGTATATGCATTTTAATATCTTACATTGAGGATGAGTAGAATCAAACTTGATGTTATGTAATATACTACTAGAGAAACCATTCATTGGTGGCAGTAATGATATGATCTCCACCCATTTTACCTATGGAGTACTCTATATTAGACTATAATTTTTGTATGACATTAGTTACTTCCCATATTGGTTCATGATTTAGAGTCTTCTTCTATATAACTATTGGATTTTTGAGAGCTAGCACGAGTTCCCATTGAAGGAATGAGAAAAAGGTTAACTTTCTTATTGAATGATCATGAAACTTGATACTGATGAAATTATAGGTTATGTGGTGTGTGTAAACATATATCATCAATACATTATTACTCATATATTCACTATTAGGACTCTTCATCTTTATAAAAATAATTATAAATCGTGAAAAAGATCAAGAGTAGATGAATTTTTATAGGAAGGACTGCATCCATTTCATATGCAAGAGAATATAGGGAAGTTTTGGTATCAGTAAATGTTGTAGTGAAATAGTCCCCCAATTCATGAAAGTTTTTTATAGCTACTAATTCATGTCCATGAACACCATCTTTTAAAGTGATTTATATAATTTTTTATTTAATAAGGCTGTAATTTTTTTTTCATTACATGGTAGTGGGATGAGTAGTTATACAAAATATAATATTTCTGATACAACCCATTCCATTCAAAAGAGAAAATATTAGTTTCATTTAACTAGAATATTTAATTAGGGAAACCAAATCTATAAATGATATATTTATTTTAAAAATTAATGATATAATTTTTTCCAACTTCTTTGAGGGATATAAACTGACCCCATTTTAAAAATAATTCTGTTGTAAAAATTATGTACTTGAACATTATAGTTATAGGTGGATGATATTTTCTATGAAAATATATTCCAAATATAAAAAATCACTATAAATGTTATGTGTTGTAAAAAACCTTTGGTGGTTGATGGATGAAATTAGCATGTTTGTAGAAACCATGGAACTTCCTTGTTAAATCCATGATGGCTTGTTCAATTGATAGATAGAAGTTCCCTCGCCTCTTTATTGGATGGGAAGTTATAGACCGTAATTAATGAATTAAACAAGCCCCTACACAAAGCTCATGTATCATAATAAGGGTCTCTCCTTAAATTCATCTAAGTATTATTCCATAAAAACCCCATTTATAGAGTAGTTTTATTGAATTTGGGCCATTATGGAGTTTGAAATTTATGTCCAGATATCATATGTTTTTCTTCTTAGCTCAGTATTTGGAAGAATTATGCTATCGAAGTAGTAAACTATAGGGGATATCAACTTGATTGTAGAGTCTATTTGAGAGTATATCATCTCACCATATTTTAGGGTGACATTGATCCTATTTATTTCAACTATATCCTTAATCATGATTATAGGGAACACTTGATTATGAGCTTAGTGTATACAGTGTCTCATCCTGGTTTGTATCTTCTATTGTTGTGGTTTTATTGTCCAATTCATCAACATTAGAATTCTATGAAGGCAGGATGAGTGAAAATATTAGCTCAGAGGGTAATAATTCTCTCATCCTACATATGTAATCAAGTTAAGGACTTAGTTCCTCATAATTAATTATATGTCAACATTAATCTACATGATCACATATTTTGATCCACACTTGACATTAAAATGGGCTAATGTAATCTATAGATCCATCTCTAAGCATACGATGTAATCTTGGTATATTAATTAATATATTGTGTGATATTTTGACAATAAGTAGAAATTGAGACAATCCATCATCACTAGATAGAAAAGAAAAATTCTAAAGACAACTATTTTGGGTTTTATATTTCATATCCTTCTTCTAGTTTTTATTATATAAGAACCATCAAAATGAATTTCTCATATTGGGAGAGAATTGCAGATAAAGAAAACTTCTTCAATGATAAGGCCTATATTCATCCATGATCTTCATAGGGTGGGTAATTCTATCATAAAATCTACAAATTCACACCCAATGACCAAGTTATGTGATCAAAACTAAAATTCAAACTACTATAGTATTATTTACCACCATTATAACTATTTGGTTGGCTTTGGAATACTGATGATATATTTATGTGGGTCAATATAACAAATCATATAGAATTCATGATGCTATAGGTAGTGCCTTAATTTTTATATAATGATTATTCTAAATATTGGAATATAGGGTATCGATATATAGAATTATTTTTCTATGATTATCAAGACCAATTTACTTTCTTTTAATGTCCTTTTATGCAATCCATAACTATGAGGTCACTCCACGGTTTCTATATATAGAATGTGAATCATTCAATCAATGGGAAAAACAATACCTATGGGACCAATAGATACTGACTATGATCATTAGAGGATCTATGAGCATATTTATCACACTAATATCTAACTCCCACATTCATATATTTGTTTTTGGTTAAGAACTTTCACATGATTTTGGATATAAATAATCTAATATAAGTTAGATACCCCTAAATCCGTCTAAACTCATTCAGATTTAGAGGAGGTAGCATGTTGAGAATTTAACTAGTTTTCTTGAGTCTAGATTCAATGTTGTGATAGAAACTATGGAGCTAAGTAATATCCCCAACATTACATTGAAATCACATTGTAGGGAGTTCATCATTATGTTATGTTGGTGGTGCTTGTCGAAATATGTCTCAAGGTTTGTATTCTGATCATATCATCATTGATACTAGAACAATATGTTATCAATGCAACATTCCATGATTTTATAAATAGGGTGATTGAATATATAGAGTATGTATTGATGATATATGAAACCCATGTTATTTAATCCAAAGTGAATTAATTAATAGCAGTATACCCCATTAGTTTCCCTATAAGCAGCGACCTTCTCATCTTCTTGGGGCATAGAAATTTTATTATATCCTTAATATCTATCCATTAAAGAGACTTCCAAGAAACTATCCATTACATTTATTATATATTCTACAACAAATATGGGGAAATAATACATTAGAAAATGCCTATTGACATCCATGAGGTTAATATATACCCCTATCTTCCTATTATTATTATTAATGGGGATGATATTGATGATCCATTTTAAGTACTAAACTTCCCAAATAAAAATGGATCTGATGAACTTATTAGCTTCAACATCCACCTTTTATGCATGGGTAGTAGGAAAAAGGACCCCAATGTTGTTCTAATAAGGAAATGTATGTATTTTTTTGGGGACATGAATGAACTAATAAATGTGGTCCATAGATCTGTCTATGTATCAAGAATCACTTTTAAGATCCCATTAATAGTTGTATCGATTCCTTCCTCCAAAGATAGAGGGGGTTTCCTTGAGATGTCCTTCCCCTCCTTCCTCTACATAAATATCAATGGAAGTAGAAGTTGTAGTTTCACCTTGTGAACTAAGAGAAAACATGGGGAAATTTTTATTGACTATAAAAAATGAGAGGTAACTTTATATCCTGAGGGTGCTGATATAGAGCATCATTATTAGGGCCATCCTTGACATTTTACCCTTCCTCCCCCCACTATCATCAGGGGAAAATGATGTAATGACATCTTGAGATTGAGTGGATGATGTGGGGGAATTAACTTAACATAAGGGAGAATATTTGGATCTTATAAATGATTATGTATGGAAATCTTTAGATTTTAAATATAGCGACTGAAAATTTTTATTTGGGGCATCATTATCATTAATGAGATTATGTTATTCCTATGCATAGTTGGGTTCATCTAACATAAACAATATCATGATAACATGGGAAAAAATTCCTAGGTCATGTGCTAATCTTCTTTTATGACGATTAATATTGATTTGGTCAAGGTTCCTCAATTACATTTTTTGCATGTTGGATTGTCCATCCCTCATGTAGAGGTTCTCATGAGCAAGGTCGATCCTCATGGATGGTGCACTTTATTTCTCCCATATTGGTGAAAACTTATCAATGAGGGTATGTTCTAGAAAATTATATGAAATGAATATATTCATATGTTTTAACCTTTAAATTGAGATATTAATGATTTATATATTCCTATATTTGATGTGATTGTCTTGATCTCATTGATGTACAACACAAATTCTTTTCTATGTTCATTGAATTGGTTGATATGAGCAATTTCAAATCCAATGGGAGTAGAAAATTTGATGGTGTTATTTATCATCAATTGTTTCTCCTCCTTCTTATATAACCCTGTATATATATATTGGGAGTCTCATTATTAAAAGGGGGAAATATCACAAAAAAACTCTCAGACTTATTCATTGAAAGAGTATTTTAGGCACTAGAGATATTATACGAAAATGGTCATATGATTTTGGTTCCATGAACTTCCCATTAGGATATTGAAGGATATTTTTTTGATACATATGATGAATTCATAGTTAGAGGGAAATTTAAAAAACCAGTCTTAGAGTATGACTCACACATGTGGATTCTAATCACTCTTTACACTCTTGAAGTACTAGATTAGAGGGAGATAAGTTTGCCTTGCTTTATCTTAAGTAGTGAAGTATTAGAGTTATTGAGATATTGGTTCATTAAATTTTATCAATCGGGGACTATCATATTTTAATATCTCCAAAAATGGTTTTCTATAAGGGTATTATGTGACCATATAAGGACAAATCTCTATCATTATCCATAATAAAAATGAATTTGTGACATTCATTAGAAAAAGTCTTTTAATGATATGCCTAGACTTTAGTGAATTATACCTAAAACTCTTGAGGGTGAAAGAGGTCCATGATGAGGTCCTACTTATTTTTTTGGAATGATTATGATCATAAAAAATAAATATCTTAAAAACCATGAAGAACTATTTAAAGACATCATACATTAAGACCAGGGTCATAAACTTTTTATCATAGGGTTTCTCCCAAGTTTGAGGCCTAGGGGTTGAGGCTACTTTTGTGGATATTTACATTTCTGGGCGAACATTTGGGGGAATTTTTATAGAATGTTGGTTGGTATGAGATGTCCATACTCATTCCGATGTTGTCCAGACATTTTCACATTTGCTAGTTTTTCATTTATTATGATTGGATCTAAATAGGATTTGGATGATTTAGGAGTAGATTGATGCTCCTGTTGAGATATTTTAAGTTCATGTATCCATGTTTCTACAATATATATTTATTCAATAGATAAATTTACTAAATTAAAAGGCCTATTATTGCCTCATATTACTTGAAATCCTTGGAAACTATGACCTCTTATCCCTCCTCTTCTATATGTGGGAAACTCAGGTTTTTTTTATATTCCTTCTTCCTTAGAGAACTGATCTATCAAGTGTATAACATTGTTATAATCGTACAGTTATTCATAATCCAAGGGGTATTATGTTTGGTGGGGTTGTGTATATTGAATCTTTTGGTTAGATGGTTCTTATCCTCTGATTGGTTCTAGAAGGATGTTAGAAATGGTTTGAACTATCTTGGGCATTGATAGAGATTCTTTATCATTTTCCTTATTCTTGTTTCATTGGTTTTAGTTGAGATGGATCTCTGAGAAATAAAAAAAAATTATGATGTATTCTCAAGTATTATAGGGTAAACTAGGTTATTGACTAAATGATTTAGTTTTTCCATAAATATTTTATGTTTCTGGAAGAATGATTTTTGTTCTTTCTATTCTTCAATCTTTTTCACATATTTGTTTAGAATTTCTAGCCATTCTTTTTCTCCTTTGGATTATACAACTAGAATATGAGTTACTTATGATAAGTATATTACTAATTTTAATTTCTAGGAGAATTTAATATTCTTTTTTATATACTTAAAGATTTATAAATATTAGATATTATTACACAATATTTTATTGAATTCTAAATAAGAAATTCGACCATTTCATCCAACTTCATTGAAATTTTGGATCTCCTAGTGTTTGGAGAGATTATTTTCAAGAGACATAATTATTTTTTATGTAACTCTATCTTTTCATATTGATTATGTTTCATTCCTATAATCCTTGATGTTTTTGACAAGGTTTTCACCTCCTTTCTTCCTGGGTACATTTATTGCTGTTATCCTTTTGGGAGATTAACCATTTGATATTTCATGGTATGTGGCATCTAATCTTGAATGGGTTTTAGATGGAGTGTGATTGTTATGAAATCTAATATTCTATATTTATTTCCTTGTTTAAATGAATTTCGATTATATTTGGAATTGGACTATAATATGGAATCTTTGAATCACTGTGTAACTGTTGTAAATTATCAAGATCCAATGAATATTTTAGCAGAATTAGTTGTGCCGAAAAATCATTAATGAGATTTTTTATACATATCTCCAGAGGTTAATCTTGATGGAGTTTCAAATTTAGAGAATATTTCAATCCATTAAATCAGGTGATGAATTCTATGAACCCATCATTTTTACATTTTTGAATTTGAGAGTTTAATGATCGTTTTTGTTTCTTAAATATTAATTTGAACTAGTAAAGGAATTGTCAGCGTAGATCCTTCTAGTTTGTAATATAACATACCAAGAAATCATTATATGAGACAAATTATCATACTTCCATGGTATATATGAAGCAACTAAGTTTCACAACCTCATTCAGTTCCAAGGATACCATCATTGGGCTGTAATGAGATGTGAAATGTGTTTGGTGATACTCTATATCACTCAATTGATTGAAAATGGGGATGGTGTGATTCCAATAATTAGATAGGGGAGTTCCATATAGAAAATACTGATAAAGGTTTCTATTTGGTTTCACTGGTTAACATTATCCCTACATAAATTATATATGATCATTTAGGTACTCGATGAAGTATATGATTTTTGGCAACATTGTTTCGTAGGTTGATATCCTAATTGAAGGAGAAGGTGGAACCTGTTCTAGTTAGCCTATTGTCCCTTGATACTGATATGATATTTTTGATAGCCTTGGGAAACTCATATAAAATATTAGAATTTTAAGAACTAGTGGAGGAAAACATTTTCATTCTTTCTCCACCATTTATAAATAGAATATTTTTCTTGGTCCTGCTATTGTTTGATGGCTAATCTAATGTTCAGATTCCTTTCCATAATATAGATGCAATGACAGTAATTGTTTAACATCTATTGAAAAACTGTACTAAAGAGAAATATTAGCTTCTATGTTCTTAGCATCTAGTAAATTTCATTATATCATCATAGCTTCATATTGAATAAACATATCCTTGATTGAAAGAGATTCATTTTCCTTAGGTGGTGGGTGGGAAGTGGATATTTCCACACGTATGCCTTTTTATTAGTAGAATGTCATTGAGTAGGCTATAAATGAAGGTTATTTAGTAGAGTTCCCAAATTATAAGGCAACCTCACGTTCCAGTTATGCATACCTTAATCATCATAATACACTGGGTCTCATGAAAATTTATTCTCATCTTGTCCTTCCATTTTAGGGTTTCACTCATAGTTATTTGTGAAAATGAATCAAATAAAATTTACTAACAAATAGTGTGAAATTGTAATTATTTACTCATCTTTATATGTGTATAAATGGGATTGCACACCCTTGAAATATCTATTGTGGGTTGGGTTATGATCATATTTGACATTTACCTTAATAATGGAATGTTTTAGCTTGTGACCCATGCATGGATTCCTCTTCCCTCACCAATGGATGATGACTTTAAGAGAGTCTATTGTGATTTTTATTAAGTGATTACCTAGTGATTGAGATGAATCAAGCATGGGGAGGAATTCAGAAAAATTTTCTTCTTATGGATCTTACTCTAACATAGATATGGTTGATCTTATTGATAGGATTGGAGGAATTAATATAAATTCCCATTGACCCATGGGTTGGGGTAGACATGGTTGCCCCACCATCATGTCTTGGAGATAATGTAGCTTTGATGAACCAAGGTTTGGTGGTTTTGGTAAAATTTCTCAATCTCTATAAGATAGGGTTACTCTTTAAATGCTATGTAGGCACTATCTATTACAACCTTATTTTATTTTTTAGACATATTCCCATGAATGGTCCGGGTGTAGTGACATTTATGGACATGATTCACTTTCCATTAAGGGTTAGTTTCATGGTTTTATGCTTTTCATTCCATTAAATATACTCCTCATAAAATTTCATGGATACCTGATGCAAGAGAAATAATATTGTCTACTCCAATCGAGTATGAAATTTTGGGCCCTTAGGAATGGCAGGGAACCACTCATCAGACCAACTAGAATTAGTAGAGCCGGGACCCATAATTTTTCCAAAATAATTAACATTACACATCTTCCTCCATGATGAATGGGATTATAAAAGGATTTTGGTGATTTTTGAGGCTCCATATTATAATCATCCTCCAATATTCACATTTTATATATCACCAATCATTATCTATTTAATAACCTTCATGATATTGAGACTATCCTCTTGGTGGTCTCTACATCTCTTTGATTACTTTGGATGTCATAAATTTGTGGGGGAATCCAAGTTGATTTGGTGTAAAATCCCACTTATTACTATAACATGGTTAACATACTACCAATATGACACGTACTTATTATTGAGATGGAAGAGTGTTTCATAAAGAATCTAGAATAGATAATCTGTACACTCCTCTTTTAACATCATTGAATTGTTATATCGAGAAGTTGATATGTGCCAAAAAAATCAATATATTACTTTAATCCATCATATTTCACATAACCATGTTAGGATTATCATCCTTGGAGAGAGGCTCCTCAACCGGGTATGACAATAGAGGGTGTTTCAACATTTCTTCACCGTGGGAAATGAGATCATCAAAAATTTATTTTGTTACATCAAAGGAGAATCCATATGAAGGTATCACAGGTAATGACCAGTACCTTTGAATATCCCTAAGTTGAGGTGAATTATATTTTTTAAGTGATGAGGTTATTGGAGTATCTATCATCATTCTTTCTGTTTTCCCTCATTATAATAGAATTCATAGGGTAGATTTGATAAGGTTGGAACCTTCTTATTGAGGAGGGATTCCAATGCATGGGGACTTTAAAGAGAATTCTATGGGGAGGACCTCCATGTTCATAATAATACACAACACTACATGGAGGATCTCCATTTTGGATTGATTTATAGTTTAAGGGAGTAATTATGCAATATAAACACTTGAGTGGAGCTCTAGGTTGTGAGATTTGATCTCCATGCGGAGGACCTCCATGGACATGGCACTATTGAGGACCTCATGAGTTGATAATATCCCTAATAAAAGGTAGGAATCCATATCTTTATCCACTTTCCACTATTTCTGAGGAGTTATTGGATTCATAAGCTATTATTTAGAGGTGTTTCATATAACACCTTGTGTTTTGAAAAGGGAAAATAGGTCTGATATCATATGAGACACACAACATTGAGTTCAAACAAACCATGATATACTATTAAAATATTATTATTTAAATGCGATTGATAAAACATAGCCATTAAATTGGTGTATAAAAACAGTATTAATTACATTATGAAATAAATAAAATGGTCCCAATAAATGTATATTTTTTAAAAAATTATTAATAGATTAGAACTCAAATTAAAAAATATTTTATTCTACAAAAATACATCTCATTCCAAATTTATTTTCATTTCCATTTATGAAACATAATATAATTAATTTTTGGAAATTTTAGAATTTATTTCATAAAAATGAATCCATTTTTTCAAATAATCCCATCATTATAAATTTTGGGTGAATTGTTTTGATTTTTTTTTGGAAACTATAATATTTTAGTAAATAGTGAAAAATACTGATTTGTAGTAAAACTATCATTTATTTTTTACAAATTATGTTTTTTAAAAGTACAGTTATTCATTTAATATGATTTAAAAGCAACATAAGTATTATTTAGTTATATTTAAAATAATTAATTACATTTTCATCATATTTATACTTGATTTTATTTTAAGATTATTTTATGGATTTAAAACACATTTTTTCTAAAAACCGTTTTAAAGTGGATATAGTTTCTCCATTTTCAATAATTTAAAAAAAAATAGGAGTTATTTAAATTAAATGTATATGTCATATTTCTATACACATGAATTTATATTCACTGAATCAATATTACTTGTCATATATTTAATATGAGATCATATTTTTCTTAAAAAATGCATTTCTTGAAAATCAGTTTTTTTGACATGTATATGGTTTTAATATTGAAATATATTATACCACTGATGTGATTTTAATTTTTTAAATGAATTACATATTTTATATCATCATAATTTATATTCTCTAATAATTTCAACATAAATTTTGACCATAATTAATAGTGAAAACATTAAAAAACTATTTTCAATGCTTAATAAAAAAAGAATTTCCAAGGGGTTAAACTAAAAAAATAAAAGTTAAAAATGAACCAAAAACTTTATAATTCATATTATCTGTTCATATTTACAACTTATCTGTTCTAAAAATGAAACAAAATCAATTTTAGAGCCTTATGGTATTATAAAATCATGGGTTTAATTCTTTATTTTTAAAACTTTTATGTGTGTCCTCTCCCCCACTTATAAAAGGAAATTTTGTCTCCAATACTCTTCAGACATAAAAAACCCATTGGTTTGTAAAAGCACTACACAAATCACTTACATACTTCCCTCATATAAGTATAAAAAATTTAAATATTTTAAGGGGGTGGGGGGTGTAGAGACCCAAAGCTTGACGTACATGGAAATTACATTACTTTTTCGGAATACTTAATACATAACAAAAAACCAACACACAAGTACTGTAATATTTTAGTGTCTTTGGAAACTTGGAACATAATATTCTAATCATGGTGAATGATCTTCAACATCTCCCATAAAGATCATCCCCTTTTATTTTCTTACCTAAAAACTTTCTTTATATCCTGGGGAAAAGAAAACATATAAAGGGTGAGATCAAATGCTCAGTAAGGGTAAGTATGGAGAAAATAAAACAAACCATATACATTTGAACTTAAAAACATGAACATAATATTTAAACATCAAAAATCATGAGCAATGACATAAAACATGGAAGTACGTAAGTTATAGATCATAATGGAACATCAATCATGATAAAATAGCATGGGAATAAAACATGTAATTGTGGAAAACCATTAAGCATATGATATGATTTCCATAGTAGAAAAAGCATTGCTTCCAAGACCATCTTAGTGGACAAAGTCCCTTTCTAAATCGAGTTCACTCCTCGTTCCAGTCCGGTATCACTGAATCAGATTAACATACCATTCCAGCCATGTATATCTCATGATATATAAATCTTTACCCAATTCATTGGAGGGAGATATAGGTACCACCCATCTCATAATGAAATTATTCTTTCGTGTGCCACAAAATAAACATACATCATTCATAATAACCCAACGAATAAAATGGGTTTCATAAACATCATTCCATCATAAAATAATCCATATAAAACAAATTGATATCATTTAATCATAAGAAATGTGAAACCATGTAAATAATAGAGACATTATACTTGAAACATACACATATGAAATAATGTCATCTTATATAGAAAATGGTTTTGATGAAACACTTGAAATGAATTCTTGATGAAAATATCCATTCTTCTTAAAATTAATTTTATTTTCACAAAATTCCATGGAATTTTAAAGGAAAAAGATTTTTTTGAAAATAGTCATGAAATATTGTAGAGTAAGCTTCATGAAAATTAGGCATTATGAAACCATAAAAATCCATTCACGCAATATAAGTTTAAAAAACATTCTTCTCGTAATTTTGTTGGAAAAGTCACAAAGTTCCTCGTGTGGTAAAAAAGTTTGATTCCTTTAATAAAATTTAGAAAATTTAAAAAATAGTTAAAAATGACATTAAAAATACATGAAATCATTTTTATAAAACATGGGCATGGATGATAACAATAACCATGGTAAATACTTACGAATGAACAATCTTGGATAAAAATGAGATTGGAAAAGTTATCCCTCACCTTAGGTCCGATATGCTTCATACGTATCCAAACCTCCTATATAATGATTTAAACAATGTAATTGACTTATTACATAATCATATTAATTGTTATATAATCATATATGGTTCACTTATGACTTTATATTACCCGTTATTTTTTAAATTCCATGTTAAAGCGGAGTTTTGGGTAAAATCATTTTATTTGTCGTACGTGTTTGGACTTGTTTTTATTGATATTATTATTACTTATATCATTATTTACTTACTTACATAATGTAAATCATAATTTATATTTCATATATATTTAGTATATATTTAATAGATAGATAAATGAAGTGAAATACACCGTTCATGGAGACGGTAGACCGTACGTACGCATGAACGCTGTTTTCCTTTAATTATTGACTTGAATGAAAGTAATTAGATGAAATATATATATATATATCGAGTATATCTATCATGTCATATATTTAGTTATTATTCATTATAATCATTCTTTAATGGTTAACATGGATAATGAATCTCATCGTGTTGTGGAGACGGTAATCCGTATGTACGCACGAGCGATGATATCATTCCCAGAATTATTGAATTGAATTGGAGTGGATGAAATAATATCTAATAATCAGTATGAGGTTATAATTACTATATATAGTTATTCTTTACACCATTATACCCATCCAAGTAAGGTGGTGGTGGAAAAACAAATTACACCACAGCGTGTAGACGGTATTCCATACGTACGCACGTGCAGTGATTTCCTTTTCCATAGGATGGATAGAACGTGAATTGGGGAGGTTTCATATTTATAATAACATATCAGTATATTATTGATACTGATTTTATTACTTTATAATGAAACAATTAAAGAAGAATAAGTTGAAGAAGAAAGAAATTATGAAAGAATCAGAAGAAGAGATTACCACTTCTTCGACGCACCTCTTTTAAGCTTCCTCTTAAAGCACTAGAGTTAGCCTTCTGAGGAGACCAAAACCTCTATAATTTTTCTAGGGATGTTTATAAGGGAAATGGGAAGGGTTTTTCCGAGCTTGAAAGCTCAAAATTGTGTAAAGAGAAGAGGGAGGAGGATCCCTTTTATAAGGGAGGAGAGGTGCACCTTTGGAAAAACATAAAATATTATTTTATAATAAAGTCATATTCAGTTTATAATATCTCAAAATTGATTTATTTCTAAGATAAAGTGGGGATGGGTCTAAATCATCTCAACCAATAGGTTTTAGACAAGTTTAGGTTACTATTTTATCCTTATCATTAATATTTAACTCTAAGTTAAATAATTTAACTTTTACCGTGTCTTCTTGTTTTCTTACACTATATGGTTAATAAACTTACTATAACAAGCCAAAAGAACCCAAAGTTGTTGATTATTGATATATTTAACCTTATCTAAGTCATTTGGCCTAACCTTAGATTTTTAGGAATAAAATAACAATTAATAATATAATATATGTTTTAAAAACTATTTTATTTCAATTTTGACACTATTTGGTAATTGATTTTTGTGAAAATCATAAAAGAATTATTAGTTAGAAAAAGGTTAATTAAATCAATACTAACATGTCATATTGACCTATATAATTAGTTTAATACATAAAAAGTCTCAAATTACATTTATTTGGTTATTTATATTATCAATTATGTTAAAATTGCATTAATAAGGTAATTAATGCATCATCAATGTGTCATAAATAAATTAAATTATTTAATATATAAAAATTATAAATAAAATTCCATTATGTAGGAAATATTTTTATCTTTATAATTAATATTTATAGTTGAAATAATCTTACGTGTAACCCAATATTAAAAATGTTTTAGTTATTAAACATTGATTTTAATTCTTTTAACTATTCTTTAAATAAAATAATAATAAATGTCCTAATCTAATCCAAGTGAACCTAAATGGTCATATTTCATTCATAAGGTTGTTTTTGGTCAAATTAAACTTATCCAATAGAATTAGGACTTGTCTTATGGTGATAATAATATCATTTTTACCCTTAACTACCCTACTTAATTTTAACCGTGATAAATAAAAGTAAAAGTTACTATTCACCAAAAATTATTTTTATCTTATTAAACAACATTTTACTCCTTGATATTAATCATGTTTTTCGAATTTTTGAAATTCAACTCATAGAAGTGGTTAAATTATGTTTTATGTATAATTTCAAATGCTCCTAGAATTAAAATTCGGTTATATAATTATTATGTATCTATTTTGACCTAAAATAAATTTAAATAAAATAAATTATTATTTAAATAAAAATTAGGTTTTAACCAATTACTCAGTGTTTTCACTATTCATCAAAAATTGAATGTATTCAGAATAATACCAAAATTTCACCTTAGGATAATTTCAATATTCCGAATCCAAAAATGAAGTCCATTTTGAAAGATAAAATTTATAAAATTTCAAAAAGTGGGTATTACTATTCAAGACGGCTAGTTTATATAATATTTTAATAACATATCGTAGTTTAGTGAAACTCGGTATTGCGTACAACACACGTTATCATGGAATGTTGCGATTGCATGTAAAGCAATCCAATTAATGGTTGCATGTAGTGCATGATTCTTTTCTTTTTGTGTATAATAGAATCCATCCATATTTTATTTATACATTGAATATATATATATAGACACACACACACACACACTCAATGTTGCATAGAATAACTTCTATCAAACGAACTTGAAATATTGTGTAATATGATCCCAGAATAGTGTTGCGTATACTACAAGCTAATACCGTGTTGTGTATAGCTCAAGATAATCTTGGTGTAGCATACAACACAAGAAATCAAATATATTAAAAAGAATACTTCTCATAAAATCTCAGGGTGTTACATTCTACCCCCCTTAAAATGAATTTCTCCATTGAAATTCATCTGGGTTATAAATGGTTTACTACTTGAAGATTTATTTAATAGAAACACACATAGTAAAAAGGACTACCAAAACATAACTTTGAAAACTAAATTCTGAATCGTAATGGTTACCCAAATTAACTAATCACTGAGTTTCCACATATGAGAACATAAGTGAAAATATGGATATGGAAGAGAAATCTAACCATCAAGTTCTGATTGGGAGTGGTATAGAAAATGGTTGTGAAAAATCCAATGAATTACAAAGCCATAAATTTTTGATGATCTAACATACCATAAGATTCATCAGATATAAGAGCACTAGGACAACATTTTTGGTTTTCAATATCCTTTCCCTAAAGTAGAAAATTTTTAATTAGAAGAAATACTTACTTGATTTTGGTACAATCTCACAATTGTTTGTGCCTTGAACAATTTCCACTTCATCTCTTAATGAAATGAAGTTGAATTTATCTTCCATGAAGTGTTAGCAGATGATGCGATAGAATGATGGGTCATTCCATCTATCTCAAACAAAAGGTTAGAAAAAGTTATCAAATATACATAAGTCCATCTATGGTGAGGTTAATCATATATGATTCCAAAAAATGGACTTATAATTCATCTATCATACTGCTTAATAAAATAAAACTAGTTTCTACTTACCAGGGACTTTCTGTAGGCCAATGGTATGCGATAAAGGCCTAACACACTTCGGTTGTTGGTTTGATTCCCGCATCCTTGTCAGACGTGACAGGTTGTCGCCTATCCTACAGGTTGTCCCTTTTTCTAAAACTATAGTATTATAACATTCCTGTGATAATATCGAAAAAATTTCTAGCCTTAAACAATAATATCATATATATAACTTAATTCATTCCAATCTTTAGGCTTATCCAAAATACTTCGGTCCAAGTTCATAGTATAATGAAAACAATTACGAGAAAGTTCGTCTACTAAGCATGTGAATACCGTCATTTATCTCCCATATATCATAAGATATATCTTGTTGGTCACATTGAAAATATTTGAATTTATTAATCATGTATTCTCTTGAAAAAAGAATACCCATTGAACCTCAGTGAAAGCCTGGATGCTATAAAAAGTTAACTCTTTCCACATACCAAAATCCCAAAATTTCTATATACTCAAACCATGATATCAATTTTTCTTTATATCAGTCATGAGCTCATTAATACTATCAATCATCTCATTATCTCCTTATCCTTTAATTATGATCATATCATCTACCTTCCAAAAATATTTGAATAAACATTTATGGTTACCGGTACCATACTTTCAAATACATTAGGAAAACAATAGTGTAACAATCCTTATATGTTTCATTTTTCCATATTACCATACATTATTCTTGATAAACATGCAATCATTCCACTACCTTCATAAACCATTGACCTAGCTTCAAAAAATCTTTCATTTGATATATCATTTGTAGTCTCTTCATCATTATCTACATAAATACTTCCCAAATGACCATGCTGATTCTCTTCATGAGATTTTCCCTCAGGGCATTGGTTTTCATAATTCCCATACATTCCACATTTAAAACATTTAACCATTGTTGATGTCTTTGCAATACCATTATCCTTGTTCATTGTGTTAACTAAACCTTTTAAATTACAATTACTAGATTTGTTTCCTTCTTTTCCACACCCAAAGCATATTCCAGTTCCTTTAAAACATTCTCCCTGATGCTTCTTCCCACATGATTTACATGAGGGGAATTGCTCTTTCTTTCCTCTATGATCATCATGAAACTCCATCTTTCTCTTATTATCTGAGTTGGGATACTTACCAAAGTTGAGATTATTGATCACATTATGAGATTGCTGATTAGGCATAATAATGATATGTGGACTTCCATATCCAATATCATTTGGTTTCTCATGAATAATATCATTCCGTTTTCCATCATATCATCCATTATCATGAATCTTCCTGCTTCTAACCATTTTCTAAAACCCAAAAAGAATAGTGTGAGAGGAAAAAATCATGCTAGGGAAAACAACATAATAAAGGGGGTGTGCATTCAATATATAACATATTAGGTTTAATTATAATATCATTACCATAATTCTAGGACTATAACCTATACTTATACTTAACCTTAGGGACATCCCTAGACATACCTTAGAAATATCTCTAGGGATCTCACTAAAGTTCTCACATCCTAGTTTCCAAAGGCTGACTAAATCATTCCTCTGATTCTAACTATAGAGACCAAAATATTGACGTACATGGAAATTAAATTACTTTTGAGGAATACTTAATACATAACAAAAAACCAACACACAAGGACCGTAATAGTTTAGTGTCTTTGGAAACTCGGAAGATTATCTTCTAATCCTGGTGAAAGATCTTCAACATCTCCCATAAAGATCTTCCCCTTTTGATTTCATACCTAAAAACATTCTTTATATCCTGGGGAAAAGAAAACATATAAAGGGTGAGATCAAATGCTAATTAAGGGTAAGTATGGAGAAAATAAAACAAACCATATACATTTGAACTTAAAAACATGAACATAATATTTAAACATCAAAATCTTGAGCAATGACATAAAACATGGCAGTACATAAGGCATATATTGTAATGGAGCATCAATCATGATAAAATAGAATGTAAATAAAACATGTAATTGTGGAAAACCATTAAGCACATGATATGATTTCCATAGTAGCAAAGGAATTGCGGCCAAGACCATCTTAGTGGAAAAAGTCTCTTTCTGAATCGAGTTCACTTTTCGTTCCAGTCCTGTATCACTGAACCAGATTAACTTACCGTTCCAGACATGTCTATATCATGAGATATAAATCTTTACCCAATTAATTGGAGGGAGATATATGTCTCATCCATCTAATAATGAAATCATTCATTCGTGTTCCACAAAATAAACATACATCATTCATAATAACCCTACGAATAAAATGGGTTTCATAAACATCATTCCATTATAAGATAATCCATATAAAACAAATGGACATCATTTCATCATAATAATTGTGAAACCATGTAAATCATAGAGACATTATACTTGAAACATACACATATGAAATAATGTCGTCTTATATGGAAAATGGTTTTGATAAAACACTTGAAATGAATTATTGATGGAAATATCCTTTCTTCTTCAAAATCATTTTCTTTTCATAAAATTCCATGCAATTTTAAAAGAAAAGGATTTTGTTAAAAATATTCATTAAATATTTTATAGTAAGCTTCATGAATATTATTTGTTATGAAACCATAATAATCTATTCATGCAATATAAGTTAAAAAAATTCTCCTCGTACTTTTGTCGGAAAAGTCAAAAAGTTGCTCGTGTGGTAACAAAAAGTAAGATTCCTTTCATAACATGTGGTAAATTTAAAAAATTGGTAAAAAGGACTTTAAAAATGCATGAAATTTGTTTTAGAAAACATTGGCATTGATGATAACAATAACACTAGTAAATACTTACGAATTAACAATCTCGAATAAAAACGAGATTGGTAATGTTATCCCTTACCTTAGGTCCGATATGATTCTTACATATCCAAAACTCATGTATAATGATTTAAAAAATATCACTGACTTATTACAGAATCATATTCATTGTTATGATATCATATATGGTTCACTTATGACTTTATATTACCCGTTCTTTTGTAAATTCCACGTTAAAGCTGCGTTTTGGGTAATGTATTTTTATTTGTCGTACGTGTATAGAGTTGTTGTTATTGATATTATTATTACTTATATCATGATTTACTTACTTTCATAATATAAATAATTATTTATATATCATATATATTCATTATATATATATAATAGATAGATAAATTAAGTGAAATACACCATTCATGGCGACGGTAGGCCGTACGTATGCATGAACACTGTTTTCCATTTCTTATTGACTTGAATTGAAGTAAGTAGATGACATATATATACATAAATCCAGTAGATTTATCATTTCATATATTTCATTATTATTCATTATAATTATTCTTGAATGGTTAACATGGAAAATGAATCTCATCGCGTCTTGGAGACGGTAATTCGTACGTACGCACGAGCGATGATATCATTCCCATAATTGTTGAATTGAATTAGAGTGGATTATATACTATATAATAATTGGTATGATGTTATAACAACTATATATAGTCATTATTTACACCATTATACCCATCCATGTAAGGTGGTGGAGAAAAAAACATATTACACCATGGTGTGGAGACGGTATTCCGTACATACGCATGTGCGGTGATTTCGTTTTCTTGTAAGATAGATAAAAGGTGAATTGTGGTTGTTTAATATTTATAATGACATATAAGTATATAATTGATACTGATGTTATTACTTTATAATGAAACAATTAATGAATAATAAGTTGAAGAAGAAAGAAAACATGAAAGAATCGGAAGAAGAGATTACCTCTTCTTCGACGCACCTATTTTAAGCTTCCTCTTAAGGCACTAGAGTTGGTCTTTTGAGGAGACCAGAACCTCTATAATGTTTCTAAGGATGTTTATAAGGGAAATGGTTAGGGTTTTTCTGATCTTGAAAGCTCAAAATTGTGTAAAGAGAAGATGGAGGAGGTTCCCTTTTATAAGGGAGGAGAGGGGAACCATAGGAAAAACATAAAATATTATATTATAATAAAGTCACATTTGGTTTATAGTAACTAAAAATTGATTTATTTAGAAGATAATTTGGGGATGGGTATAAGTAATCTCAACCAATATGTTTTATACAAGTTTAGGTTACTATTTTGTCCTTATCATTTAGATTTAACTCTAAGTTAAATAATTTAACTTTTACCTTGTCTTCATGTTTTCTTACACTATATGGTTAATAAACATAATATAAGAAGCCAAACGAACCCCAAGTGGTTCATTATTAATATATTTAACCTTATTTAAGTCATTTGGGGGAACCTTATTTTTTTATGAATAAAATGAAAATTAATAATGTAATATTTGTTTTATAAACTATTTTAGGTCAATTTTGACACTATTTGGTAATTGATTTTTGTGAAAATCATAACAGCATGATTAGTTTAAAAAAAGTTAATTAAATAAATACTAACAGGTCATATTAAACTATAAAATTAGTTTAATTAATAAAAAATCTCAAATTACATTTATTTGGTTATTTATAATATCAATTATGTTAAACTTTCATTAATAAGGTAATTACTACATCATCAATGTGTCATAAATAAATTAAATTATTTAATGTCTAAAAATTATAAATAAAATACCATTATGTAAGAAATATTTTTTTATTTTTAATTAATATTTATACTCTAATTTATCTTATGTATAACCCTATATTAAAAATGTTTTAGTTATTAAACTTTGATTTTAACTCTTTAAACTCTTCTTTAAATAAAATAATAATAAATGTCCTAATCTAATCCAAATGGACCAAAATGGTCATATTTTATTCATAAGTTTGTTTTTTGGTAGAATTAAACTTATCCAATTGAATTAGGACATGTTTTAGCGTGATAATAATATCATTTTTACCCTTAATTACCCTATTTACTTTTAAACGTGGTAAATAAAAGTAAAAAGTTTCTATTCACCCAAAATTATTTTTATCTTATTATACCAAATTTTACTCCTTGATATTAACCGTGTATCTCATATTTTTGAAATTCAACTCATAGAAGTGGTAAAATTACATTTTATGTACAATTGCAAAGGCTCCTTGGAGGTGGGTAAAAGACGGTGAAAAGTTCAATAAAATTGTTATATATCTAAAATTGTTATATATCTAAAATTATTATAAAATGACTCCAATGAATTGAATTGATCTTATATAAATATTATGTAACTATTTTGACCTAAAATAACTTTAAATAAAATAAATTATTATTTAAATAAAAATTCGGTTTTAACCATTAACTCCGTGTTTTCACTATTCATCAAAAATTGAAAGTTTTCATAAAAATACCAAAATTTCACCTTAGGCTAATTTCGATATTCCGAATCCAAAAATGAAGTCCATTTGAAAGATAGAATTTATAAAATTTCAAAAAGTGGGTATTTCTATTCATAATGTCTTGTTTATATAATAGTTTAATAACATATTGTAGTTTAGTGAGACTCGTTATTGCATACAACACACGCTATCGTGGAAGGTCGCGATTGCATGTAATGCCAGCCAAGTCATGGTTGCATGTAGTGAAATATTCCTTTGTTGTTGTGTATAATAGAATCCAACCATATTTCATTTATACATTGAATATATATATATATATACTCTCAATGTTACGTAGAACAAATTTTATCAAACGAACTTGAAATTTTGTGTAACAAGATCCAAGAATAGAGTTGCATATACTACAAGCTAATACGGTGTTTCATATAGAGAAAGATAATCTTGGTGTATCATACAATTCAAGACATCAAATAAATTAAAAAGAATACTTCTCATAAAATTTCGGGGTGTTACAAGGGGTGTGGGGGGTAAATCTAGATATGACAGATAAAAACAAATGTCCATTCAGATCTTGTTTTATGGTTCAAATACACTTTTATCTCCCATTATCAAAGTAATTTATGACTAAAAATGGAATAATCAAATAGAAAATATATTTTTTACTTAGTTCACACACTGACCTACATCTAAGGAGTATATAAAGGCAATGTTCATATGTACCAAATTCACTAAATCACATTGTTTTTACAATGTTCAGAGCAAACTCATAGTCCCTCATGGTTTACAACAAATCACACTTTGGAAGCTCACTATCCTCTCAACTGAGGTGTGCTCACTTCTACATCAGATAAATCATCCATTGATCAGAAACCCCTCGAATGTTTTTCACACATGAGTGTTCCATGATGTTCATTTTTCACCCAATAGATGAAATACAATTCACCACAAAGCATTTTGTTTGTGGAGAGTCCTTTTACGGACTATTTTTTATCATTCACAAACTTCTTTAATCCAATCATGGAAAAATATGCACTATATAGTGTGAATTATTTGTGCAACACATTTTCTTCATGGAATACCTTCTCTTCATTGACTACATTTTGTTCACATATGGATTTTTCTTCAAATGCTATCTTTGTTTTGCATATGACCTTTGATTCATGGAATACCTTTGCATCATGGATGGACTTTTCTTTATGGACTAACAATTCATCATAGATGGAATTTTCTATATGGGTTATATTTTCTTAACAAATAACATTTTCTTCATGTACAACCTTTTACTACTCACGCTATAGTTCCACAAAAACAAATCCCTTCATGAACCGCCTTTTCTGGGGAACCATTTCCAAACATTACTGAATCCTTCCAAAAATCATCTTCTCCAATGAAATTATCTCATTTAATGATGTGATTATGGGTCCTTAATATAGGAAATGAAGTACCATAAAACATTCAAATAACAAATTCCATAACCTCTTTCATGGATTATCCATCACTGTGTACTATACCAAATATACGGTTTTCATAGCCCAATGATTCATTTATGGTACCCTTTAAATCACCCTCTTCCTCTAGAAATGATTATTTTCCCATGAAATGATATTAAAATGTGGTTTTCATATCACATAACCCTTTACATAGGAATTAATTCACTTCCTTCATCAATATAATGTCAAACCTTCTTTGTGGTCTGCATAGTGTAGTTGCCATGCATAATCTATTCAATTTCTGATTTCTCTTTGTGATTCAAAATACTCTCTATATAGTTCTTCAATTCACCACCTTCAAACTATCTTCTTTAATAGAAACTATTGGGAATGTTATACACCATATTTATCAACAAACAAAAACAAACCAAAAAAACAACAATGATACCTTGAGGGATTGTTTTCTTACAATCTCCCCCTTTGGGTTTGTGGACAACTCTTCACCTTTTGTGATACCACATTAATACTTATTCCATATTATAATATTTTTTCATATTATGATTATAGAATGAAATAAAATATTTAGTCATCAAACACTCTCAACCCACGTGATCCATGTTCAGCATGAGAAAGAAGAGTAGCATGAAAAGTTTTTGAATGAATCACTCCATTCTTTAAACAATAAACTTCTTTCACCATGTATCCTGTCTGTTGGGATATATAATATTTGAGAAACCATATTTAGCATCGTCATATTTTAAACACCCCTACATCACCCCTCCCCTATCATCATCTCCCCCATCTTGATTAATAAACTTTCTCCCCCTTTTGTAGCTACAACATCTCCCCCTTTTTCAAGAAACCCGAAGATTACTTCTTTGTGGTATGAAACAAGGTAAAGAACCCAGATCAATGAATAAGGGTAAAACAAACCATACCTTGTGGATATTGGATCCCACATCCAAACATTCTCATGTATGGGGAGACAAATTTACTCCAAGATCTAGTCGATGCCTCTTAAATGCATATTCAGGTAAGTCTTTTTTCAGAATGCTCACAAACTATAGTTTTATAGGAAAATAATCCAATATCACAATCTCATATTCCACTTTATCATTGATAAAATGATTCTATATTTCCATGAACTTAATATGTAAGTGATGGGGTGGATTTTTGATGAGATTTATAAAACATGAATTATATACTTGGAATCTTATTTGTGACTTTAGTTGAACTCCCATATCATAAAGCTATTGCTTTATCCATAATAATGATGCAAAATCTTGAGTGTCTACAATATATTCAGATTTTTCCATTTAAATGTAATGAAATATTGATTCATACTTATCCAAGAATTAAAAAATCCACTAAGATATAATTCACCACCTGACATTGACCGTATATCATCTACTAAATCATTTTAATATGCATCTATATATAACAATAACACTTTCCATGGGTTTTAACTATAAAGAAAACCAAAATCCACCATGACCTTGATATATTGAAGTATTATTTTTAGGGAATGTAAGTTGATTTATTTAGTATTAATTTCATATCATTATTCTTGAAATATAAAAAAACAATATTTGGTAATGTTTATATTAATTACAATAAAAAACCAATGATCTTCATGTATCCCGTGAAATTAACCACTTTTCCATCATTTTCTTGTGATAGTTTCATCCCAATATCTGCCAGAGTTTTTATATCCTTGGAATTATGTATTAAAAATATTATCAAATTATCCTTGGCATATTTCAATTGAGAAATAAATGTGACATTCCATACCTGTGTCACCTTTAATCCAAGTTAAAAGGTCAGTTCCCTAATTATTAGACATTCAAACTCATTTTTCATGAATTTTGTGAACTATTTACACTGTGCCTCATCTGATCCACAAAACATTATTTCATCAGAAAACACCAAAACCATCATCCTTTTATCACTTTCATTGTTGACATAGAGTTGAAATAATCTCCACCATCATGAGAACCAAGATTCTTCAAAAATTTATCAACTCTTCAATAGCATGCTCTCTATTCTTTCTTCAAAAAATATATCACCTTTCTTAACCGACACACTCTATTATCATATTCATGAATGATAAAACTATATGGCTACTTGATATACAATTCGTATTCCAGAACCCATTGAAAAATGATTAATTGAAATAAATCTAGAAAACATTAAAATTCCTTTTCATTTCTATGGCCATTAATTAGATAATTTTCCTGAGATTTGGAATAGATAAAAATGTCTCATCATAATTGATTCCCATGATCTGGGAGTATCCCTTGAACTCTAGTCTTGATTTCTTCTGTATTACCAATCCATATTCATTTAAATTGTTTCAGAAGACCCATTTGGCTTTGATTACATTCTTATCTAATAGTCTGAAAACAATCTCTCATGTATTGTTCTTATTAATTTGATCAGGCTCTTCACTCATAGACTGAACCCAGTTTTCATATACAGTTACATTCTCAAATTATTAAGGATATACATGATATTGGAAAGATTCTTGCTGCAAATACTTCATTCTCTATGTTTTGAGTATGACTACATGATCGCCAAAGTTATTTTTCCGGTCAATTTTAGGTCGAATCTTCGACTTCTATGAAGATACATATTTGGCATCCTCAAACTCATCATAAATATCTTCTTCTAAATCAGTATTTACACTTCTATTCCCCTTGTCATTATTACCTCCTCATCACTTTTATTAGGGAATTGTTCATTATGTTGTTTAATATTTTATGCATTCCATACTATAGTGAAATCATTGCATTCAACTGCTTTTCCCATCCTCTTCCTGATGAATTTATAAGATTTTATTTTTCCTAAATATCCATGGAATATCCCCTCATCTCAACATGATTCAAATTTCCTATTTCTATCCTCATTGAGAATAAAACACTTCCAAATATTTGAAGTATTTTAATGTTGGATTATTTTTGTAACACATCTTGTATGAAGTATTTTCATCTTTTAGACACAATAGAGCCTTATTTGATATGTAGATCAATGCCAAGACTACTTCCATTAATAATTTCTTTAATAGGTATTTTTCAATAAGAATTGTTATTTACATGTTGTGTGTGTGATTTCTCCTCCCAACAACTCCATTTTATTAAGGATTTGTCAATTCTGAAGCATGAAACCTTATCCAACTTTTCTTCATATAATCTCCCACATGGATGTTTTTGAAATCTATAGCATTATGAGTATTAAAATTCAGAATCTCTTTTTCAAAAATACATTCATATTTCCAATGATTTTATTTTAGGTAACTTAACATGTCAGAATCATGGGAAATAACAAATACTAATACCATCCTACATAAATAACTAATGAAAAGAACACAGTACCCCACCCCATCAAAGTGTCTTGGCTAGATATGTCTACACACATCTTCATGCACCAATTCAATGACTCTGGTTGACTTTTATTCTTTTTTCCTTGTATGTTATCATGATAATATTATCTAGTTGAAAAGAATCAAATGTGTGAGTATCATCATGGGATATCATGTGGAGATATCAGAATGCATCACACTTGACTAGATCTTCCAGGGATAGTTAACATAAATGTCCAAGAAATTCATAACAAAACCTATTTTTTCCCTCTCTTGAAAGAAATTAGATATATTCTTCTACCCTCACAAGGTAAAGAATCCCCTTCATACTCATTGTATGTGACAAAATTTTTCCATATTTTCCCTTGAAGAAAAATAATTTATTGTTAAATATTATTGAATGACCACAGTCACATAATTTTCTTACACATAGAACATCATAACTAAGACCATTGATAACCAGGACATTAGAACGTCTCATATAATTTCCCCCCAAATTTTTCTTTTCTCAATCCTAAAATCATCAGGACATTATTATTTCAAAATTTGAAGGCACTATAATTTTCAGATTTGAGGTCTTTAATGAAATCCCTATTTCCTATAATATGGGATGTGCATCCATTATCAAGGATCCATACACCATCACAATCTAATGATTTAAATGAAATATCTGTAACCGTTATATACTTATGTCACCACCAAAAATCGGACAATAGCGACCGCCATTATCTGTCGCTATAGGCCTCTGGAGACCGCCCAGCGACTGCCATTGGCGGTCGCTTTTGCTTCATCGTAATAGGCCAACAGCAACTGCCAATGGCAGTCGCTTTAGGTGGCCGTACTTCCGGCCTATAGCGACCACCTGGCGGTCGCTCAAGGTGTCCTGGCTGGTCACCATAAGTGACCGCCAATGGCGGTCGCTGTAGGTGACCGAAATTCCGGCCTACAGTGACCGCCAATGGCGGTCGCTAATGTCGCCCGGCAGGCATCCTATAGCGACCGCCAAAGGCGGTCTCTAGTCTGGGAATTTTTTTTAAAAAAAAAATTCCCAGTGAAAGAAATATATATATATATATATTAAGGAAAATATTTATATAGATAATATTATATAAAATATTATATATATATAAATATATAATATGTTTTAAATATTTTAATATATATAATATTAAATATATTTATATATATTAAATAAATAAATATATAATATTAAATAAAATATTTTTCTTATTCATCCAATAGGTTTGTTAAGCATATGGTAATAATAAATCAAATTTTATGCTTAAAATTTGTATTTCTCTAAAAAGGTAATTATACTACCTCTTAATGGAGAGCCTATTTTAAATATAAATTCTAGCACATTTATATATTTTTTATTTCAATATAATCTTTTGGAAAACGTAACATAAAAATGTGTTATGGTTAATTTGTGGTATTTTATGTGGATTTTCATTTTTTTAATGAAATGTACGAATTGTTTTTTTTAATTCATGGTTCAAAATCAAGGATAAAACAAGGTAAAAATCATAAAAAATAGAAAAAAAATTCAATAAACATAAACATCAAGATCTTCATAAACAATAAATGATAAACGTGCTTAAAAAATCATAGAAGGTCCATCAATTTAAATCTTCTACTTCAATAAACCTACAATAAGACAAAAAAAAACAACAAAACAAAACAAACCTAAATTAGACATATTTATTCAGTTATTGTATACAAATAATAAAATTAAATCTGACATCAAATCATGGTGATATAATAATTTAAAACCCCCAATTTAAGAAATGCTATCATTTCAGGATGTTCGGAGCACGTTTGCTCCGAATTCGACCGTCTCACGCCGTTCTGGTGTTTTGTGACACCAGAAACGCCTTTTCGGTCACCGCGGTCAAACGAAACATTCGATTGACATGCTGTCTACCCGGCCATTTCAAAATTCATTCAACGAGTATTGGTGTATGGGTTCATGGCATTCCAAGGTCATTCGGGTGGTTTTGACCCCTCCAATGCGCCATTTTAGCGCACGCCAAGCTGCTGAAAACAACACAATCGGTCGTACCATGCTCACCACACGTCCGATGGGAATGTCATCTCCACCTACATGTCAAGAATAATATTCCTAATGTTTTCGTGTTGTTTCAGGTCATTCAGATCATGTTTTCTCTGAATTCGACCGTCTCACACTGTTCTGGTGTTTTATGACTCTAGAAACACGTTTCCGGTCACCGTGGTCAAACGACACCTCCGATTGACGTTCCATCTACCCAACCATTTCAAAATTCACACAATGGACGTTTTCATATGCTTTCATGGAATTATGAGGTCATTCGGGTGGTTTTGACACCCCAACACGCAATTTTAGCGCGCGCCGAGGTGCTGAAAACGACACAATCGGTCGTACCGTGTGTAACGCATGTCCGATAGGCATTACGTCTCCTCCTACATGTCAAGAATAATATTCCTAATGTTTTTGTGTTGTTTCAGGTCTTTCAGAGCATGTTATATCCGAATTTGACCATCTCACGCCATTCTGGTGTTTTATGACTCCAGAAATGCGTTTCCAGTCACCGTGGTCAAACGACACCTCCAATTGACGTGTCGTCTTCCCAAACATTTCAAAATTCACACAACGACTGTTTCCGTATGATTTCATGGCATTCCGAGGTCGTTCGGATGGTTTTCACCCCCCAACGCGCCCTTTTAGCGCGCGCCGAGCTGTTCAAAATGACACAATTGGTCATACCGTGCGCACCGCATGTCAGATGGGCATGTCGTCTCCTCCTACATCTCACAAATAATATTACTATTGTTTTCATGTGGTTTTAGGTCATTCATAGCACGTTTTCTCCGAATTTGACCGTCTGACACCGTTCTGGTGTTTTATGACTTCGGAAACGCGTTTCCGGTCACTGCAGTCAAACGACACATCTGATTGATGTGCCGTCTACCCGACCATTTTATAATTCACACAACAGCTGTTGTCGTACACTTTCATGGAATTCCTAGGTCGTTCAGGTGGTTTTGACCCCCCAACGCACCATTTTAGCATGCGTCATGCTGCTGAAAACGACACAATCCGTCATACCACACGCACCACACTTCTGATGGGCATTTCGTCTCCTCCTACATGTCACGAATAATATTCCTAATGTTTTCATGTTGTTTATGGTCATTCAGATCACGTTTTCTCTAAATTCGACCATCTTATGCCGTTCTGGTGTATTATGACTCCGAAAATGCGTTTCTGGTCACCGCGGTCAAACGACAACTCCGATTGACGTGCCATCTTCCCGACCATTTCAAAACTCACACAACGGCTTTTTTCGTATGATTTCATGGCATCCCAAGGTCGTTCAGGTGGTTTTGACCCCCCAACGCGCCCTTTTAGCACGCGCTGAGCTGCTAAAAACGACATAATCATTCGAACCATGCGCACCGCACTTCCGTTGGACGTGATGTCTTGTCCAACAAGTCACGAATAATATTCCTAAAATTTTCGTGTGGTTTCAGGTCATTCGGAGCACTTTTGCTCCGAATTCGACAGTCTCATGCCGTTTTGGTGTTTTTGACTCCGGAAACGCGTTTCTGGTCACCGCGGTCATACGACACCTCCGATTAACATACCGTCTACCCGACCATTTCAAAATTCACAAAACGGTTGTTTTCGTACGCTTTCATGGTATTTCGAGGTCGTTCAGGTGGTTTTGACCCCCAAACACGCCATTTTAGCACCCGCTGAGCTGCTAAAAACGACACAATCGGTCGTACCTCATGTACCACACGTCTGATGGGAGTGTCGTCTCCTCCTACATGTCATGAATAATATTACTAATGTTTTCATGTTGTTTCAGGTCATTCGGATCACGTTTTCTCCGAATTCGACCGTCTCACGTCGTTCTGGCGTTTTATGACTCCAGAAACGTGTTTCCGGTCACCGCGGTCAAACGACATCTCCGATTGACATGTTGTCTGCCTGACCATTTCACAATTCACACAACGGCTATTTTCGTACGGTTTAATGGCATTATGAGGTCGTTCGGGTGGTTTTGACCCCCCAACGCCCCTTTTTAGCGCGCGCCGAGCTGCTGAAAACGACACAATCGGTCGTACCAGGTGCACCGCACGTCCGATGGGTGTGCCGTCTCCTCTAATATGTCACGAAGAATATTATTAATTTTTTTGTGTTGTTTAAGGTCATTCGGAGAACGTTTTCTCCGAATTTGACCATCTCACGCCGTTTTGGTGTTTTATGACTCTGGAAACACGTTTCCGGTCACCACATTCAAACGAAACCTCTGATTGACGTGCCGTCTGCCCGAGAAATTTAAAATTCACACAAAGGCTGTTTTCATACGCTTTCACGGCATTCCGAGGTCGTTCGGGTGGTTTTGAACCCCAACACGCCATTTTAGCGCGCACCGAGCTGCTAAAAACAACACAATCGGTCATACCGCGCACACCGCACGTATGATGGGTGTGTCGTCTCCTCCTACACACCACGAATAATATTCCTAATGTTTTCGTGTGGTGTTAGGTAATTTAGAGCACGTTTTCTCCGAATTTGACTGTCTCACGCCGTTCTGGTGTTTTATGACTCCGGAAATGCGTTTTCGGACACTGCGGTCAAACGACACATTTGATTGATGTTTCGTTTACCCGACCATTTCAAAATTCACACAAAAGATGTTTTCGTACGGTTTCAAGGCATTCTGAAGTCGTTCGGGTGGTTTTGACCCCCCAACGCGCCCTTTTAGAGCGCGTCAAGCTGTTGAAAACGACACAATCAGTCGTACCGTGCGCAACACATGTCAGATGGGCGTGCCGTCTCCTCCTACAAGTCACGAAAAATATTCCAAATGTTTTCTTGTGGTTTCATGTCATTCGGAGCAAGTTTGATCTGAATTTGACTGTATCACTCCATTTTGGTGTTTTATGACTCCGGAAACGTGTTTCCGGTCACCGCGGTCAAACGACACCACCGATTGTTGTGTCGTCTGCCCGATCATTTCAAAATTCACACAACAGATGTTGTTGTATTGTTTCCTGAAATTATGAGGTCGTTAGGGTGGTTTTGACCCCCCAACGCGCCCTTTTAGCGCGCGCCAAGCTACTTAAAACGACACAATCGGTCGTACCGCGCGCACCGCACGTCCGATGGGTGTGTCGTCTCCTTTACACTTCACGAATAATATTCCAAATGTTTTCGTGTGTTATCAGGTCATTCGGAGCACGTTTGCTCCGATTTCGACTGTCTCATGCCGTTCTGGTGTTTTGTGACACCGGAAACGTTTTTCTGGTCACTACGGTCAAACTACACCTTCGATTGACGTGCTGTCTACCCGACCATTTCAACATTCACACAACGGCCATTTTCGTATGCTTTCATGGCATTCTGAGGTCGTTCGGGTGGTTTTGAACCACCAACGCGCCATTTTAGTGCGCGTCAAGCTGCTAAAAACGACACAATCGGTCGTACCACGCGCACCACACGTCCGATGGGCATGCCATCACCTCCTACACATCAAAAATAATATTCCTAATGTTTTCGTGTTGTTTCAGGTCGTTCGGATCATGTTTGCTCCAAATTTGACCGTCTCACGCCATTCTGGTGTTTTATGACTCCGAAAACGTGTTTTCGGTCACCGCGGTCAAACGACACATCCGATTGACGTGCCGTCTGCCCAACCATTTTACAATTAGCACAACGACTATTTTCGTACGCTTTCATGACATTCAGAGGTCGTTCGGGTGGTTTTGAATCCCCAACACGCCATTTTAGCGCGCGTCGAGCTGCTGAAAACGACATAATCGGTCGTACCGTGCGCACCGCACGTCCGATGGGCATATCGACTCCTTTCACATGTCAAGAATAATATTCATAATGTTTTTGTGTGGTTTCGGGTCATTCATAGCACGTTTTCTATGAATTTGACCATCTGGCACCATTTCGGTGTTTTGTGACACTAGAAACGTGTTTCCGGTCACCGGGGTCAAACGACACCTCCCATTGATGTACCGTCTGCCCGAACATTTCATAATTCACACAAAGTCCGTTTTTGTACGCTTTCATTGCATTCTGAGGTTGTTCGGGTTGTTTCGACCCCCCAATGCGCCATTTTAGCGTGCGTCGAGTTGTTGAAAATGACACAATCAGTCATACCGCGCGCACCGCACGTCTGATGGGCATGTCGTCTCCTCCTACATGTCATGAATAACATTCCTAATATTTTCGTGTGGTTTCATGTCATTCAGAGCACATTTTTTCTGAAATCGACCGTCTCACGCTGTTCTGGGGTTTTATGACTCCGGAAATGCGTTTCCGGTCACCGCGGTAAAAATACACCTCCGATTGATGTGCTGTCTACTCGAACATTTCAAAATTCACACAATGGCTATTTTCGTACGGTTTCATGGAATTCCGAGGTCGTTCGAGTGGTTTTGAACCCCCAACGTGCCCTTTTAGCGTGGGTCGAGCTGCTAAAAACAACACAATCGGTCGTACTGCGCGCACCGCACGTCCGATTGGCGTTCCGTCTCCTCCTACACATCAAAAATAATATGTCTAATGTTTTCGTGTGGTTTCAGGTCATTCAGAGGACATTTTCTCCGAATTCGACCGTCTCACTCCGTTTTGGTGTTTTCTGACTCCGGAAACGCGTTTCCGGTCACCACGGTCAAACGACACCTCCGATTAACATACCATTTTCCCAACCATTTTAAAATTTACACAAAGGCTATTGAAGTATGATTTAATGGCATTATGAAGTCTTTCAGGTGGTTTTGACCCCCCAACGCGACCTTTTAGCGCGCGCCGAGCTGCTGAAAACGACACAATCAGTTGTACCGTGCGTACTGCACGTCCGAGGGGCGTGACGTCTCCTCCTACACATCAAGAATAATATTCCTAATGTTTTCGTGTGGTTTCAGGTCATTCAGAGCACATTTTCTCCAAATTCGACCATCTCACGCCGTTTTGGTGTTTTTTGACTCCAGGAACGCGTTTCCGGTCACCGTGGTCAAAAGAAACCTCCGATTGATGTGTAGTCTGTCCGAACACTTTAAAATTCACAAAATGGTTGTTTCTGTATGGTTTCATGTCATTCCTAGGTCGTTCGAGGGGTTTTGACCCCCCAACGCGCCCTTTTAGCGCGCACCGAGCTGCTGAAAACGACACAATCGGTCGTTCCGTGCACACTGCACGTCCGATGGGCATGTCGTCTCCTCCTACATGTCATGAATAACATTCCTAATGTTTTTTTGTGGTTTCAAGTCATGCCAGCATGTATTCTTAGAATTTGACCGTCTCACGCCGTTTTGGTGTTTTATGACTCTAGAAACGCGTTTACGGTCACCGTGGTCAAACGACACCTCTGATTGATGTGTCGTCTACCTGAAATTTTCACAATTCACACAAATTATATTTTCGTACGGTTTCATTGCATTCCGAGGTCGTTCGGGTGGTTTTGACACCCCAACGCACCCTTTTAGCGTGCGCCGAGCTGCTGAAAACGACACAATCGGTCGTACCGTGCGCACCACACATCCGATGGGTGTGTCGTCTCCTCCTACACATTACGAATAATATTTCTAATGTTTTTGTGTGGTTATAGGTCATTCGGAGCATGTTTCCTCTGAATTCGACCGTCTCACACTGTTCTGGTGTATTATGACTCCGGGGATGCGTTTTTGATCACTACGGTCAAACGACACCTCCGATTGACGTGCCGTCTTTCTGGGGTGTGAGGAGGGGCTGTCCGGGGTGCGGGGAAGGCTATCCGGGGTGTAGGGGGCCGGTCCAGAGTGCGGGGAGAGATTTCCGGGGTGCGAGGGGGGGGGGGGTGCTGTCCGGGGTGCGGCGAGGCTATCCAGGGTGCGAGGGGGGGGGGGGGGGGGGTTGTCCGGGGTGCGGGGAGGGCTCTTCAGAGTGCGGGGAGGGCTGTCTGGGGTGCGGCGAGGAGCTCTCCTGGGTGCGGGGAGGCTGTCCAGGGTGCGGGGGGGGGGGGGGGGGGGGGGGGGCTGTCTGGGGTGTGGGGAGGGCTTTCCTGCGTGCAGGGAGGGCTGTCTGGGGTGCGGGGGCTATTCGGGGTGCGGGGAGGGCTGTTCAGAGTGCGGGGAGGGATGTTCGGGTGGGGGGCTATCCGGGGTGCAGGGCGAGCTGTCCGGGGTGCGGGGAGGGCTGTCCGAGGGGCGGGGGGGGGGGGGGGGGGGGGCTGTCCGTGGTGCGGGGAGAGCTGTCTGGGGGCCCGGGGGCTTGTCCGGGGTGCGTGGAGGGATTTCCGGAGTGCAGGGAGGGATGTCTGGGGTGTGGGGGGGGGGGGTGTCCGGGGTGCGGGGGGGGGGGGACTGTCCGGGGTGCGGGGGTCCTGTCTGGGGTGCGAGGAGGCATGTCCGGAGTGCTGGGAGGGCTGTCTGGGGGGGGGGGGGGCTGTCCGGGGTGCGTGGAGGGGTGTCCGAGGTGCGGGGAGAGATGTCCGGGGTGGGCCGCAGACTAAAAATAGTGAACTCAACTCATTCATCAAAAACAATTTTAATGGTTTATATTATGAATCACATGTTTTTTTCAAAAATTACAGAACATGCAATTGAAAACATTGAAGAATTAAATGAACAAAAAATATCCAAATCAGTAATCAGTTTCATGGTTACTTCTCAATTCGTGCACACAAACACTACATCAGGTCAAAACACACATGATACCCCCAAATCACAAAAAATATCACTAGAAACCCAACAAAAATATCAATAATAACCCCACAATTAAATAAAAAAACACACCTCGTGAATATGATGCGTCATGCGTGGTCATGACTACTACCTCCATTAGGTGGGGCAGGGGCCTACAACAAATAAACATTATGAATATTTTCATAACAAAAAAATATATAAATTAAATAAATAAATACAGTATAAACCTGCGTCATCTGATCCCCTGCACCATCACCTGGACGCACATATTTCCGCAGTGCTCTAACCTCAGCGATCAATTGCGCATTTACCTCCTCAAAAGCGTGCAACCATGCCTCGAAATCTGACAACCACTGTATCATTTGAGAAACAACAGGATCAACAACCGCAAGGCGTGATACTACAGAATGAGGAATCCCTGTTCCATACTTCAAACTATATCCATGCCCATCCCGACCAATAATGCGATGAAAGATCTCACCCCTTCGCATGGGAAGCTATCACTGGTCCTCTGGCAGATGTTCTAACTCAGCTTCAAATTGAGCCTGTGAAATATTTAAATATATATACATATATTAATATATAGATTTCATGTAAGTATTGGTAATGAGTATAAGCACTTTCTATTAATGCTTCAGCCTCTGGATCATTGTGATTAGGAGTCCTCATCCACACTGACATTTTATCTATCGGTTCACCTTGCTCCCGCAACTGTATATGAATAGAATATAAACAAAAAATCGTATTAATTAAAAAATGAATAATAAATACCTCATGTTGGATCTGAGACATGTGACGAGTTCTGAGCCTGTGAGGTGGTCCCTGCAATGCTTGATTCTCAGAATGGTGTGTTGACACCTCCTACATTCAATTCATTCAAATTTCAAAAAAAAATCACATATTTTTGAAAATATATATTCCAAAATAAATATACAAACCGCAACACCCTCAGTAGACCAATATGCAACTAAATCATGCCACTGAGCCGAGAGACACCTCTTGGGACTTTTTCTAGAATGTCTGGGGCACCCACATTTGGTACCCAGTGGTCCCTCTTGACTTTGCCTTTATTGTCTTTCCACATCTTAGGACATTTTCTCATACACACTGGCCAAAACTCACCGGGACATACTTTTAAATTTTTCTATTAAAGGAAAAAATCACATATGTTATTATTGTTTATACATAGGGAATAAAGTAAAATGGTCTTCTTTCCTGAACCTCCCTCTAAAGACGATTTAATGTGTCCTGGGGGATAGAATCCCAGTAACGCGTGGTCAATGGAAATATATGTGGGTCACGTATGATATGACCTGGTTGACGAATAAATGCCGGGGAATTCCATCCCACAGGATGAAATACCTCATCAAATGAAATATCAAAAGTCGTGTCGGAATTCAATGATAATATGCCACGACCAGGGCCTCTCCTGTGAGAGGAAGAAGCAGTTGAGTCTGATCCTGTTGAAAACAATTTTAGATATAAATTGAAAGATGTTATATATATATATGATTATCAATTACATAAACAATAGTGACAATGACATTAAAACATACCTCGACCCTAAGATGTAGATGCCTTAGATGGATGATGTGGATCTTCTGCCTCTTCCCCTGACATGCCTACAGTCATGGAAAGGATTAGTAAGGGGACTATCGAAAGTGTCAAAATGATAAATTGGATTGTTTTTAACAAAATCAAACTTGTACAATTGTTAATCAAACAAAAAGGGATTGAATAATTAGTTGTGAATGAATTTTAAAAAATTATATAGTTAACAAAACAAAAATTCAAATTATGTACAAAACCAATCAATGCATAGCCATATTTCAAATTGAATTAATAAACATTCAAGCAGCACATGAACCAAATGAAGAATACCTCAATGGGAAGATACACCGACAATAACATCAATATAAAATGAGTTAAATCATCCTAAATATTTAGAACTAAATAAACCTCCAAAAGTCAGGATTAAAACTTATAAAGATTTATAAAATGGTTAGATAATTTATGATATCCTAGGATGAATAGCGGGAAAACAATTATACCTTTCATTAATCATGCAAATTGACCGTTTCTCCTTCAACAGCCGATCTGACCCTATAAATATATTCTTCACGTTGAACTACGGTATGTTGATCAAGATTTTGGGAAACAAAAGGAACAGTATTGGGTTCATCTTTTTCAAATACAAACACTCCTCACCGAGACATTTGGACAACAACTTGCCAACTTGGATTCGAAGGCAAAGTAACGAAGAGTACTTGTTGTGCTTGTGATGTCAAAATTAAAGGTTCATTATCAACTCATTCATTTTTGGATAACATATAGTTAAAATTCACCAATGAAAACTGATATTGATCGACTTTACATCCATGCACTCGATCAACCCAATTACACTTTAACAATATGTACTTCAACCCATGTGTGTATAAAACTTCAATGATGTCTATCAATTGACCATAATAATAACCAGAATCGACAAATGGTCAACCGATGCCACTGTTTTGTGTTGCTCGTTTGTCGTCAACATCTTTAATGCGAAATCGAAAACCATTAGCATATATAGATTTATAAAGACGAGCCGTTATAGATGGACCCTCATCCCATTGGATAAATTCATCAGTTAGCGTGGGGTCCTCGAACTTCCTCAGCTTATGAACCTACATAATTCATAGAATTCAATAATGATATATGCAGAGAAAAATTAGTATAATACTTCAATCATAATGAAAATCAATTTATATGTACATAATTCTTGAACCAATCATGAAATGACGCATAATGAGACTGTTGAATTTGCAACTCAGTCGCACGATACATCTCTTCTTTTATCTCAATAATGTGTTTCCTTCAAATGATAAAGAGATGTTTAAATGATCAAATTATGCAAACAAAACATGTAAATGTTAAACAATAAAAGTGATAAGATAATAACTGCATTAATGGTGCTACTGATGAAGTATTGAACAAGATATATCGATGCGCTTGTATCCACTCGATGTTGTCCATATCATATGTAGTTCCTTCTCCAACTGGATCATCAGGAATCCGAGAGGGCTTATCTAATTTTTTTTAACATCTGTAAGATATTCTGCACAAAAAGTATTACACTAATCCATCAAATAACCATTTTCTATTGATGCCTCCGGATGAGCACTGTTGCGTACAAATTGTTTCAATGAACTCTAATACCACTTAATAGGATACATCCACCTGAATTACACTGGACCAGTAGTCATTACTTCATCAGTTAGGTGCACTGTCAAGTGCACCATAACATCGAAAAATGAGGGGGGAAATAGTTTCTCAAAGTGACAAAGTTTAAGTAAAATTTGGTCCAGTAAACTTTTTAAATCACTCATTCGTTGATTTCTTAAACAAATTTTTCTAAAAAAATTACCCATCTCAATCAACAGCTGAACAACATTGGGGGATAAACAATCAAAAATTGCGGTTGGAATCAACTGCTGAAGTAGTATGTGATTGTCATGAATTTTCAACCCTTGCAATGTCTTGCTCGTCAGATTCACACACTTTGAAATATTAGAAGAGTAACCATTAGGAACCTTGAGCATCTTCAAAATGGAAAGAAATGTCTCTTTCTCCTTTGTAGTCATCATATACTAGGCAGCAGGCATATATGCCTTGTTTACCTCAGCAAACTATAAATGCAACTGTTTCCTTAAACCCATTTCTACCAAATCACGGCATGCATTAACATGGTCATTTGATTTTCCACTGACACCTAAAATGGTTCACAATATGTTATCACATACATTTTTTTCAATGTGTATGACATCCAAATTATGCCTCAGCATATTAGTTTTCCAATACGGAAGTCTATAAAAAATACTTTTCTTTTTCCAATTGTGACTATGCTGCCTACCCACAGCTCGAATATTACGTACCGAAGGAGCCACCAAATCCTAAATTTCATATACCATGCGGATGTTTTCTTCCTCAATCCGCGATAAAATTTCGACTTCTGTCATGATCTTTTGTGCTAGGCTGAACACTCTAGAACCATCGAATGCCACAATGTCCTTTCTAAACTTGTGCTCAGGGGGGAGAAAACATCTGTGACCCATGTATGCCCATTTTTTGGAATGCTTAAGCCATATTGATTTTTTACTTTTGTTGAAACAAGGGCAAGTAAATTACCCTTTCGTACTCCAGCCTGATAAATTTGCATAAGCTGGGAATTAATTGATTATCCACAATAAAGTAGCCTGCAGTTTGAACATTTCATTCGTTTCATAGTCATAAGTCATCACACCATCGCCCCAAAATTCATTCAACTTATCAATCAATGGGTGAAGGTAAACATCAATCTTATCCCCTAGACTTTTAGGTCCATCAATAAGAGTGGAATGTAATATAAATAATTTCTTCATACAAAGCCACAGAGGAAGATTATACTGAACCAACACCACGGGCCATGTGATTTGAGTTGCACAAAGAATAGAATTGAATGGATTGAAACCATCTGCTACCAATCCCAATCGGACATTACAAATATCTTTGGAAAAGTTGGGATATCTCTTATCAAAATCCTTCCATGCATGAGAGTCTTCCGGGTGGGTTAACATATCACTTTCATGAACTCTTTCTGTAAGCCATCTCATTAAATTAGAATGTTTAGATGACATAAAAAATCTTTTCAACCTTGGTTTAAGGGGAAAGTAACGCATTTGCTTTACGACAATCGGTTTCCCCTGTATCACAATATGACTTTGATGAGTCTGATTTCCTCTGTTCTCTTTCCACCTGGAAGCACCAAAAACCATAAAAATATCCAAATGGACAATTTCCTTTCTAAACAACATACAATTGTTTTCACATGAATCTATGGTCTCATATGTAAAACCTAAGTTCTCTATCATCTTACGAGCATGGTAATACGACTCAGGAATCTTAGTATCGACAGGAAGAACCTTTTTCAATAATACCAATAGCATGTCAAATGATGTATCTGACCAATGATTCAAAGTCTTCAAATGAAACAACTCCACGATAAACGACAATTTATTGTAAGAAGTACATCCAGGATATAATTATATTTTTGCATCATCAATTGCTTAATAAAACCTCCCCAAATCATGATCTACACCAGAGCGAAGATTTATCTCACCTGTCTCAAGATTCGGGATGTCAATGCCTTCAGGATCCAACCCACGTACCATTTCAGTAAGCATTTCATGCATTGGATCATTCATCCTTGCATCAACATCCATATGAACTGCATCCATATTTTGACAACGAACATATTATTTCCCATGACGAGTAAAAATCTTATAATTTTTCATAAATCCATTAAAGAATAGGTGCTCCCTCATTGTATATCGTGTGAATTGATATCTGTTAGCACAATTTCTATATGGACAACTAATATAGTCACTTTCAAATCCTCTGGTGAAGTTAATAAACTGTATAATTCCATTGAAATATTCTCTAGACGTTCGATTTGGAAGATCAATCCAACTATTATCCATAATCAGATACCTATAACAAAACTTTACACAGGACTTATTACATTTTCATTTTTCATATCAAATATATTTAAAATAAATTCTAATTAATTGTTTGTGAACCATTTATAAAATAATAATGTAAGTGAAAGACCATGTCATACCTGATTGTGCTACAGACCTGGAAGGGAGGGGAGCCGAAGGCGGTGCTACGGGGGAGATGAGAGGCAGTGGAGGGGAGCCAGAGCTGGAGCCAGTGTAGCGAGGGAGGGGACGGGCGGCAGTGGCGACAGGGAGCCAGAGGAGATGAGGCGGTGAGGTGGCGACGGTGCGAAGAGGGTGGGACGAAGAGGGAGGGGGACGAGGATAGGGGGAGCCAGAGTGGACGAGTGGTAGTGGCGAGGGGACGAATAGCAGTCATGCGGGGAGGGAGGGGACCAGACGAAAATGGTGCGGTAAGGGAGAGGATGTTGAAGGAGGGGACGGGCGACGGTGGTGCGGTGGGGGAGGGGACGAAGACGGAGGGGACAAGGGTTGACAGGGTGCGGGGGGGGGGGAGGTGGAGGAGCGAAGCGGGTGAAGGCCGGAGGGCAGAGGGGTCGGAGGCCAGAGGGGCTGGAGGCCAGAGGCGGGAGGCCAGAGGCCAGAGGGAGGCTAGAGGGCTGCCAGAGGCGGGTGGCGGGAGTCCCGAGGGAAGAGGGAGGCCGAAGGGTGTCCGCAGGGCGGCCAGAGTCGAAGGGCAGAGGCGGAGGAAGCCTGGAGGAGATAGAGAGCAGGGCGGAGGGCAGATGGAGGGCGGATGGCAGAGGGCGGGTCGGCGGAGGGCGGCCGGCGGAGGGTGGCCGGCGGAGGGTGGAGGACGAAAGGGACACAGGGGACGACAGTGAGGGAGGGTGCCCGGTGGTGGGGCAGGGTGTGTGGAGACCAGGGAGGGCAGCGAGGGTGGGAGTGCGGTGACCGGGAGGGCGTGTGATGAGGGTGGGCGGAGGAGGGTTGGGGGGGGGGGGGGTGGCGAAGCCCCATTTTTTTGGGAAACCTAGCGACCATCATTAGCGGTCGCTATAGGTAAAGGTGCTCAAATGCCCAGATTTCTAGTAGTGTCTATTTTATTTATGATCAAAATATTTTACTTCATACCCATTATGCATTGATAATCTAGATGTTACTTGGAGTATGATGGACCAAAATCATCTTGCAGAACTGAAAATCGATTTTTTGTTTTCTACCCAATTGATGATTCATTGAATTTCTGCTTATAAACACTTTTAGTATGCTTCGACACATTACTGTGCATTTTTTATGATTAATATCAAGCCATGTGTCTGAATCCTACACACTAGAAATAGTGACCATAAAAATAATTCTAGGAATATTGATCTCTATGTCGCAATGTTTTTTTAGATTTTATACATTTATTATATTTTTTCTATAGAATAGTTTTGTTGAAAATTTATCATCTTTCCACAACTATAACACCTTTTATGAGGTTTATTACTATATATTTTTATAGGACTAGTTCATTCTTGGGTTCTATGAGTCTTATGATTTTGTTTTGTACGGAAACATATTTTCAACCTCAGAGTGGGTGACTGTAGTCAGACATCAATCACCACATCTGTTTGTCTGTGATCAAGACCCATATCAAACTTTTATTTTGTATATGACAATTTCTTATATCTTAAAGGAAATTTATGTTCCACATCTATCTTTTATGTCACCGGTGTGATATTCTATCCTAATTTAATAATGGTAGTCAGGAGTCTATCATGATCTTTTAATTTTGTTAGTTGGTTTAAAATTTTACCTTCAAGTTGTTTGACACATTTGATTTGATATTTTTCTTTGTTAGTCAAACCATAAATTATATTCTTTTGTTCTTTAAATTTGAGATTTTACTCAAAATGTTTTTTCATGTTCTCTTGAATTGATAAGTTAAGCTTTTAAAATTCTTTATTCATCTCAGACTACCCTTATTTTTAATTCTACATATAGAGTTTTGCATAATGAACCACTCTGTTATCTTTCTTCATGTTGTCTCTCAAGACACCAATATCCTCAAGATCATCTTATAATTCATCCTATATATGAACCATTTCTTAAACATCCCCTTGTTCATTGTCTCATTCCTTCCATGTCTGGGAGTTACATAAAACTACCACCATATCATTTTATCTAGGATTTTTTTAGTTTTACATATCTTTAATCCAATAGTATTCTAAACGATAATTTTCCTAAAAAAAGAAGATTATTCTTTTTGAAGAAGTTTCTCTTAAAAATTTTCTTAACATTCACATAGGTTAAATAATTTTTCATGGAAATCTCAACATTATATTAATAATCACCTTTAAACTTCTTAGGGAACCTTACTACAATATGTATAACCCTTCTACATTGAAAAAAATGATGAGTGAGTTTCGGTTTGAACTTTACTTTTCATATTTTTAGATTAGAGGAATGGAATGACATGACCCCACCAGTCTCATCTTCTTATTAGCCATCATCAATGGTGAGATTCATCATGGACATGGATACCACCTATTTTGAATTCTCATTCTCCATTACCTTGATATCATAATTTCTCATATCATATAAAACAAGAGTACTATATAAGTTATCCAGTGTCAGCTCATTTGGATCGTTATCTTTAAGTACAAAGACATTCAAATTAAACTGAGGTGTAAGCCTTATCTAAATGTAATTAACATTATCTACATATTCAAGAGTTTCTCAAGGACCATGCATGTCTTCCACATCAAAATTCACTAATTCAAAGAACACATATATAGACACATTGGGGTTCATTCTTAGGTCCACATATTTGTTCCATAGAACCTATAATTCTGATTCTCTTGATTTTGAATCACCTTAATACATATTTAATTTTTTTCACCACATGGGATTAATTGACAGACACAACATAACAATTTTTTATATTTCATTAGATAAGTATCCCCAAAATAACTGATTCCTGTGGAATCAACATCCAATTCCCTTTGGTCATCTTCTGATAAAGCACAATTGTACACACAGGGTGAAATACCATGAATTTATATTATAAAGATATACATACCTAAATTTCAAAAGTAGTACTGCATCCGACTCTTCCATAATTAAAAATTGTTTTCCTTGAAGATCAGAATCACTTTATGATTGAAAAACTCCATTGAAACATTTGAGAGAGGAACATTGATATTAAAATTTTTTCTCTCATACTAATTGTTAGTTCAACAATGTAAAATACACTGATAGGGAGGGGGTGGGGGTGAATCAGGGTAGGAAGGATTAAAAAAACTTTCCGATGAGATCTTGTATCATCAATACAACCAATATTCTCTCCCTTTCCCTTAGAAATGTATAAACATAAATGAAATCATGAATGAGACACAACAATTTAACTTAGTTCACCCACACTAAGCTATGTCCAAGGAGAATACAAAGGCAATGTTCTTATGTTCCAAATTCACTAAAGTGAAATTCAATTACAATGTTCATAGAAAAATAACTATCCCTCCAAGTTTACAACTAATCATAATTTAAAACACACTTTCATGTCAAATGAACTATACTCAGTAATACTTCATAGAAATATTCTATAGTTCTCAAACACCTCAGAATTGTTTCAAAAATGATTGCGCGATGATGTCCAATTTTCACGAAGGAGATGAAATAAAATTCTCGACATAGGGTTCTCTTTACATAGAGTCCTTTCATGATTGTTTGTTTCATCATGAACTGACTTAATCCATTTTTAGAAACCTATTAAACACATAGTGTGAGTGGTTCAAGGAATGAAATTTCATTAAGGACTACCTTTTCTTTTGTGGATGACCCTTTTTTCTTGGACTAGAAATGCATTGAGGATGGACTTTTCTTTTGAGGACTAAATTTGTTTCATGGATGGATTTTTATTTATAGAATATTCTTTCATCACAGACATAATTCTCATCATATTCTATCTTTTCATTTCAGAAATCCTTTTATTCATGTAATAACATTTCCTTTATGAGTTACAGTGCCCATAAATAACTTTTTTCATGAACTACTATTTCTACAGAAACACTTTAGAACTTCTTAAAATTCTTATAGTGATTATATTTAATATTGATATTCTATATAACTCTGATTTGATTAGGGTTTCTTCATATAGGAAAATACATCCTGAAAAATCCACTAATATAAATTACCATAAACTCGTTCATGGATTTTCAATCACCATATACTGTACTTGATATGCAGTTCTCACAACACCATTATTCATTTTTGTTTCACCTTAAATATCTTCCCTCCACTAAAAAAATGTGTTTCCCTCGAAATTTTATTTTTATGGGGTTCACATAGTGCATAACAATTTGCGGTGGCCTTAATTCACTACCTTCATCATCCGAACATTGAACCTACTATTTGGTCCTCAAAGCACTACTTTTATGTGGAATCCACACCATTTCCAACTTCACATTGAAATTATTCCTACTCTCTATGTGGTTCTTCAATTATTCTATAAGTTAATAATTCCTATTCTTTAAATGAAAATCATGAACTTGTGGTCCAAAAATATGTCAAACACTGGGAAACTGCACTACCTTTAAAACATCTACTTTGACAACAACCTATCTAGATTATTGCCAACCAGATTTATAAACAAACAAGAACAAAATAGTATGAAGAAAAATTCACGGATTTCACCCAAACATCACCTTATCCTAGAATCTTTATTTTGATTAGAAATCCAACATAGGAATCAGTTTGGTACAAACCTAAATAAGTGGGCTGAAAAAGTGTAACGCCTTTAACCATGAATTTTATTTTATTTATTGTTTGTCCTCCCTCAAAACATATTAAAACATTAATATATAATATCATAAATATATTACATATACCTAGACTTTATTATGTTAGTATAATGACCTGCAACCATTCCATACTCCCTCAAAATGGGAATGAAACCGTTGCCCAGGCATACAATGGATGACCAGATGGTGAATTGATGTAATTCATCTTCCATCACCGATTCTCACAGATTAGTATAATGAAGAATTTAATATTTATATATGATATTTATGATATAATTATACTTATTTTATTATAGTATTGTATACATCCTCTTAGTTTCTATTTTGTAGGGAATATGATTACATCACTCGTGTGTACGACTGACTACCACCTCACAAAATGATGTGATTGGTTGTCCTGTTATTATTTACATGGAAGGTGATAAGGATTAGTTTTTTGTATATATATTATATTAATTGCATATTAATAATTATGGAAAGGATATATATAATATAATTTCTTACCTTACCATCTACAGAATATATGATAACATCATTTGTGTGTACGATAAACAACCACCTCGCGAAGCGATGTGATTCACTTTTATTACCACATCACATGGATGGTATTTGTAATTTAATGAAATAATATGATACAAGTGATATAATTATCATCCTATAAAGATAAAACAACACCTATCTTCTTTCCATCAAGATCATCCAAAAATGGAAGCATTACTCATGAGTACGTATGACTTACTGTCTCCATGATTGTAACATATTTTATTTTTTATAATAATATTAATTGGTTGTTTATAAAAGTACAATTTATGAAAAAAAATTTATAATTATTTCATGTTTAAAATTCTGTATTTGATAAATTTATTATAACTTTGAACTTATTCAACTTACCAAAGTGACTTTTGACACATGAGTTGTTTATCATTAAAACCTCTAATGTAAAATTAATCGGTTAAGTAATTGAATACAAGATGGTAAAATAAAATAAAAGGAATAATAAACATGAAAATGTTAATTATGGATGTAAATAATTTTAAAATGGGTTTTTAAGAATATAAAGAACACATGTGACAAATCATGCTTGATTTAAGGGATCTTTCTAACCCACTATTTTGTTCACGTTATGAGAATTCTCCCTCTAAATCACCTTTTCACTCATTATTGTTATGGAATTATTCTAAATTAAGTATATATATCTCTATCACATATGTACCTAGACTATTATAACTTCCTTTGATATTTTAATACATACCTTATGACCATTTGTGAAATTAATTCTTTAGGGAATCTCTTTTGATTATGTAATGAGACAATATTATGAAACACGTTTCTTTCCAATGGTGTCACGACCCATCCTAGAGGGCCCGAACATGACTACCCCAAGCCCACCTTCCATAGGCCATAGGTTGGTGAGTAGCACCTAGAAGATTTTCCAAAATAGGGAAGACATTGCATTTGAGACCTGTACACACTCAAATGGTTTACTAAAGTAAGAAACAATTAAAAGTAATGTATAACCATGAGAGTAAAGTACGACCACAAGTAAAACTATAAATTGAAAACAGTGGGCCAGAATACAAGCCATAGAAACTGAAAAAGAAGTAAACAGTTATCGGATCTGCCCTGGAGATCTATCTGGAGAGTAGGAACCATAAGTATGAAGTCAATGAAGAGGGTCTTGACTGCCCCCATTTCACCAAACCCCACCAAGTCCCAAACCTCCAGAGTCTACCTCCGAGTGTTCATAGTCTACACCAGACACATGTGCGGGTAGAGCCAGTGTATGGGGTGAGTATAACAATACCCAGTAGGGGACCTTGGGACCCCCTAATTTCTCTCAATAATCCAAAAAGGAAAAATTAACAATAAACACCACAAAGGTAATATCACAAGCATGATCTAAATAATGAATCACAAAACAAAGAGACTACTCACTCTGATGGTATAACTCCACAGTTACTAGGATAGGGATGACTAGTCGTAAAGCCAGATCATCCTATCTATAGAAACTCTACTATTGAACAATAGGTCACTATATGCTAACCCGTATTGGTTTCTAGATGCTGACCCGTTTAGGTCCCTATATGATGACAAGTATTGGTCACTGGTGCTGAATCATATTAGTCGTTGGTGCTGACCCGTATTTGTCACTGGTGCTAACCTGTATTGGTCACTGGTACTGAACCGTATAGGTCGCTGGGGCTGACCCATATTGGTCACTGGTATAGAGGTTGTGATGATTAGTTATACAGCTAGATCATCCCACTCTGGAGTTTCTGATGCAGACCCGTATTGGTCGCTCTTCTTCATCATGTCACAACCAGCCACTAGATTTCTGCACGAAGCACACCTAATCTCTGGAAGAAACTGATCCTCAATCCATTGTTCATATTTAAATCGGCACGAATTACTGTAAAAAGCATACCCAAAGGAGAACCCCATCATAGGGGTCCCAACATGATAGACAGTGTGTCGATCAGACACCTTGTTTGTGAGATATGGGAACTTTCCTAAAAAGGGCCCAGTTAGATTAAAGTCTGATCCAACCCAGGTTGCACGTTAAACTCTATAAAAAATCACATAGAGTATCTACCAAGGAATTCATTGTCACAAGTGTCCTTATTACATAGATGGCGCATCGATCAGATACCCAGACTGTTAGTTACACCCCTTTCTGTGAAACGGGGGTGATCACACCTCTGTTTGTCCTGGCACAGTCAGCCCCACCAGAATATACCCAAAGGGACCACATTATAAAAAGGGGTCCCAACGCCACTGATGTCATGTAAAACATATAATTGGTGTTTCATTTACGGGCGTTTCTTTATTCGGGGGTCGGTTGGGTCTGGGACCATCCCGACTCAGTCAGGTCGGCCCAATGTAACAGGACCCAGGGTCTACCTGACCCCGCCCGGGACTTTCCCATTAAGGGTTGGCCCAATTCACTGGGTCCTCCCCATTGGGGTCGGCCCAGATATTTCATAGGCCTGGGATGCAGTTGTCTTGGCCCATCAGGTAGGGCTCGGCCCACCCACGTAGGCTCGTTGGGCTACGGGTCTGGCTCCTTCGGTCAGCCCGCATTCACCCTGGTCTGCCTGAAGACAGACCTCTTCACCCAGCTAACCCTGCAGATGTTGGGTCATTTATTCCTGCGCAACATGGCATGGTGCAGGGCCATGCCTCCCCCTCAAGTCACGGCCCGTTGGTCGAGGTTGTTGACACTGACATCGCCTGTAGGGGCCGCCCTTCTCCCACGTGGCAGGCTCAGGCCAGCCACCTCTATCCACTGCGGAATGTGACAACACGCCTCCATCCCACCACCCGTGGTTGGTTGCCTCGGGCCTCCTCCGGCCACCGCCATCCGCCGCCAGCATGGCGCACTGGTAGTTATTTCCATGGGCCTCTAGACATGCTTCAGTGGTCGGTTCATGGTGTTTTCTGGGCTTAAGGGCCTCCCAAATCGCTGCCGCCATAGCACAACCTTCTATATCACATTGCTATTGAATTTGGAAAATTGTCCTCGAAGAACGCAACAAAAAAACAAGAAGCAGAGGGACCGATTCTTGTTCATTTGGCCCCCAGCCTCCACGTTAGCATTAATGCATGAGGTGGGAAATTATTCATCACATTTAGATAATGTTGAACTTTATTCAAATGCACCATAACTACCTCCCACAAAATAAAAGAATGGGGAATAGAATCAAGGGAAAATCATGAATTAAAAGACAACCCCTACCTCGATTCATTGAAGATATTGCAATCGTTGGCATTATTCGTCCGTCTAACTTTGGATTGATCCTACAATGGGTGTCATCAATCTTCCATTCTCCATCGATGGAAGGTGTCGTGTCTCTAAATCAGGGGTTCTTCGCTTGAAGAAGTCATTCCAAAACCCCACCCTAAGCTCCATTTTAATTGGAGGGGGATATGTGAGCAACGCCTTGAAGAATTAATGAGGTTCATTAATTGATGAGATTAAAATGCCTCATTAACTATCTTAAAGAAAGATCATCATTATTTTAAGTAATTAAAGTGTCTTATTAATTATGCGAGGAGTGGTTATGCAACCAATGTCTGCCCATGAAATCAACACCCCATAATTAAAGGTTTGACCACCTCTGTGGTCCCCACCACTTCCTTTCAATAGGTGGTAGGAAAAAAAGAAATAAAATAACAATTTATATAATTTTATTATATTTTTCTTTAACAGTCACAAAAACTATCTTTTTCTCTCAGCCAATAGTGGTCAAAGTGAAGCTTCCCTTAAGATAATCCGGGAGCGGTGGATTCAACAGTTGCCTTGTATTTTTAATCTGGGCACCAACTCAAATGATAGAAAAATCCTCCCATGCGGTTACTCAACATACCTGAAAAAAATAGTTCGGAAATTCATTCAGGGCACACCGGGCGTCAAAATTATGCATCGTCAATTTCTAGGTCTTTACATTCTCCCCACCTTAGGGATTTATGTCCCCGAAATACAAACAATTATATACAATCATAGATGGGTACTAGGCATGCATATGAGCCTCTCGCTCCCATGTGCTCTCCTGGAGATTCACATGCTTCCAAGAAAATTTCACTAGAGAAATTATCTGCCCACGAAGGAGCCACTCCTATCAATCCTCTATCTCCCCTGGGAACTCTACAAAAGTATCCCCGTCATAAATCTCTATCTCTACATGGTCGATGATGTGAGATGGGTCATCCACGTATCTCCTTTGCTGGTATATGTGGAAGACGTCATTCACCCTCTCCAACTATGGTGGCAGTGCCAAGTGGTATGCCACCATGCCAATCATCTGAAGTATCAGGAAAGGTCTGATAAAACTCAGGGTGATTTTTTAGCCTCGACCAAATCTCCCAATTCTCTATTGAGGGGAGACTCGTAAGAATATGTGGTCCCCCTCCTTGAACTCAAATGGTCTTCATCACCTATCAGTATAGGACATCATGTTGGCTCTATGCTGTCTTCATCCGCTCTCGGATGACCATCACCTTCTCAGTGGTAGCCTGTACCATCTTTGGGCCCACGATTGCTGACTCTCCTAGATCCATCCAGATCAAGGGAGATCAACACGATCATTCGTACAATGCTTCAAAAGGGGCCATTCTAATGGTGGAGTGATAGCTTTTATTGTATGAAAACTCCACCAAGGGTAAGTGGTCCTTCCAACTGTAACCAAAATCTTAGATAGATGCACAAAGAATTTCCTCCATGGTCTGGATGGTCCGCTCAGAGTGACCATCGGTCAGCAGGTGAAAAGCAGTGCTCATGTGATGATGAGTCCCAAAATCCTCCTGCAATTTCTTAATCAAATGGGATGTGAAGCATGTGTCATGGTTTGAGACTATTTTTGAAGGTTCCCCATGAAGTCGCCCGATCTTCTGAATGTAGAGATGTCCAAATCTCACTACTGAACCCTTCTCTTGAATAGAAAGGAAGTGGGATGACATGGTGAGTCTGTCAACCTTCACCCAGATGGTATCATGCCCTCTGGATGTATGTGGTCACCTCATCATGAATTACATCCATAGCCCTTCACACTTACAATCTGGTATCTTGAGGGGTTAGGTCAAACCTTCTGTTACCTGGTGCTTAGCCTTCACTTGCTGGAAAGTGAGGCATCTTGAAACAAACTCTGCCATATCTTTCTTCACCCCTGGCCACCAGTACTAACGTTGGAGGACCAGATACATCTTCATCACCCATGGATGTACTGCCAAGGGGGATTTATGGAACTCCCTCACCACCTCCTCTTACAGAACCACTGTTATAACTGTACGTCCTCTGAAAATGATTTTGTGATCCCCACCTTTAGAATATCTATCAGGTGCATTGCTTGAGGATATCTGAACACTTCTAGTCTTGCAGCTACTATCTCTAAGTTGCAACTCCTTGAATCGCTAAAGGAGTGGAGGGGAAACTACCATCGACTAGAGGTATACTGTCTCATCTCTATCCACAGAGGATATATGAAGTGAGGATAACTTCTCTAAATCCTCATTAAGTATTTGCGAACTCGATCTCTAGCTAAGTGAATCTTCCACTACATTCCCCATCCCAAGAGTATAGGATATCTCAAAGTCATAATACTGGAGGAACTCTGTCCAAAATCACTATCTCAGTTTCAGATCTTTCAGTGTGAAGATATATCTGAGACTCTTGTCATTTGAGTAAACAATGAACCGCTTTCCCATCAAGTAGTGTCTCCACATATTCAGTGTGAAGACTAATGCTACCAAATCCAAGTCCTGAGTCGCATAATTCTGCTAACGAGGCCTCATCTGTCGTGAGATATAAGAAATCATTGCATCATCCTTCATCAGGATGAAACGAAGTCCGGTCCCTGATGCATCACAGCAGACCATGTAGTCAGTTCCATCCTCTGGAAACCTCAGGATGGGAGTGCTGTTCAAGATCTGCCTCAATAGTTGAAAGCACTGCCGACATTTCTCTGTACATAAGAAGGGTTTTCCATTCTTCGTCAAGGTATTCATAGGTTCTATTGCTCTGGAGAAATGAAGCACAATCCACCGATAGTAGCCTACTAATCCATGGTTTCTCCACACCTCAATAACACTCACGGGTGGATCCCAAGAAAGTATTACCTCAATCTTCACTGGATCCACTACAACTCCAGCCTTTGAGATGACATGTCCCAAGAATTGGACCTTCCATATCTAGAACTCACCCTTTGAGAGCTTCCCATTTAACTGGTTCTCTCGGAGGGTGTCCATAACTATCCTCAAGTGTACAATGCGAACTTCCTTAGACACTGAGTACACGAAGATTTCATCGATGTAGTCCACCACGAAGCGATAGAGTTATGGATGAAATATTCTATTAATGAGCCCCATGAACATTACTGAAGAGTCTATCATTCCAAAAAGAATCACCATGAACATGTAGTAGAAATAGAAATATCTAAAGGTTGTCTTTAGTACATCCTCATATTGTAACCTGATATGATGATAGACTGATCTGAGGTCTATCTTCAAGAACCACTTTGCTTCATTCAAATGATCAAATAGATCACCACTCCTTGCAAGAGGATACTTGTTCTTCATGGTCACCTGGTTTAGGCGCCGGAAGTCTACGTGTAGCCTCAAAACTCTATCTGAAATCTTGTAAAACAACACTAAGGATTCTGATGGAGAAACACTGGAACTTATAAATCACTTCCTCTATAAGTACTCCAATAATACCCTCATCTCTTGGAGCTCCGCAGGGGCCATGTGATAAGCTGGGGTAGATATTGGTTCTATTCCTGGGTACATGTCAATACGGAAGTCTACCTATATAGGAGGAGGTTGTCCTGAAAAATCTTATGGAAAGATGTCCTTATAACCATCTACCACCACTGGGAACTGTGGAATCACCTCATCCACTGTGTCAAAGGTCATGAAAGCCACCTGACATGTAACTAGAAGCACCCTCTTAAGCGCAAGTCCATCTCATGCTGCTCTATTTTCCTTCTCACCCACAAAGAAAAATTTTCCTCTATCTTTGTGCGTCAATCGCACTGTACATCTCAAGTTGTTAATATTCGTGTGAACTGCAGATATCCAGTCAATGCATAGAATGAAATCATAGGGATTCATCACCACTACTAGAAGATCCCATCTGAAAGTCTCTCCTCTGAGAGTAATATCACACCATCAACACCAATGTGTGACCACTGAATCTCCCCCTGTAAGAGTATCCAGAATCAAAGGATGAGGTGAAAGATCAATCAGAATATTAGAGTCCTGAACTAAGTCTGTGGTAAAGATATAATGGCTAGAACCTATGTCATTAAGCATTGCTACTAAATTATATAAGATATAGATCATACCCCATATCATCTCAGGGACTTCAGGATCATGAGTCTCAACTGCCTGTATCTGGGCCTGTCCCTGACCACCTGCTCACTGAGCTCGTGGTGGACCGATTGGGGGTGGTGGTGGTAGTGCCTAGTGATCCCTACCACCTCCTGCTACATGTAAAAATCCATAGCCTCATCGGCCACCTAGCTGACGATCATGATCCTGCCACTGTCGCTACCTCAGTGGCCCCTCCACCTTCTACTGATCATCCGCACCGGGAGATGGATAGTCACATGATCTATGATCCTGTCCCTCGTAGGAAAAATATATCATGCCTTGTTGGTGGCTCCCTCTGCCTCTCAATCCTCTCTTCTCTGACCTAGTGTCCTGATGTATCCCTCTAGAAGTTCTATCCCCCTTGGGCTTCTACGTTGTTTGTCTGATGCCAACCATAGATGACTCTGATACCTATCGTCTGGTAAAGACTCTCACTATCGGTGCCGAATTGGAAAGGAATATCTCCATTAACAATTATCACAGAGCTTAGTGTTGCTGGCATGAAATCCGCCCTGAAAAGGATCTCAAAGTATAGCCAGGTGAGGGTTGTCTCCTCATGAACCTGGAGGGTCGAGCTCCACCATCATCTTGTTGAGCCCTAATGAATGTAAGCGGCCAAGATCACCATCTTCTCAGTGGGTGTCTCTTCTAAGTGAAAGACCGAAACAACTGCCCCAATCCAGTCCACTACTGCCTTTGGGTCAATATTTCCTTGAACCCTCGGAGGCCTCTGTCTCTGGAACTCATGAAATGTGCTCAACTGTCATGCATGATTCACTGGTAGCATCTTATGCTCAATGGGTGGTGATTCTACTGGTGCACCACTCGAAGGTGCCATCACTATTAGTGGTCCCCATACGGACACCTCGTTTCTCGGTAGGCCACTATCATGATCTCTAACTAGAATCTAGGTTGGCTATCTTCATGGAGGCATCCTGTAAGAAACAGATGCACCACATTCAATATGTTATACATGGTGAGATGACTCAAGAAATATCAAGAAAACTTTTCAAAACACTAGAAACTTGTGTTTTCATGTACCGAGTCAGAAAACAGAATTTAGGGTCCTTGTGTATGGATATGTTGGCCGCTGCACCAACACTGGACTCCCTATATAGAAAACCGAACTCAATACAATATACACAATTACCTTATTAAAATTAGACTCTTATTTCTTCTAGTAGAACTGAATTCCCTCTAAAACAACTTTGTCACGAACCATCCCATGGGGCCCGAACATGACTACCCCAAGCCCGCCTTCTATAGGCCAGGGGTTGGTGACAAGTACCTGAAGGCTTTTCCTGAACATGGAAGGTATTTCCTTAGAGACCTATACACACTCCAATGGGAATCTGAATTAAACAACAACAAAGAGTAAGGTATAACCAGGAGAGTAAAGTAAACCCACAAGTACAACTGTAAACTTAAAATAGTGAGTTAAAAAACAATCCCTAGAAACTAAAAGGAAGTAAATAGCTATCACATATTCCCTAGAGCTCTACCTAAAGAGTAGTAGCTGAAAGTCTGAAGTTGAAGAAGAGGACCTTGATATCTCCCATCGCACCAAGCTCAACTAAGTCCCGAACCTCTAAAGTCTTCCTCGAAGCATCAGTTGTCTGAACCAGACACACACGTGCGGGAAGAGCCTATGCAGGTAGTGAGTATAACAATACCCAGTAGGGGACCCCGAGACTCCTAAATTTCTCTCAGTAATCCACAAAGGAAAACATCACAAAAAATACCACAAAGGTAACATCACAAACATGATCTCAATCATGAAGAACAAAGTAAAGATACATATCACTCTAATGGTATAACACCATGGTTACTGGGATAGGGTTGACTAGTCATAAATCCATATCATCCTATCCATTGTAATTCTACTGCTGACCCATAGGTTACTGTATGCTGACCCGTATTGCTCGCTGGTGCTGACCCATATTGGTTGCTGGTGCTGACCCATATTGGTCATTAGTGCTGACCAGTATTGTTTTCTCATATAGAGGTAGGGATGAATAGTCATAAAACTAGATCATCCAACTCTAGAGTTTATGATGCATACTCGTATTGGTCAGTCATCTTCTTCACGTCATAGCCAGCCACTGGATTTCCGCACGAAGAACACATGATCTCTAGAAGACTATGCTCCTCAAGAAATTGGTCATATTTCAATAGGTACGAAGTCCGAAAAAATGTATTCCCAAAGGACCGCCATGTCATAGGGGTCCCAACGTGACAGACGACGCATCAATCTGATGCATGGTTTGTGAGATATGACCACTTTTGTAAAAAGGGATTAGTTGGATTCAAGTTAGGTCCAACCCAGGTCACATGTCAAATTCCGTCAAAACTCACTTATAGTATCTACAAAGGAACTCCTTGTCATAAGGGTCTTTATTCCACAGACGACGTGTCGATCAAATCCTCAGTCTGTTAGTTACACCCATTTCCGTGAAACGGGGGTCATCGCACCTCAGTCTGGCCCAACTCAGTTGGGCCCACTGAAATATTCCTAAATGGAACGATTCCCAAAAGGGGTCCCAACGCCACAAATGGATTGTTAAACAGACACCTGGTTTGTCAGTCACAAGTGTTTCTTTATTCAGGGGCTAGTTGGGTCTGGGCCTGGCCTGACTCGGTCAGGCCGACCCGACACAATGTGTCCTGAGGTCTACCTAAACCCGCCTGTGTCAATTCCATTAGATGTCGGATCGGTTCACTAAGTCTGGGCTATTGGGGTCGGCCTGGATAGTTCACGGGCTTGGGCCGCGGTTGGCCAGGCCCGCTGGGTGTGGCATGGCCCACCCAAGCTGGCCCGTTGGGCCATGGGTCCAGCCTGTTCAGTCAGCCCACATATGGCATCATCCACATGAAGGCAGACCACTTCACCCAGCTGTCCCCACAGATGCGGGGTCATTTCATTCGACGCGGTTCATGGCCACGCCACCCCCTCCTTCTGTGACCCTCTGGCCGTAACTATTTTCGCCTGTAGGTCTTGCGGGCGCCGCCCTTCTCCGGCGCAGTGGGTTTGGGCCGGCCGCCTCTGGGAACCACGACATGCGATGGTGTGCAGCCTTCCCACTATCCATGGCTGATTGCTGTGGGCCTCCTCCATCCACCGCTAGCATGGCGCGCCGACAGTTGTTTCATCGGGCCACTGGACATGCTCAAGTAGTCCGTTCTTGGTATCGTCTGTGCCTAAGGGCCTCTAGGATTTCCAAATCCATAGCTTAAACTTCTCTCTCGCATTACCGTCAAATTGGGAAAACTGTCCCTGAATAATGAAAAAAAACAAGCTGCGAAGGGTCTGATACTTGTTCGTTTGGACCACACCCTCGGTGTTAGCATTAAACGAATATGGAGGTAATTATTCATCACATTATAATAATGTTGAACCTCGTTCAAATCCCCAACAACAACCTTCCAAAAAATAAAATAATAAGGAATATAATTAAGGGAAAATCATGAATTAGAAGATAACACCTACATCGATTTGTTTGAGATATCATAGTCATTGGCATTCGTTTTCTATCAACCTTCAGATCAATTTTACAACAAGCATCCTCAATCCAACGTTCTATATCAGTGGAAGGCATGACATCACTTTGTCATGGGTTCCTCGCTTGAAGAAGTCGTGCCGAAACCCCACCCCAAGATCCATTTAAATAGCAGGGGGAAGGCAAGAAACACCTTGAGGAATTAATGAGGTTCATTAATTGACTTAATTAATGAGCCCCATTAATTTATGTAATTAATGTTTCCATTAATTGATATAATTAAAGTGTCTTATTAATAATGCAAGGAGTGGTTACAAAACCAAAGTGAAACCATGAAATTAACACCACATAATTAATGGTCTGACCACACTTGTGGTACCGATAACCATCACTCAATAGGTGGTAGGAAAAAAAGAAATTAAATAACAGTTTATGTTATTTTATTATTTCTTAAGAAGTCCCAAAACTATCTTTTTCTCCCGACCAACTATAGTCAAAGTGAATATTCCCTTAAGTGAATCCTAGTGCGGAGGATTCAACGGCGCCCTCATATTTTTAATCCATTCACCGGTTCAAAAGATATAAAATGTTACCCATTTGTTTACTGAACATACCTGAAAAAAATTCAAAAATTCATTTTAGGCACACCGGGCCTCGGAATTATGCACCGTCAATTTTGGCCAACTTGTAAAAATCCCAAATAATTTTTAAAAAAATTACACAGAATTTTCAGCTCTTTTAAATAGGCAATTATTATATTTATACCATATTATTGATACCCTTTTATGGAACACATATTAATATACATGAAATGAATGTCGTGCGTGGTCCTGGAAATTATATATCCATACAATTCCTTAAGTAATGCCTTTGGATCATGAGACACCATGTATGGGATTAGGTAGTGAACCATATATATTATGAGACTCTTTAAACTATGTGATATTGTCATATAAATTATCCTTGAATTATTTTTGGGACTTATTTTATGTCATTTCCACTTTCCCATGTTTTCATGATCCTACAATACCATGATCTTTATGTTATTCTCCCATTTTATTACTCATTTACATTTTATTTAATAATATAATGTCATACCTTTGACTAAGATGTTATTCTTCATTACCATATTTATTCCCTTAATGGGAATTTTAGATCACCCCTTTATTTCATATATACCCTAGGTTATCCTATAAAAATTTAGGAACTGAAATGGATTTTATGAGATCATAATTGAAAATAATATAAGGATTCCATGTTTTAGTTTCTTATGATATATTATGAACCTAGTCTTCCAAATACCCCAGGACTTTATGATCCTTATATTGTATTAAAAAATATTCATATTTAATAATCATGTTGTAATATGTGTAATAGGCCTAGGTTTCTATTTTTTAAGACCTTAATAACATCAACAATTTTAGGTTAGGAACATGATATAGATCCTGACATGTATATTTACATAACATTTCCTTATAGATCATCATTATTGGGTGACCATTTTTGAAACCATGATCATGGGAGTCACGAGGTTTAAGGGAAAACCTTATTTTATATGACCCCCATTAGGTGAACTCCCACCCAATGCCATGATGTGCTGATGAGTTTCTTGTATAGATAAGGGAATATGATGGTTAAATTCATGTTTTTAAGTAGATATTGTAATATTATCCTACTATTAATTGTCAGTTTCCATGAAAATAAGATAAAGGGATTATTAGAAGAGGATAGAAATATGGTCCTAATCCTTGATAGGTTCTAATAGAATATTTTGTTGATATTTATGTGTGTGGGTAGGAGTATAAGATTGACCTGATCTTATTTCCAAAACATGTTGTTGATCTCCTCTATTAGGATTAGAAATACGAGTCTTCTCATGAGACACAACTAGAATATAATGGCGAGATCCTATTGTATTTTGGGGATATGATCTTATAGATTTTATATTTTAAGGATATGACATTGAGATCTAGTGTGAACAAAAATATAAGTCTTATTATGTTAATTATCCTTTTTCCAACTATACCAATGATTCCTCTAATATGGGGAGGGAATATTGGGTCTCTCTTGAGATTACATCAAAATATGTGGAGAAGATCATTTAATAGTTTGAGTTTGAATTTAGCATTTCCCCTTATTGACTACCGAAATATACTGATGGTGGTCCTATATTACCATTTCTAGGATATTCATAAATTTCTACAAAGCGTATATATATATATAATCCTATTCTATGATCACCATCAAAATATGATGATGAGATTCTTCCTTTGGAACAAGGATATAATCCCACTATTTAGTAGGATTGGGGATATAATCCCATTATATTCATTGATTATCCATTAGAATAAACCGATGAGCTTCATTAGTGGGGAAAAGAAATTGGGATTTCTACTTGAGAATCACCCAAAGATGATGGAATAATTCCTCACATGCTGCTAGAGTATGATGATAGGTTAGTTGAATGTGATAAAAAGTGTTACCCAATTATTTGGTAGATATATTTTTATATGGACTAGATTTTTTAGTGGTAACTGGGATATGGGTCCTCCCCCTAGTTTTGATAGCCTAGTTTTCCAGGAGGGACCTCCTCCTGAGTGCCCTGGTTGAAATTACTGGAGTTGGGATGTCTTGGGAGACCTTCTCAAAGGATTCATGAGGCGCGGGGGATGTACGATGTTGGTGGAATAAAAAATTGGTATGATCCATCCTATGATTCTCTTGGCCTATGGTAATCATATTTTTATCATTCATCTATATCTCCCTTAGATAAGAAAAAGTAGATGTTTCCCCAACCTAAATATATGACTCCAATATAGTTAGTTGTGTAAATTGATACCACCACCTTTGTTGGGGTCCTCTATCATTAAGAAAATCCATGTGGATTTAATTTCTAGAGTTTTCCTCAAGTTTTATCTAGGGAATAGAGCATAACAATGAGGTGGTATTATCTAAACAAATCATTCTTAACATATTTTTTTGGATCCATTGAGTCAGTAAAAACATTATCGTGGTGGTTAAGGATACAACCCCCATAGTGGCAAAGGAACATGTTTGATACTTCAATGATGCCGAATCATTATAAAAAAGTTATTTCTAAAGGGATTGGAATACATAAAGGGATTAATATACACAAAATAGAAAAAAATTTGTACAGGGCAGTGATAACCGATCAACAATGCAAGGTGGGGAGCTAGTTGATCAATGACGCAGAAGTAGGGGAGGGGCAGTTCAATTGGGTTGGGCCTACGGGTCATGTATTGGGAATGGTATGCCTTTGGGCCTTCGGGTCATGTATATGAAGTCAGTTGGGCCTTGTTCCTTAGGCCTACGGGTCATCTAAAGGTTCTCCTTCAACCCTTAAAAATGGGGATTATCCATAATAAAATAAAAAAGAAGGCCTTCAGGTCATTCGGGGGGTTATCACTATTATGTTTCTATAGGATACCCTAGTGCGCCATTGACCATGTAAGTTTCTTGGTATAGAGGAATTTCATCCCAAATACCAGTGTCCATTAGAAATATTCTAATGACGTCCTAGAATTCATGTTTATCACGAGGATGATATGCTTGTATCTTCACACCATTTTGGGGGAATTGGTTCCTACTATATGTATATCTTATATATTTAATATACATTCCTGAATCATTCGAAAATCCTAGTTTAGACCTGGTTACTATCATTCTAGTGATTCTATTAATATTATTCTTAGATTTAAACATCTATATGTATCATAGGTTATCTGTATTTTTCTTTTTAATTTTTTATGCTATTGTTTTAATACTTATGGTTCGGAACTCTAGAGTTTTATCACCACTGATTCAAGAGAAATATGTTAAGGGTATTGGTATTAGGACTATAATAATGGAATCATATGTATCCTGATGAATGGAATCATAGACCATGTAGTTTGGTATAACTCAACAGGACACAATGTACATTTTATGTTCGTGTGACACGGTTTAGTTGGTTCGTTTTATGTTCATGGAACAATGTATGTTTCCCTGAAATTTAATGACATGCAGAATGGAATTTTAGGTGAAATATTCCTAATAATAGTTAGTTTGATACATAAACCTAATAAAACCTTTTCATATTAAACTCTCTATTAATAATTAGATAGGATGATCAATGGGCTAATATTGGGATATTTTCCCAAAGGGAATGGATCGTATGACTCATTGGAAATATCACATAACAAGGAGTGATATAACTCACAATTTGTTTTCCTAGTGATGGTATTGGTTTCAAAATGAGTTATTTACCATTAGAAATTCATTGTAGGTGGTTTTGTATGAACATAAAAGAGGCATCCTATGTATCCTCATTAATATTAAGCAGATCCCACATAATTAAAGTCATATAGTCTAAGAACATGTTTCAATATCATAACATGTAGTTTAACATCATATAGAAAAGCTTTTTTCATGTAGTTTAACATCATGAAATTATGATATTTTCATGCAGTTTAACATCATGTTACTAGGCTATCTTTATTGTGAAAAGTCTAAAAATAGAATATTGGGTATATATTACACATGGGACGCCCTAAGAATATAGGTTGGGGATCATACCTGGGATGGAGTCCCAAATTTCTTATACTTTCATTCATCTTACATATGGATGGTGAAGGACAACTAGACTCATAGTGGATATGGATCTATAAAGAAGATGTTGGGTATTATGAATGATATTCCCCCTATTTCTCCAACCTACTTCTAAAATATGATTAGATAAAAGGATGAATTGATATATGTGGAATATAACCCAATGTAAAAATTATAGGTATTACCTATATGTCACTTAGCCAGTTCTCTGGTTCAACAAATATCATTGAAACCTAAGACCATTGATAACTCCTATTGATGAAATAATCAACACAAAAATAACTGAATATTTTACCTTGGAAGGAAGCCCATTTATTCAGGGCTCATTAACTAGACATGGACAAAAAAAATTGACCCTTTTTAATCCAATATGAAAATCTCGATCCAAGGAATATCTTTACTGTATCCTCATGAAAGAAGAACTCATTATCAAGGTAATACATGATTATTACTACCTTGAGGTCCCTTTAAATTTAGGAGATAAAATTGAGATATTACTTTAATCCATGGAATATATGATTGAAATAGGACACACTAGAATGAATTATACCCCAATCATGTATGTTATTAGGCCATAAAGGATTCATGGGAGAATTTTTACCCAGGTACGAGACTAAGGAGAATGTAGACTCAACCATTAAGATAATGGGACTAATAAATTCCCTAATAAGGAACTAGATTAGGGCTCTCCTAAGTTAGGGACTACTAAAAATGGGGTGCTTTAGTTGAGGAATAGGATGAAATGGAACCTCAACTGAGGTTTGGGTGATGTGGTTTCCTTGGATAAGGAAAGGTAAAAGTGATTCTCTTATAGAAGGTTAGGGTGAAATTAATCATTTTAGATTTATTGTCAGAGGTTTCACTCCTTTTTGAACCTTCATATAAGTTTTCACACTAGGTTTAGAGTAATATGATATATTTTCTTGGTGGACAGACCTCAGTGAAGGTACCCCCTTATAGAGAGGTCGACAATAATGGCTAAGATTAGTGGAGCCCAAGTCAATTTTTCAGTAAGTGATACTTCACTGTAATCCTGAGAAAATGGCTATGAATTCGAATCCAATTAAGTTTTAATGTGTTAAATCTAAAAATAATTACCCAACTTTTTTAGTTAATTCCTTTATTTTTTATAATTAAATAATCTTCCAAATAGTTGTTTGGAGACTAGGGTGTTTGGAAGATTTCTTATCTCAAAGTATCCCTCTTCAAGTGTATTTGTTTCTGTTTATGTCAAATGGGGACCACATGGGTTATTTTTATAAGACATGGGGTCCCTATGTTCATGGATCACCTAGGGGTACCTAGGTTAATTGAGAATGTGGTGTGTTATATATCACATAGTCATTAAGGTTCAAAACATGAGTGAATCTTCCGGGTTCTTGGACTTTGACCCATGAGCTAGGTGAATCTCCTATGAATAAAAAACTCGGTGAATGATTGCAGACCTAGTTTAAAATCACCTTGATATAGAACATGGGTTCATGGATCCAGGTAATATTTTCTGATAAGTCACATGGGAACCTTCATAGATTAAAAAAACCACATCATAAAATTCTAGATACAAATGAAAATAACCTTTGATTTTTATGTCCATTTTTGGATCCATAAGTAGAAAAATCAAAGTATGTGAAACTAAGAAAACACTTAATAGTTGTTATGAATTTTATTATGTTTCTTAGTTGGAAAAATAGTATCTAAAGACACTAAAATTAGTTTTTATGGTTTCAACACACCTTTTTATTAACAAAAAATGAGATACATGGCCTACTCCAAGTGAGAGGTTCTCACCACCACATCACCAGACCAGGTGATTTTTTTGACGAATCTGTATACCAAAATATGTGAAAAATCATGTGATACATATAGATATATTTCACCATATTTTGGTTTGGTTATAATTATTAACCAATACTTGACATGGGTTTCAAAATGGGGATTTTTTCATAGATTCCATATAAAAGTGCATGATATACATTTTCCAACTCTATAAGTGAGATACTAGAGGTTGATTTTAAAAACAAATAGATAATAATCATCTACTATGGAAACATGGTATTCTCTGAATGCGTCAAAAAATTTAATCTTCTACTCTCATTAATAAATTATTTCTTTGTACTTTTAAAACCAATACATACCATTGATTATGTAAAACGCAACCATAATTATAAAAATAATGTTTGCAACTAGGGAATATCTTTGTATCTTAATAGATATGGCTCAACGTATCCTTATTGAAATAATATGTTTTCTAGGTGTACTTATTTAAAACTACGTTCTCAGCGTGTTACGGGATGATGTAAGCTTCTTGGAAAAAATGAAATATGTAAATGAGTTCATAGATATGAAATCAAATATACTATAATAAAACATTTATTCTATGATAAAAGTACCCATAGGGTATTGGTTTAGATATTTCCCCATTTCCTTATAGTTGAAGATTTAAAAATTGGTCACTTCCCATTTGAATTCACGATCTTAATCGAATTTATCTCCATAGTTGAATTAAACACCCATTCCCTTAAAGATTATCCCTTGGGTTTCTTCCAACAATTATGAAATTTATCAAGTTTCACCCTTCTCTTTTTATCCCTTTCCAATTTTCTATTTTACTAAAACTCAAACACAATCTTCTTATCTTATGTTCATTTTAAAAAATAAGACATGAAAAATTCATTCTATTTCATAATGATATGTGATACAACATCATCATATGATGAAAATTACAGAATGAATGATTCCCTTTAAAGGATTTTCTGTGTCCTGTAAAAGAGTAATCAATCATACTTTCTCTATTATTTATGTAGCCCATATCAAATATTTATAACCTTTAATAGTTAACTTCATGATCAAAAATATTTTCCTCTTCCTTTTATACTAAATTTCGTAAGTTCCTTCCCATACAAGCTCACTTCTCATGAGGAAAGTTTTCTTTGAGGAATATCACCTTAGAAATACTCAATTGCATAATCTATATCTCTTCCCCCTCCTTAGTGTTACAAATCAATGAACATAATTAATCAACATATAACTTTATGTGATATAATAAATTGAGAACCTTTTCCTTTTTACTACATTATATATATAATAAAAAATAAATCAAGGAAATTGATCCATTGATTAGTTACTAATTGATTAGTGGTTCCAAGGAGTGATGGTTATTTTATGTCATATTAAGAGATCCAACATTGGTACATCATTTTGTGGATTCAATTTCTAATCCATAAGATTATGGTTATTGTCCATAACTAGATTGAACTTTCATAATATTGTTATAATATAGTCATCTCAAACTATAGTCTCACTAACTTTCTTAGGAGGGAAATCCTTATAGAGATTTTTGATGATAATTAAATTTCAAATCCTTAATCTAGGAACCTTTTCTAAAAAATTTCATACACTCAATTATCTCATAAAATTATGAATCTAAAATCATATTATACAATTTCTATGAAAATAAAATATTCTAGAAAAAATTATTAAATATATGATGGATTTATCATAATATCTATGATATATATCTGTGTTCTTCTAAATATAGTTCTCATGGTTTCTATTAAAATTTATCTGATACCAATTATAAAAACCCAAAATAATGAATTCTTTATATGGTGGTTAATTTACTACATTGGTATATAATACAAGAGTTCACATCATATAGGCTCCACCTATTTAGTATCCACAAGATACTAGATATATATATAGATCATGCATTACATATTGAAAATATTAAATACAACTTAAATTTTTTTTGAATAATTTATTATTTATTATATAATATCCATTAAATTATTCTGATTTCTCTTCAAGGTTTCGAAGGGAAATGAAAACACAATAAAGGGGGTGATATTAGATGCATTGTAAGGGGTAACATATAACACAATCTATCTTGGAATTAGTATACATGATTAATATGGAAGGAATAAATAATACTCAAATAATAAATATAAATAATAACATGGGTATGTAATATATTCAGGGATCAGATAAAAATATAAATGTAACACCCTAACTCAAACCACCATGTTTGAGTTGGAGAGCCACCTGATCTCTTGTGTTCTATCCTATACACAAGAGTCTTATTACAAGAAGTGAGGGTCTAATTATGTCAGTTGGAAGAATATACCCTCAGTATCATTGCCTTGTATAAATAATAAATAAAGAAAACAACTACCCAGAAACATGAGGAAATAAATAATATCAAATGTCACACATATCATACCATAAATAAACCGTTTTCTTTTGTAGAAAGCATAAAGAATGTAAATATGTAGTCATGTGAGTAAATAAATTTATATAACTACCCTCTAGAGTACATCTATGTACTACTCCATGCTCTGTGATCCTCAACTCAACTTTATTCCATAGAAACATTTCCCTTTCCTTGATCCCTATACATGGTGTACTCATGTGCATCAAAATTCTATAATAGGACATGAGTAATAAAACACAATAGGAAACCACCATTGCATCCTTAAGAAATTTTCACAATTATAACTTGTTTATTACATAATAATAAAAAATTCTCAGGGATTCAAAATAATCACACACCAACCACCTAGGAGCTAACTAAGAAACCATGTTCCCCGACAATCCAATATTTGGATCCACAATGAATGAATGATCAATGATCATAAGAAATAATCATGAAATTTATATAATGTCAGCGAGATTTAACTTGGTATCTTCAAGGCATTGAGAATAATATTCTACTCAAAATCCTCAAGGAATCACATTCTAAAACATCACTCGGTATCCTCAATGTATGGAGTTATATATGGACCACAAGGATGTCATGCTCCTACCGTATGTACGGGTCAATCTTCATCATCATCACATTCCATTCATTCCCCCCTTAAAGGGTAAACATACAATTATGGTAAACTAATAAATAATACCAAGAACCAAACACCAATGGAATGATAACAAAAAAATGAGGTAGATGATAAAATAATCATAGCATGAAATCATGAGACATATAGTAGCATCATATAACAAAATGTGTTCAACATAAACTATGGTTATAAGATACTATAGAAAACATCATGGAAACACGGACTATATATGGGTATCATGAAAACAAACACACCCAAAATAAATAAGCATCAATCAAGAACTAAAATTCATGGAAAAATTGAATCAATCCTTGGAAACAAGTGTATACAGGTGCCCAAATTATTATGGAATTTCAAATATCAAGGTTGTTGACAAATAAATCTATGGTTTGTCAAAGGATTGAAGAGAAAACCATGTAATACACCAACAAATAAGTTCTTTGGATATGAATGATGTATATATGAGTTCTGATTCCACATAAAAGTGGATTGTAATGGTTAATAAAGAATAAACCATGTTAATAACTTTATTCTAGAATCACATACCTTAGGTGCCTATAAACACAACCAATTATGAGATATGTTAAAAATAATGGATTATAATTCATCATATCTATTAAATATTGAAGAATTAGTTATGAATTAATTATCAATTTTATTATATCACCTCAGGTCTAGCCAATGATCATCAATCCACCATCAAACCATAAGTAAATAGGTTCAAGATTAGATTCAAGAAGAAGTTGATCTGATGATGATAAATCTAAAAATATTATCATGAAAATGTTACCATTCATGAGATTTATACTTCCAACCAGGAAAAGATGTAATTGAAACAACAAATCCCACACTAATCTACCATGTAATTATCAAAAAATTGTCATTTTATCATTAATATGAATCAAGAAGTTAGTTAGGAAGATTATTCACAAACACTTACTTGAAGAATGTTCATTGTCGATGGTAGATATCATGTTGGTTAATAAATATCATCAAATTAATATATACATCACTAAGATACAAATAAATAGGGGAAATTTCATTTGATCATCACATAATTCAAAAAATTTACATAAATCCCTGACTATCTCTCTATATCGAAGAAGGTTTTTTCATAGATCTAAAGTAAAAACCAATAATAAAGAATCACTGGATTAGTCAATCATAGTGGAGGCAAGGGGAGTAGAATGAAAGACTATTTATACAAGGTAAGAGGTCTAATATTTGGACTAGTTCCATAGGAGTCAGAATTGGTGATAAAATTAGGTTGTAAATTTATTGTAATTAAAACCCATGGGGTCTATTTAATGCACCCCCTGGACTTGGTGTACCGGTCTACCAGTGGGATGGTGGAAACACTAACTAGTTTTTAAAACCAACTGGCTATCCAATGGGGTCTGTCGAATAAAAAATTATTTTCTAGACTCCGACTAGATGGCCATTGAGTACAACCATCTTGCACATGGTAGCCTTCTAGAAACCAACAACTATGTCTTTCCAAAACACTTTCTACGTTCACAAATTCAACCCTTATCCACTTTAAATTTTCCATCAAACTATCTATATTGGAGATGAAGGAATATATAAAGGATACAAATTCAACCCTTATCCACTTTAAATTTTCCATCAAACTATCTATATTGGAGATGAAGGAATATATAAAGGATAAATATACAAAATTAAAACATCTTATACACTGGAATAAATATTGGATTTTAGAATCCCCTATACCGACGATTTCGTATCCCCGAGAAGTACCTTTAAATGTTCTATTCAAACAAATAGATCCATTAAGCCTGAACATTAGCCTCTCACTTTGAAGTTTCATATTATATCTGTCCATAAATAAAAATATCCTAGAATAATAGTACCAAATTCCCTTGATAGAATTTTTGGCTCTAGTCTACAATCACCATCAAGTGCTTCATAAATGATATGTTTGGAGCCATCTCAACATCCATGTAGTCGATGACATATTTGGAATTGGGAATGCACATCCAATGTTATGGAATATAAAATATATAATCCTTACCTTAGTAACATGAAGGATTATTGAGATGGTTCAATATCATCCCCACCTTCCGAATGACCTCAAAGTGTATAAAATATAATAGAACTAGTTTCCCTTGATTCCTCAAACATTGGTCGCCTCATCATGGATTTACTCTAAAAAACCTGATCACCTTCAAAAAGCTAGAACAATATCTTCTACAGTTGGTATAATAATTCTTCCTTATATGAGATGTGATAAGCCTCTTATGACCTAGCTGCACTCTCATAGAGGTTCCCTATTCCATACTTGGCCCCAAAACTTTTACCTCACCAGCCTCGATTGAATAAAGCGGTGAATGACATGACCTCCTGTAAAGAGCCTCATAAGAATCCAAATGAGTTGAAGATCAATATTTTTTTAACAAGAAAAGTCTTCCAAGGTTAGGTTATCATCCCAATATCCACCGACATCAATGAAATAAGCCTTAAGTACATCCTCTATTATACAAGATGGTCATTCTAGCTATATCTATATCTATGGATAGTATGCTCTACTGAATTTCAATTGATTCTCTACAGCCTTCGATAGGACATACCATAACCTTGATGTAAAACATTCATATCTATTAGATTAAATGCTCAAGGGAACTCCATGTAAGCATATATTTTCGCTGACATATTACATTCATGCCTCATATAAAATGGGAGTCTCAAAGACTAGTAAGAAGAGAGTAACCTTCATCAACTGGTCGACAATCACCCATTCAACAACATAGATCCATGGGGTCCTAGGTAACCCAGTAAAAAATTCCATCATGAAATATTTACACATGATCAAGAGAATAATAAGTGTACAGATAATTCTATTGAGATTCTGGTGCTAATCCATTATCAACTAGCACGTAATGCATCAAGAAAAAAAGCAGCATTGTCCCTCTTTATCCCTGACCACCGAAACATTCCCCAAAATCTATGACACATATTTGTTACTCTAAGATGTACCACCCACCCAGAGGTATGGAAGTATCTCATCATCTATTACATGATGAAATTAGGTACTATAACTATCTCATGTTCTGTGAACATATCACTACATTCTAGTAACCACATAGGTTTTGGGACACCTCCTACAAGCTATTCCTACATCAGGTCACACTCAATGTTGGATTCCTAACTGACCTTAACATGGTATTCATGATAATATGTGATCACCAAAGTAGAAAAATTCATTGATCCCTAGTACTTATAATCATTCATTCTCTAATAATCTAATAATATTATGAGGTACCACTATTCATTTTAAGGTCATTTACCTACCACCCGAGGTATACATTGAATGTTAACATTTTTATTAAGCTTTTATGAAAAAAGTGTGAAACCATCTAGTACAAACAAGAACATCATACATTATATTAGGTGGTGGAATCATTAAATACTAACTTCAACATATCAGATGCATCTTCCCTATATAAATCCAGGAATTTTTGGTTACATATTTGTCGGGATCATATCTGATATTATCTTCAAATTGGTAGGCCAATTTGTCCCACATCAGCATGAACTCTTCCACTACTATCTCCAACCACTTAAGGTATCAACATCTTATTATTAAGGGAATCTATAATAACATTACCTTAAACTATGGAATATGACATGTCAAAGTCAATCATATGTAGATACTCTACCCAATGCCTCTACCTTAGATTCAAGTCTCCAAATATAAAGATACAGTTAAGGATTTTATTGTTTGTCTAGACAAAAAGCCTTTCACTGAAGTGTTAGTGTTGCCAACACTTCAAAGTGCAGACCAAATTTTCAATATCTATGTCATGAATAATATAGTTATACTTATGGGGTCAAAGATAACTTGATCTATAAGATAAAACCTGTTATATTTGGATCAATAATTCTCCCAAATCAATTCACGATGCATCATGTATACAATATAACTAATGTCTAAGTTCCAGAAGTATCATCAAGGGAGAAATATTGAACCACATATTCAACTCAAGAAACAATTTATCACACTTTTCCAACCACTATAACATTAGTCCATTTATCTTCATTACAATCATGAGTGTAGATAAATGAGAGAATTCCTAAAAAAAATACGATAGTATCAATCTAAAGCCAGAAATATTATGATCTCAAAATCATTTAGAGGATGTGTTTAGGATATCACTGCCACCACTTTCTCATGGACAACATATTTAGATATCTCAGGAACTATATTCCCCAAAAATTCAATCCCCTAAATCCAAAAGTTATACTTATATATCTTAGTATAAATATAATGTTCTGGAAGTGTACTTTGAAATTTTCTTATATTTCTAATATGGTGCTTAGGGGACAGAGAGTAGATCAATATGTATTTAATGAACAACATGATGAATGAGTCATGATATGGGTAGAAGATCATGTTTAGGTGAGACATGAAAATTAGTCGTTCAATTATCAATCCAAAAAACGTCACCAATCACTCTTATATCTAATAACTACTCCAAAAAACCATATTTAAGATTTCATCCCCTCAAACTTTCCACTAGTGGTAGCCCAATAAATGATCAATCTTGTAGAACCATTAGGGACCCTATAAATGATCAAAAATATTTTTAATCATGGGAAAATGATAGTTGTTTTTCACCATCACGTGGTTCAAATTTTAGTAATCTAGCTTAGTTAAGGAATACCATATTCCTCTAAGAGAAAAAAACTAGAACACCCTATAGTGAAGTAATTATCCTAATAAAGATCTCTTTCTATAAGTCCTCAATATACACATTTAGATATTTTATCTTAGATGGATCCATATGAAATGGTTGTACCAAAATGAGATACACTCTATGTACAAGATCTATCTCAACGTCAAATCCTATATCATAGGGAAGTCCCATTTTATATTCTAGAAATATTTCCTGATAGAGATCCACAATAAATGTAAAGGGTGAATGGGATTACACTAATTAATATAAAAGATCCAAGACTTAAATCTATGTTGTGATCATAATAATATGTCTCATGTCTAGATAAATTGTACCTTCTCTAATTTATAATTCTATGAAAATCACATTCCTCTATCTATTCGGTGAAGTAAATGATACCCATCTCCAATAACAATCAATGTCAGTTTGGAAGCTTGTTAAATTGACCAAGATGAGAATAAAATATTATATCATTATGTATATAATTATTAATTCCTATAGATATCCATACCCAATAATGAATATAAGATACTCTAGGCATCATTGAAGACAATTAACTTTGGTATCTAATGGTGTGTCATTGGAATGTAACTCCAAAGAAAAAATGGATGTTATGTTATGTCTAACAATAACTTGAGAAAATATAAAGGAATAGAAACACTATTATCAACTAAAGTGGCAGAAAATGTAGAAGTGATCTAGACTGCACCTCAAATAGTAGAAGGTCCCTCACAACAATTTTTTGGAGTCTAATACATTGTATAAACATGACCTGACTCAATTTCATGACCCTTTCCATAATACACATGACTAATATGATTCACTTACAATATAACATACTACTAAGGACCCTAGAGGGATCCATGGGTTGAAGATAATGTTTTTTTCTACCCTCCTATGAATCATCATCCTCAACAATCTAGATAAAAACTACTGAAGATTCCCCATCTTATCGTAGTTTTGAAAACATCTCTGAGGTGTTTTACAGGACCTACAATATTTCTTGACCATTCCACTATTGAATAAATGTGTAATTACCCTTGAGGGGAAGGAAGAAGTCCTAATTATGTCCACTGATATACTACTACCCTACTTCTCATCCATTATATTCCAATTCATTCTACCAAATGAGACACTCACTATAGTAGCATGAGGTCCACATACCTAAGTACTATGTTGTGGAAGAAGACCAACTACTCGATCCACCTATAGAAACTTCTAGATTATCAAGGACTTGTGAAAAACCTTCTAGTATTTCACTAAATTAAAACTACAAAACTACCATATGATATCAGATGAAGTATGATCTTGAAATTCATAAAATGTTATGCCTCAATTTCTACTAGAAGTGTAGAAAAACAAATAAGCTCAGTAAACCAAGTATGGTATACATATTCATTCATGAAACCATATTAGAGATCTATGAAATACCACACACTATATGATTTAGAGTATCAGTAAATAATTCCCTTTAGAAAATGTTCTTGAAAGTCACCCAGGTGAGACACTCGCACCACATAGAATGCCCCATCAGGTTTCTTAATCACCCTACGGGTACCTGTAACATGAAAAATACAATATTGACCCTCCTATATGGGAATGAAAAATGAAAAGATATACCAGCTGAAGTGGTCCAACAACCTACCCCACAAAAAAAGGTGTGGGAGAGTGATCTTATGAATCCACCTGCATAGTAAGGAGTGGAATAGGGGAATCCTTCCTAGTTGGGGAATCTCAACCCATGCCATTTGGTGATCTAATACGTCTCCTTTTGGGTGGAATATTTTGAAACATGAAGGAAAGATTTTGGAAAAATGGAGTTGTTAGGATACAACTAATTAGTTAAATTCATAAAAAATATTCCTTATAAGGATACTAACAATCCAAGGTATATCTCTCATAACACTAACTATGGTACTTCATCAGTACATGTTTTTCAATTTCATATATCTACATAAATAACAACATCCTCTAGTTCAACTAATTAATTAAAACATGGATATGTCACAATAATACAGTAAACAAGTATATCAGTCAATAAAAGCACATGGGTATATCTTGAAAAGATAATACAACCAAGGAATTAAATTCATGATCTAATAGGAAGAAAAAAATAGTTACATTTATGGAATTTGATCTTATGCACCTTTTCTTGATGCACAAACACACCAAAATCCCTTATAATAGAAACAGTAATCCACAAAATGGTAACTCATATTTATATTACACATTATCTTTACGGGAACATGGTTTCTACCCTAACTTTGTCCCACAAACTATCCCATTTCAACCGTGTCCCATAATATTTGAAAAGAAAAAAAAAGAAAATCTATGCTATTATACCTTTTTGTAACGCCCCAACCTGAAAAACAAGTTTGGAGGCGGAGTTCCACAAGACCTCATGTATGTGTGCCAGTATGCAAGTGGTTTTTTACTATCAATTAGGATCTATGTTAGTTATATAGAGACTATACCCTCAGTATAATACCCCTAGATAAATTATGATGATAAAATATATCATCTTGTAGTATACATGATGAAATAAATATTATAAAATGGAACACATTCCATTCAATAAATAAATGATCTCCCTGTGTAGAAAACCAAACCAAAGTAAATGTGATAGAGGAGAATAAATAAATAAATAGTTGTATCCTCTGATGTACGCCTTGGTACTCCTCCCAGCTATTTGATCCATAGCTCAACTATTTTCCATGTGCCCCAATCCATTTCATTGATTCCTAAACTTATAGTATATACGTCGATAAAAATTATTGGATGGGGTGTGAGTAATAAAACCCAATATAAAAACACCAATTTAGTCTTTAATAGATATTAACATGTATATTATTTTTATTGCATGATAATAATAAATTCGCAAACAAGAATAACAATCACAAACTGAGCACTTGTGTGAATACCAAGCCACCACAAGCCCAATTTGTACCTTCTTCAGATCTATTCTGGATGGATAGTAAAATGTTATTGAAAATGATAAATAACAATATATATGGATGGATAAATGTATATTAATACCCACCAGGCATCCAGAAAACCATGATTCTCAGTATCCTCAATGCCACATGTTTCGGCACATTACTCGGAATAATCTAGACATTGAGTTCTCACCTGGGATAAACATTGTTAGGATTCTACCCCATGTATTGGTCCTTCTTCATCTTCATAAAAGGATATTCATGCTCCCCCTATTAGGGTAAACATATCATCAATATCCATATATCATATATACAATGAATCTACCTCTTATGTTAAGATAATACACTACAATGTATATCATGATAAGATAAGATAATATGGAATCATGAGAAATATAATAGCATCATATAACAACATGTGTTCAATATCATGAATGGTAAAAAGATACTCTTGAAATTCTCAAGGTAACAAGGTTCATATATGGGTATCCTAGTAATGAAAAAACACAAAATAAATCACCATCAATCATGAATAATAAGTTTTTCCAACACAAGAAGCATACCATAGAATAAAGTTCATAGAAGATCCCTTTATATAAAATCAGTTCTGATAAAATAAAATGGAGGTTTATAATAGATAATAAATAAGAAATGATGTCAAAATGGTCATTCTAGAATGACATACCTTGCAGGGTAAATTAATGAAGAAAAGACTCATATATATTGACGGAAGAGACACCAATTTTCTAAATCCATTATCGATCAATGAACATATCAGGAATTCCTCCTCAATTTTAGAAGAGAGCCTCTGTTCTAGACAACAATCATCGATCCACCATAAAAACTTCATCGGAGAAGGGTTACAAGATATGGTTAAAGAAGAATAAGATCTCATGATGATCGATCTAAAAATAATTACTTAGAAATTTCACCATTCATGAGAGGTCTACCTGTGGTAAACAAAAGTTATCAATGATATGTTGATTCCTCCATTAATATTTTAAGGAATTTTAAAAAAATTGTTTTATTATCAGTCCAACACCAAGAAGTGGTTAATTAATATAGATTATTCTTCAACACTATTCCATTAAACTTTAATTTTCCTTAGTAGATCATAATTCAAACAAGAAACATCATCAACTAGATAGATATTTTACTGATGCACTGTAGGAGAAAATGTCCTTGCATATTCATGTAATTCAATGATCTAAAAAAGATCAATTCACATCTATGGATAAAGAATAATAATTTTTTATAAATATATACAGAAACTCACCTGTCAAGCATCAATTGATTGGTCAAAGATTGTGGAAGAAAGGGGAGACGGATGGGAGTGTTTTCATTCAAGGGGAGAGTTTACAAAAATGTTACTTATATGGGCTTTATAATTGGATTTAGAATTATGAGAAAATATGTGGAATAAAACCCCATGGGGTAGATTTAATTCACCCTAGGATTGTGAGTAACAGTGAGCTAGTGGGCCTCACCAGTGGGTTGGTAGAACCATTTGTAGGCCAGTGAATGGACACTAGTTAGAAAGTGTTCCCAGAAGAACTATTGGCTGGTTGATGGTATCCCATGGGAAATTAGGTGGTGTTTATTTGAACCCGATAGACCTACAAGAATACCACTAGATGGCTGATGGGTTTGACCATCTTTTTAATGGTAGCCTTCCATCCACTAATAACCAAGTCTTTCCTCAACTCCTTCCACCTTCATAACCCATACCCCCAACCACTTTAAAACAAACTCTAAGCATCCCATATCAGAGATGAAACAAATTATATTTGAGAAATATACAAACATGAAATAACTAAAAATCAAAAATAAAACAAGGATGTTACAATAAATTATTACATGGACAACAAAAACTAATTTCACAGTGATAAAATTCATAATATTTAATATCTAAATATCTCCATCTAATCCTTATGATAAGATATCATACTTAAATAGTTTAGGCATACACCAAATACAAGACATTTCTTATCTCATGAGACCTATCAATACATCACAGGGTTATAAAATTCTAACCCCACCAATCACTAAATAAGTCCATTTATTTATTTATATGAAATGATTGAATAAATAATAAAATAATAATTAAACATTCTTTAATAATTAGTAAAAATATGTATTTAAATACCAAGTATACAACATGTCAATATTTACCTAGTCAATAAATGGAATAAATTTCTTGGAATGAACTCTTAGGAGTAAAATCATATATTATAATGGGAATAAAATAATGTCAATATTACAAATAAACAATATATATATAGTGAAAATGTTATAGAATATTTCCATGGGATTAAAAAATAACAAGGATGAGAAAGAAATAATGTCAATAGAGAGATATAGAGTGATATAAAAAACAATCATAATAATGATAATGAACGAGAAAAAAGCCTTTATAAAAATTATTAATTAAAAAAATATATTGGAATAACTAGTATACATAAAGTAAATATTTCCCCAGTAAATAATTGAAATAACTATCCTTGTAAGCTCCCTTCAAGGTAACACATTATATAGTAATTGGTATACAATTAAGTCAACATTAGAAACAATAATATAGATTCAGTAAAAATGTTATAGAATATACCCATGGGATTAAAAAATATGGGAATGAGAGAGAAAAAAATAAAACTAAAGAGATATAAAGAGTAATAAAGAATATAATCATAAGAAAGAAAATAAATGGGAAATAATACTTACAAACAATATATTGTATGAAATATAAATTAAAAAGGTAGAAAAATATACTATAAATTCAATGGAAATAAAATAAAAATAATATAGTAGACTTCAATGAACAAGAAGATGAGTCATTGAATAAAAAATATGAAATATATGAACAATACATGAAAATAATGGAGACTTGGAATAAAAACCCTCATATTCCTATTAACGTTAATTTGAAAACCAAAAAAATTACAAAAATGGAATAAATATTACATTAAAATTAAGTAATTTTATGAGAGGATTCTTATTTTATAAAACTTAAGTGGATGGTGGGAAATTTCAATCATGTGGAGATTTAGAAAAATTATCAAACCTCAATGAAATATAATTGAATTATGAATACCTTAACATAGAGTTCTAGGTCTCCTCATACATCTTCCAAGCTCCTGGAAATGAAAAATATATTAATTATTTACTTGATTAAGAACATTTATAAAGTTTATTTCATCATTATTATTTTATTTAATTAATTTATTAACTTTTTTCATTTATTTACTAAAAATTTATTGGTCATGTTAGACATTTTGAAGTCCATTGGGTTATAATATCTAAGAATGTTGTGGTATAATTATATTGGTAAAAGTCCATTTTACCAAGTTTCCATAAAGAGTATCAAGTTGTGGTGTCCATATCATTCTAGAATTAAAGGAGTTTAATAGGTCCTAAAATAGCCACCATTTTTAGAATCTTCCATAATAAAAATTGTTTATGGTAAAACCTGACTATAGTTGATTTCATGTCAAATTTATTAGTGGATATTTTTACCAATAAAAAATAATATTCACAATATTAATTTAATAATAAGGTTATGTTCAATGATGAAATTATTTTTTTTTCATATCCATGAAACATAAATTTTTATGAATTCATCATCATTTACTTAGTTTACATTAAAAAATAATGGTAAGATATGTTTTTGAAAAATGATTCAAAGGAAGAAAACATTGTAAATATTTGTGTCTTATAAAAAAATTAAATTATATTAAATTTTTTTTGGGTTACTTGTAATGATGAATTGGGTTATAGAAAATAGTAATATGATAGTTGAAATGAAGGAACATAGTGTTTGAATACCCCCGTATTTTAATGTAATAAAGCCTTACAAAAAGAGTTTGATGAGTGATGATGGATATTTTATGATAATTTATGTTTAAAAATGATTAAATTTCAATAATAATAGAATTATGGAAGTAAAATAATATATGTTTTAAAATATTTTTAAGACAAAGAATCACAATCATGAAAAGAGAAATAGTCTTTAGGAAACCTAACATTGATCTTTGAGTTACCTAATTTTAATTGAGCTTAGCATCTTTAGACGGAGAGGCTTTTGGTTTTACGAGAGGATTTAAGACATGGAAATATAACTATAGATATGTATTCTGGGATATTATTGAGTGAAAACCAAGTCATAGCCATGTTTTGAAATTGGTAGATTGAGTCCCTTTTTATAGGAAATATTTAATGGCATTTTCACATATAATAATTCATTAAGGGAAATGAATGACATTTAAACTATAAAGTGTCTTATAAATGAACGTTTTATGATATTATCTACCATTATAAATTCCGAATCTACTCTAGATATAGTTTAATTAATTTTTATTAATTTATAAATTATTTTTATCATTAAATTCCCTTTAAAATAATTTTTATTTTTATTGTCATAATTTGAAATTAAGAATATCTAAACGACTAAGGAATTCAAATATAGAAATTTAAATAATATCATAGATATTATTTCTAAAAATAGTTCAATATCATAATTCACCCCAATTTTACTATTTTAAATATTTTAAAAGCATTTGTTTGAATTTTCTTCCACATGTACAAGCATGATGTCGATGCTACTTTTTCTTTTTGGATATTTATGCTTTACATTAATACTAAAAAGAATCTGAAAACATTAATTTAATTTATTATTCATAAATATTAAAATATTTAGGAAACCATAATGTATTTAATTTTCATCATTGTCATAGTAACATATTTAGGTTTTTATTTTGACAATTCATACCTTGTGAAAGCACTTAGCACGCGTTTGAATGATTGCCTTATTATATAATTTTAGAATACATGAATAAATTTAATATTTTTACTCATAATTAGTATCTCTTATGATCACACAAGGAATTATTATTTCTTATATAATGTCTTTTATAAATCATTTAGACATTTCAAGTGTTGTGCAAGCTCTGTGCCAACACCAATAATTGTTATAATATTTACCTTGATATAAAAACCAATTTAGAATAAATTAATAATATTTAAACTTATTTTTTTATTATATTATCATTTAATAGTCAATAAATAAGTTTCAAAAAAATATATCATATTTATTCAATTATGACTTCATAAAAGTTAAAATATTCAAAATATCTACAATTTTTTACTAATCAGTAAAAAATATTTTTTTCCAGAAAAATCTTAGAAATTTAAAATATGATTATTTTAAGTTTATAAATCAAAAAATAATTTTAATTTTATTAAATTTAAATTCTAAATTCTAAAATTTATATTTTAAAAATAATTATGAATTAAAAAATATTTCAATTAAACTATAATGGTGAAGTATTATAATGTGCATCATGCAATTGTTTTTGGGGTGTAGCATTTACCTTCTATAGTAGAATCATGAGTATTATAATTTTATCATTATATATATCACAATTTTTACCATATATATATACCTCCTCCATATCATTAGTTCAAATATTTTCACAACTATCATCTAATTGTATATTGGGTAATTTTTCTCAAGAAACTTTAATTGAAATGAGAGATAGGCTACTAAATTTTAATTAAATATAAAGACACAAACCATCCCTTAATTTTATGAATCATTTTACATATTTAACACTTCTCTACCAAAGGGTACTGTGAGTATAATTGTAGTGACTAACATTTTCTTAAGATCATTGAATCTATCCTAACATTCTTTTGTCCATAGAATGTTGACTCTCTTTCTAATTATCATGGTTTGTGAATTTGAATATTATAAGAAAATTATCACAAAGAAATTATAATATCGAGATAATATAAGATAATTATTGAACTTTGTTAGAGTGGTTGGTCTATCAAATTATTCAATTAACCCTATACTTTAATGATCCATAAATATAACCTCGCCTGTGATGACATGAACTAAGAATGGCACTTTATATATCTAGAAATCACACTATCTAAATATACAAAAAATTAATTAATTTTTGTTATATCATTTGAAAAATACTAATATTCTCTTCTTGTTATTAATTTATCATGGAGCTTATGAGAGTATCATATATGAATACATGCATGAATTGTGAGAGTCAATCTCTATTGAATTTATTCATAAAATCTATAAATATAAAATTGGAATTTATAATTCTAAAAGGAATCACTATGAATTCATAGTGTCCCCATATTGTATTGTAGGATATATTTGGTATATCATAACTTCTCACCCTTAATTGGTGATATCTACATCGATAGTCCACCATTGAGAAATATCAAGCCCCAGAAAGTTTATGAAAAAGAATATCAATACAGGGTAGGTGATACTAGTAATTTTTCATTATCATGTAATGTTCATGATAATAAATAAAAATACACATTTATCGATCCCTATTCTTAGTAAAGATAACTAGTTTACACTATATTTAAGCACTTGGGTGTATAAAATCATTTTACATATTCACTTATTGTGAATTTTTCAATTACTCTTATTTAATATGGGATATTCTATAAGGACTCTTTGATATAATTATAGAGGCTGATATGAGTTCAGTAGAAAAATCAACCTTAAGATATTGGGGAAGGAAAATAAAATATTTGGGAAATATGTTAATATATTCATTCAAAACTATCATATCCTCAATTATGACTTTCTCCAAAACCATTTGGGTTAAATATTCCTCAATATTATGTATCAATATCCATAAAATAGATGTATCTTCCATAAGAGGTTTATATTCATCCTTGTACTAATAAATGTTAATGAGTTGATTTGGGATATAAAATGTTATTTTCTATCCCAGAAAATGATATCAACTATATATTGATTGATTGAACCTATGCCTAAAATCAGATAAACTTGAGTTAATATGGAAAAAAATATTTTTATAAAACATATACCCACAAATCCAAATCTTAAAGAGGTGTAGATTTGGGATGTAATCATCAAACCATAATGTTTTTTCACCAAAAATTAAATTTCTAATGATTAGGTATAGAATTATTTATTTTAGAAAAAATTTTATATATGAATGAGTGAGTAGAACCAAAATAAAATAAGGTGTTTTTATTTTAGGAGTTAATTATAAGTGTATCTTTTACCACTTTACATTCATTATCCACTTTCATAGATGTGATTGTGTAGTCATCCCAATTATCCTATATCATTACATGTTTTTTATTTTTATTTCTCCCACTAACCATTGGACTGGTGTATTTTTTTGCATAATTTCTAAACAATTTACAATTAAATATTTGATCAATGGGATGGTAATTAGGTGGTACCATCAACTATAATATTATATTGGCCATCCTCTTTAAATATCTTTAGTATTCATGTGATCGATGATTTAACTTTCCATATTTAAAGCATTTCCCTATTCCATGTATTTAATTTCCCCCATGATTTTTCTAAGATTTTTAGCACGTAGGATGTTTAATTTTCTTTCTTTTATTGTTTTTATCATTATAGTTTCCATAAAAATATATTATTTTCTTATTTTCAATAAAACCTTGATAATAATTTTTGTATCAAATTTTCATTACAAATTTTTTAAAAAATAGATTTTTTATAGCTACCTATTTCCTTTATAACTAAAATTTTTAGAAGGTATGGTTTTATGAAATTAAAGAATTTTTTTATTTCTAGTTTAACGATAAAACCAATGGTATGACTTAAAAGTCTAATGAATTTTATATCATAGGTACTGATGTATTTTACCTCTTTTTTACATTAAATTAAGCATTTATATATCTATTTTTATTGGATGAATTCAAGGAAATATTTCTTGAAAATTATTTTCTTACTGTCCTACAATTTTATGGTATCAATTTCTTCATTTCTCATCATGTTCATTATGGGATTCTAATATAACACCCAATTAATTTATTAATTATTTAACTTTAAATAAATATTTTGTGTTTTATATCCTATTGTATACATATCATTAAGCCAAATGAAAATTTATTAATTTCATTATGGTGGAATATTACAATACAAAATGAAATATATTAAGAGATTACTAAATGAATAATTGTTAAAAAAATAAATAAACTAACAAAACTACGTGAAATTAAAAATATTTTTTGACTAAAATTAAATATTATATTTCCTTTACTAACTCACAATATCATTGTGTAGTCTTATCTTCACCCTTAGAATAAATCAATTTTATAATGAATTGTTCATCATTCCCACCATTAAAATAATATCTTTTCCATAAAAAACCACATATATGCTTCAATTTTATCTTAAAACTATACACAATTTCCCTCTACAAAAGTGTTATCTCATTTTTTGTAACCTTTTTTCACATTAAAATGCCCCAAGTGATTTATCTCAAAGGAAAATGTTTTGTGAAGGAGTGATTCCATCAATGTATGTAATGAGTTCTTCTTCATTCCATTAATTTACATGATCAAATATACTCTTCAAAAATATCATAGTCTACTATAATGATGTAATATTGAAATAATTATTATTTAGTAAAATATATATTATCAACATATGAATTTATGTTCATATTCATTCATTAGTTATAATGTAATGTTGTTTTAGTTGGATTTACCACCTCCGTGAATGATTATGTAACTCTACTATATTAATGAGAAAAATTAAATACTAGTATTTAGATATGTTAATGATTAACTAAATATTGTTTCTTAATTATTTAATGTTAATATATGTAGTTATATTTTTTGATAAAATAAATTATTTTTATTGAATCAAAATTCAAAAAATGGTGATTTTAAACATTATTTATGATCTATAGCTATAACTTCAATTAAATGACCATTAGACTTAAAAAATATAAAAATATATATGTAAAATATATATCCATTCTAGAGGTGATACAGACATGAGAATGGGGACAGTACTGGAACCACCATATAGAAGCTAGCATAAAATGCTTCGGGTAATTAACTGTTGAATATTAATTTTAACAAATAATGATTAATAAGTGGGTAATAAGAAATTATAAATGAATGAAATAAAAAAAATACATATAAATATGAATATTATATAGATGAAAGAGAAACCTAAATTGATTATATATGTGGTTAAATTCTGTTTGACTGAGTAGGGATCCAAGTTAAGGATCTCTCCTCTATATTTCCCTACATAGAGACATGTTTCATATTAACAATTTATATTCCTTCATGTAGTGTACATACTAACACATGGATTTATTCAAAGAGGTTTTCTAAGTATATATTTACTATTTGGAAAATATTATTTTCTATCTCTTTAAAAACACATCAGTTTTTTTCTCTAATGGTTATTTTTTGGGATCAATTATATTCTTAACATTTTACTTCTCTTTGGTTCAAAATTTAACTAGAAGGATGTATGTTAATGAAATTGAACTTATCTCTTTTTTTGGTCTAGAATATTTCTCTTCCATGTCCATATGTTTCATATATTTTTATAGATTTCCTTATCCTTAATTCATTTAATTTATATGGTATTTATCTATTTAATTTAAATTTCATTACAAATGTGTGAATGTAATTTTTTTTATCATTTTCTACATGGTAACTTTCTCACAATAAATTTTTTATTTTCATTATAAATCCCCCTTTTTGAGCATTCATAATTCATGAATGTAATTTTTATTAACATTATCCATTTTTTCAAAAACTTTTGTTTATATAAATTATTTTATTTTCAAAGAAAATCTTTTAAAATATAAGGGATGTTTTTTATTATTTTTCGAAGATTTTTTCTATAGCTACTATAAAAGGGTATTTCATCTATGATAGTACAATTCAATGTTTTTTATGATTCAATGGGGATATGATCTAATTATACCATCCACATTATTTCTTTGGATGGATTATGTTCTTGTATTAATGGGAATATTCATGAGACCCATTTATATTTCATGGGATAATTATGATATGATGGAATTATGAATGTGACCCAGTTCATTTGGATCACATATGTATGGTTTTTTGGATTGTTATGGGATAAAATTAAAATATCTTTTCATCCAATACATTTGTTAAAGCTTTAAATCTCATTTTATGACATGTAATGTTCTGGGGAGTGAATCAAATCCAATATGGGAATATTTCCACTATGTAATGTGTGGGACATAAGTTATTTAAATCTAGAATGCATTGTGCAAACATTTATATCCCATGAGATAAAATGTCAATGACCATGGAGTAAACCTAATTCACTATGTTTTTATTCACACTATGTGATGATGATATTGGATATAATACCTTATATAATAAATGATTTTTTATACTTATAAATATTCCAAATTATTATATATGTATATATATATTATGAAACATTACCATGTTATGGATTCCTGGCTCATGAATATGAAGTCACGTTTCAAGTCACGTATGACCCATTTCATATGTTTTTCCAAAATCCACATTTCATGACTCATGATATATGATTTATGTATTTTGGTGAATTTACATATGGATTTTTCATGAACATTGATTATGTTCTCATACCGACATGTTTATCGTCTTCTCACTTATGATATTTTATTTTTTCCTCTTATATTTACCTTTCCTAAATTTATGATCTAACCATTTTCTTATGTTTCCATTATATAATAAATAAATAGATGTATTATGTTTAATATTTTATATAAGGTTATCATATGTGATGAATATTTATGGGAGACAATGAGGAATGTTTGTACAAAAATTTAGTAATGTATATTGTCTCAAAAACCCTAACCTTATAGGTTATGAGTGTGTAATTTTATTTGAGATGTAGTGAATATTTATGTAAAATGGGGTACTATATATTTATTTTATGGTTAGACTATACCATCAACCAATTATTTACTTCACCTAACAATGGTAAATTACAAAAAACCATTTGATACTATCTACCCCCAAAAAATATGAAATATAATTTCTATTTTATTGATCTATTTATCAATAATTAATGGATCAAAATACCCACTAAAGGATGGATGGCGTTTTTGTATGAAAAAATCAATGGGGATTTTTATTTCTTTAGTGAATTTTGGAGCTCAGTGTGGTTAATGTGATTTTTAATACATTAATAGTGTTGGGTTATCATTTTCATTAAATATTTCACTGAAATTCCATCTCATTTGATATATAATTAAGATAATCATTTCATTTTCCATCACACTCCTGATTCAATCAGATATTCCTAGTTCTGACCATTAAATAAAACCATAAGTTTAGTGTGAGTATTAATTAATAATGTCTACAGTAAAATGTCACATGATCAGGAAAATAGATCCTAATATGTCAAAAATTATGGCATGTTCATTTCAACCTATAATATTTCAGGGTAAATATAAGTTTATTTGTGTTTTATCATTTTATTATTTATAACTAAATCTCCAAAATTAACTAAATTCCACTCTGATAGTAACTAAGATAGCCCAACTATAACATGCATACTTAATATATTTTTATACATGATTATCCATTTCAACTCATAATTAATCACATCTCCATAACCCAAATGTTTATCATCTTAAGTTATTAGTTGTATATACAAGTTATTTTAGAATACAATTTACGTTTATTTCATATATAAATCACAATTTACTCAATTTTTTAAATATCAATTATTTAGATTATTTATCACAATGTAGGGAATGTAAACATAATAAAAGTGTGATCTTATATGTTCAGTAATGGAAAGAAGATATCAATAGATGCAGTATAAGACACCCCATATGAAGATCATAAATTAGAATTAGATGAACATATATGTTTGAAAGAATAATCAAGGTATATAAAAATAAAAAAATCATCCCAAATGAATATTTAATCTTAAGAAAACCATGAATCATAACATAAATATTTTTATATAGCATAAAAAATAATGAATAATAATGGGGAATATTCATAAAAAAAGAAAGGCATATATGATTCTAATGCTCAATATCAAGGTCATTGTCACATAGTGGAAAAACATAACCCATAACATAGTGGAATCTGATGACCTTCCATGTCCGATAACATAACATATCAGGAAATATAAATATTATACCCATTACACTAGAGGAAAATATAGTTTTGGGACTATAGATCACACAATGATAAATAATAAATATACATGCCATATGAATATGAAAACATTCATAAATACATTAGAGAATAATTAACCCACGAGGGTGAAATTAGATTCAACATAATTTTATATATAGAAATAATTTATGGAATTATAGTGGAAAATATCATTGTTTTTTATTCTCGATGAAAAATAAGAGACATTGAATGATATTGAAGTATATTATAAATGTTTTAGAAGAACAATAAAAAATATTTAAAAAATATGAAGAAATAAAAAATACATTTTGATAAAATTTATAAAATAAATAATTTATAAATATTTATTTATAAAAAATGTTCTATTAAATAATATTTACTTTGTTGAGTCATGAAAAAATTAAAAGTAATATTAATAAATAAAGGTAATGAAAATGGCGTGTCACGATCCCCTCCCACCAAAGATGCCCCTCTTGAGATGGAAATGGTGAGAGGGAGATAATGACCCCCGAGTCCCGTCTCCAGTAGGCCCCGGGGTGGCGACTAGCACCAAGGGTATGAGTTTTCACAAATATGGCAGGCATTACCCTTTTTATCATTTAAGATCAAGAAATAGGACAAGTCAACCCCCCAAAAAGGAAAAGAACATGTGTATAGAAATAAACCCAAACCAATCCCACATGCATGTTTAAACAATTTCATAACATGGTGCAAGTACAAGAAAGCTCAAAGTACAATACCAAAAGAAAAAATGAGTACGACAACTGCAACAACTCCAACTGTCCGACTAGTAGGGTCCCGCACGGCCCTAGTTGTCCTCCTGAAAACCTGAAAGTAAACGTAGGGTGAGAATACAAGTATACTCAGTAGGGAAACCTAAAGATCTCGTGCACAAGTGCGGAGACATCCTAATGTCCCGTGAGAACAACAGAAGAAACCTGGTAATGAATTCCATCCACCCAACCTCACCAGCCACACTCACCAAAAACACAATCACAACAGGTAGTATTTTATTAGAACAGGAGTATTGGGTACCCCACACAATTTCCCACTAGTTTTCTTCTCTTCCTAATGGCGAACTTCCTGACGCTACCACACTCTTTTCCGCCCGCACACACCTGGGCCTCACAACCATGTATCCTGCCCACACTCACCTGGGCCTCACCCACAATCACATCCCCGCCCGAACACACCTAGGCCTCATCCCGAAGATTCTTGGGAACAATAATAGTAACAGAACTCTCACCCGAAGACACATGGGCCTCATCCTGACGATTCTTGGGAAAACAAACCTGCCCGAAGAGTCTTGGGCCAATCCACCCCAATCGAAACCTACCTGAAGGGTCTTAGGTGTAAGGTTTCCTCAAGCCATCGCAACCTAGGGAAGAAGGACCAGGAAAGATCTAGTAACTATGGGAAAGCACCCTCTCCGATGAAATGGGAGTGTTCGGCACTAAGTGCTCATCATGGGTGGGGTGCGATAAAACACAAAGATACAGATATTTATATATATATATATACCAAACACTTAGCCCAACCTATGGCTTCTAATTAGAGAACTGATCATGTGCCTCAACACTGATAATACAAAGCATGCATACAACAAACAAGACCAACCTCATTTAGGTTTTCACGTTTAAAGAGAATCAGCTTATTATTTCCTTAATTACTGGGAAACTATCCACAACCAACCACATCAATCGTTCGTGAAACATATACCTGCCATCCACAAATCAAGTTAGGAAGACACAAGCAGCACAAAAAGTCCCTTCTTATTAACCAAACAACCCATTGATTATTAATACCATTCTATTACCATGCCACACCATTCATTAATTCTTCCACTTTTTATTTATTATTTGAAACCCATAGCCAGTTCACATTCAAACCCATCCCTACAGCCCTGCTACCACCTGCCATAACCACAACTACACTGTACATCATCATCCCTTGATACCATTAATCACAGCCCCGCTGCCAACCCGATCCACAACAACCCACAAAATAAGGTTCTTGCCACATCATCGCCCCTTTAACATCATTTACCGCAGCCCTACTGCCCATTATATTCATAACAACCCAGGATTTACCCCTCCCTTTCACACACCAATAACCAAGCCAAAACCCACATGTTCATTATTCCATTTTGTTTGACTGGGGTGATCACACAAGGGTTTCAGATTTTAATCAGCCAACTTTATGTGATTAATCAAATTCCACATTCAACAAAGTTCCATTGACAAAAACGGTCTAGAAAGATAGGGAAACATTTAATTGTGCATGAAAAGGCCCCCAACGACTGTGATTTTCAGTTGGTAGAAGCCTATTCAATTTACAACATAATATCACAGGATAAAATAATGTAAATGCACTCACAAACTTCCCATCCCTGTAATATAAGCCATTCATTATCTTTATTAAACCGGTTCAAATGTGTTTCACATAAACAAGAGGACACCCACCCCACATGATGCACAATATAGAGAGACGAAGGTAAGATCCCTACCTCAAAAGGTTCTGATCACAACGCTCCCCCGGATCAACTTTAGAAGGCGTCCGTCAGCGTCCGTCACTTCTGTCGAGTCTCGGAAAAACCTACTCTGGTAGAAGGTGGAAAGGAAAGGCTGAAGGAAAGACAACAGATCTAAGATCAGAAGTTACGTCTCGTTGTTATGATCTCGTGGCCGCTGACGGATTGTAAATTGGAGCTCGGACAGAAAAGTTATGGAAGAAAAATGAGCCTTCGAGTCTCTTGGGAGAGCTCTTCTCAGAGGATTGGGGAGGAGAGGAGTGAGTTGAAAAGGATGAGGGGACCCCTCCTTTTATAGGCGAGAAACGAAAAAGTAAATAGAGTGTACTTTATGGTACACGGCGTGTACTCGGCCATTTCACACAGTCACCACGCGGCTTCCAACACGGCCTTCAATGCGGAACGCGTCTGTTGACTGGTCAACACACAGCTTAAAGGTAACGCATACGAGGGGAGGGACTACACGGTGTGTAGTATTGGTTACACGGCATGTACCCATTTATTTCAAATGGCAAGGACACAACTCCAACACGGCTCATAGCCATTGACTGGTCAACACACGGTTACGTGTATACCGGGAGAGACTACACAACATGTAGTATTGGGGTACATGACGTGTACCCATTTATTTCACACAGTAAGGACACAACCTTCATCACGGGGTACACCCAGCAAGGAGGTACACAGCGTGTACTCAAACTACACGGCGTGTAGTTTCAAAATTCTAGAAAGTGTGGGAAAAGCCCATTTTACCCTCCAGAACACTTCGTGGCCTTCTTTTTGACAAAGTAATGGGCCAGGGTGGTCTGGTACATTACATCAGATACCTCTTAAAACATTCTCATCCTCAAGAATTCAAAAACCAACCCCGATGAAACCCAACACGATACCTCTTAGGGTTATCGTTATAACAAGAACCCAACCAACAACCCTAATCATATGTGTTAGCAATTCCTTCTCCTATGTCGAGATATTACCACTTTAGGCGGCACTGACTCACCTGCACGGGTTTAATCACATCCTCATTAGTGCGTCTCAATTAAGAACTGGGTCGTCCCACCTTCATGCATTAGGATTTTTTAACTTGTATTACCCCCAACACCACACAACCAACACACTGCCTGAACATGTGGTTTGGGGAAATTCCTTCTCCTATGTCGAGATATTATCCGGTTTAGGTGGCACTGACTCACCCACATGGGTTCAATTGCATCTACATTAATTCATCTCGATTAAGGATCAGGTTTTTCCCTTTTTCCCTCACATCCGGACATGCTATACACTTTCAGAGAAAAAGGTCTCACAACCGACAAGCCAAGCATTCCATATATCAAAGGCACATAGTATAACATCAACACAAAGCTCATAATAGAAAAAGAAAAAATACAAGTCAAAAGAACTCCAGGTACTGAGCGTGCATCTGGGCCTCCCACTCCCAAGTGCTCTCCTCGAGGCCACCATTCCTCCACAACACACGAACCAAGGCGATGGTTCATCCCCTGATCACCTTCTCTTTATGATCCTGGATTCTGACTGGTCGTTCCTCGAAGGTCGCGTTGTCTCCCATATATAACTATCCCCAGTAGATAACGTGAGAGTCATCGTGTAAGTATCGACGTAGTAGGGAGACGTGGAAGACGTCATGAACCTTCTCCAACTGAGGTGGCAGGGCTAGCTGATATGCTACCTCGCCGACTCACCTCAGCACCTCGAAAGGTCCGATGAACCTAGGGGAGAGTTTACTCCCCTTCCCGAACCTCCGCTTCCCCCATAGAGGGGAAACCCTCAAGAAAACATGTTCTCTCACCTCAAACTCCAAATGCCTCCTTCAAAGACCAGCATAAGACTTCTATCGGTCCTGAGCTACTTTCATCCTCTCACGCACAAGCTAAACCTTCTCTGTGGTTCTATGTACTACCTCTGTCCCAAGAGCACCTATCTCACCATACTCTACCTAGCAAATGGGTGAATGACATGGTCTTCCATACAGAGCCTCAAACGGTTTCATGCCAATAGTAGAGTGGAAGCTGTTGTTGTAGTAAAACTCTACTAAAGGAAAGTGTCGTACCCATGATCCTCCGAAATCCAGAACACATGCCCGCAACATGTCCTCTAATGTCTGGATAGTCCGATCTGTCTGTCCATCGGTCTGGGGGTGGAAATCAGTGCTAAGGCATAGTTGGGTTCCAAAAGCATGTTGTAACCCCCTCCAGACTTGTGAGGTTAACCGAGTATCCCAATCTGAGATGATATTCTTTGGAACTCCGTGAAAACGCACCACCTCATCTACGTACCTCTGTGTTGAGGTACGCACCGAGCCTGACTCCTTAATTTCTAAGAAGTGAGATTATTTCATCAGTTGATCCACCACTACCTAGATAACATCGTAACCACCATGAGCTCTGGGAAGTCCTATGACGAAGTCCATTGAGATGTCACCCCACTTCCACTCGGGGACATCTAAAGGATGCAACAAACCATTGGGAACATGGTGTTCAGCCTTCACTTGCCGACACACTAGGCATTTAGCCAAAAACTTCGCCACTTCCCATTTCACCCCAGGCCACCAAAACTATTCCCTCAGGCCTCGGTACATTTTTGAAACTCCAGGATGTACCACCAAGGCTGAGCTATGGGACTCACGAAGAAATCCCTCACGCATCTCCTCTGGAACAAAAAACATTCCATGGAAAAGCATCCGATGTCGGCTTTCCTCTGACCATCCTTCTGGAGAGTTTCCCTGATCAACACGATCCCACATTACTTCCTCCTCGGAGTCCCCCCACTGAGACTCTTCCACCTACTGCAACAAGGAGGATTGCACCGTCATCTGAAACAAACACCCTCTAACACCTTCTACCCTTGAATCCAAGTGAAAGGAAGCCAACTCTCCCATCACCTTCCAAGAATCAGTAGATTCCTAAAACACTTCCTGATGTGACTTCCCGCTCAGGGCATCAACCACAATGTTTCCCTTAACTTTTGTGTAAGAGATCTCAAAGTCATAGTCTTGGAGAAACTCGACCCATCTGTGCTGCCGCAGGTTCAGGTCATGCCGGGAGAAGATATAACACAGACTCTTTTGATCTGAGAAGACTAAAAAGCACTCCCCAAAGAGGTAATGCCGCGACAACATCAGTGCGAACACTACTTCTGTAAGCTCTAGGTCATGGGTGGCATAGTTACGCTCGGGAGGGCGTAACTGCCTAGACCCATAACAGATCAATCCCTTCTTCTGAATCAGCACACACCCCAGACCATGGCCAGAAGCATCACAAAACACCTTATAGAACAACCCTTCCTTTGGAAACCTGAGTACGAGAGCACTGACCAACTTCTCCTTCAGGTAGTAGAAAGCCTTATGGCACTTCTCTCTCTATAGGAAGACCTGGTTCTTCCTAGTCAAAGCTGTCAATGGAGAAGAAACTCAAGAGAAGTCCAAAACGAACCTTTGATATTAACCTGCTAACCCGAGGAAGCTACAAACTTCTGCCACACTCTTGGGTGCTTCCCAAGAAACAATTGCCTCCACCTTCGACAGGTCCACTGACACTCCATGCTGAGACACTACGTGCCCAAGGAAGTGTACTTATTCATTCCAGAACATACACTTCGACAATTTCCCGTAAAGCTGGTGGTGTCGAAGGACTTCTAAGACTGCCCTGAGATGCTCAATGTGCTCCTCCTCTGATCTTGAGTAGATCAGGATGTCATCGATAAACACAATGATGAACCGGTCCAGAAACTCTTAGAAGACAAAGTTCATAAGTCCCATGAACACGGCCGAGGCATTTGTAACTCCAAACGGCATCACTACAAACTCAATGTGCCCATACCTACACTTGAAAGCCGTCTTCGAGATGTCACTATCCTTTACCCTCAGCTGATGATATCCAGATCGTAGATCAATCTTAGAAAACCAACCTGCTCCCCTCAGTTGGTCGAAGAGATCATCTATCCTTGGAAGGGGGTAACGGTTCTTGACTGTTACCTGGTTCAACCTTCGGTAGTCTATTCATAGCCTGAGACCACCATCTTCCTTCTTCACGAACAATACTAGAGCACCCTATGTCGATACTCTATGTCGAACAAAACCCTTATCCGTCAGATCATCAATCTGAATCCGAAAATCTGAAGGTTCCATCCGATAAGGGGCCATCGAAATCGGATGGGCACCAGGATGTAATTTTATCCCAAACACAACGTCACGTTGGGGGGGGGGGGTTGAGTCACAACCTCCTCAAGAAAAACATCGAGGAACTCCCCAACAACCTCCGAGACATCCATCATCTCTGTATCAGCTGGAACCATTAATAACCTGCATTAGAAGGAAAGGAGAGGCTTCACATGTCAGCTTCCTACCTGATAGCTCCTCTCTCCAACAAAAGATATGCGCTCCCCATCCACGTCGGAGAACACGAATATTCTCCGGAAGCAGTCGATAACGACACTAATAGAAAAAAACCAGTCGATGACTAGGATGACATCGTATGGCTGCATCTGTAACAGAAGAAGGTCCCCACTAGATCGATGTGGTCCCAAAATCAACCCACATCCCCGACAAACTCAAGATATGCTGGTATGGCCTCCAACTGGTGTACTAAGCACCATTGGTACGTAAAGTCACTCTACGTCTAGTCCCAAAGCATGGGCTAGACCAGGTGAAACAAAGGAGTGCGAAGCTCCCAAATCGAACAAATCAGAAACAAGAGTGCGGAAAAAAATCGTACCTCGCACCACCTCTGGCCCTGCCGGAGCATCCAACTATGCTGCATGCAACTATCCACGCCCAGCTCATCTGCCACTCGGATGTCGTCCACCTCCCTGACCATGCCCTGGTCGAGGTCCCGGAGGAGCACCCTGAGGTCGGCCTCCTCCCGCAATGTCTGCCCTCAGAGGAGCATGGTCATACTGCTGCTAGAAGGGCCTCACCGGCAACTGGTGCTGCTGAGGTGGGCGCTGAACCTACCCACCTCTACCGTACTGAGCTCGGGTCGGGCACCGACTCTGAATGTTCCCGAAACCTCCACTAGAAAAACACTTCGGTTCTGGGCTCATGAAAAAATGGACGAGGACCCGAAGATCTGAACTGGAACTGATGGGGCCTTCTCCCCACTGGCCTGAACCTGGATGGTCCCGTCACAGGAGACCTGCTGCTAACTGTCTTCCCCTTTGACGAGCCCGGCTGTATCACCTCTCGTGGTGCACCTCCCAGTGAGTGCATCCTCTCTACAACCTATGTCGTCTTCTTTACAGCCAAGTACTTCGGAAGGGTGAAGGGAGTGACAACATACTGGAGCGAAGGACGAAGCGCCTCCTCCAAACATCTTGCCTGAGACATCTCATCTGGAAAGAGATACAGAGCAAAGCACAAGAGATCCTTGAACATGATCCCCACCTCTCATACTAACATACACCCCTTCTTGAAGGGAGATTAACTCCTGCCACTTCTCCGCCTTGGTCATGGAAGAAAGGAATTCCTCTCAGAAGTCCTTCTCAAAGTCCGCACACAAAACCTCTTCCTCTATCCTCTCTCTGAGGTAGAGCATCCACCACTATCGCGCCGCACCTCTCAGCCGATTGACTGCTAGGGGAACCCATTACTCCCTCAAAGCACGAATCAAGGTAAAAGCGATCCCTAGATCCTCAATCCACCCCTCCGTCTCTGTATCCGAAGTACTATCATCATACTTCTTGAGGGTCTGCCGCTGGAAAGAACGGAGAGCCTTCTGCCACTGGCTATCTTCCTCCTATCGGTCAATCATCAACTGATCGACCACTTGAATCTGCTGGGCCTCAGCCATCTGAGACACCTGGGGATGACATCCAGGTGCCATAGCTGTATAGTAAACAAAGATCACCTAATCCCAAGTAGTAAGGAAAATTCTCTGGGTTTCATTTTATCATTTTATTTCAATTTCTTTCCCATAACACCCAAATCAAGTAATACACAATCATGATGATGCATGTAACTTCCCTAGGGTCTCTACCCTGCAATAAATGTAGTCCCACTTGGTCATTCGATTGGCTCAGAGTCCTTGCATCGGATCACGGGGGGCCCTAAAATCCCGTGTCCTATCCGGTCCTCCCTGGCCTATGTCACGCACCAAGATTAACAAACACTATTGCCCTACCATCCCATTCAATCCTCACTATGCCTAACTCCAGAATCCATCCTATCTCCTAACCATAAGCTCTGATACCATTCTGTCATGACCCCCTTCCACCAATGATTCCCCTCCTGAGCTGGCAATAGTGAAAGGGAGATAATGACCCCCGGGTCCCACCTCCAGTAGGCCTCGGGGAGGCGACTAGCACCAAGGTTATGAGTTTTCACAAATATGGGAGGCATTACCCTTTTTATTATTTAATATCAGGAAATTGGAAAAGTCAACCACCCAAAAAGGAAAAGAACCAATGTATAGAAATAAACCCAAACCAACCCCACATGCATGTTTAAACAATTTTATAACAAGCTGCAAGTACAAGAATGCTCGAAGTAAAATACCAAAAGAAAACAAGAGTACAACAACTGCAACAACTCCAACTGTCCGACTAGTAGGGTCCCGCACGACCCTGGTAGTCCTCCTGGATACCGGAAAGTAAACTTAGGGTGAGCATAAAAGTATACTCAGTAGGGAAACCTAAAACTCTTGTACAAAAGTGGGGAGACATCCTAATGTCCTGTGAGAACAATTGAAGAAACCAAGCAAGGAATTCCATCCACCCAACATCACCATCCACACTCACCAAAAACACAATCACAATAGGTAGTAGTATATGAGAACAAGAGTATTGGGTACCCCGCACCATTTCCCACTAGTTAGATGCTCTTCCTAACGGTGAACATCCTGACGCTACCACACTCTTCCCGCCCACACACACCTAGGCCTCACAACCACGTATCCCGCCCACACAAACCTAGGCCTCACAACCACGTATCCCGCCCGCACACACCTGGGCCTCAACCACAATCACATCCCCACCCGAACACACCTGGGCCTCATCCCAAAGATTCTTGTTAACAGTAATAGTAATAGAACTCTCGCCCAAAGACACCTGGGCCTCATCCCGAAGATTCTTGGGAAAACAAACCTACCCAAAGAGTCTTGGTCCAATCCACCCCAATCTAAACCTACCTGAAGGGTCTTAGGTTTAAGGTCGCCTCAAGCCATCACAGCCTAGGGAAGAAGGAGTAGGAAGGAGCTAGTAACTATGGGAAAACACTCTCTCCCATGAAATGGGAGTGCTCGACACTAAGTGCTCAAAATGGGTGGGGTGCGATAAAACACAAAGATACAGATATATATATATATATATATATATATATATATATATATATTCCAAACAGTCAGACCAACCTATGGTTTCTAATCAGAGAACTGAGCACGTGCCTCAGCACTGCTACTACGAAGCATGCATACAACAAACAACCCCAACCCTATTTAGTTTTTCACATTTCAACAGAATCAACTTATTAGTTCCTTAACTACTGGGCAACTATCCACAACCAACCACATCAATCATTCATGAAACATATCCCTACCATCCACAAATCAAGTTAGGAAACCACAAGCAGCAGAACAAGTCCCTTCTTATTAACCAACCAACCCATTGATTATTAATCCCGTTCCATTACCATGCCCCACCATTCATTAATTCGTCCAATTTTTATTTATTATTCACAACCCATATCCCGTTCACATTCAAACACATCCCTGCAGCCCCGCTGCCAACTACCATAACCACAACCGCACCGTACATCATCATCCCTCGATACCATTTATCGCAGCCCCACTGCCAACCCGATCCACAACAACACACAAAACAAGGTTCGTGCCACATCATCGCCCCTTTAAAATCATTTACCTCAGCCCTACTGCCCATTCTATTCGTAACAACCCAGAATTCACCCCTCCCTTTCACACACCAGTAACCAAGCCAAAACCCACATGTTCATTATTCCATTTTGTTTAACTGGGGTGATCACACAAGGGTTCCAGATTTTAATCATCCAACATTACATGATTAATTAAATTCCACATTCAACAAAGTTCCATTCTAAAAACGGACTAGAATGATAGGGAAACATTTAATTGCGCAAGCAAAGGCCCCCAATGACCCTGATTTTCAGTAGGCGGAAGCCTATTCAATTCACAACATAATATCACAGGATATAAATAATGTTATTGCATTCACAAACTTCCGATCCCCGTAATACAAGCCATTTATTATCTTTATTAAGCTGGTTCAAATTTGTTTCACATAAACAAGAGGAAACTCACCCCACATGATGCATAATCTAGAGAGACGAAGGTAGGATCCCTACCTCAATAGGTTCTGATCAGAACGCTCCCCTGGATCAACTTTAGAAGACGTCCATTGGCATCTCTCACTTCTGTCGAGTCCCAGAAAAACCTCCGCAGGTGGACGTTGGAAAGGAAATTATGAAGTAAAGACAATAGATCTAAGATCAGAAGTTCTACCTCATCGTTACGATCCTGTGGCTGCTGACGGATCATAAATCGGAGCTCGGATGAAAAAGTTATGGAAGAAAAAAGAGCCTTTGAGTCTCTTGGGAGAGCTATGCTCAGAGGAATGGGGAGGAGAGGGGTGAGTTGAAAAGGAGGAGGGGACCCATCATTTTATAGGTGAGAAAAGCAGAAATACACGGCATGTACTTTATGGTATATGGAGTGTACTCTGCCATTTCACACGGTCAACACGTGGCTTCCAACATGGCTTTCAATGTGGAACACGACCGTTGAATGGTCAACACACGACTTGAAGGTAAGGCATACGTGGGGAGGGACTACACGACATGTAGTATTAGATACATGGCGTGTACCCATTTGTTTCACATGGAAAGGACACGACTCCAACATGGCACACAGCTGTTGACTGGTCAACACACAGTTACACGTACGCGGGGAGAGACTACACGGTGTGTAGTATTGGGGTACACGGTGTGAACCCATTTATTTCACACGGCAAGGACACTGCCTTCAACATGGGGTATACCCGATAAGGGGGTACACGACGTGTACTCAAACTACACGGCATGTAGTTTCAAAATTCTGGAAAGTGTGGGAAAAGTCCATTTTACCCTCCAGAACACTTTGTGGCCTTCTTTTTGACAAAAAAATGGGCCGGAGAGGTCCGGGCCATTACATGGCGGGATAAAATAACTGAGTGGGAAACATAATGGAATAGAGATGAAACTAGTCCCTTCACACATTCAAAAGTATGTAAAATTCAGTATAAAAATAACTTAAAAAATCCTATAATTATATAGAACAAAATTTATGAGATAATATAATGAATATGGACTTGGATGAGAAAGATCAATCAATAAAAGATAAATTAAGATAATTGACCTTTGAAATGTTGGGAACAGAGGAATATGATTAAATGAGGGGGGAAATAATAGTAAAACTTATAAATTCCCCTAAATTAGTAGAATAGAAGAAAATTGTTTTTTAAATGGAGATTTTATAAAAATTACCTCAATTGAAATTTAGGTATTAATTATCTCATTTAAGAAGAGAGTATAGGAGAAAACGCATTTCCTTTTCTCATGATCTACATGAACATACTATAATCAATTTTATAATTAACATATCCATGTTAATAACATATTTCGATACTGTATTCATATATATATATATATATATAATATAATTTATATAATTTTTAATTAAATTCATTTATTTCATATATCTTTGTTAGTAGTAGATTATTTTTATCATCATATGATAATAGTTTTGATTGTTTCATATTATTTTCGGTATGCTAATGTATGATCTCATTATTTTAATGAATTTTAACATAAATAGATTATTTAAGGTAGTGAAATCATATTTTTATAGTTATTTATTAATTACCATGTTTATTTGATGGAATATACGAGTATGATTCATATGAATTGAATTGAAAACATGTAGGTTTAATGTAAATCCACCCATGAAAACAAGTAACTTTTTAATGATCATTAATTTTTTTCCAAATTAATAAACCCTAATAATAAAATAAATTACTATTTATTTTCATATATTTTAATCCATTATGTCTTTATACTCATCCATGATGGGAAATATGAATATATTATAACATCATTTATGTAGGTGGTAGTACCGACCCAAAAAAGAATAAGTTATACTAATAAATGAGTAAGAGTATGAAATTATATTATAGTAATATCGTTTTTATATAAGTATAATTTTATTAATAGAATATAGTGTAGATTATAAGAAAATCAAGAAGGATAGAGAATATCAAGATACTTACTTTGTTAAATTCAATCCTTCTCAAAATAGGATCTTCTACAATGAAGGATATAAGAACCCTTCCTAGGAAAAAAATCTATCCAACATGATATCATGGTTAAGAGGATTAATTTTTTTAGGGAGTCTATAGGGAATTATATATAAAAGATTATTGGAATTGGTAGTGTAGGGGTCCTTTTATAGTTGTGTTTGTGTAGAATTTTAAAAAAACCCATTCCCTAATATATAAGGAATTTAATTTCACATGGAAAGAGGACCCAAAGTGGAAGAATAAGGGATATGGGAAATTCATACCATCATCCACATAATTTAGAGATAATTTTAATCAACCCCCTGAGATTTTGCGAAATATATTTTTTAAAAATGAATATATTATTTTTGATATTTTTCAATACAAACAAAACTCATTTTACATTCTATTACATGAAACACTCATTTTACCTTATGTTACATGAAACAATGTGTTTTTCTGGAGTTAAACATAGCACTGAGTGTAACTTGTGATCTACACTTCACTGAGTTTAAAAAAACATAACATACTATTTAAATATTTTTATTTAATATGATAGTTACCACCTAGGAATTTTAATGGTGGGTATGAAAATGATTAACTATGTTATGAAAATATATGGTCTTCACATGAATATAAAATGAATTCTTTTCTGACCAATTAATAATAAGTGAAAATAATAACTATTTGGAAATAAAAGAAATATTTTTTTGAAAAATTATTTTTATGCAAAAAACATGTTATACATCAATAAATTAATAAAAACATTTTTAGTGGATTATTTTTAATAAATTATATATTATATATTCGATAAACTATTTAACAATCATCTTATGCATTTTCAAGTCAAGAGATAAGAATAAATCCAATTTTACACTAAAAACATTATTTTTCTAAAAATCTACGTTATAACTTTTTTGCATACTTGTTTTAAAAATAGTTTTTAAAAATTTGGAAAATTAATTTGATAAAATAAATATTATTATTTAAATAATCATGTAAAATTATCTTAGGGTTAATTTTAGAGAGTTTTCTAAAAAGATTATTTTTCGATAAATAGTGAAAAATATTTAATTTTAATTGGAAACTTTTATTTCATTTAAAATATTTATAAATTTTAGTTATAAATTCTTATTATATATATATATATATTAATTTACTTCAATAAATTTTAATCATTTACATATTGAATTTTGATATAAAAACACTTTAAAAGTTTGAACCATTTCTCTTTGAAAACCCACCTTTTCATCAAGTCCGAGGGATTAATTTTAAATAAATTGTGTGAATTCAATGAATTGAATTTTTAAAATTGGATTCCATATTTTTAATCAGATTAATTTAATATAAAATAATTTCAACTTCGGTTTTTACCCAAATGAATAAGGAAAAAAATAAAAAACAATTACCACAGTTAAGGAAAAAATATATTTATAAGTGGGAGTGTTAAACTAAAAAGATATGGTTTTAAATGAATGAAAAAGCTTAATTAAATATATTTTATGGCCATATTTTGATTCTTTAATTTATCAGGATTTATAAGACTCCATTTTGGAAACTTCTTTCATGTGAAAAATGTGGGCACACCTTTTTCTTTTGAAAAATTACAATTGTACCAATCAACTCACATATAAAGGGACACACCCTATTATATCCTATTACCAAAATAAAAACTTTTTATTTCATCCAATTCATACAAAAATCCCATCCGAAATTATCTTTTTTCATTCTAGAAGTCTTTGTTTTGGTAATATATCCAACCTTGGATGGATTTTTGTGCAAACCAAAGGATGATAGATGAATAAGATATTGTTAGGAAGGTATGGAGTATAATATTATAATCTATACCAATATTAGGATCACAAAAATTCTGAGCAGAACAATATAAAATAGTGGGGGTGAATTATATACTTTAAAAATATCATAATTAAATTTTGAATAAACAAAATTCACAATACCTCTAAAAAAAATCACCTTCTTAGAGAATATAATGTTCTTAAGTCTAAAGATTATGAAGTTTTTCTTACAATGAAATTCTACCACAAGACATATTGAATTTCTTACAATTAGAGATATAAGTTAAAAAAATTATACAAAAAGAAAACTTCAGAACTCTTACAAAGCAGAAGAAATTAAAAATCATCTTTTAACCAAACGAAAAGGGTATCCAACAACCTCGGATAAAGGTCCCTTGTTTTGTACTTACAAGAAAGTCTGTCTTACCCAAACTCAGGTTAGTCCTCAATCATAAGATTGGAATCTATCTTCATATCCCCCCAAACACTTGATTTGTATGGAAATTGGTACCTCTGATTTCACAACCCGAAGTCTCAGATTTTAAGGAAATCAAACCTATGCATGAAGCAATTATGCACAAAGAAAAGGTTGACCAAGCCGTTAAATATTTCTGCACGAAGCCTGAGTGTTTATAAGAGCCTCTCACTCAAGAGAAATTCACTTTTAGAGAGATGAATTCCAAAATTAAAGCATTTGAACTTGTAAACTCGTGAACTTCTTCATTCTGGATCTCATCATTTGAGGTCCTATTTACAACTTTCAAAAATTCTACCAGTCGGTTTCACTCTAATGGTCATATTTCATTAATTATTGGATGGACCTGTACAGGTGGAAAATATACAATGGTTAGTTTTTAACTGAAACAATGACATCATTTTATATAACTATCCATTAATATAAAGATCTTACACCTTTAGAGTAAGGAATTTGGAATTTGATAAATTTGGAAAGATATGAAAAAAGTATAAGATTCATAATTCTTAGGTATTAATTCTTTGAATAATAAATTCCAGAATTGTAAAATTTAGAATGGATTTTCATAAAAACGGTATAATTAAGGTATAAGAAATTTTTTTATGAAAACTTGGTTTTTACAAATTCCAGTACCAGTATCAAGATTTGCAGCATGAAAAAGTATAACCGGTATCAGATTATAGAAGACAATGCGTAAGAAAATTCTCAGTACCAGTATCTTATTCTTTGGTATCAGTATCATAAGTAATGGTATCTTTGTCTCTACCATAAACATTGTTAAGAAGATATTCTTTAGAAATTCGTAATGGAAAAATTTTGGTTTTGAATTCTCAGATTGGAAAACGTCGGTATCGAAAGATGTATAGAAATAAAATTTCCAGTATAGAAATATCTCTATAAGAAATTCGATATAGAATTTTTTTTTGTTATGGCATAAAATAAAACTGTATGAAAAATTTGTCTTAAGGAATTTCAGTATTGATAACCATGAATTCGGAGTTTAAGACTTCTAGAGTATTGAAATACTGAAAATCTAAGAATAAGGAAAATATGACACCCGATTTCATTCTGGATGGAAATCGGTATCGTAGTAAAAACAAAGAACATGAAAAAAATGTCTTAAGAAATTCTGGTATGGTATAACCATGAACCAAAAATCAGAACCTTATGAAAATTTCTGATATGGGAAAATATATTACTAGAAACCTTAATAAAATTAAATTTAACTAAAAATACTAAGGATATTTTTGTTATAAGGAAATTTATGAAAGTGTAAGGAAATACATGAAAGAGTAAGGAAAATATATTTAAAAATAAGGTGTTCGTGGTTTTCAAAAAAAAAAGCATAAGGAATGGAGAGGTCTTATATACCTAATAGTCTCCAACTTTTTTGAAATCATAAACAACTTCGAAAAATTTTCCAAAGGAATGAAATAGATGCTCATAGTAAGAAATACTTATCTCCCTCGTAAGTTTATGACTTAGGGTAAATTATTCTTTCCTTATATATAAGATCATAGACTACAAAAATCTCCCCCATATATATGTGTACTTTTGTTTAAATAGACTCCCACTTATATGTATAACTCTTCAAGATAAAAGGCTAGAAAAATCATTTTTCCTGAGATTTTACCCTAAAGAATTTCATTTATAAAATTCTCATCCTTTATCTTCTTCCTTTGATAAAATTCTCCCACTTTGTGATTTCCAAAAAGGAATGGAGAGGGACCTATAAGGTAAAAAAGAAATATCCACAAAAAATATATGAAAAAAATTGCTAGGAATTTCCATTATGTTTCTCATGAAAGTACAACAAAACTTTGGTATGGAAAAATAATTTAACCCTCCTTCTTCTCAAATAAAAGACATTTCACCATGGAATTAATCTTTTTCACCTATTTGTGGTCTTCTTGAAGCTTCATTATTAGGACATCTTTCTCAGATACCTTCTTATCCAGAGCCTGAATCTAGAATTCTTGAGACTGATTCTTATCCTCAAGAACATTGACTACTTCTTCTGGTGAATCCTATTTCTTCTCAAGACCCGCAGATATCCGATTATGAAAATTGAAAATTTCAGCTATGGTATTCGTTTGTTCAAGTAGATTTTTTCCTTCATTTTTCCTTGCAGCTAAATCATTTGAGAATTTCTCTAGGAGTGAAGTCAGAACTTTGGAAAAATCATTTTCTACTTCATTGAATGATCCCTTCATTGATTCCATGATGTCTGAGAATTGTAGAGATTTATATGATAAGGTTTGGGTCCGGCTCATCACTTTATGACATGAAACTTTTTGAGATTTTTAAACAATGAGAAGATTATTATGATTGGATTCACCTTTCAACACTATGTCCATCAGCATCAATATTGAATCTAACTTCTGATTTAAGGTTTCCTGCATCATTTGGCTCCAGGAATCTAGGTGAGAAAGTACCAGAATGGTACATACTAATTTCCTTAACGAACTTTTTACAAAGTCATCACCCATAGATGATGAGGGCTTGGAGTCAGATTCTTCTTTATTAACCTTTAAAATAGAGGCTTCTGAATTCTGAATGTTTTCAAGAGAGTCAGCATTAGAAGGGGAAACCATAATGTCCTTCCCTTTATCAATTTTCAGAATCTTAGAGGGTTTGGAACCCTGAGGGACTTCCTCATTTTCAATAGTCTTATCATCTCTGGATTCTGCTTGAAATTTTTCTTCTTCTTTCTCTTTGTCACTTCTACTGTCACTTATTTTAGATTCATGACTTTCATCTTCATTTCCGGTTACATCAACGTCTTCTTATACCACTTCCACTTCTTCGACTTCAATATCATGTTTTTCTTCTTCTTCTTCCTTATTAGAGACTCCTGGTGTTGCAACATACTCATCAACTTGTCTAATAAAATCAACTTCTTCTTCTTGAATAATGTAATACTCTTACTTTTCTTTTCCTTGTGGTTCCGAGATAGGTTCTTGTATTGCTACATATTTCATCATCTTCATAGGTTCTGGAGTGACATCTGGTACTGGTAGCTTCTCAGAGGAATTTTCTACTTCTTTTGGAAGGGATTGTATAATATCTTTCTCAGTTCTTTTCCTTTTCGGCTTCATCTCATTATATTTTTTTACTAACACATCTGTGGTTTGAATCCATTAATCATTTCCCTTTATTGGATTTAACACAAAGATTAGATCCCCTTTCTTCATGGATTCATCTAATTTCCTCCATCTAGCAACAATATCATCAGAGTAAGACTTTGGTTTCCTTATGGTTGGTTGTGTTAATGCTGAAGCTGCTAAGGTAGGATCAGGATGAGAAGTCTCATTCGACTTTTTCTTCTTCTAAACAATTTTTGAATATTTCGGTACTGACTTTTTCTCTGCCGGTTTGGACGTTTCTAGAATGAATTCTTTCGATAACGGCTTCTAAACATCCGGAGTCATGAATTCTTCAAACTTATTGGAGTCTAGATTTTAAGAATGGTTCATTATCTTCAGTGTATCTTCACATAGAAACATAATCTTGCAAGAACTCAATTCATACTTTCTTTCAATTTTCATTTCTTCTAAAACCATAACAACTATCCTTGAGATAGTTTCTAGGTACATGGGGATATGAGATTTGATGGTACAGAATTTCACAACATTAATCGTAAGGAAAATATAGTTTACAAAATTAACCATCCTGTGGTTTATTATAAAATATAACAATAGAATATCACACGTCTGTAAGGAACCTTTATCCCCATTTCTTGGGATAACAAACCCATGCGTCCATAATGCTACCAATCTACGGTCTACTGATAAATGTGCAAGCTTCAGGGTCTCTACTCCCTTGATGTCGAGACTTTCTAAAGCACGGTTCTTCATGAAAGAACCTTCCTTATCTGGAATTTTTTAGGAACCTATGAGGGCTTATCCTTCATAGAGAATCTTCAAGAAGTTTTCTGCTTTTCGGCATGGAACTGTGTAAGACTTTTCATATGCCTTAAATCTGAAATATTCTTTACCGACTTTTCAAAGAAATTGACCGAGTCATAAAATTGTATGAAAAGTTCCGGATATACCGGATCTTGAACCTTGTCCTTTGCTATACAAGTACTCTCCCAATTATTATATTTAATAATACGAGATATGAGAGAATCATACCAGTTGAAAAATTATTAACAAACAAGTGTCTCTCAAAATATCATCTTGTCTTTATTCTCCTTGACTTCCATATGGTCGGAATTTCCTGACATTTGGATATGTAAGAAAACTATGAAGACGTACGGATTGACAAGATCTTAGGCAACAACACTTTGTCTTCAATGCTTAAGGAATTGGTGGGGTCCTTATGAAGTGGGTTAGACCTTATTTACATAAAATACAACCTTTTAGCTTCCATAAAGAAATCAAACGGCTGATATTTTCCCATAAAGATCTAACAGCTGAGGATGATTGAAAATATATACCCATACTTACATTTTTAGGTTATAGAAAACAAAATTCAGATTCTAAGAAAATAAAAATCTGAATAAAAATTTCTGAAAAGAAAGAAATAGGAACAGATAGAACTGTAAAATAACTAGGGGTACGAAAATGTACCTTTAATGAATCTTTGAAAAAATTATCGGTATTGAAGAAAAATTCTTGGGGTTAGAAAAACTAGACTCAAGAAATTTGAATCTAAGAATTTCAAAAATGGAAATATATATTATGAGAATTTCCATTCTGGGATTTTTTTTAAAAAAATTCTTAAAATTGGTTTAACATAAGGAAAATTTTCCTTAAGGTTAAATTTCCTTAAGAAAAAATTTCATAAAACAGTTTTTTTTGAAATTTTCAATCAAATGCACCCCCCTAAATTTAGGAGTAATTTAATGTTAAGATATGGTTAAACAAGAATTAGATATGAATGATTATCTTACAGATGTCATTCTAAGATTGTTTTTAATGTATTCAAATCTATAAGATGGTAATTGTTTGGTAAATATATCAGCAAGTTGTTCTTGCGTTCTGATGAATTGAAGAATTATATCTCCTTTGAGTGTGTGATCTCAAAGAAAGTGATGCCTAATATCTATGTTCTTAGCATTAGAGTAATGTGATGGGTTTTTACTTAGGGCTATGGAAATAGTGTTATCTCACAGGATTTGAGTATTGGTAAAACTCATGCCATAATATGTGACTATGTATTGCATCCACAATACTTGAGGACAACAACTTCCAGCTGCTACATATTCTGCTTCAGCAGTGGAAAGTGCTTCAGAATGATGTTTCTTACAAGACCAAGAAACTAAGGAATATCATAGGAAATGACAGGTTCCCGATTTACTTTTTCTATCCATTTTTCAACCAAAAAAATCAGCATATGAAAATATTTTTAGTTCAAAAACATTTCCAGAAGAAAAAAAAGTCATAAATACAAGGTTTCTTTTAAGTACCAGAAAATTCATTTCATATCATTAAGATGGGATTCCTTATGATTGTCTTGATATATTACACATAAGCAAACAAATAACATTATGTCGGGTCAACTTGTTGTTTTGTAAAGTATACTTCCTATCATTCCAATATACGATGTTTGATCCACAGGTTTCCCTGCTTCATCAATATCATGAGTATTAGAGGTTTCGATAGGAGTACTAATACTCTTAGTATTATCATACCCAAACATTTTAAAAAGATTTTTGATGTACTTATGTTGATATATATAATTTTCTTATAGTTTTTGAGAAATTTGAAAAACAAGAAAAAATGTTAACTCACCGATCATACTCATCTCGAACTCAAACATCATAAGACTCACAAAGGAATCTGTTAGGGATTGTTGAGTTGATCTGAATATAATGTTGTCAACATATATTTGTACAATTATAATATCTTTCTTATTTTTCTTTATAAAAAGTGTTGGATCCATGGTTCCTTTAGAATATCAATTTTGTTGTAAAAATCCTGTAAGTATATCATACCAAGCTCTAGTGTCTTGTTTTAGGCCATATAAAGCATTGGTATGTTTATATACATGATTAGGATGTTTTACACCTTCAAAACCAGGAGGTTGGTCTACATAGACTTCTTCCTGTACATATCCATTAAGGAAATCCCACTTCACATCCATTTTATAATGTTTAAAATTATAGAATTCTGTGAATGATAGAAGAATTAAGATGGATTCATGTCTTGATACCAGTGCATAGGTTTCTTCATAATATATGCATTTTGTTCAGTTATATCCATTAGTAACCAATATGGATTTATTTCTAACAATGATTCCATTATCATCACATTTATTTCTGAAGACCCATTTTACTCCAACAACAGATTTTTCCATAGGTCTTTCAACCAATGTCTAAATTCCATTCCTTACAAACTCATAGAGTTCATCTTTCATAGCCTTTATCCAATCTTCATCACCTATGGCTTTATTAGGAGTCTTTGGATCAAATTGGGATAGAAAAGAAACATGTTCAATTTCATTTCTTAAGGAAAGTCTAGTCCTTATAGATTTATTGACACCTCCTATGAACATTTTCCTTACAACTAATTTGGGTTTTTTAAAAATTGACCACCAAAGTAAGGTAGAAAATCATCAGGGGTAAATATTTCAAGAACATTTTCATGAACATTTTCCTTAGAAGAATATTCACCTATAGGTTGTTGATCATTTTTAGAAAACATGTCTCGATCATTTAAATCAGGTTGTTTGATAACAAAAGGATCATTTTCATCAAATTTAACATGTACAGTTTCCTCCATAGTACAAGTGTTTTTGTTAAAAACCCTATAAGCCTTAGAGTTAGTGGAATAGCCAAAAATATTCCTTCATCAGATTTTGGTGCAAATTTGTGTAATTTATCCTTAGTGTTAAGGATAAAAACTTTACAACCAAAAACCTTGAAGTAGAAACTTTTGGTTTTCGACTAGTCCATAGCTCATAAAGAGTTTTATTAAGAAATGGTCTAATTAAAACTTGATTTATAGTATAACATGCGGTACTTACAGCTTCAACCCAAATGTGTTTTTCTATAGAATATTCATGCAACATGGTTGTCATTATGTCTTGAAGGTTTTAGTTCCTTTTTTTAACAACACCATTTTGTTGAGGAGTTCTAGGAGCTGAGAAATTGTGAGTAATACCTTTCTTACTACAAAAAGTTTCAAAATACGAATTTACAAACTCACCACCATGATCATTATGAATAATTATAAATGGTAGATCATTCTCATTTTTACTTGAGATCAACAAGTTCTAAAATAGGAAAAGGCTTCATACTTTCTTTCTAGAAAATAGACCCAAGTAAATCTAGTGTAGCCATCAACAAGAACAAATACATAGTATTTTCCTTCAATAAATCTAGTTTGTGTTGGATAAATAAATCCATATGCACTAACTATAGAACATTAGATGTTCAAACTTCAATAATATATTTAAATATAGATTTGTGTTGCTTTCCAAACTGAGAAGGGTTACAAACTTTTGAAGAATCCATCATAAAACCGGTAGATCCTTAACTAATTTTTTCTTTGGGAGATTACTAAGATTATTAATGTTTCTGTGTCCTAACCTTCTATGCCAAAGCCATGATCGATCTTCAATTACACTTAAGAAAGGAAGATCTTTTCTACTTATGTCTTCTACATTCAAAGTGTATACATTCTCATGCCTATGGGTAGTAAGGATATATTCATCCTTGGAATTGTGAACTAAACACTTATCATTCCTAAAGTTTACAAGGTAACCTTCATCACATAATTGAATTATGATTATAAGGTTGTTCTTAAGACCATTAACAAATAAAAAATTTGAAATTAAAAATTTTCCAAGAAGAATGACATTACCTATACTGAAAATCTCTCCTTGAGTATTATCCCCAAAGGTTACTTTTACAACTTTCGTTTTAAAAATTTTACGGAAATAACTTTTCTTACCAGTCATATGACAGGAAGATCTGCTATCAATATACCAGATGTTGTTGGTACATTCTTCTTTTTCAATAAGACAAGTGTTTGACAAAGAGGTAGTAGCAATGAATCCAATATTTTTATGTGTCGATGATTCACATTTAGAAGATTCACTTTTAGAAGAGTCTCCATAGCTAGCACTCCATGTGTCATTTGATCTAAGACTTTTCTTGTGCTTCAAATGATAGAACTTTTTCTGGTTTCTCTCTGAATTCCTTTCCTTCATATCCTTCTTTTTCAAAAGTTGTAAAATCAGGTCTGATATGGTCTATTCTTCTACATTCATAACAAGTAATTTCCCAATCTTTATTTTCTTTGTATTCTCTATTATTGAACTTATTTTGATAGTTCTTCTGAGCTACTATCTTGTTCATTCTCTGAGAAAGATAGGCTAACTCATTCTTAATTTTTTCTATATCACTAGATTCTGAATGAATAGAAACATTCTTTGACTTTGATCTAGTAACTCTTTTTCAAGTCTTGGATTTCATATGTTTTGAAGTAGTTGTAAAATAAACTCCTCCACTCCCATTCTTCTTCTTAATATTATCAGCATCTCTCTTCATTCTAGTCTCGTGTTGAAGAAGAGTTACAAATAGCTCATATAAGGAAGTCTGGGTGACTTTCTTGTTCTCATAAATTTTTATCCTCTTGGACTCCCATTAATTTTGTATAATTTCTATGATCTTATATACAAGTGCCTCATCAGCTGAATCTTTTTCTCAAATAGACGGTAAGCTATTCACAATTGTCATGAACCTTTGCTGAACTTTTCTTATGGGTTCTCCCTAAAAAAGTTAAATCCATTGAATTCATCTCTCAACATAGATCATATTGTATTTATAACTTTAGAATTACCAAAATGTGTGACTTTAAGTTTCTTCCAGATACTATTTTCAGCTTCACATGAATATACCTGACTATAGATGTTCCTAGTCATGGGACATAGTAATGTATTTATGACTCTGATATTTTCTTAATATTCTGATATCTCCTAATTTATAAAAGTTATCAATTCCTTATCATAAATCTTATAGTCTCCTATCAAAATCAGGTAGTTATCAACACTAGTATTTATAACGAAATTTTTCATCCTATCTCTCCAGCACTCATAATCATTTCCATCAAAAATAGGATGTCGGGTTGGATTTAGATTGTCGATAGAACCAACATTTAAACCTACCATCTTAAGGAAAATCATTCCACAAAAAATTTTAGTAATAAAATTTTGAAAAAAAACTAGAACGGAAAAATAGAACTATAGTATCTCTAATAAAAATATGAATCTGAACTTTATGAGTCCGAAAATCTGATTCCAAAAAAGAGATGAAGATGATTTCTCTTCTGAATCTAATCATGAGATTAATTCATATTGATCCAATCCTTAGATACCTATTGTTAGGAAGGTATGAAGTATGATATTCTACTCTATACAAATATTAGGATCTCAAAAGTTCTCAAAATCACAAAATACAAGTGGAGGGGGGGTTGAATTGTATACTTCAAAAATTTCTTAAGGAAATTTTGTATAAACAATATTCAAAACACCTCTAAAAAGAAATCACCTTCTTAGAGAATATAATGTTGTTATGTATAATGCTTTAGAAGCTTTTCTTACAATGAAATTCTACCACAAGGAATATATAATTTCTTACAATCAGAGATACAAGGTAGAAAGTTTATACAAAAAAGAAAACTTCTTAACTTGTACAAAGAAGTGGAAATTTACAATCTTCTTTTAACCCAAAGAGAAGGGTATCCAAAAACCTTGTATAAAGGTCCCTTGTTTTATACTAACAAGAAAGTCTATCTTACCCAAACCTAGGTAAGCCCTCAATCCTAAGATTGGTATCTATCTTGATATCCACACAAGCCCTCGATTTGTAAGGAAATTGGCACCTCTGACTTCAAAACCCGATGTCTCAGATTTTATGGAGATTGAACCTCTGCACGAATCAATTCTACACAAAGAAAAGTTTGAACAATCCATTCACACTTTTTACACAAAGCCTGAGATTTTATAAGAGCCTCTCAATCTAGAGAAATTCACTTTTTGAGAGATGAACTCCAAAATGAATGAGTGTGAACTTGTGAAATCGTGAACTTCTTCAATCTGGATCTAACCATTTGAGGTCCTATTTGTAGATTTCAAAAATTCTACCAATCGGTTCCTCTCCAACGGTCATATTTCCTTAATTTTTGGAGGGACCTGGATACGTGGAAAATATACAACTGTTAGTTTATAACAAAAACAATGATATCATTTTATATAAATAACCATGAATTTATAGATCTTACACATTGAGTGTATGGAATTTGGAATCTGATAAATTTTGAAAGATATGAAAAAAATATAAGATTCATAATTATAAGGTATTAAAGATTCGAATAATAAATTACAGAATTGTAAATTTAGGAATAGATTTTCATAAAATTTGTATAAGTAAGGTATAAGAAAATATTTTATAAAAACTCTGTTTTTACAAATTCTGGTACTGGTATCATGATTTGTGGCATGACAAAGTATAACCGGTATCAGATTATAGAAGAAAATGCATAACGAAATTCTCGGTACCAATTTCTTATTCTTCGATATCAGTATCATAAGAAAAGGTATATCTGTCTCTACCATAAACAGTGTTAAGAAGATATTCTTTAGAAATGCGTAATGGAAAATTTCTGGTATAGAAATCTAGGCTTGGAAAACGTCGGTATTGAAAGATGTATGAAAATAAAATTTCTGGTATAGTAATCTCGGTATAAGAAATTCCGTATAGAAATTTTTCATTATGGAATAAAATAAAACTGTATGACAAATTTTCATTAAGGAATTTCAGCACCGATAACCATGAATTTAGAGAGTAAGACTTCTAGAGTATCGAAATACTGGAAATCTAAGAGTAAGGAAAATGTGATACTAGATTTCATTCTGGATGGAAGTCTGTATCGCAGTGAAAACAAAAATGGGAAAACAGTGTATTAAGAAATTCCGGAATGGTATAACTATGAACCAAAAATTGTTACCTTATGAATATTTCTGGTATGGGAAAACAGATTACTAGAAACCTTAATAAAATTAAATTTAACTCAAAAGACTAATGATATTTTGGTGATAAGGAAATTTATGAAAGTGTAAGGAAATACATGAAAGATTAAAGAAAATATATTTACGAATAAGGTGTTTGTGATTTTCAAAATAAAATCTTAAGCAATGGGGAGGTCTTATAGACCTAACAGAGGTATCATTTTTGAACGATCATTTTTTATTTTCTATTTTTCCTCCACCTACATAAATTATTATTAAATTTTTTATATAAAAACCTATTTATCATCCATATAATGAGCTTTTATTATGTTTTGTTAACTCCCTAAAACCATATTCACTTCCATCCATTGGGATACGAAGTCATCATTTGTGTGTACAATGAACTACAACCTTGTGAACCAATGCCATTTTTTTCCTTTACCACATAACATAGATGGGTATGATGATAGATATAAAGAATATATTTGATATTTATAACATAGTTGTTCCTATTTTTTCATTATATAATATATATATTTTTACATTCTATTCTATAGGGGTTATGAAAAAATCACTCATGTGTATTGTGGTCTACCAGCTCGTGATGTGATGTGATTCGTTTTTCACTAATTCTTTACATGGAAGAAAAATAAGGATAAAGTAAACGAAATTATGTGGTATAAATGAAATAATTATGATATGAATTAAATATTTATCTTTATTAAAACATAATATATCATTTTATTTCAAACTTTTTCACTCATAGAAAGATTAAAACATCATTTGTGTATGTGTGGACTACCACCACAATGAAGTTATATGAGTCTCTCTATTCATTACCACACCACATGAATGATATGTATAAATATATATAAAGGATTAATATTTTATTTTTTATATTTTTATCATCCTTTAATGATAAAATATTACTGAACTAATTTCCATAATGATCATGTAATAATAAAAACGTTAAAGATGTGTATGTACGACCTATCGTCTCCAAGATCGTAACATACTTAATTTCTCAAAACCATCATTAATGATTAGACATAAAAGTATAATTGAGGTATAAATTTTATAATTATTTCATTATTATTATTATGGATATTATGGAACCATGGTCAAAGTAATTGGGCCAAAAATAAGAAATTAAAAATATACGAAAAACAAAGCGATTATTGCCCGAAACGTGATTTTAACAAATAATTTATGATAAAAAAGTAATAAATGGTCATAATTAAATAATATTTGGTAATATAAATATAATTATGGTTCTATAATATTCATATAATATACTTATATTAATTATATAGGTGGTTATAACATGTATAGATGAAGTCGATACATAATGCAAGAGATTTTTAGTCTCTCTTTTATCTCTAGGAGACATATAGAAATTGACTAATTGCTTCTTATTTTTTGTATATATACTACCCATGAATTTATTTTATATTATATATATTTAAAATTATGTTCAGTTACATATCCATATTATGATCTATCTTTCATGGGGTTTACCATTCAAAGGATACCTTAGCACTAATATATCTTTTTTACAATTTTCTTTCATTAAGACATATGTTAAGTTATACTCCTATATTATTTATGATGTTAATATAAATCCCATTTGAAATGTATTATCATGAATATATTCATTCTCATGATAATATAATTTTCATTTAATTTTACTATTTTATGGTGATTATGATCTAATGTTTCCAATGTGGTGTGGTTTTTATATTATAATCTCATCGTTTATTTGTATTGCTCATGATTATGCTTACAATGATGAAATATTACGATCCACCTTTTATGAAACTAAATTATTTTCCTCTCATTTTTTAATATCATGAGAATAAATTATTTACCTTCGTTTTCAACTCTTTATATACAAAATAGCTAAAAAAAAATTTCGAAATATTTTCTTCATTTATTCTTCAGTTGAGAACTCAATTTTCATCCAAAACAAGGTTTTCAAAATATATTTTCATTTTTTAAAATTAATTAATTTAATTAATTATTAAATTTTTACCAATATTTTTTTAAATAATGTTTTTGATGAATTCTTAATGATTTTTCCCAAAAAATATTCTTTTGTATTTTTTTTAAAATATGAAATGTGTCTTTGTCTAAACATTTATGAAATGAATGGAAATTCTTGACATTATGAATATAATTTGATATAGATATTCACTTGTATATTTATATGGTTTTTAAATAAAGTATTTTCAAAATGTTTTTAAAATTATTTTCATTTTGGAAAAGATATTATCTTTAATAAATTTTTTAATTATTTTTAAGGCTGTCTTTATAAGTTTTCAAGGATATTTTCAATGTAATAGATTTTCAAAAAAAATTAAAAGTTTTTTTAAAGTGGAAATACTATTTTAACGAAGAATTGTTTAATTTTTTTTACATATTACTTTATAAGTTTCAATGTTTATTTTGGAATCAAATCATTTCAAAAAAAATTTATTATTTTTTAGTTTTAAAATGGATTTTCAATGAAATGATATTTTTGGTATGAAATGTTCGTAATGATTTATCTTTAAAAATGATTTTTTATCTAAGATGAAATCCTATAATTTATCTTTTTATTTAATTAGATTATGATCCCAAGATACCATTATTATTCATCCCTTAAAGAGTTTATGTTTATGAAGACATGATGTTTACAAAACCTCTTTCACTTACATGGGTAATACCGTGATAAAATTCTTATAAAACACGATTCTTTTTTTCCATGGGTTGTGCTATAATGAAATGAGGAAATGATTATGAAACTTATTTCACTTCCATATGTTATGAAATGATTAAATTTTAATGAAAAATATATAATTTCATGTGTTATGATATTATTATATTTTATGATCTTTTGGTACACATATGTATGATTTGAATTATTTTATTGTGGTTACATTATAACCTAGGACGGTGGTTACCTTATAACCATGTATGATGGTTATGCTATATTAAATGATGGATGGGACCTATATCTCCCTCCAATGCATTGGGAAAAGATGGCTAACTCGTGAAGAAACATGGTATGTGTGAACATGATTAAATGTTCACAATGTTATGTGTGAACCTGATTAAATGTTCACAATGTTATGTGTGAACCTGATTACATGATCACAATGTTATGTGTGAAGATTATTACATGTTCACTTTTTTATTCATGAACCCAATTACATGTTCATTAAGTTTTGTTTGGACCTATCTTACATATACCTAATATTAAGTATGGACCTGATTTCATGTACATAGGTTTATACGAGGGCCACAATTCTCCTCCATAACATAAAGAGTGAACTTATCTCTATTTATTCATGTTTATGATGTTATAATATGATGTTCATGTTGAAAATATTGGTATTATTCCAATGTTATGACCTCAAGGATCAAATTCCATGATTCCCTTATGATTTATCTCTTATGATCTTCTAATATTTGTTCTATGAATCAAGATTGCAGTCATTGATAAATCAAGTACATTTTTCATATGTTATGCTCATGTTCTCATATCCATCTGTTCATTTTATACTTATGTATATCCCCTTTTCACCCTTACAGTGCATCTAATATCACCCATTCTTATGTTTACATTCCATAGGTTATAAATTGAGGTTTAAGTAGGGTATATTTGGGAAGATTACTAAAAGGGAAGATATTTATGGGAGATGTTTAAGATCTTTCACCAAATTAGAATATTTTTTACCTAGTATCGAATGAAACAAAACTATTATGGTCCTCAGGTATGAATTTGTGTAATTTATGAAATAGTTGTCTAAAAATATGCAATATCCTTGTATTAAAATCCAAGGTTTCAATAATCGGTATCAGAGGAAAGGTGTAGTTAACCTTTAGAAAATGAGATTAGAAAACTTTAGTGAGATGCCCAATGATATATCAAAGGATATGTCTTTGAATGTATCTAAGTAGAAGTCAAAGGATGAGTCAATGTATAGGAAAATTCCATAGAATTTTGAAAAAGGATAGGGTATGTGGTTTCTAAGAAATTACAAACATTTGTAGATACTATAAGTTGATGTGGATTTAGAACAAAGTTACATATGGGTAATAACTATGAAAATGGGTCCTTGAGTTTATCTTAGTCATCTATAAGGGAATAATAATCGGCCTTGATGAACACTGGCTATGACACTCCTGAGGGATTTGATTTCAAAATTCACAAACTCTTTATGAACCATCCCAAAAGATTTAAATTGACGGTGTCTATGAATGATGTAGGATAAACTTAAGGTTTCATATATTTAAAATCATGTGTCAATATTTAGACAAACATTGAGTAATTTTCATGATTATTTGGTTTCCCATTACTATTAGAGTTTCTCACACTATTCTTTTTTGGTTTTAGTCAATGGTAGTAACCCGAAAGAACTGGGTTAAAATTGAATGAGATAGAATTTTTTTGGATGACAATCCAAAAGGGATGATGAGTGGAGTGAATGATATTTTGATTATGTCTAACAATTTATCATAGAACATGATTAAAGATGTGCACCTTAACCAACTCTCAGACTCACTAATGATGAGAAGAATATGGTTCGCTGAGAGATCAGGTGGTGGATACCATGGAGGAAAGAAGATTTAGTGTCCTTATGTCAAACAAATTGAAGTAAGCACTTTATGGAATGTCTTAGAGGGACGAGAAGAAGTTTTGGATGCGAAAAAAACATAATTCATGTAACTAAAAAAAGAAAACTGAAAATTTTGATTAAAAAAATGGATGGGAATAATTGATTCCTTAAGGTATCTTCTAATGTTCAATGTTTTAAATATCTAATGTATGGGAATTATGAAAATCGATATACTAAGGGGGAAAATCATGAAGATAACCCACCTGGTTATATGAGTAAGGGGTTTTTTTGTGGATTAGGAAGAGGATAAAAATGACATATAAAAGGAAGGTGGTATTAAAAATTATGATTATGAAGAAAATTTAACATTTTGAGAAATAAGTGGGATGGTTTATGTATAAATGTAAAAGAATTAACGGTTTATGAAAAATTAATAATGAAATATATAAGTATTATTTGGTATAATATTTTTGTTATGTATTTTTAAAAATATTTTAAAAAAACTGATGGATTATAAAAGTGATTTAATAGAATGGTGATATTTTGATTAAGAGAAGATAAGCATTAAAATGTTCTAGATTTGGTTAAAATGATGTCGAGATAAAGAGATTTTAGGCATGAATAATAAAGTTGGATGTTACTGTTTACCTTGTAAATGATTAATTATTTAGTGAAAATGTGGATTATTCTCTCATTAATGGAGTATATAATATTTTTGGATTTAAGGAATTTATCCAATAATATATGTTTTATGTAAGGAATGAGGAAGCATTAATGTTTTCAATAAGATTTTATGGTAATCCATGTTATTACCCTATTTCAAGAGAATACATGATGGACATATTCACATGTTTGGTATGTGACAATCAATAGATTCTTTATGATACATTTAGGATTGATGTTATGTTGATTTTTATAAATTTAGTGGCCTTCTCACTAAATCATTAATTTTGGAAGTGTTATAAGGTTAAACATTTATGGAATGGTTTATATTGAACTTTGTATGTGGTTTTTGATATTAATGAATTATATAACCATATAAATATTTATTCATATTGGATAAAAAGTGTTATACATTTTTAATTAGTGATGAAATGAATTATTTATTGTCCTTTTATGTATCTTATTTAGTTATCAATATAAGAGAAAAATTGATCCATTAAAGTAATAGATGAAGTGTAATATTTATCAAGGCACAACCAATGTATGAAATTAGGACTATGAAATAAAATGATATCAATAAATATTATTTTAATATGTTCACATTCTAGAAGGAAAAGTAACTCCCTAACATTAGTAAAGGATATTAAAATAATATTTTGTCCATTTATCATGATTTTAGATGATATCAAGGAAACATTTCATGCCTCTTTGGTTTATGGATTTTTTTTCATTAAATTTCTCCTAACCATGTACTCTATCACTCTACATAAGTATATGGGTGTCAGTTTTCTCTTATGTTCCCATGTTTTCACTTACCACCTATGTTCTCCTATTTGGGAACCTTATATTGTCACGACCCGTCCGCCAGGGCCCATGCCGTGACTACCCCAAGCCCGCCTTCTTTAGGCCCGGAGCTGGCGACTAGCACAGAATGGCATACTCCCTAAAAAATGAAGGCATTTTTTTTAAAACTATATATATACATAGAGAAGAACACAACAAGAAGGAACTAGTAAGTAAAATACTGTAGTAAAAAGAGTGGTGAAAGTAAAGGGGATGGAATACAAGCCCAACTAAAAGTATGTGCACAACAAAAAAGTACAAATACAACTAAAAAGTGTAAAGATGCTCCAAGATCGTCCACCACGGATCCTACCCAAAGGGTATGTACAAGTCACCTCCTTAGAACTCCACATCTGTCCATCTCCTATGCGTTATGTCTTGTCGAATGGTCTACCTCCATAAACCGTCCAGTCCTAGACCGTTCAGCCTCGATAAATGTTGTACGTCACCTGCAAAAGACACAACATGATGCGGCCAATGCCTGTAATGGTGTGAGTATAATAGTACTATGTTAGGACCCTGAGACCTCATAGGTCTCCTAAAGTTCCAAAAGGGAAACCACAAAGCAGGATATCAACTCTACTTAGGTATATGCTCATACATACACCTAAGTTGTCAAGATAAACACATCTCATACATGATTGAAGAATACCACAAAGGTAACACCACGAAGGTAACACCATGAAGGTAAAAGTACCACACAGGTATCACCATGAGGATAGTACCATGAAGGTAAATGTACCTTATAGGTATCACCATGAAGATAGTACCATGAAGGTAAAATTACCACATAGATTTCACCATGAAGACAGTACCATGAAGGTAAAATTACCACACACGTATCACCATGAAGATAGTACCACGAAGGTAAAAGTACCATACAAGTATCACCACGAAGATAGTTCATGAAGGTAAAATTCTCAATTCAAACTAAGTCTCAGCTCAAACCAGGTACAAACTCTGAGAAATAAGATTATGATGCTGACCCACACAGGATCACAATAAATGTTGATAGCCAGTCATAGATTCTCTAAGCCTAAGAACAGGTAAAATTTCATGTCACAATGTCGAACACCTCGGCTGCCAGAGAACTCATCCTCTAATGAGTACAGTGGGCATGCCTCATCACACATAGGTGTTTTCCACTAACCTTGGGATGCTGAGGTACCTCTCATGTCGAGTACCATGGGTCTACCGTGTCACAAAGAGGTGCTCCCCACCGTGGGTCTGCTACGTCACACAGAGGCACTCCCCCTCGTGGCCTCTTGAGGTAGTTCTCCTTTTGATTACCATGGGTCTCCCGCATCACACAGAGGCGCTCCCTACCATGGGTCTGCGGAGTCACACAGAGGCACTCCTCACTGGGCCTGTTGAGTCACTCTGAGTTGAAATGGTTAGCAGTCGTCAAGTCTCAGCTAGTCGCATGGTTCCGTACTTAGCGCACTTGATAGAACCGCTTCCCAAGTAATTATTCATACCTCAACCAACTCTAAGTCCCAAAACAAAGTATCCCAAAGGTCCTTCATGTCATAAGGGACCCAAATTAATGAACGACATGTCAATCAGATTCCCGGTCTGTAAGTTATTAATGTTTCCGCTCTGAGGGCCCTGTTGGATTCGGGGATCGATCCAACGCGGATATACTCCAACATTATCCAAAACTCAAGTGGAGTATACCAAAAGGGCCGTCTTAATCAATGGATTCTGTTTCTATAGATGGTTAGTCAAACGTACTCCCGGTTCTCATGTTATGAACAAAAATGCAAAATAGGGTCTGTATGGGTCTGGGTGCGGTCCAACCCAGTCGGACTGACCTAGCCCGATCCGTCCTGAGCCAACCTGACCTGGTTTGGGTCAACCCGACCTGACCTGGGTATGACCCTAATGGACAGGTCCTTAGGGGAACTAGCCCACTGGGCCAAGGTTCAGACCAGTGAGTGTAGGGGGCGGCCCGGCCCGGCCCACTAGGCGCGGCCCACTGGCACGACCAAGGGTCGCGGTCTGCCTGAGCTGGAGCCGATGGGGGTGATCCCCACTTTAATTTGGAATGTAAAAAGGGGATCACCTTAGGGTGCTGCAACATCACACGCGGGACCTAGCCGGGTCCCACCGATCTAGCACAGCCGGCCGGGTGCTCCGACCGATCCTTCTCCCAGCAGCGCCGTAGTGCACCACTGCTCCACCGCGGTCTGTCGGGTGCCGACCGCTCATTGGTCTCCGCCATGGCCAAGCGGTTGTAATCTCCTACTCATATGGTGGTGTACACGTGCGCCGCTCTCCATTTATGCGGTTTTCCAGTGTGCTGGTCCTCTTCCTCTTCCGCAGGTAACTGCATCTCTGTTCTAACCAAAAAAATAAAACGATCATATATTCGCGATCCTCGGGTCGATGGATCTGGGTTTATATGTTGCGCTCAACAAGATATTGTTTTTTCCTATGTCATTAAATATTTTACATTGAAGAACAAATGAATAACGCACATAAAATCAAGATTGAAGAGGCAAGGTATATGTGCGGGACGATGACCATGTTAGTTTGGTCATCATCATTATGAAACCTAAATATGAAGAATTGATAAATAAATTCAATCATATATGAATAAAGTAAAAACCCCTAACTCAATTTTACATTAGAGGTGGAATGAGGAAGAAGAAAAAGTCATTGAAGATTGACGTCGATGTTCATCACTCCCGCAAGATGCTCCAATGTCAGTTCCTCATTCTTCGATTCCAGAAGCTGTTCTTCATTGGGAGATCTCCTTCATCAGAGAAAGATATTTCCAACTATCCAAAGCTTCCCCCTACTATAACAATCCCTTTTCCCGTGATAGGTGAGGTTCCAAAATAAATAATCTTAAGAAATAATTTAATTAATGATTGTACATTAGTTAAATTTTTTTGTCCCATTTAATCTGGAGAAATCCAAGAGTTTCCTCCCATTAAAAGTGGGGCTTGGGTGGTTAAATAATTTGTGTAATTAGGAAATTAATGCCCAACCATAAATGCCCGACCATCATTTTGGGGTCCCCACCTCCCCAATTAAAAAGGTTGTTTCAATTTAAAAAATAAAATAAAGCATGATTATTTTATTTTCTCCCATGAAATGTTCGAAAATATATTTCCACACTCAACCTACTGCGTTCAAGTTAAAGGTATCATTAAGAGAATATTGGATTTGAAAGTTCAATGGTGTACTCAGATTTCAATTTCGCGTAGCGGTTCAAAAGTTACAAAACGCCACTCATGTGTTTACTGAACATACCCCAAAAATAGTTCTGAAAATTATTAACAGTCATCCTCGACCCACTCCAGTTGAGGATAGGCTCTGCCTAAGTGAAACATTCCCCAATGAACCCAATGGTACTCTCAGATTTTCAATCTGAATTACTATTTAAAAGTTATATATTTTACAAAAAATTAATTGTCACTTAATTATTTTATTTATGGCCGAAAACTGACTTTCATTTGTAGCCTGCACCAGCCAATGTTATTCTATGCCTAAAGAGAGCATACCCTAACGAGTTTTGCGGTGGTCTTGTATTTTTAAACTGAGTTACTATTCATAAGTTATAAGCATTTGAAAAATAAAATAATTTTATTTAATAATTTTATTTATGGTTATGTCATTTTCTGGTTTTCTCACAGGAGGCCCACACCGACTAAACTTAAGTCACACATACGGTAAACCCAGCATCAAGAGAGCAACAGTTTCCTATGATTTCTGATCCGAACAACTGTTTAAGAGTTATTACGTTTTTTAGGAAAATTCTTACGCGCGCTCTTTAAATTTTAACAAAACTTTGATGGATCATTGCGGGACCTCTGGGCCTTATAATAACATACCGTTAAATTTTTCAGTATCAAAATAATTCCATATAATTAAAAAAAATTATACTGAATTTCCCAGAGATTAAATTCCCCCCACCATACGGATTTACATCTCCAAAAGCCACAACATAGACTAAGGAAACAAATGGGGGTACTGAGCATAGATTAGAGCCTCCCACTCCGATATTCTCTCTTGGAGGTTCCTGTGCTGCCAGTGAATGTGAACTAGAGGTCTCAACGGCCCTCGAAGGACCCACTCCTATCAATCCCCAATCTCTAATAGAACCTCTGTAAACATTGTCCCATCATCTAAGACCAACTTGTTAATCCTCCGATGTATTAGAAATGGTCTGATAAACCTCATTGACAACTTGCTGCCTCAGACAGAACTCTGTAGACCCTATCGAGGGGAGACTTGCAATAAAATGTGGTCCCCCTTACTGGAACTCCAAATGTCTCCATCTCTTGTTGGCATAATACTTATTCCAACTCTATGTAGTCTTCACTTGCTGACAAGTGAGACATCGTGATAACAACTATGGTCCTACTTTCTTCATCCCTATCCACCAGTACTAATGTTAGAGGTACTGGTACATCTTTTCCACTCCAAGATATACCATTCATGTGGATGTGTGGAACTCCTTCAACACCTCCTCCTAAAGTGTCACTGGTACCATAGTGCATCCTCTAAAGAGGAGGATGTGCTCCCCACCTTTAGAAAATCCTTCAAGAGACCATCCTAAGGATATCTGAGCATGTAGAGCCTCATAGTCAACGTCCCCAAGTTGTGCCTCCGAAACTCACTGTTGAATTGGGAGAGTGACAATCATAGGCTGGAGGTAAGCTGCTCCCTCTCTATCCACTAAGGGTATCCGCAAAGCGACTATCTGCTATGATTCCTCATGCAGCAGCAGTAGACTAGACCTCCTTCTAAGTTCATTTACTACCACGTTCCCCTTCCCAAGAGTATATACTATCTCAATCTTATATTCCTGGAGGAACTCTAGCCATCACTGCTATCTCCAGATTAGGTCTTTCTGAGAGAAGATATACCTGAGACTCTTGTGATCATAGTAGACTAAACAACAGTGAACCATCAAGTAGTGCCGCCATATCTTTAGGAAAAATACCACTGCTGCTAACCTTAGGTCATGAGTAGAATAGTTCTACTCGGTAGTCTCTGTCTCAACTCCTGAAAGTTCTGCTGAAACTTCTCCATCAACAGGAAAGGATCCCCCCTTTTCATCAAAACTGAAAAGGGTGACTCTACCCTAGAGAAGTCTGGTCCAAATCTCTGGTAATACCCAGCCAAAGAAGAAGTCCCTTTTCCTTTAGGCTTGTAATCCTGGAAACATATTTTGAAAAGATGTCCCCATGCTCCTCCACTCTTGTTTGGAACTGAAAACTCAAAAATCCTACTTCCAAGAGGGTAAGTCAAGCCGACTAAAGTGTGATCGGTTGCACCCTCCTACGCATGAGTTTATCTTGTGGTGCCTGGGTTTCCTTTTTCTCCAACCAAGTTAAATCCCATTCCAACATTGTAGGTAAACCACAAACTTTTTTTCCTAATACAGTCAATGTGAGTATGAACTGTGGATGTCTAGTCCATACCCAAACTAACATCGTAAGGCCTCGATACTTCCACCAAGAGGTTCCATCCAAAACTCTCACCTCAAGGGCCAGATCACAATGTCGGTATACATGTGATTTTTGAGTCTCCTCCCAATGGTATCTCTAGAAATGAGGGTCAAGTCAAAGAATTAACTAGAAACTCTAGGTATTGGACAAGATTCATGGAAGGAAGGAATGATTGGTACCTATGTATATTAATATGGTAGCTAGTAGTAGACACCGTCCATTTACCAAATCACTCATAGAGCCCTTGGGTCGTAGTCCTTGACCATATGCAGCTACTTACTACCCCTATCATCCATCTCCCTGAACCTAGTAGGGTCCACAAAGGGGGATATTTGTAACATGTCAAAATGTACACCACATCATTCTTCTCTCTTAGCTCGGATTCTACATCTACAACCCTATAGATTCATCTGTCCCGAACACTTCTTCTTCCCAAAACATTTTTACATGCCCAAGTCTCTAAGACTATACCCAATTTCCTTTTTTCCCACTATTAACATTCACATGTTGTATCCTCTTAGCTAGAGAACATTCAACCGCAAAGGTTCTCTCTAGGACCCTAACATAGGTAGGAATTCATAGAGGAATAGTGCTAGCCCTGACGTCCTTAAACACACCACACTCAGAAGTTAGAGCACTGAAGAACTGATCAAATCTTATTCATCGAGTACCAGTAATGTTCTGTACACCTCGATGAAATCTAATCTATCGACATGTCATCCTGCTGAAGCTGTAGAAGCTCTAGGGAACTCTCACCTAGGTATAAAACTCTAGCCACTGCCTCCTTCCAACCCTCAACTTCCTAAGAATCTGACTCACCTCTAAACCTCGGAGGCCTCTGTCACTGGAACTCATGCAATACACTCAATTGGAATGCATCCCCTACTGGTGGGGCTAGTGGAAATGCTCGTCCAAGGGGTAGTGGTCCTGCTGGTACACCACCCGAAGGTGCTAACGCCGTAAGAGTGCCCTGCACCGAGGCCTCATTGCTTGGTGGGCCATCATCGTGTAAACTCTCGAGAATTCTAGCTAACTGTCTAAGCAGTGAAATCCTGATAAAGAACTAGTGCGACATGATCAATAAGTTATACATGGTGAGATGACTCCAAATAAATCAAAATAATTTTTTTTTCAAACACACACGTAATCAGTGTTTTCATGTGTTGAGTCAGAAATCAAAATTCAGGGTCCTGGTGTATGGATACGTCACCCACCGCACCAACAATGGACTCCCCAAACTAGAAAACACATTCATAACACTTAACACTATTGCTTCGTAGAAAATATCAGAGTCTTAGTTCTTCGGTAGAACTGAACTCCTCTGATACCACTTTGTCAAGACCCATCCCCTAGGCCCCGTGCTGGGACTACCCCAAGCCCACTTTCCATTGTCCAGGGGCTATAAATTTTCATCAAAAGTCATAATCCCAAAAATGGAAATGCATTGCCTTTAAACCTGTTCATACACACAGTGAAGAACACAACAAGAAGAAACCACTAAGTAAACTGCTATAGTAAAAATATTGTTGAAAGAAAAGGGGATAGATTATAAGCCTAACTAATTGTATGAGTACAACTCAAAAGTATAAATACCACAGAAAAGTGAAAAGAAGCTCCTGGATTGTCCAACATAGACCCTACCTAAAGTGTAGATTCAAATCGCCTCCTCATCAATCCATGTCTATCCTTATCCTCTACGTCATGTCTCAATGAATGGTCCACCTACATGCTCCGTCCAGTACTAGCTCCCTCAACCTCGATCAACACTATATATCATATGCAACAGACACAACAAAGTGTGGGCGTTGCCCGTGCAGGGGTGAGTATAACAATTCTGAGTAAGGACCCTAAGACCCCATAGGTCTCCTAAAGTCTGACAAGGGAAAAACACAAAGAAATACATAAACTCTAATTAGGAATATCCCCGTAAATAACCCAAAGTTATCAAGATAAACACATCTCATACACGAGGGAAGAATACCACAAAGGTAACACCACTAAGGTTACACCACGAAGGTAAAAGAACCACAAAGTTATCACCACAAGGATAGTACCACGAATGTAAAAGTACCACACAGCTATCACCGTGACGATAGTACCATAAAGGTAAAATTACCACACATGTAACACCATGAAGATAGTACCATGATGGTAAAGTACCACACATGTATCACCATGAAGATAGTTCCACAATGGTAAATGTACAACACCGGAATCACTACGAATATAGTACCACGATGGTAAAAGTCATATTTCAAACAGAGTCTCAGCTCAAACAAGGTATACAACTCTGAGATACCCGATTATGACACTGACCCACACATGATCGCTATGAATGCAGATAGCTAGTCATAGATTCTGTAGGCCTGGAAACAAGTAACATTCCCTATCATAATGTCGAACACCTCGACTGATTGATAACTCCGCCTCTAATGAGTACAGTGGGACTTCCACGTCACACAGAGGTTCTTTTCAGTAACCTTGGACTGCTGAGGTACTCCTCCTATCGAGTACCGTGGGTCTACCACGTCACACAGAGGCGCTCCCCACCGCGTGTCTTCCGAGTCACACAGAGGAACTCCCCCTCATGTCCTGTTAAGGTACTCCTCCTGTTGAGTACCATGGGTATTCCAAATCACAAAGAGGTTCCCCCACTTTGGTTCTGCTGCGTCATAGAGAGGCGACCCCCACCGGGCCTGTCGAGTCACTCTGAGTCGAAACTGTCAGTAGTCGTCAAGTCTTAACCGGTCGTATGGTTCCGTACGTAGCGCTCTTGAGAGTAACACTTACTATGAAATCAGTCATATCTCAACCACCCCTAAGTCCCACAAAGAAGTATCCCAAAAGACTATCATGTCATAAGGGAACCAACACAATAGAAAACACGTCAATCAGAAACTTGGTCAGTAAGTTATTAGCAATTCTACTTCGAGGGCCCGGTTGGATTCTGGGTTGAATCCAACCCAGACATACTCCAACTTTATCCAAAACTAATGTGGAGTATACCAAAAGTACCATCTCGATCCAAGGATTCTGGTATTGTAGGCAGTTTTCAAACGGACGCTCGATTCTTAAGTTACGACAAAAAATGTGAAACTGGGTCCGGCGTGGCCCATGTCCGGTCTGACCCACCCGGAATGACTCGGCCAAACCCGACCTGGGCCGACCTGTCCCGATTCTGGACGAACTAGGTCCGACTCAGATGGCATAAGCCTTGGTGGGACCGGCTAGCTGGGCGTGGCCCCGTGGTGCGACTGAGTGGCACGACTCGCTTGGCGTGCCCTGCTGGCATGTTCTCCCTGAGCTGGCACCGTAGGGGGTGCACCCCCTTTAGTTTGGAATGAAAAAGGGAATCCCCTTAGGGCACTATCACATCACACACGGGACCCAGTTGGGTCCTGCCGATTCTCCACGGCTAGCTGGGTGCTCCGGCCGGTGCTCCTCCTGGAGGCGCGATCGCGTGCAATTGGTCCACCATGGCCGGATGGGTGCCAGATGCTCTACGACCTCCGCTGTGGCCTAAAATCCACTGTCTCATGCTTATCTGGTGGCCCAGACATGCACCACCCTACCTTCATGCGGTCGGCTGGTGTGCCGGCCCTTCTCCTCTTCTACAGGTCACTGCATCTCCGTTCTTAGTCCAAAAAATAAAACGATCGCATATTAATGATCCTAGGGTCGAGCGCTTGACATCCATAAGTCATACACAACTAAATATTGCGTTTCTAGTGACATTATATATTTGATGTTGAAGAACGCATGAAGAACGTGCAGAGAATCAAGAGGGAAGAGGCAACGTATAAATGTGGGATGTTGGCCATGTTAGTTTGGCCATCATCATTGTGAAACCAGAATATGAAAAATCGATATATAAATTCAATCATACATGAATAAAGTAAAAAACCCCTACCTATATTTTTCTTTAGAGGTGGCGCGAAGAAGAAGACTAAGTCGTTAAATATTGACTTCATCATTCATCACTACCACAAGATGCTCCAAGGTCGGTTCCTCATTCTTCAATTCCAGAGGTCGTTATTCGTTGGAGGATCTCCTTCATTTGAGAAAGATATTTCCAGATCACTAATGATTCCTCCTCCTTTTCCGATCTCTTTTCCTGGGAGAGGTGAGGTGCCAAAATAAATAAGTTTAAGCAATAATTTAATTAAATTTTGTACATTAATTGAATTAAGTTGGCACATTTAATTTGGGGAAGTCCAAGAGTTTCCTCCCATTAAATGAGGGGCTTGGGTGGTTACATAATATGTGTAACCAGACATTTAATGACCAACCATTATTTCTTGTATATCTTCATGTGGTACCCACCTTCATAATTCAAAAAGGAGGTTTAAATTTCATAAATAAAATAAAGCATGCTTATTTAATTTTCTGCCATGAAAAGTATGAAAAACAATTTCCACCCTCGACTTATGTTGGTCGAGGTGAACGACTCCTTAAGAAAATATCGATGTTGAAAGTTCAATGGTGTCCTCATATTTCAATTCCGAGCACCGGTTCAATAGTTACAAAATGCCGCTCACCCTTTTACTAAACGTACCCAAAAAAAAGTTTGGAAAATTATTAATATCCATCCTCGACCCACGCGAGTAAATGTTAGGCTCTACCTAAGTGAAAAATTTCCCAGCAAACCCAATGATACTCTCATACTTCCAATCTGAGTTACCATTTAAAAGTTATGTATTTTACAATAAAATAATTGTCACTTAATTATTTTATTTTTGGCCAAAAACTAACTTTCACTGGTGGCCCGTGCCGATCGATGTTAGTATTTTCCTAAAGAGATAATATGATCACGAGTTTATAGGTGGTCTCAGATTTTTAATCTGAGTTATAATTCGTGAGTTATAATAATTTGAAAAATAAGATAATTTTATTTAATAATTTTATTTATGATTATGCCATTTTCCAGTTTTCTCAAAGGATGCCCGCACCGACTAAACATAAGTCATGGCTAGTGTAAAACTGCCATTCTGAGCGCAACGGTGCCCTCAGATTACTGATCCAGGAACTGTTTTATATTTATTCTTCTTTTTCAAAAAAACTTCTTGCGTGTGCTATTTAACTTTTAACAAAACATCGACGGATCGTTCCGGGCACTTTAAGCCTCAGAATCATGCACCGTCAGATTTTTCAATTTTGAAATAATTCTATATAATTACGAAAAAATTTATACCGAATTTCAGGGACATTACATATATGTGTTATTCTAGAAGAATTTAATGCATCCCTTTATCTTTTTCAAGAGGATTTTTTATTAAACCTTTTACTATTTGTGGTTCTATGAAGGAATTTTTAAATGTTAATCCTTTCATGACTAAGATGAATTTGAAGAGAAAAATTCATTTTTAGGTGGTTTAATGTAACACCATGAGATTTTATGAAATATATTTTTCAAATGAATTTAATATTTTTGGTATTTTTCATTATATTAATCAATGGGTTTATATTATGTTGCATGAAAAGTTTATTTTAACTTATGTTACACACAAACACATGTTTAACATGTGATATATGCTAAATTATGTTTAAATGAAACAAAACATTCTATTAAAATATTATTATTTAATATGGTTCTGACCTAGCCATTGGAAAAGTGGGTGTGAATATGATTAAATAAATTATAAAAAATACATATAGAGAGCCCATTTTTTCCTTATAATACTTTGAAATATACCAAGGAATATTTTTGGAGCCATGCATGGAGACAACATGTGATTTCAAGGCCTAGTGTGACTAAAATTAAATTTATAATAGTAATATGTATATTTTATATCATGTGTGCATGTTTTTTGGAAATAATTGAATATATTTTAATTGGAGTCTGAAAAAATAATTACGAGACTACATATAAATCCTAAACATGAGGTATACCCTAGGCCTGACCTATCATTGGTCTGCGTGGGGCTGTCATATAAAATGACCATTGGAGGGTGCATTCAGTGAATCAGTTAAGTTTAATTAAATAATTAATTATATGAATTTGTTTCCTTTATAAATACATTGCTATTGATAATTTCAAGGTTATCCACATTATCCTATGTCCTTTTATTGAATGAATCAACTATTCTATATCAGTGGATTGATATGAGACAACAAAAATCTCCCAGATCTTGGAGAATTGAGGTATAGTAAATGCAATGAATTTTTCCCTCTCATTGGTGAGTGCATTATTCCTTAGTGATTAATCCAAATCCAGACAAGACTTGTCAATCAAGGGTTTTCCCTTATGATTAAATTATTAAACATGATCAATTAATTCTATTTTATCTTTTTTTTAATCTATGAATTTCTATGCACCAATGTATCAATTTCAATTGTTCATTTAATTGTTCATCCATGTTGTGCCATGTTTTATCTCCCCAAATATCCCAAATTTAATTTCTTGTCCAGAATTCTTATAAATAGATTATTTCACCTTTATTTTTTTATTTCCTCCATTTTTATTTGAAATATTCAGTGTTGGACCATGGGGTGTTAGTTCATCATTGAGGGGAAAGATTGAGCATGATCAAACCCTCAGATTCGTGGAATATTTTCATGAGATGAATAGATCCTCAATTAGAGGGAGGATCAAGATTGTTTTTGGGATGTGAGTGATTCAACTATTGATCAGAATATTGATGAGGCAAAGGGAGGAATTACATGTAATTGAGACATACATATTCATGTAGGATAACCATAGATATGATTTTACTGCCACTGGAGGGCCGAAGATGAGGGTCAGAGGAAGATTCCACCTTTTTTGAGGGGGGGGGAGGGGTTAAATGGATGATAAAGTGTGAGAGGAGATGGATTTGGAACAATGAAAGGATTCCTTAGGATCAATGAAAATCTCAACTACACATCATATTTTGGGACGAATGCACGCAGTGTAGTGACCATGCTATAGAGGCTAGGATTTCTGGGTGAGTTAAATATCACACGCCATGTTCCCCCCCCCCAAATGTGTTACTAGGTGTTGGAATCCTGGTGTGTAGACTAAGAGTACACTAACACATACATGGCCAAACATTAACCATGTACCGACACATAGATAGCACATGGACACGACTTGGAAGATATAACCAAGAGGGAATGGGTCTGACCTAGGTGGATGAGGCACACTATGTAGTACCCTCACAATCCATGTATGGATTCATGGATAAGGAGAAATGTGATGGAAATTAAATGGTGAGGAAGAAATGTAGGACCAAAAGTTGGGTGGTTCCCTTCCACATTGTATTCCCCTAATTCATTTTGAGGAAACTTCTACCTCTCATATATGCTTCATTTGGACTTAGTTTTTGGCCTATGAGTAGTCTATCCTGAGTGTTTTTCTACTTTGAACACATTGGTAGCCTTCTAAGTGGATTTTGAGATATGATTCAATATGTACTGAGTGTGATTCTTATTTAGGTTATGCTCAATGATGGTAGTGATCAGGAAAGATCATCAGAGATATTAGAGGGAAACACTCATTCTAGGATACGACATGGGTCATCTATCTATATAAATAGTGGAATCCTAATTTTGGGACATGGATTGGGTCCTCTATCTATCTATCAGAGTGGAACACTCTAGCTGAGGTTTCTCATGATTCCTCTATCTACATATAGAGTGTCACCGACCTAACAAGATTGGGTATGAGTCCAATATCTATCTATCAAAGTGGAACCCTCTTACTGAGACATGGAATGGGTCAAATATATATATATATATATATATATATATTAGAGTGATACCCTTAATCAAATTTATGGAAAGGTTCCTCTATCTATCATAGTGGTACTCTCATGTGGATTCATGGAATGGGTCATCTATTTATCTTAGTGGCACCCTCCTACTAGGATAGGGCATGGTTCTTCTATTAATTATCTGTGTATCACCGTCGTGTAGAATCAAGACATGAGTCCTCTATGTACGAAGTTTCACCCTCTTTTTTACTAGGGTATGGGTCCACTAATTAGATATTGTATCCTTTATACTATGTGGCATAGTGGAGAGTTGTGACTCAACATATATACTCTTCAGGGAGACAATCGAGATGCTGGGCATCATTCATGGACCTCTTGGAAATATTGGTATAATCATTATTGGGATAGGGTTATGAGATATAGATCCCCCTTCTCTCTCATTTGGCATATTTTGTTTTAGAATATATACATCTCTATTGATTGGTTTTCATTTTTTTCTTTCCATGGGTTGAGTTGTATTCTTATATCATGTCTCCTATTGATTTCCTACCTATATATTTTTGGGCGTTCTACTAGGTTGGTATATACTCACCCCTACATGTTATTTTCCCATATGTGTCAGGTCTTATGCTGACAATAGATGGGTTAGAGGTGATTTTAGAGGAGTATAGTTTTTAATTGGGTTCATTAGAACATAAACGGTGGTCAGGGCTAGGAGATCTGGGGATAGAAACTCTTAGAATTTACTTTTCCAATTTTGTTAGGTTAGTACATATTTCTGGTTCAACATGTATTTTTTCTTCTAGTTTTCAGTTTATTTTTTCATAATATCATATTCATTAATGGTTGTTACCTGTATGATGTTTACCCTAGATTTTTTTATTTAACATTATTTCATTACAATTTCTCACAGAGATTATTGGGTGTGTGGGTGCAAGTATATTAGGTAAAGCCCTCCCATATTAGTTACGCCTTTGAGTGATTGTATCTAGACCTTGACTAACAGAAGTGGTCTTATGGTAATTTCAACTCATACTTCTATTAGCTAGACATTCCCTAGTGGGTTGGGTCCTGATAGACTACTATCAGAGGTTTTTGGACCTTGAGACATTTTTTGAAATTTTCCCCTAATGAGGTTTGGTAGGGAACTTAGGGAAACAATGTTAATGTATATCAAGTGTGGATTTTAGGCTAGATAACATTGTCCTGATGTGGGAGGTAATTTATTAATTCACTAGGACTCCAATGGCCTTATCATTGACTCAACGTATAGATACATTAGTTTTACTGAACTTTAGTACTTGAATCCTATAATATTGAGTATTTTTATAGTCATTTTTTAGCCAAATCCCCATGTATATGTTTTCTCATATGATCATGGTACATCTTGATTAAATTTCCAATATGAATCCATGAAGACAACCAACAAGATTACTGATTTAGGATCCAAACAATAATATAATGATTGACAATGGTTCAGTGTAGGGGACATCATGTGAGATATTTCATCCAAAAAGGAAGGTAGAAAGATCTATCTCTATCTAGTAGAAAATTATACCAACATAGTATACTAATTATGCACATGGAGTTATCACAATTAACAGTTCCAGTGCCAGAGGCCAATGATGTTCCACATTGATGTAGATCCCCAGGTTGAATAAGTTTGGCTATAGTTGGTGATAAATTTTTTCAGACTTATTTGGGCGATGACTGCTCAGGTGGTTGTGCATGTGGCCAATCATTTCCATAGAGAATATAGGTGCTTGTGGAGTCTAATCATGCATATTCATGATGTATTGAAGCCCTCATGGACCAACTTACAATAGCTATTTTATGAGGAGTAATAGCCCTTTTTCTTGCAATCATCTCATATTTATAATCATGTGGAGTTATAGCAAAGAGGGATGTCAGTTAATGAGTATGCTCTAAGGAAAACTGACATCATACAATACTCCCTGATCATGATCTAGATGGATACTTTTGAGTATTAATGTTTTAGCAGGGTCTTCATAGCTACATCCATGCTAGTGTGGTACCATATTTCATACCCTCCTAACTAGAGTGTTGTAGAGGGCACTGGTGATGGAGATCTTCTAGCTATAGGGAAACCATACAACTATAGCTATTTGTTGGCATTATAGGTCTAAGTCATCTACAACCACTAGCAGGTGATAGTCTATAGGATATCACTATTGGATATATTATCTAGATTAGACATAGGAAGGTGTCTAGGTGGTATAAGAACCACACCAAGGACCATGGAGGCCCAGAGAGTGGTTTTGGTATTCATGTGATGGGTGAGGTCACATGGAATGTGATTTCCCAACCTAATGTCCTAAGTAGGTAATTAAAATTGTGGATTGGCCATCATCATAGAAGAAATTCAATGATGGATCTCCCAGGTGAGGGTCGGGAGACCTCCAAGGTGGTGTAGTAGGAAGAGGAGCATGTGGGTCTCTAGGAGGAGGAGTAGTGGGTGGTGAATGAAATTATGATCTCCTTCCACCACCACCACTAGGCGGCCCATGTCAGGCTCAGGGAGCTAGCTGTCTAGGTTGTGGGTAGCTACAAGATATGAATGCATATTAAAAAATGCCTCATGAGATGATAAGAGGTTTGATATGTTTTTTATACTCTTGATTTAGTACTAGTTGACACCCTTGTGAGCCATTCCTTTACCTATTTTCTCCTGGTGTGATATATGGGGCTCCTAATTGAGGCATTTTCCAAACAACATTTCCTTGTCTTTCCTATTGGGATCACTTATTATATATCATTTATCTACAAAATGTGTGAGCTATATCATGGTAGAGAGTTTATTTGGAGAAACATATTAGTCATCATGATGAGTCTTTATGGAATCATCTTGGTTATAGTCTTTTTTTCATTGTACGATCCCATATTTACTATCACCGCAGATTAGTCATATCACTTCAGACTAATGGGAATGATTCTAATTTGTGGGTGAGAGATATCTTATGAAATGTTAAGTGGGGTTTTCAATAAGGATGTTGTAATCCATCATCCATCAGTTATCAAATTCATCCCTTGACATGGTGGGATATTCAGGTATCAAGACCCCTTTAGTTGTGAAGGATTATATAAACATCCTTACCAAGGATGTTTTGTGACTACCTCAGAGGTGGGATATAGAGTTTTGTATCGACTTGCTTCTAGAGATAGCTTTGATATATTCTATGTCATATCATATGGCCCATACCAAGATTTAAGAGCTTCAGTTGTAGTTGGAGTTCCTTCAAGAGAAGGGTTTTATCAAACCCAGCATGTCTCATTGGGTTTCTATAGTATTGTTTAGGAAAAAGGTGGATGAGATCTTGTAGCTTTATGATAATTATCTTCCCCCAAACCATAACACCATAAAAAAAAGTACTTCATTATATGAATTGAAAACCACTTTTACTATTTATGAGGTGTATGATGGTTTTTGATGGTTAATCTCAGGTCAGGTTGCCACCAGTTGAGACTTCACATTGTTGATATTCTAAATATGTTTTTATGATGTTTCTATAGACACTATGAGTTCCTAGTAATGTCATTTGATTGGATGAATTACACCACTATGTTTATTTATTTTATGAGCTGAATATTCCAACCATTATGGGAATAAATTTTCATTTTCTTCATTGATGTCATAATAATATACATTATGTAAGGGTAGGAGAGTGTAGAGCACTTCATGATGGTCGCATACCTACTTTAGGAGTACCAAATTTATGCTAATCACTCAAATATTTAGTTGTGGATCCATGAGGATAACTTTAAGAGAAATTTAATTTTTGAGAATGGATTAGATGTGGTCTCGATGAAGTTCGATGCGATGATTTTTGGGGATCCACCCAGGAATGTGTCATACGTCTAATGTTTTATTTGCTTGGTTGGGTTGTACAGGAGGATTTTGGAAGAATGATTCAGGATTATAAAACCATTGAAAACCTTTACATGTAAGGGTAATCCTTTTTTCAAGACTGAGCAATGTCAGAGATCCTTTGAGGTGTTGAGGTTCAGGATGATGAGTGATTCTCTTTTGAGACAACTAGAGGAGGGTGCAGAGTACATAATGTACTGTGATGTATCTGAAGATGGGATCAAATACATTCTAAAGAAGAGTTAGGATCTGATAACATATGGTTTGAGGTATTTTATACCCCAAAATTAGAACTATGTAACTCATGACCTGGATTTGGAAAATGTGGTTTTCAATCTAAGGATGTGGAGGCACTATCTTCTTAGGTAGAAATTTGTTGTTTATCATGACCATCAGAGTCTTAGGAATGTCTTCACTCAATGAGACCTATACCTGAGACATAAAACTGGGTAGAGTTACTATAATACTATGACATGAGATTATATATACTATTGGGAAGGGAAACTTGGTGGAAATTACCTTAGCAAGAATTCCTTCTCTCACCTGGTAGAGGAGTCGTCTGAGCAGTTAATTTCATTACGGTAACCCTGGTAGAGTAGGAGGGTGCATATTTTCTTTAGTCAATTTGATTGACTCCTCCCCACCACGAGTGTGTGAGAGAGGATCAGGTGGGAGACACCATTTTTTAGGTCCTATGTGACTTGTTATCCTCATGAGATTTATAAGATGAATATTCTATAGGAGTTAATCATGTTATCCTTTTACTAGGATGGATGGATTTCCCAGTGACGATGCATGAGGTGGTGAGGAAAGAGTTTCACACATTTCTATTGGATGTACATCCCATTATAGGGAAGCTATACAAAGTCTTTCAATGGGTTTTTAGGTGGGATGGAAAGTCGTAGATCATGACTGAGTTTATATATTGATGAATCACATATCAATAGGTAAAGGATAAGCACTATGTTATGACATGTTTTTACAGTCTCTTGATATTCTTGAGTGAATATAGGGTGAAATATCTATGGAATTCTAGATTGTAATTCCACGAACATTGAGAGTCCCTCACACTATATTGGTGATAATTAATCGAATTATGAATCCAGTACGGTTCCATACTATTAGGGAGTATGGATCAGTGGAGACTATATTGCAGTAGTAGATATAAGATATCACATGCCTTCATAGGGTTACCTCGATGATTGTATCCGAACATGATGTGTGGTTTAAATCATGATTGTGGAGAGTCCTATAAGAGGATTTATGGTCCCTTATGAGGATAAGTACAAACTATCCCTACTAGATAGATTGGAAAACTGGGAGCACTATCCTGGTATTGGATGATATTTTGAGGGCTTACCTGTTAGTCTATGGTAGGACCTAGGAGGATCACATACATTCGGTAGGGTTTTCTTATGATAATAGCTACCACTATTCAATTATAATTAAATTTTTGAGGCCCTATATGGTGGACCCTGAAGGTTACCCTTATTATAGAATGTGGTTGGCGACGCTTCTATTTTTGTGATAGAGATGGTGTGGGAAATGATAGAGAAGGTCTAGGTGATCATCTAGAAGATGAATACTACTCAGAGAAGGAATAAATCTTATGAAGATCAACTTCATAGCCCATTGGATTTCGATCATGGAGACCATGTTTTTCATAGAGTCTCTCCATGACAAGGATTGAAGAGATTTGGCCAGTCAGTAAAGCTCTCTATGTGGTTTGTTGAACCATATTGGATCTTGTAGTGGTTTGTAAAGGCTTCTTATTGCCTCCCCTTACCCCCATAGTTGGAGAGGGTACATGACATTTTACTTGTATCATAGATTAGGAGATAATGTATGATCCTACACATGTTATTTAATGTGTGATATGTACATCAATTATAGAGCCTCCATTGAAGAGAACCCAATAGTGATTGAGGATCAGAAAGAGAGGATCATATGTGGATGGACTATACTGCTGGTTTAGGTATAGTAGAAGAGTGGGAGAATTCAAAAGAGATCCTGGGAGTATGAGAGCTAGATGTGGGTCAGTATCCCCATCATTTAGTGTAGTTTTTTCCATTCAAGGATGAAAATACGGATAGGTGGAATAATTTAGAGACCCAATTTTTTCCTGTAAGACTTTGAAATATGTCTTGGAATATTTTCAAAGATAGACATAGAGACCTTGTGTGATTCCGAGGCATGGTGTGCACAAATATAATTTTATAAAAAAATTAAATTTATTTCATACCATGCAAAGACATATTTTTATAAATAATAGAATATATGATAGAAGAAGTTTCAAAATAGAAATCTAAGACCACGTTTGAATATAAAACGTGAGTTTAACCTTATGCATGATCAAATTTGGCCGGTGTTGGGCATTTAGATAAAACGACCATTAGAAGTTACGTTTATTAATTTGATTATTATTTTTTAAATAATTAATTTAATGACCTAAATTTGGTTTCCAATATGAATTCATTTTTTAGAGAATATATAGGGTCAAAATATTAACCCTTAGAACATTTATAGGAGAAATACACTATTCTATATTTGAAAATTGAGATCAGACAATGATGAGCTCATGGATTAAAGATAATTGAGGTGCAATGAATGAAAAAATCTTCCCTCATAATTGGAGTGCACATTATAAATCAACGATTGATCCTAATACAAGAAGGAATTATAATTAATGGTTCCTATTTTATATTAAATGATTGAGAATTAAAAATTCCTTTTCTTTGACAGACATTTAATTTGAGCCTTTGTATGCATCTGTGTAACATTTTTAATAATTTATTCAATTTTCATTATCCATTTTGCCATGTTTTTATACTCCATATATCTGTAATTTAATTCATTGGATAAGAAAACATGTCCAATGATTGTTGAATGTTGGGTTTTTGGGATTTTCCACATCATTCGTTGTGGTATAAACTTTTGGACGATGGGGTATCAGTTTGACATTTCTAGGTGGGATTGAGGGAGATCGAACCCTTGGATTCATAGAAGATCCACATGTAATGAATGGATCCGATATTAGATGGTGGATCATGATGTTTTTCGGTATGTGGGTGATTCCACCAGGGATCCAAATACAAGTGAAGAGATATGAGACATAACAGGCAAGGACTACACATACAACTCCATGGGGGTGATTAAGAGATATGATTTTATGGCCAACAGAGGACCAGAAATGATTCCATGAGGTAGAATCCACCATTTCCAAATGTTCATATAGTAGATTTTGTGAAAAATATTGATATCCATAATTTTGTGAAGATTCCATATGTTTTGGGAAAATCCAAACTATAAGGCATTTTCTAAGATTAACACACACTGTGTAATGACCTAGATGCGATCGCTACGGTTTCCTGGTATGTTAAATATCTCACACCATGTGGGGACTCCACATGCCATGTGACAAGGTATTAGAGGCCCAAAATTTAATCCAAGAAACTTCTGATGGTTTCTCGCTTCTGCTTCCAAATCCCTAATAAAGAGGTACCATATAGTCATTTCCTAAGGGCCCAGAAATGACATGGGTGACAGAGATACAACATGTAGTAACATTACATTCTTTTTATGGATACATGGACAATAATCCATGTGATATAATGAACATAAACAAGAAAAAAAGTAGGACTACAAGCTGTGTAGTTCCCTTGCACACTGTTTACCACTTCTTCCTTTTGAGAAAAAATCTACTTCACATATATCCTTTAGTTGGACATCGATTTTGGACCATGAGTAGCCTATCCGGAGTTTTATTCCACATAGAACATGACTGTAACCTTCATAGTTTCTTTTGAGATACCATGTGAGATATTTTGAGTGTGGTGCTTTATTACGTGGCACATAATGATGGAAATGATCAGACATGACCATTAAAGAGATAAGAGTGGCACCCTCCTATGGGGATAGTGAATGAGTCCTCTGTCTACATACAATGTCTAACCCTCCTTCCAAGACATGTCATGTGTCATATATCTATCTATTAGATTGGAACCCTCCATGTGGGATAGGGTATGGGAACTCTTTCTAAATATAGAGTTGAACCCACTTATAGGGATATGGAATGAGTCTTGTATCTATATATTAGAGTGGAACCCTCCTACTAGGATAGGGAATGGGTGTTATATATACATATTAGAGTGGAACAATCAGGAAGAGTTAGGGCTTTGTCCTAGATCTATCAAAGTGGTGACCTTGGTGGAATAAATGAACTGGTCATCTGTCTACCTGAGTGTCACTCTACTATGATAGTATGAAATGGGTCATATATTGACTGTTAAAGTGGTGTCTGTTTGTAGAGTTAGGAAATGGGTCATCTACATACACAGTGGACCCCTCCTGTTATACGAGAGTATGGGTCCTGAACATATATATTGTTTTTCTATGAATGTGAAGCATAGTGGAAAGGTGTGACTCAACCCTGATACTCTTTATATAAACATGTGATATACCTGTCACCATTGTTGGACATCTTGGAACTATTGGAATAATCTTCGCTAGGATGGGGATCTGATTTAGAGATCCCATTCCTCCCTCATTTCAGATTCTATTATTTGAGAATATATATATCTATGTTGGTTGTTTTTAGTTTATCTCTTACTATTTTTTGAGATGTATTCTTCTATAATAAATCATATATTTCCCCTCCTTCTTTTTGGGTATTCTACTTGGTATATAAATAATCACCCCCACAATGGTTTTGTCGTCATGTGTCACGTCTTATACAGATGATGGACATGTCGATAATAATTTCATAGGGTCATAGAGAATACCTAGGTTCATTTGACAATAGATAGTTGTCGATGATTGGATATATAGATCCATCCACTCTCATCATTTACTTTTCATGTTTTTTAAGTCCAATACATCTTTCTGGTTGTGCGCATATTTTTCCTTTTAATTTTAATTATATGCCTTCATACTCTTGTATCTCGTAGTGGTTGTTACTGTATGATAGTTAATCTATATGTTACTGTCATTATTTTCATTTAAATATAGTTTTTCAAGGATATGGTTCGGTTCATGAGTATAGATACATTTTTCAAAGGCCTCCCATATTTTTTACACCTTTCAAAACTTTTCTCTAGCCCCTGGCCGGGTTTGGGGTAGCTATAGATCGTTATGACACCATATTGGGGGAAAATATGGGTCAATTCACTAAAATATATGTTCTAAAAAGTTTTTTAAATTGAATTATTTGGTTAAAAATTAATTTAAATTGAAAATAAAAACTATTTGGAAATAAAGGATATCATTTTCTTGAAAATCATTTTTTATTTGAAAAAAACACATTTTATATAAATAAATTATATAAACCACTTTTTGTGAATTATTTTAATTATATATATATATATTATATTCAGTAAAATATTTAACATTTATCTTTGGCATTTTCTATATACCAGATATGACAAAATCCAATTTTATACTTAAATATGTAATTTTCTAAAAAGTAGTTTTCTCACATTTTTTTAAATGTATGCTAAAAATATTTTTTTAATCTTCTAAAAATATTATTTTATAAAATAACTTTAATTTTGAAATAGTCACATCAAAATTATCTTAGTCTGGATTTATGATAATTTTATGAAATGATTAATTTTTTAAAGAATGATGTTAAATACTGAATTTCAATTGCAAGATGTCTATTCATTTAAATTATTTATAGAGTTAATTTATATTATAAATTAATTTTAAATTAAAATGAGATTAATTATATATATTTTTTCAATTTATTTCATTCTAATAATTTATATATAAAATTTTGATATAAAAAAATTGATTTTTTGAACTTTTTCTATATTAAAACCGCTTTTTCGGCACGTCGTCCGAATTAATTTTAAATTAAATTTTGAAACTTCTATAAAATAAATTTTAAAAATATATTCCATATTTTTAATCATAATATTTTATATTATCTAATAATTTAAACTTAACTTTTTTATCCAAAATAAATATATAAAATAGTAAAAATTAATTACTGTAGTTATAATTAAAATGGGTTAAGGGAGGGGTTATACTAAAATGATAATAGTTAACATGGACTAAAAACTTGTTTAATATCTATTTTTGGACATATTTCGAACCTATAAAATAAATAAATAGATGATACTCCATTGTGACCCTTGTGTGAGGTGAAAAATGATGGTACACCATTTTCTTTTCAAATATTACAAGTGTACCACTCGACACACTTGTAAAAGGCCACCCCTATCCTCTCATCTTCACATAATAAAACCCTTTTTATTTAGACAATACATTAAAAAATAACTTCCCAACTTAAATCCTCTCATTATAAAATCCTTAGTTTGGTTATAAGTCATTCTTAGGAAGGATGTTTTTAAAACATAAGGAGGACCCTCGAAGAAGAGTTAATGTTCTTCAATGAGTGTTTTTATTTTATTTCTTATTCCAATGACATAAATTATCATTATAAAATATTGAAATAATAAGAAAATTATATTATATATAATTTAATGTTTTAATTTAAATTTACTGAACAACTACCATCTCCAATTCTATCAAATTAGTTACAAAATTCGTATTTGTGTATACGACAAAGTACCTCCTCTTGAACTGATGTCCTTCATTTTTCTTGTACCACCTCTTTATATTGGGTATTATGATGGATATAAAGTTATATATTATATTTAAAATATAATTATACATCTCTATTCATTATATTATATTAACCTTTTTAATTTCCTTTTTATAGGGGATACGATAATGTCACACGTGTGTACAGCAAACTACCACCCCACGAAGTGATGTGATTTGTTTTTCACTAACACTATACATGGTAAATAATAAGTAAAACATTAGTGAATATATGTGATAGAAATAAAATAATTATGGTATTAATGAAATATTTATCATTCTGAAAATATAGTATATTATTTTCTTTCTTACCTTCGTACTCATTGAATGATGATAACATCGTTCGTCTACCTGTGGAAAACCACCTTCATGAAGTGATGTGACTCTCACATTTCATCACCAAACCATATGGATGATATTTATAAACATATTAAAGGAAATAAAATTTTAAATATTTAATTATTATAATTATAAAAATATAAAATATTTCTTACCTCCTTTCCATGATTTGCATTGAAAAATGGAAACTTTACTAATGCATACGTATGACAAACTATCTCCATGATCGTAAAGTACTTCATTTCACAAAACCATCATTCATGATTATTATTAAAAGTATAATTTATGTATAAATATGAAAATTAATTCATGAAAATTATTATGAATATTATGGAATCATGATCAATATAATAAGAACAAAAATTATGAATCAAAACATATACAAAAAACAAAGCGATTATTATCCAAAATGTGATTTTAATAATGACTTGGAAATAAATGAGTAATAAATGGTCATAAGTAAATCATAAATTGTATAATATATATATAAATATTATTATATAATATATGTCTAATTATATTATATTTATTATATAGGATGTTCGAACATATGTGAAAAAGTGACGATTAAGGTAAGGGATTACTAAAATCTCTTTAATTTATGGGAAACAAATACTAATTCAACACTCGTTTCTTATATGTGTTGTATATAATATCTATGATTGTTTTTAATATTTATTATCAAAAAATTTATATAAATTTACATATCCATTTAATGATATGTATTTCTTGGTTTTTACAGATCAAAAGATACCAAAGCGGCAAGGAATCTTTGTCACAATTTTACTTCTTTAACTCATATATTACATTATGAACTTATCTCCTTCATGCGGTGTATATACAGCTCCATTGGAATGTAATATAAATAATTAATCTATTTTCTTGATATTCAATCTTTCATTTAATTTTTTTCATTCATTGGGAATAATATTCGATGTTACCAAAGTGGCATGGTTTTTATGTTACAATCTATTATTTTACCAGGTTTGCTCATGACTATGATTCCAATGATAAAATATTACGATCTAACTCTCAAGGGACTCATATATTTTAATCTAAAATGGTTATTTATAGATAATACATTATTTCCCTCTATTTTACACTCTTTTTCTACTCAAGAGTCGAAAATAATGTTTTTAAGATAAAATGAACTTTATTTCTCTCTTCGGTCAAAAATGGGGTTTCTTCCAAAACCAAGAATTCTAAAAACATTTTTAAAAATGTTTTCAAAATTATTAAAATTATTTATTAGATATATTTTTGACCATCTTTTACTATTTTGTTGAAATTTTATGAATGAAATCAATATGTCATTTTTGAAACAATTCCCATTTTGATTTTACAAAAAATGTGAAAGGAATATTTGTTTTAATGTGTACAACATGAATTTAAATTCCCAGAGTTAGGAATATTTTTTATTTCATTCTTACGATGTATGTTTTCAAGGTTATTTTCAATAAAAATTATTTTCAAAATGTTTTAGAAATATTTTTCAAAGCCGAAAAAATATTTTATTTAATAAACCTTTTAAATGGTTTTTAAATATTCAATTATATGTTATAAAGATTACTTTGAAGGAAAGGAATTTTAAAAATGTTTTAAAATGTATTTTCAAATAGTAAATGATATTCTCATTGTGAAATTTTTTAAATTATTTTTTAAATATTATTTTATACGATTCAATTTTTATTTTCAATGAAAATAATTTTGAAAATAATTTATAAATTTTTAGTATTAAAAATTTGTTTTCTATGAAAAGTTATTTCCCATAAGAATTTTTTCCAATGATTTAACTTTCAGAAATCATTTTCCACAAAATATGATATCCTATGATGTAGCTTTTTCTTTACAATGAATATGATCCATGGACACTATTCTTATTCATTCCATGAATGGTTTATATTGATGATGAAAAGATGTTTATCAAACCTATTTCAATTCCATAGGTTATAACATGATAAAATTATTATAAAAAACACTTATTTTTCCATGTGTTATACTATGATGAAATGATGAGATTATTATGAAACCATTCCCTTATCTAATGATTAAGATATGAGGAAATTTTTATGAACCCCATTTAATTTAATGGGTTATGATAAGATGAATGTTTTATAAACTTTTGGAATACATATATATTATTTTCATTATGTGGTGACGGTTACATTATAACCAAGGATGGTGGTTAGGTTATAAAAGAGGTAAATGGTTATGTTATAATGGAAGAAGGGTGAAACCTATATCTTCATCCCATTAGTTGAAAAAATATGGATAAATCATGAGTAAATATGATATAAATGAACCTTATAATATGTTCACAATTTTATTCATGAAAATGATTGCATGTTCACAATGTTATTCTTGAACCTGATTACATGTTCACAGTGTTATGGGTGATTCTGAATACATGTTCAAAATGTTAAGCATGAACCACATAGATTATTCTCAGTGTTATGCATGGACAATTATTTCATGTCTACAATGTTATGTGTGGACCTATTTACCTATCCAAAATTTTATATAAGGGCCTAATTTCATATCATTAACTTAATGAGTTAACCTGTGTTTATTTATACATGTTAATAATTTTATAAACTGATGTATAAGCTACAAATCCTGGACTTATTCCAATATTATTCTCTCATAGATCATGGTTTTTTATTCCCTTATGATTCATGTATTATGAAATTCATATATTTATTCCACAATTCTTAATTCAAATCATTGATATTTATGGTTTGGTTTCCAGAAGTAATGATCATATTCTTTTAACATTATGTTTGTGAAATTCCAATGCATCTATCCTGTATACCCGTACACAGAATTCAAGATCATCCTTTATTATGCTTCTGTTCCCAAGGTTACGAAGAATGGATTTATATATAGTATGTTTTTGGAGATTACTAAAGGGTATGATCCTTATAAGATATGTTGAATATCATTCAAAAAATTTAAAGATTGTATACATATTCTCCAAGGAAAATAAACTGTTATAGTCCTCAGGCATGTTCTTATATATTTTTTTGAATATTCATATAAAAAATATTTAATATCCATATATAAAAATCCATGGTCTCTTTATTTTAAATATACTTTAAGCCTTTACTGCATATGTTTACCCTTTAAAAAGATTTTAATTTTTTCATGGTAAATCACATAATAATGCAATAATTTAATTTTTTACACTAAAATAAACTTGATCCTCTTACATAAATTTGTTTCCATGATTATAAAAATGAAATTGAATTTATAAAATTAAATCTATATGTATGTGAAATTTATCATTTAATTAAAAACACATAATACTTTAGAGAAACAATTTTTCATAAATAAAAAAAATATTACACAAGGAATTTATATATTTTACATATAACCATTCCATCATTATTTAATGAATATTGGATACTTATTATTTATGACAATAATATGTATTATAATAATTTATTTTTTTCAAACATATCACATATCTATTATATTTATAAAGAGTATAAAAATTATCACTAGAACACTTCTCCTAAAAATTAAATTACCCCATTCTAAAATGGGATATGCATTTTTTATACGACAAAACTAATTCAAATATATCTGTTATACTATCATGAATATTAAAATTTCTAATTAGTTTCGGATCATAAACTAAATATGTCAAATTTAAGATTTTGGGTGGTATTGTATATGCATATGTATCATCCCCACAATGAACAAATATGAACACCAAATTAGATTTGGGATTTATAGTGTATTTAAATCTCCCTAGATTGTTAAATATTTTGAGATAATGTCAAGATATGTAATCAAAACCTTATTTTCTTATTTTAAATTTGATAAAAAATATTCCAGACAATAATTGGGAAACATAAATTTACATTAAAATAAATATAATTTAAAATGAATTCATTGTTATGTATTGACCCAAATAATGTACTTTTAGTTTAAAAGATTATAAATTTTTAAAATTTATCAAATATTATACCTGATTCATTCAATGGTTCAAAGTAGGTTACAAAATTATATATACCCACTAATAATGCATAAAAAATAATAGATATATATAAATAAAAATATGATTATGTTATCAATAATGCTTCCAATCCATGCCTGAAGAGTGACAGACAACTTAGTTCAAAAGATAAAAATACATACCAAATGAATAGGAAACATCCCATGTTTCTAAATTAAATAAATGGACCCAAGGATGATGTAAATTCAATTTATCATCAAATTAAAAGAGATATATATATATATATAATAAGTTCAAAACCACAATCAAGGGAAAAGTTATATAAATATCACCAATACTAGAAGATGTTGGAACTAAGTAAAGACCATTATTGATAAAAACTTTTCATTAAATATAGAACTTAAAATTATTGGAGAGGATTGATGACAAAAATGGTTAATATATATCATGATAAACTATATTTGGAATAATGGAAATTAATGATCTATTATGGATTAGATTAATTATACATGAGGTTTCTGGGTCAATTGTAATCACCCATGAAGGGATTAAACCTATTGATTATAAATGGGTATTTTTTACAAAGTGGAATGAAAATAATAATGTTGTGAGTTATAAATAATGACTTAATTATTCAAGGCTTCATATAAAGACCATTGATTTATTATGATACAATATACTCTCATATGATGGATGTGACAACCTTACAATATCTCATAAGGTTTGTTTTAAATAGAAAAATATAATTACACTAGATTAATATTGTGACTACATAACTATATGGTATAATTGGTAATGATTTTTATATGAATAATGATAACGATGCTGGAAAATCATATAAAATGGTGGAAAATTGAAAATGATGTTATTTTGAATATCCTAAAATGAATAAAAAAAAAAAAAATTATAATAAATGTCATGGTCTTTATACAGTTAAATTGATTAAATCATTATATGGATTCATGTAGTTAAGGAATATATTGTATACCATTCTTGGGGAATATTTCATGAAAGAAGGTTATAAAAAAATAAAAATTTACCATGTTTCTTCATTAATAAGATTATATCTTAATTTTTGACCATTATAGTATAAATATATTATTTTAATATTATTTTAAATCTTGATGAACTTTATAAGTCCCACAAATATTTAATGAATGAATTTGAAGTGAATAACTTTAAAAAGACACTGTTCTGCCTAGGAATAAAAATTTAATATATTGAATATATAATTATTATTGACCAGTAATGATATACTATAAAATTACTAAAAAATTTAACCATGGAAAAATTTCATCAATTATGTAAACCAATGGTTACACGATTTCTTAACTAAGATAAATATAATTTTAAACTACAAGGGGATAATGAAGAACATATTAGTAGTAAATTAAATATTTGAGTTATATTAGCGCACTATCATACCCTGTAAATAATATAAGTATAGATATATCATTTTACTTGAATTTATTGGAATATAATATCTCTATTCTTACTCATTATAATTGGAATATTATCATATAGATATTAGGATACCTTTAGGGATCTGTAGATTGGGGTTTATTTTATTCTAAAAGTCTTGAACCAATGTTAATAAGTTATAGTGATGTTGAATACCTTTCTTATCCTGAAAAATTAAAATCTCTTATAGTATATTTATTTAAAAGTGGTGTAACATACATTTCTTGTATGCATATAGAGAAAAAGTTTATGTGACTTTCTCCAATCATAATTAATTTATTACAGTTCATTAAAAAGTAATGAATATTTTTTGGTTGAGATTAATTATTCATTACATCAAAAGTGATTATGAGTTAGATATGAAAACCTGTATTCCCAAAATTTAATATTAAGATAATGTTGATTTTATATAAAAAGTAATTGGTCGGTATATAATAGTATACAAAAAAAAATATATCCCACAAATTTTTTTCCTTCATAAACATAAAATTAATGGTGAGATTGATATCCATTAAATAATGTCCTTAGATAATCTTAAAGATTTATTCACAAAGGAATTATCAACTTACACTATAAATTAATTACTTTATATATTTTTTTTCAATAATATAAAGACTATATCAACAATATGAGGGGGATTGGGAGAACTGTAATCTTTTCCACTTTATCAGGATCCACTCATTAGGTTTTATGAATAATATTATTAATGAGGTAGTAATACATGTCATTCAAATTTTTTTAGTACAATTATATTTTCAATTGGATTTTTAAGAGAATATTATATAATATTCTATGAAATTTTGAAATCCAAGGCTGGGTGTTAAGAAATATAAAATGATGATGTCATAATTATGATATCTCTTCATTCCTAAAAACATTTTTATATTTGAAACCTATCACATAAAACATTTTAAATTCCAAAAATTAGATTAAACATGGAGAATTGGGAATGATATAAACGGGTGTTGAAATTATATATATATATATAATATATATATGTGTGTGTGAACAATTATGATATGATAAATTTTGGACCTCTATATTTTTCTTTCTCTAATTATTGTCTACCTATAATTTTAGAAAATGTATTATTAATCTCAATTCGGGACATTTAATTCCATGATTCACTAATTATTCACTTAAACAATGATATATCAAGTATTTATGATTTTAATGATCCTCATGGTTTCATTCAATGTTTTACCCACTTCAGAAAAATTATATATATATAAGCATTTAAGAACTAGGCAACGATTTGTGTTTCTGTACACCAGGATTCTTCATCCAACAACAGAGATGATTTTCAATATATCCAATATTTATCAATCACCTCATATCCCCCATTTCATAAAGTATCATATCCACATATCTTTAAATATATTCTTATTCACGCACTTGAGTCCTACACATGTACAAGACTCACTGTGTTTTTTCAAAGGATGGTATAATTTTCGGTTTGGGTTGCTTGAGAGGAGGTTCATTAGTCCTAGGGTGTGACAGTAGAGGTAGGAATGGGCAGGCTACTCTCCGATTGTGATAGGCACATGGAGAAGGGGATTTTGTCTTATGAAAAATAAAAAATAGATAATACAAGAATAGAAAGAATAATTATATAGGCTAAATATTAACAAAGAGAAATTACCCATGATTTGAAAAAACATGAGGAATTATTGGGTTATGGTAAATCCTAAGGATGAAATATATACCTAATACATCATTATATGAGAATACCTATTAAATATCATATTAAATTAAACTACTATAACCTATAGGGTCATTGTATTTGAATATTAGATTTATTAACTTGACTTATTAAAAAATTATTCAACATGTCCTTTAAAATCTTTTATACATGATAGGCTCCCAAAAATATTATATATAATTCTTCACTTCATAACCTAAATAGTGAAAGCATAAAAATCATGTTGCACTAGATTATTAGTAAGGTGTAAGACATGGTATATATTAATTGAGTTAGTATAGGTAATCATAAAGATGGTAATAATGGAGAAAACATAAAAATAATATATTAGAATAAGAATTTAATTATAAAACCTTATCTAAACGAGTAAGAACATCACATGAATAATAATTTCTTCACATAAAATTAGAGAATAAAATAATAAGGCTAAGACCACGATCCTCATATATAAAAATTAAGAATTATTCAGAAACATTAAAATAAAAAATCATTTCTTATGCCAAGGTTAAATAATAATACATTCAAATTATAGTTGACTAAGATAACCACTTATGTCTCAAAACCTAATGATTGGGATAACCACCTATATCCCTTAGAATAAAATATAACCAGATATAAATATTTACAAAAAACATTGAAGGGGTATATAGTATCTACATATTATATAATAATTAATCATTCACTTGTGATCCACATGAACATGGTCACATTCAGATTTGAACGATTTTTTTAATAACCCTTGAGAAAGAAACGAGTTTCATGAAAATTTTCACGAACATAAATATATTGTTTTGAGAAAGAAGGTGGATTATTATATTAAAACATACCCCCAGTTAACCACATTAAATAATAAAGTTTATTAAAATAGATTATTTATAAATAATTGTTATTTACTGATTCATTCTAAAAACCATTGATTTAAAAGAATATTTTTTTTGGAAATTAGATAAAATATCCTTTACATATATAATAAAATTTAATTTAAAATGTTTTAATTTGTAAATAATTTTTTTAAAAAAAATAAATGAGTCAATAAATAGATTTTTTTGAAGAACCATGATAAATTGAAAAGGAAGAGTTTAAATGAAAAAACTGAATAAAATGATTGGATAATGTAAACATACATCAAATGTTAAATAAAAGAGTTAACATATTTATTACAAAAGTTTTTAAAATAAATTAAAAGTCAATATAAAAAAAACATAATAAATCAGAAAATTAGGCATAAAGTCATAAAACAAAGAATATGAAAAATATAAAAATTGAAGAAAATCATTTCCGATAAAATATTAGAGATTTTATTTGTTATATTAACAAGAATAACTCTAAGGGAATTAGAATGAAATGAGTGAGGAAATAGAAATATTCCATGTAAAAAAATAACTATTATAGAATAAAATAGTCCAGGGTTTAGAGAAAAAATTTGATAATTCCCCACAGAGTAATTTTTGACATAGAAATTCTCGATTTCAATGTGTTATTAAGAAAACACTTCATCCTATACTCATAGCTGCACTAAACGTTCTTGAACCCCATGTGTAGTAAGTATAAAAATATTTATATTTTTTAATAACCTTAATAATATATATTATACTCTATAATTTTCTAATATAATAATTTTTTAATAGCCCATTTCAGTATGAATACACAACTGAGTGCAGGTGAGGGTGAATCAAATGTTGATAGATTTTTTTAAAAAATAATTATTTTTTATAAACATAACCTCCTTATATTTTTAGACTCTATAATATGATAAGATTTATATTATTTTTTTTTATTTTTTCACTTCCAAAAAACTATAATCAATAGATGTTCTTTATGTAAAAGTAGCCCATGTATTTTCCAAAGGTTTGGCCATGATGTGGGTAACCAAATCTTTATCATTTTAACTCTGTTTGAGTCATGGATTACCCACTATAATCATCTCAAAAATTACAATTGGTGGAAAGTGATCATCTACAAACATATTAATATACATTAAATAGGGTGATAAGATATATGAATTAGGTGATAGTCCTACACTATAATACACAAATGAAGGGGTATTTGTATTTCATTTTACACTCATCATCTCCTACTATTTATTTACTTCCTTCACCCATTTCAAGTATATAAACATCTTTATAAAAAGATGTCACTACACCTAGAAAATAAATAATACACATCCCCATTCAATGATTCTTCAAATTCATAACTATATTCAAAATGAACTTATTTATGTTAGCCTCTAAAATGGTCTACATCTTATAGTTCATAGAATATGTCCTTAAAAACTCAAATCAAACATTATTTTCATCATCAAGACCCAACATGATGAATAGGATCAATATTATCTCTTGTTCTTATACTTCTTTAATAAATCATGCATAGACATCCCCATTCTCATATTTAAATAGAATAAATTTCATCATAGTTTTCTCACTATGAATGGATATAAATCTCAGTAGTAGATTCAAAATTTATTATATGAATTAATAGATTATTGTTATTTGATCATGTTAAGATACACCCTTCTAACATGAATTGAAGGATACATTAAAAAATCATTTTAAATATTATATAATTGGAATTCAAATTAAAAAAAGTAGCAACGTTCCATAATGAATTATTACAAAAAGATATATTTGTTTTTCAATGTATTCTCTTGCACTGCTCTATCAATTGACAATGTTTTACAAGAATAAAAATATTTGTAGCTTCTAATTTATTGAAATACAACCGAATAAAATATTCAAGTAATTATTCCCTAGGATAAAATTCTTATTCTTCCTCTACTAAAAATATCTCCAGTAAATATGAACAATAGATATATACACAGTTGAACGATGTATACAAGAAAAAAATTTATTGATGTTGAAATCGTTAGGTTTTTTAGATTTATGTGATATTAAAGGTATATAATCCTTTATTCTTGGTAAAATTCATATAATTACATCTCAGTTCTTCTAATTTTATTAAATAGCCACATATTAAGATAAAATAAGCATTGGTCTACAACTCATGTTTTGAGGGATTTTCTAGATAACTTCACAAATAAAGTGTCTAATACATTATCTCTCATTAATGAGAAATTTTTTATTGAAATTAAATACATTATTCCTGAAAAACTCATGGATTAATTTTTAACATTAAGAAATACATGTAGTGGAAACTCAACTTTACCCTTATATAGGTCCAGATAACCATTTCATTGATTTTTATTTCTTCCTTTGATATTCCATTTATGTGGATGAATATTATCTTATATCATTCATTATCACATGAATCACACAGCAATATAGGTGATTTTGATGTTTGAATAATGAATTAATTGAAATCGCATCATCCCAAATACATTATTCTTCATCAAATTTAAATATAGATTCTTATATTTATCATCTTATAGAACATCCAACTTTTTTCTAAGTGATAAAGTCTTACACTGGGTTCTTATAAAGCCTTAAATTCATGATTTAAAATTATAGATACTTACTCTTGGTATTCCCAAGAATAACTCTATATTGGTTAAGTATTATGATCATCCCCTTCTCAATTTTCAGTAGACTCGAATGTCATACATTGGAAAGGTAATCTAGAAGATAAAGTCTTGTTTTAGGAGAAACCTTAAATAAAAAAAGAGACATAAAAAACTCAAAGTCTTATGATCACCTCAATGTCTTATTATCAACACCAAAATTATTAGGAATATAGTAAAGTCAAATATTCTAGTAGGTAATATCTTACATTTATGACTTAGAAATTTTTCACTGATATGCAAAATTCCATATTTATAATCAGACATCCAAATGAATTCTATTTTCTCGAGGGAATATATAATTTCTTCAAATCATCTCAAAACACCTTAAAAATATAGTAATTATTAAAATAATTATAATTTCATTCTAAATTAGTTATGTGTTTTTGAAATATATAAAATAATCTATAATATAGTATTATTACTAACTCCTCTACCAGTAGAGGTGAAACTATTCTTTTATAAATTCAGAGCCATATCTAACAACATAAACATTAAACCATGATTGTGTAAGCATTGATTTCAATTTACCACATTATTTTATAACCTAAGGTGGGGTTTTCCACTCTATCTATCTATCCTCAAGGATTTAACCCTTATATACACAATTTTTCTATAAATATACAAAATATTCAGCCATTGGATCAAGAAAAATCTCCTCTTTCAACACCCCCTCCATCCAAACATCTAAATACAAGGTTTTTGAAAATTTGGAACTTGGGATATACATTAGGACTAGTTAAATAATTGGAATATATTATACCCTTTACTGATAATCTTTCCAACAATATCTTCATCGACATCAAAAAATTTTATTCCATTGGGTGGATTATTTCTCCATCACTAAAGTAATCTCTTTTTATTAATTATATTCAAATTATTTTGCAAAAAATGAAAAAAAGATAGACAACAATCAGATCATGGTGTTAAAATATTCACCTTTTTGTATGTTTTTAATTAAAAATAATCTATATTAGTTAATGTAATGATTCTCCCCTAGATAGAAATTAAAATAAAAGGGAAGTAAAATTCTCCCCACTACCAAATTGAGAGGATCGGTCTCTCTTAAAATGTTCTTCTCCACCACTATTTATTATTGACACCACAAGAAAATGAATGGGTAGGTACATGTCCAAAGTCTTCTCCATCTTATATTTACCACCCAAGAGTATTTTAGAAAAACATTCTACCCCTTCCTTTCATAATGGATGGTCATAATTTTTTTTCTCAATTACAAATTTTAAGTGTAAGAAAATAATATCATATCCATGTGATTTTTCTTCCTGATATAAATAGTTGATACCACTTGTACATTATATGATACCATGAGATAAGGAATTATATAAGAATTACTACCAGTTAATAGAAAGTTAATATAAGAACTTTAGAATAAAAATCATCATTTTAAATATACATTGAATTACATTTATAAATGAAATATGTCATCGACTTATCAAATCTAAGCCTACATGGAATAACCCTTTGTAAAAATAAGTTTGAAAGTGTTTAGAAAAAAATATTTTCCATATTTTCACAACATGTGATACAAGATACAATCTTTCTCAATTTTTGGGTATCTCATGGTAATTTTCAAGAAATTTTTGGAACCTATTCAGACTTGAACAAATAAATCAAAGTATTTAATTTTTATGTCATTCATAATATGTTATATAATAACGCCCATTTATAAAGAAAATATTTTTAGGAGTTAAAAGTAATGGGAGATTGAAATCACAACTCATCTTATATATTTTGAAGGGGATATCCATATTTCCATAATGAACAAAAAATTAAAATTCTTATAGAATTGTCTTCTTTTATAGTTTCCCCTAAAAAAATATCCTATAAATTTAATCACATTAAATTCTCATCATTTTAACAAAAATATAATTGACATAGTAATGTGGTGGATCCTCAACAGATCCTCTATTTGAGAACTTGGTTAGAGATTGACTTCACAACTAAGAATGAATTTTTTTCTTGATGTTTTGAAATGTCTAGTCCTCTCAATGTAATCATATGTTTTTAATTTCTAATTATTTTACATAATTTGAAGAATATAATTATTTCTATCTAGAAATTTATTATTTAAAAGGATGTTATTGTAAACATTAGAAAATAGATTATTAGATTTATTTTTTAACTTTATTTATATTTCTAGACCACTCCAATTGATCTATAATATCTTTTTAGACAACCTTTGGGAACATGTTCAGTATTTTATCTTGGTTATAGAATTTTTCTTTGTAGTGAAAACTTTTTAACTTTATATCATATGTTATTTATCTTAGTATTTGATTAACACTACTTATTGAGGCATCTATTTCATATATTTTCTATCACTATTATCATATTTCTAATAACTTCTAATAACTTATTATTATCTTTTACTTTTCCCTTACCAAGATGATTCATTACTCATTAACAAGGAGGTTAATCCACTAATCTAATCCACCTATATAGATCTTAAATATAATATCTTCCTGATTTAATATTTGTATATTTTACTTTTATATTCATGGAAATAATGAAATTGACCATGGTGTGGTCTCTATTACTATAATATAATAACTTCTTTCTTGTGAATTTGAAATCCTTATCGTTTTTCTTTATTTTTCAAATTGTGAGATAATGGTTTAGATTTCGTTGACAAAGTTTTTACACTTAAAAATGAAAAATATCCATACATTTTCCGATTCATATGTTGTTATATATCAATCTTTTAAAAATTAAGTCAATGATAACTAGTAGGTTTATACCATGTTTTCATTATAATAATGGCCCCCAGTATTTCATAAATCATAGAAATCATTCTTACCATCCAATCAATTCTTTAGAGACAGATTCTTATTCGTCCATGAGGTCAATTTCACTCAAGTAGGTTATCACCTTTCATTATATTTTATCCCTCTAGTATCAAGACTTGTATAACATTTCCATTTTTAATTATTATTTTAGAAATAAATGACTCTATATCCAAGACTCCAACAACCCTAACACCTTCTGATTACCATTTTTATTTCCATTTCAAGTGAAGGTCGTCTATCATGAAAAGATTACTATTTTTAGATTAGAGCACCAAAATTATTGGTTTTTGGGGAATATATCGTCTTAGACATTCTAAAATTTTTATTTGAAATATTGGTGATTTCCACCGCATTTTAATCTTCTAAATTTGAAAATATTTTTTTTACATTTTCCTATAATTTTAGAAGAAAGGTATTTAGTGAAATTAATTTTAGTTACCTAGTGGGTTACCTTTTTATATGAGCTAGAGGTGGATTCTTATAAATATGATCCCAGGATCTATTTACCATAATTTTGATCTTTCATTAGTAAAATAATAAGTGTAGATTTTTGTATAACATCAATTTTTTCCTAATATTATTGGGAAGTTCCTTATTTTTCTTCTTCAAGATTATTCAATTAGATATTCAGCTCTAGAAATTTCAAAATGAGAATGCGTCTTTTATCTTCAATTGATATAAATCTATATTTTAAATAACTCAAAAAATTTTGAAATTAAAGTTCACGAAATATCCATTTTTCCACTAAATAATTATCCCACTCTTCGAGCATATTTTATATAACTTCTATTTAGGCAGAATATATATCTATAAAGACTTCATGGAGCTTCTATAATGAATTCCCAACACCCTCCACAACATTATTAAACACTTATTTCTCTTTAATAACACTTTTTTATTCATCATGAACTAAATACTCTTTTTCCACTAAAAGTGTGATAGACTATTCCTTGGATTTTTCAATCTTTGTAAGTGTGTTGTAGGAACTCATTTTCTTTTTCAATGCTTCTTACATTACACTCGCTTCTTTAATTTGTGAGGTTTTTTCATTCATTCCGATGATATATGATAAAATATGATCAAAGAAAATCTTGAAGGATATTTTATAATAAATCTTAAGCTTTATAATAAAATCCATTAGTGATTCATTAAAATTATCATCTTTATTGCATTATGTATATTCACTTAAGGAAAAATCATTACTAGATTTAAAAAAACATTTAACAATATGAAAACCCTTAGAAATTGGTCATTCCTCTTTCTTCAATATGATATTTATTTTCTGATTTACCTCTATATTCTTCCAATTTTTTAGTTTCTTCTTAAAACATAAAATCCATCACTTATAGTGATAGATATTGATTCTTCAATCTATGGAACTTTTATATCAAACATATCAAATATTCACTTCATATATATCGAATAACAACAATTGAAAAAAATATGTAAATTCAATAAATATTACCATATTTGTTAGATATAATTTGTAACAATTCAAATGATCAAAAAAGAGGGAAACCAATCTGATACCAATTTCTGTATCCCAATAGTCCATACAGAAACACTTGGGGGTGAATTATGTGTTGATTAATTTTATCAAAAAAAAATTCGAATTTATAAACTCAAAAAACCTCTAGTCTTGAACCCTGTTCACCTATTAGGATATATATGTATTTATTTATATTTTTACCCTTCCAAAAACCTATATACAATAGAAATACTAAATGTAAAAATGGAGCATGTATTTTTATAATCTGAAGTCCTAATATGAGTAACCAACTCCTTTCTACTTATTCCCATTGAGTTACATATTCTTTACTATAATTGAATCCCCAATTACAATGGATTTACAAGTATCATCCTGAAATTTATACCACCATATTATTGATATTGGGTTATCATATTACATAGGTGAAAATACTCAAATATATTAAACAATCAAGTGATTCATTATACAATTTTCCATAGTTCTCAACTATCATTGGTTCTCTACTTACTTCCCTATTCGGAATTAGATCAACTACTCACTCCATGGATGTCTCTAAACCCAAAAAATAACTAAAACACTTCCTTAATCCATGATACAAAAACAAACTAAATATCTTTAAAATCATCTTTTGCAACTCAACTTTTGAAACTTTTTGGATCCTATAGTTCATCATATAATCCATTACTATAAAGTAAAATAAAAATTTATTCAAAATCATTGAGACCCATAAATATTCATAATACCATAATAATCTATAATTATTCAATTCAAAACATATCTAGTTCTTCATAATTTCTATTTAAGATTAAACATTTATTCTTAGTTTCTTCTCTCATAATGAACATATATCTTAATAGAATATTCTGATTTTATTATATGAACACATTAACATTTCCTGTCTTCTATCCTTGATATTTCATCATATCACAGGCTCAGGAGACTATATTATATTAATGTTTCATTTTTTATGTTTCATAACTAGAATGAATATTTACAAATAGAAACTTTGTACCATAAAGATACATTATTGATTACCCAGATTTGGGTTCCCATGTATTCTCAAGCATTTATCTTCAAACTCATAGACTACTACAATAATATTCTTAATTTCTAATTATCATTTCTTGGAATTTATCTTAATAAAACATTCATTTTATTGTACTACATGATCAGTTTCTTATTCTTCCTCTTATCAAAACATATCCACTAAATCCTCACATTGTAGACCACTATATCTATATAAAATGTACGAAAAAACACATATTTGGAGTGAAAATACAATTTCATATCCAAATTAAGGATATCTATAAGGTATATAAGAGGTGGATAAATTACTATATTTCCATCTTAGTTTCTCTCTAAATATAGAATGCCTAAGATAAAGATTACTCTGGAACTAGTGTACAAATTGAGTTTCACGGGGTTTTCCAGCTCATTTTATAAATGATGAGTAAAACACCTAATATCTAAAGAACAAGATAGTTCCTATGTAACATCATCTTAATTATTATTAAAAACATGATGGATTCATTTTCGACATTAATAAATAAATTAAATGGAGACTTTTCTTTACCCATCTTTAGGTCTATATGACCTTATTAATAGAAAATTATATTTTCCCATTGATCATCTTTTTCCACAGTTAAATATCATATTTTATTGTTATTTATTACTAGAATAACACATCAATATAGTTATTTTCAATGTTTAAACCATTAGTGAATAAAACTTTCATCATCGTAAATATGTTTTCTTTCATCAAATTTAAATATCCAAACACATTTTTCATCCAGTAGAATTCCTAATTTTTTGTTAAGTGTTGAAGTCTTGTATTGGGGTCTTCCAAAGTATTAAAATCCAAAAACCCTATGGTGGGGACATACACATAGTATTATAAAGTGTTATTCTGTGTTGGTGATGTCTTATGATAGGGCATTTTTTAAATTTTAGTTGGATCTAAAGTCATATGTAGAGAAAGGATACCATATAATGCAGTATTATATTACTAAAAGGCTTGTGATTAGATAGATTCATCTTATGAAACTCAAATTCATACAATTTACTAAATTTATTACACCCAGTACCTAATTCATTACACTGATAGTGAATCCATCCATCATAATAGGAAACATCTACAATTCATGACTTAGAAATAATTCTGTGGACTCCAAAATTCTAGAATTTTGCAAATAAATTAAGATTTATTTTCAATTACATTGAGGCTTCTATAAATAAATAAAATCATATTGAAACACCATTAAATAAATTTATAAACCACTAAAATAATTAAAATATTCTTCGTTATAAGTTTTAAGGCATTGAAACATATAAAATACTCTATATTATACTATTCCTATGAACACCTCTTCCAGATTAGGTGATACTATTCAACAATCAATACTTAGACATATTTAATGACATCAACATTCAAACAGGAGTGTGTAAATACTGATTTAGACATCAAACAATCTTTGTATATTTAGGATGAATTCTTCACTCTAGTTATCCATTCTCGAAGAATTGATCTTGTTGTTCATGGGTTGCCCCTATCCATATAGGCTATCTAGCCCTCGGTTTAATAACATGATCCAATTTATTCATCTCTTATAGGTAAAATATTACAGATAATATCTCTCTACAATTATCACTTTTCATACACATGAATACAGCCTCAATAATTATTAGATATAATATCCACTACCTTGAAGCTTCACATATAAATATTCTCACCAAGTTCCACTACTTTGGGTTTATTTTCCCACTATCAAAACATATCATTTATATTAAATACATTATAAATGTTTAACACTAATTAAAATAGAATATTACAAAATCATATCTTGGCCACAATACACATATTATACATATATTAGTTAATTATTATTTAGTTTCATCATAAAATTTTTGTAATTTTTATTCTTTCACACTAGTTTCAAAAAGTAAATTTCATTCCTCATATTTCGATAACTAGTCAATTATTACTATATTAGTTAAGGTATTGAAATAAATGGGATATACTTATTTATACATAACCATGTACATTTTATTTTAGTTATGTGTACATTTTACAATTATTCAATTCATGATGAGAATATTTTAGGTCATTTTTAAATAAACAGGAGTTACTTTATATTGAACATTGATTTTTATGTCACCCATCTATAACCATATTCAAAAATTAAATAACATTTTAATATTATATATTAATATTATTAATTTATTTATACTAATTCATTCTTGAAACAAAGAATTTAGTAAAAAATCATTCATTTTGGACATTGAACCATCTTAATTAAGAATATGTTACACCAATGAACAAGTTAGAGGATCGGGTTATATAATAGTTATATTTTTTTATAAAAATAATAATAATCTTAACTAAAAATCATTATAGTATAATGAGAATTACAAATAGTGTGTGTTATAATTTAATTTAAAAATATAGAGATGAAAGAGATACTTACTTTAATGAACTTTCATCTTCTCAAAATAAATTCCCTCATAATAAATGTTTTATTATTATTTATTGGAACTTGAAGCTACCAAAAATGTATGAATATTTCAACAGATATAATATAGAATATATTTAGTAAAAAACAAAAGATAAGTTATAGTTTAATGTGGGTAGATAAGGGGTCCTTTTATAAGTGTGTCTACTTTTCATTTATGAAAATATTAATTATTGAATATATAAGGAATGTCATTTAACAAGTTAAGTAGTCAAAAAGTTGAAAAATAATATAAATGGGTCATTAATCCCATCATACACATAATTAAGGGCTATGGTTATTGATATTTTTGGCATTTAACTAATAATTTAACCCCTTTAAAATCATTTTACTCATATTGTGGTAACTTAATATTTACCTCAATAACTTTTTTATTCAAAAAAGTAAAATTAAAACACTTATTTAATTTTAATTCCTTAACTTTAGAAATTAAAACATTTTTTATTCAATTACTAAATTTTATTAAAATAAATTTTAAATAAATCATATAAAACACATTAAAATAAATTTTAGTAGGCTAAATGTTATGAATAAAAATTACATCATTCTTATACTTTATAACTCCATTATTATTTATTAGATGTTAATTTCTAATTTTACATGAAATTTCATGAGTATTATCAATCTATTTTGAAAAAATTAATCCTTTAGAGTATTTAATTCAATGAAAAATACTTTACTTACATAAATAACATTTAATTTAAAATAAAAAATATTTAAAAAATTAAATTAGAATATTTTTATTTTATTCAAATTCATTTATTTCATATAAATTAGATTTAAAATATTTATAGCATAAACAATTACTTTCATATAAATATAAAATACTCAATATGAATTTTGGATATATGTAAACCAATGAACACATATCCAATGACCATATAAGAAATGACCATGTATCTAATGACCATATATATAACGATATTGTTGTATTATAATATAATTCCTTACATGATTTACTATAATTCATTTGTCCTATTTATTTATTTCTCTCATAAAATTTCTATTATATTTCAAATGGGTTTTCTCCTTTACAAATTTATAATCAATGGTATTATATTCAAGGGAAACCATGACTATGAAAATTTCATGTTGGTGTTCTTTTATTCACTTCTTGTTTTATTCAACCTATAATTTTCATTATAATTTTACATATTTATTTCTCACAATATATTAATATTTATCTTGCATGATTATTTTTAAATTAATAAAATATATTATTTATTTATTTTATATCTGTGTTGTGTGAAAAAAATTTATTCAACATATTGATGGAATAAAAAACTAAGTCGTTACATTCTACCTCTATTAAAATAAATTATACCCTCAAAATTTCATTAACCAGATGAAATTCAATTTGGGTAGTCCTGAATCATTAAATGGGTTCGTTCCCACATAGCTTCCTTAAAGTTATTATTTTTCCTAATAACTTTTACCATATGGGTGATATTGTTTATTATTATTTTATAACTATGATACAAGATCCCTATTGATTGTTCCCTAGAAGAGTGATCATGTTCTAGTTAAAAACCTCATAGTTTAATAAATTTCATGGGTATAGTATGTATTTTCTTAAAATTGAATCATGGAACACATCAGGAAATTATGAAAGGTGAGATAGAAGTGTAATTCGATATGTCACAATACTGATGTGATGAAGGATTGTAATTTGTACGATGCATATAGGGATCAATTTTATCTTATAAGAGAATCTCATAACCCCTTCCATGGTGATTTTAAAAGGGATACAATGTCTCATATTCATTCTCCAAATCTTATAGATAATTATCATAATTTTTCTTCTATTGACATTACACTACATTTATAAGAAATTTAATGGTTTAAATAATCTCTATTTTTTTTTGGGAATTTTCAAATAATATAACCTTCCACTTCCTAAGAATAGTTTCATATAGTTCCATTTTAATGATAGAATGTAAATTTTTGTTTCATGACAACTATACCAGTAGAACATGTTGATACTTACCTCATTTGAATTTTGTCGAGTAAGATCTCAGTATAAATTATATAGTTTTAATGGTTATTTTAAACTAAAAATTAGTATGAGGATGATAATAAATGTTGAAGATGAAATCCATATTCAATAAATTTTGAAGACATCCCCAAAACATTGAGGCAAATCTCATATCTCAATTAGATACTATTGAATGGGATACTCCATGTATCATTACTACTACATTTTATATATATCATGGAATATTGATTGAGTGAGAAATATTCTCTAAAATTAATGTAATGCATCAAATTCATAAGAAGATAAATCATAACCTAAATGCATTATAGCCTTCATATGTCATAAAAATATTATAATTAAATCCTTTGTGATATTATCCGATAAAATACAGGTATGTGTAATAATTTCATCACTTCCTCGAAATAATATCATTCATCCATAAATTTTTGTTAAACTAAGAATTGTGATATATAATATAAAATATAACTCTTCATGTTTTCTTAATTGATATGTTCCTTGAGACCTATATATATTTATGTTTCCAGGATGGATATAGAATAGTGAGGAATTTGAATCATCTAATAGATACTTCTTAGATTCTACCACTGAGAGGACACATATTTTTTTCTTGAATTTCACAATTCTAATAATTTGGAAGTTAAACTGCAACATTCTTCTATATATCAATATCATCTTTCTATTTCACCTTGAAATTATAAGTATGGATGATTGAGAAGTAACATTAGAATGATAGGACTTATCCCATTCTCTAATGATTTTTTATGTCCACCCATTGTAAATCCATGAGTATTGTGTCTCTTTCTATCCTCAAAATTAATAAGGTTGTTTGATCTTTCATACCCAGAGCATCAACATCCCTGTATTCCATCCCATGGTGATAATGTATTGACCAGTCTTAGTCCACAATCAACTCCAACTATCACCTTTTGTTCATTTTCAACTCCCTCATTATAAATATATACTTTATGATCTTAAGATCCTTATATATATAAAAATGTACACAATATACCTAATTAGTCAATATATTTAGTGAAAATATTACAATTTTATGATCTAAAACATAGATTTGTTAATTTTAACTAGAGAACTTTGATTAAAATGAGGCATAAGATACCACCTATTTATTTTTAAAATAAACACACCTCAAACCCTACTTTGATTTATCATTTTTTATCACAAATCCCTCTTCACAGTATGGTATTGTGTGTATAGGTGTAGTGACCAGACTCCTCATAAAACACTTGGAAATATCATTAAATTCTTATGACTAGAGGAACTTGACTCCCATTAGAGTTTACTTGGATAATGGATCTTAAAATCACGATAAATTTATCAATAATTTTTGATCGTGTTCATATAAGGAAATAAAAGTACGGATCTTTGTTATAAATTAAAATTGAGGAGATTCAATGATCACATTTTATTTTAAGATTCTATAGATACACCATTGATTATGACAATATGACCTAAGAATGATACTTTATATTTCTATTATTTAAACAAGGAAAATTTATCATTTACTTTATCATTTTTTATGGTCTTCAGGGTAATCATATAATTCTCATCATTATCTTCTGTTTACTTAGAATATACAATAATATCATTTTTTATGAAGTAAAACACATGTTATGAGAGGCATCATGGAATGTATGGATGATTTGAAGTGAATCCATTACAAACTGGATCTAAAATAAAGTCACGAATCTCTGTTTTTTGAAGGTAATAATAATCATGATTTTTTGGAAGCTCATGAAGGATTCTATGTCACCATAGAAGTTGAGGTGGTAACATTCACACAATGTTAGTGAATTTATAGAACTTATCATCCATTTAAAAAACTGTACAAACCTTATTTTCAAGGAATTATCTTTCATTAAATAGACCTCTCCACATTCTAAACAACATTAAATACCTCCCTTCACCCACACTTTAGGAGGTATGCGGCCTTTTGAAATATTAAAAAGGATAATACTTTTAGAAAATATGACGTTCAAGTGTAAATATTCTATGGATTCCTAGAGACAACAATATTTCATGAATAAACCTCACATGGGTGCATGATAACCATTAATCATGGTTGAGATACCTTTCATGTCAGCCCATGTACATCAAGTTTAAAAAAACCCCTTTGGTGCTCTTGGAATTTCATGAGAGAATTTTCATTAATGAAACCAACCCCTTGGGAAGCAAGACTATACTCTGATGTAGGTACACCCTATTTCATGAAAGATACAACTTCAGAAAACCCATTCTCCTTCAAAAACCCTCAACCATTATGAAACCCCAACATTTGTGAGACCCATCCAGCATGCCTTCATAGGGTTCCAACTTTCAGAAAACACATTTTATTTTATGTTGAGTTCCCATGGACCCTATAAACATCCAAAACCGGTTCATCCACAACCCAATATTTAATGTGATTAATATCATAAACCCTTGTCTGTAACCCCTTTTCTTCAGGCATTTCCTGTACCATTACCTAGAATTTTTTTATTAAGTTTTGACACCATAATTCCTATTGATCCAAAGCATAGACACCATAACATCAAGATCACCATTTTCAAATTCACTATGGTAGTGTTTAGGTGAAACACCACCTAGAGGCGCCTAATAAAAATACAAATAAGCCCCAAATATTGAATCATAAAGGGACATAGATTGCCTTTCCCTTTGGTGAGGACTAATATTGTATCCTCCTCTGATACATGTATAAGGTATGTCAGATCATAGGCACATAAAATGTATGAGTTACATGGTTTGAAACTTCTTATCCACTATCCATGACATAAGTTGTTAAACTACATGAAAGAAACCCAAGAACATGATGTAAAACTATTTCCCAATCTTCTGTGATGAACACACGATTCCCTATGTATGAAAGACAAGGTATTGAAAAAAACCTACTACCCTATGGGATGAACATATTATTCCCCAAATATTCTCATCATGGGGTGGAACCTCCTTAACCACTTTTTGATGATCCTCCTCATTCAGTAAACCTCCATTCATAATCCCCACACCATTCTTCCCCATTGTGGGATGATCCTCCAAATCTGGGAAGCCTTAATGTAAAATCCTCACATTATCTCTCATTGTCTCTCTTTATATGACATTAGAATCCTTAAAACATGATGTTAAATTGAATAGACCATTATAATTACACGACCTTAAACTATGGCATCAAAAAACACAAGTTTTGATCCCCAACACTTAATTGTTTACAAATAACACCTTCATGAGGTTCTATAGCGACCACCTGACACACATGGGATACCTTTCTAAGGATCAATCATGAAACACCAATATTATTATAAAATATTATCATATTTCCCTCAAAAGTATGAAAATTTGAATTGTGATCATCTCCCCCTTGAGACACACTCACTCTCACATACCTAAACCAAAAAGATTTAAAACTTATGAATAACCTACCACTATAAGAAACAAAAACTATAGCACACCTATCCCCCTAAAATGTTAAACATGGTACCCACCTATACCTACTAGACATTAAACTTGTGACCCACCTCTCCCCAAAAGGTGTTAAACCTATAACCCACCAGCCCCCACAAGATGATAAAACAATGACTAACATGTCCTTACAAGATGTTAAAAATATGACCCATTTTACCCATATGATGTTAAAACTATGACCCACATATCCCTACAAGATGTTAAACCAGTGACCCAGAATCCCCCACAAGAAGTTAAACATCTGAACAACCTTTCCCCACAACACTTTAAACGTTTTTTCCACTTGAAATATCTACCACATACAATAATCATGATATGATTTTCATAAAAATACTTAGATTCCTTAAACCCCTTCAATAAACTACCCCATGGTTTACAAAGAATTCCTTGGGTTCCATCCCAAAGATCCCCCACACATTATATTCCATCAATATCAAAAGATAAAAAATTTATATATTCCAAACATGTCTGACATTCAAAAATGACCAGACATGCCTAATGTAAACATCTACTTGGACAACAAGGTGCTGCCCTATTGAGACAGATGCATCATAATTAAGGGGAATCCACCTCGAGATGGTGTTGAGAATGATTTTCATGGAAATTAATCAATTATATGAGGGATAATTTAACTAGGTCATGAGCTATAAGGATGAATTTGTGGAATGTTGAACCAAAGTCTCAAAAACACATTTCTATCAAGGATCCAACACCTCCAAACATAGTTGTAGAGGTCGCCATCCTTTTGAAACTTGGAATGTGGTGTAAACAAGAGATTTGGTTCTGATGCATAAAAACCTAAGAAATAGAATCTAAAAACAAAATGGTGAACCCAATGTGAAAATATTTTCCTTAAATAGTGAAAAGATCATTAATTCTTGACACCATCAGATTTGAACATGGTTGTATATTGATATCTAGCACGCGAACATTACCAAATAGATAGTGACCACAATGCATAACTATATTCCCATAACTAGGGGAACATGAAGTACATTGGGAATCCCATATCCAAGACATCATCGATATGGATCATCCCTATTCCATGGAGAAGGAAGAACAACATTTTTTATGTTAGGAATGACTTTCATGTTGTGTTTATTTATGAATGCTTCCATATATCTAGTGCCCTTTCCCCATCATCGACACTCTTGTCAAAATGAGCACCTATTCTATGATTATATGGTTCTCTTTCCCCATCCACCCTTTAATGCATATCCAATGAAGGGTAATAAATCTCCTTTTTATTTATTATTAGAAATAAGGTGTCATCCCAATAATGGTTTTGAACATGAATGATTTGGATTCCATGAATTCACACCATCACCAGCACCCCTGAGGGATGATTTGGGGGAAATCCCACCATCATAAAAAAGAACCATTTTAGGGATTTCTAATTAGAATTATATAAAAAATTTATCCCTTACATTGAGGATGTTTAAGGAAGATAGGTTTCAAACATAATAAACACCACCCATGATATACATAGGAGGGATCCTACCCGGCCTCACTGATGGCTCCAAACATACTCGACAAGACAATGAGTTGGTCTATTCCACTCCTAATCTACAAAAAATGGTTAAGAACTCACTATGCCAACACCAGGGTTAGGATTTAAAATCTACCTCATCAGGAGACCTATTTCCTTTCTCCAACTACACCATCCACTACTAACACATGATACCTATCCCATGAAGGAAACACGTAAGGAACCATCTTAACCCACTAGGGATCAAGAATCTAGATTCTTCTCTAGATGTTTGGGTGGACTATCCCAATATTTTTCACTACTGGTAGCTATAAATTTCCATACCATGATGAATAATTACACTCCGGAGGTCCTCTGTGTGCCTTACACATGCCCTAATCTGATGACCAATCCCAAAGTTGAAGGATAAACAAATACCATAGAGTCTATACCCAAGGAGCAAGACACATCACACAAGGAAGGAATCCTAGTGATTCCAATCTGTTTTTACTTAGTGAGATTACTCTCCCTCAAAGAAATTACAATAGGAAACATTATGTAACCTTGGATATCAAAGAATCTAAGATGACATATGACACTTTGAAGACACCTTAACCTCCATTCCAAGAGATTGGAGCATAAACCCATAAGTTGATGCTAAAAATGCCTAAATTTGACGTTATAAAATCGACAAATCTCTATGTAGGTACGAATATATGGGAGATGTTTTATCTTAATTTTAGGTAATCGAAGTGAATCTGTAACTATAACCATCAAAATCCCTCCTACCAACCTTCTCATTGAATGTTATAGAGACTTTGAGGCCTGTATAAACACCCACAAATGATGGTGAAAACTATGAGAATCCTATGAAATACTTTTCAACTATCAATCATCAGGAGGATGTGAACACCCCATAATATTTATACATGGTCTTGAAGTTATCCATGCCTCAAAAATACCTATAATTTCATGATGGTAGTTAAACCATGTGGTTCCCCACTACCAAAAATTCAGTAGAAAAGATGTTCTATGATAGTTCCACCACCAATTTCATGACCCATGAAAATTGGGATTTGGGATGATTTTGAGTTGGATGATTCTATGAGTAATGAACAAGTGGATATGTAGGGGACCCTAGCCACTAGCCAGTTACCTATCATGTTTAGGACACCCGCAACATTGAATTTCATCATCCTAGAGTCCCAGAAAAAGGAAAATTTTACATAATTACACAATAATATTTGGGTTACACTGTAAAATAATTAATGATCATGTCTTAATTTACCCCAGAATCAATGAAAATATTAATTCCATCAAAAAATATTTTAGGGGGGATGATGTTGCAACATTTCCTATAGATTATGTTCCTTACATGTATAGGTATAACAAAACATTCCATTTCACATCTGTTAGGAGCCTAAATGTGTATCAACTCGTCCTGGAAGAAGCATCAAAATATGTCCAAATAAGAGGCTAGGGCGATATGATTCCATCCACTTCATCTCTATCCAATGAAAAAAATGATATTTTTTAATCGAATCACCAAAAATGGAAACAATTCCCCTATAACCCCCAAAATTGTAAATTTATTCAGTATCAACCCTCTGGATAATCCAAGAAACTAGACTACCAACATATGGAATGATAGAGAGAACCCACCCCTATGGGTTGCACAATACGATGTGGATACTCTGAAAGGCACCCAAAATCACCAACAATGGAATGAATTGGGCCTGTAAAGTCCCCTCAATGAGATATTACCACCATCTTACTAATATCTTGAGAAAAGAAAGTGCCCCACTGAGCATGTTGGTCTTTCATAATTCACACTTGAAATCGTGATAAATTCCATGTTGGAAGATTTTCTATAGGATATAATGGGCTATAAGAGGCTCAATGTTGAACTTATAAATGAAAAATGTATAGGTTGTGACAATTTAAAAAAGGACCCCATCTATAATTTAATTATGTTCTTATTCATCCTTATCCAGGTGTCGAGATTTGAACCATATATCCCCATGAATCTGATAAGGGAAAAATGTGGATATAAAAAATGAAGTAGATATGAGTCACTCACTCTACTTGAGTATAAATCTTATCCACCTCAAGATTAGGTCCACTCCACACATCAGTCCAATGATCTAGTCAATGCATTGGTGACCAAAAGACCTCACCATGATGTCCTAATACACACTTTCATTTCCTTCCATTAGGATATGAAAAAGTGAAACATTTCAATTACGCATGAAGGAAATCCGTATTTAGCATGGGTGAATCATGTACATCTTCCTATAGAACTTGGAAATCCCCAATTTACCCTATTTTATAGTATTAGCGATCTGCTACCCCATCTAGCCCACTTCACCTCATGGTGGAGCCTAAAATTGGGGACTCCAACCTTGTAGGATGTTTAAATGCAATGTTATTTTGTCCAAACTCTGTAGGGATCCATATTTATTTGGAATAATCGTCATACTCTATAAATTCCTTCTAGTTTCGAGGATATATGTATCAAATTCCTCTATAGGTTCATCTCCATCATGCATTGGAATAGAATCACAGACCTCTATATGTACAAGAAGATGACTCAAGAGAATGTTTTTGACTTAATCACTTGATGGAAGGGGATCATTTAATCTATTGATATGAATATTTCCCAGGAGAAGTTGTTAATAATATGTTTTTTGAATATAAATGATGATATGGTCCCTTCCTCATATCCTTGAATTATCCATGATGATTTTGAGAATTAATTTAAAAAGCTCATCAAATTAGAGATTCCTGGCAGTGGGCCATGAAACAATCCTTACCATTACCCCTTCCAAATATTGTACAAATACAGTTAATGGTAGAAACGAGCACCTCCATTCATGAAGAGGATCTCAAGAAGGTTCAACTATATATTCCTTTACTAGAAGAACCTTTCATAGTGCTTCCTCATCAAGCACGACCTAAACAAGCTCATCCTCGTCAGACACAATTGCGTTGGGAGAATTTGGCCCTGGCCCCAGTTCTGGGCCATGCAATAAGGGTACTATTCATGTAAAGGAAGAATAATAAGTACTCCTCCAAGGAATCATAGTTCATGGGATATTTCATTTATTATATAGAAAAGGCCATCTTGAAGGTACCAGAATGTAGAAATCCGAAGGAGGTTGAACTCACCAATCATAAAAACCACTTCATATACCATTTGATACATGTATGTACCATTAAATAATACCGTATCTTCAATGATTGAATCTAGGTTTAGGTAAACCATGAACTAGTCAAATTGGATGAGGTATAGGAACATGTAGTATATGTTTATGTTAACCCCAATAGTGATAGCAAAGACTTTGGTGAAAAGAAACCGTCCCTCATCTAGGGAATTTAAAGTTAAAATATTATGTTGGATTTAAAGATAATAAATCAAACCCATAAAATTATAAATTCATATTTTAGTATACCAGAACCTCTTTTTGTTTCTGTATATTCTCCAGCTGCAACATCTACATCCACATGAAATTCACCCCAATCTCAGAAGAATAGGCATCACCAGCATAAAGCAAAGAAACTCCCCTGTTGGGGTACAATATAACCTAAACTCTGGGTGAATTCATGTTGATGGGTTTAAAAGACACATATAAAACTTATCATGTCCTAGAGTATTCCAATGATGAAGAACAAGGATAAATCTATTTCAATATTGTCACATGGATATATCTCTTCATTGTTATTAGTGATGAGGAAGGCCATGTGACCCCTCATGATCTTCTAGATGATTCCATCGAAGGTGGATATAGTAGTTGGAGAAATGTCAAATCTAGTAGTTCAAACTAGAATATTCATACTCCTAATACTATAAAATAATCCTATTTTAGACCTCTAAAATAATTACCCATCTAGGCCATTCCATTCGGAATTACTTCATAGATGACAACATTTTTTGACTACGTTACTCAACCATGACCACACAATTATTAATCACATCCGTCCAAGGCTCTACCTAATCCATATAATAATAATCCATTAACTATTCATCCTAGAATTAATAACTAATATAAGAGTGTAACTAGAACTATATGGGTCCTAGTGACTCAACTGGTGGTAACCACTGCACTCTCTATTAAGGTGCTACCCTTGGAAAGTAGAAATATGGCACTAACATGAAAATATGAAATCCTGGAGAACCTTTTTGGCATAATAGAAAATATTTGGATCCTCGATGTGCCCCCTTAATTTTGAGGATGAGGTAGCTTCCACTAAGTCCTACTTTCTATAACAATCTAAAAGGAAGGAATTTTAGTCAATCATTTCATTATTCAATGAAGTTGAGGGTGCTGCCATTCATAGGAACATACACCCACTTTATATTATAAAATAGTAAAACGAAAAACAAATACACCATGGCGATGTAAATACAGGTTTCAGGATCAACCTTGTCATCAAATGAACACTCCATAAGCTAGGGAATACAAAAATAAATCATACACTAAACAACCAAATGATTTAGGGGTATGATAAGCACGATAAGAAGAAACATGACATGATTCGTGAAATGACTGAATTCAGTGGAATAAAATAAATCACTTAATTTATGATGGTATCACAAGATACTAGGTATAACTTTATAATGGGAAGGTCATGCTATCATTTTCATCTAGTTTTCCCATATTTATACCACATGCCCCTGAAATACATGCTCAATGGACATGTAGGGGAACTCCAGAGTGACAATTCTCCCTTAATCTCTTTTGAGAATCAATAATTGAATGATGGGTGCTAAAAAATAGATAAAATAGCCCAATAAAGATGAAGTTTTTTGTATCAACTCCCCTATTATTATACAACCAGAACCACAATTCCATTAGAATACTTAAAATATAACTTCATCCTTTCAATCCATTAGGTGGAACTCATGATACTGAACCTAGGATGTTAATTCACAGTCCCCAAGAAAAAATGCTCAAGGATTACCTAATATTCCCAAACTATGTAGGCTCAAACAATATCAAGGATCCCTACCGATATAATGTAAGTAGAGGTTCAACTCATGGGAACATACACATGAATTTCCTTCATGTTTCACAAAGCATGGATAACTCAATGGATGTTGACCCATCATCATTGCATCAATACTAGGAGGCAACTCTATGGTAAAAAATATTGTGGGATTGGTCATCATCCATTTTCACTATAGTATCCAAAGAGAAAATTTCATTATCAAAGAATCATTTTACGTTATATCATATTTGAATGAAATCCCTAGAACTGTAGTTTTAGGAGTGTTTGTTTCTCCCTCTATCCATTATGCTTTAGAAAATTAATAATATTTGAATTATTCCCCCTTCTTTCAAAGCGGGTTTCTTTAAAACTATTGAAAAGTTGACTCATGTAAATCTTGACACTATAGAGGATATGTGATTGACACTGATAAGGGAAAGTATATCAACAAATAAACAAAAAATTATTTGGATTTTCTGAAGCAGTACAATGATGTGTTCACCTAGAGCTATAATGAGATGTTATGGCTTGATATCCAAATTCTTATTCATCTCCTTGGCCTCCCAGTGGGTCACCATGGGCTTAAATAGCCTCCAAAAAATATTACCCCTTCCCATAGTCCGTGGTTGGGGATAATTTTAATAATATTATTAAGTAAATATTCATCAGAGTGGTCTAGTACCAAAATTTTCTTCTCAAGATTATCCCATAAAGGTATAACAATAATAATATCATAGTATGTATCTACTTATAAGAATTTAGAGGCCATTTTCTAATTGATAACTTTAGGCTTCTCATGGAAGAGCTGTTGATCATCTCTATAGCTGGTTTCTCGGCTCTCTCTTTCATGGAAAAATATTACATGTATAATTATATCCAGACAACCCCTAAGGATGAAGAATCCACTTCACTTACGGAACCTAATGAATTTTTTTTATTGTGTGATGACTTTTTTTTATGAATGTTGGGGCCACATACCAGAATTCAATTCACCACACCATTACTCTTTTCCCTAGGATGTTGAGGTAGAATTAAGAGGATGTTTTGTGGTTAAATCTCACCAATTAAAAGACCATCAAAAATATTTTGAGAAAATTTTCAACCTTCTACCTTTACACCACCTGAAAGTGTGCCCCTTGAAGTGTGTTTTCAAAGTTACCTCTAGGATTTTTCTTTCCTTAATTTTCCAAAAATGATGTATTGAGATTGATCTCATGAGAATCGGGGCCATTAGTTAGATTGATCCCATCATGGTGTTCTAAAATAGAATGAACATCATTGGTTCTAACCCTTACAAACTTAAACAATATTTAGTTTTTCTCATATAATATTTTTATGAAAATGACCTTTCTTTTCCCTTATTTTTTGTTGATTCATCACCTATTTTCATGATTCACAACCAAATTTTGCGATATTTAACCCCTTCTGAGGACTAAGCTATATGACCTTAAACTGGAAGCAACCCTCTGTCCAAGAATCGTATCCTTAAATTATGTGTGAATTCATATAGTGATGTCTTATTCCACATAGGGCCTATATGGACCTCCCTTCATATTGGGTTCATTCTCTTTATACCACATTAATATTCTTAAAACACACTTCCCCATTTTCCAAGTATTATGACCTTAAAATATATGAAACTTTCCATCTATTGCCCCAATTCACATATGATTTTTCTCACCACTTGTTCATATGAAACCGATGCACCCATATTTTCTCCTCATCTTCACACAAGAGGATCTACCACTTTCGAGGCTGGTATCATAAATTTCCTTGTTCTTGGACAACGTTTTGCTTGATTCCACACTAATTTGGATATATAGTGATACCTAGATCCATCTCTCTCTCATCTAGCTAAAACTTCTCCCATAGGTAATACATAATGAGACACTAGGTCTCCTTGGACCACTCTTCACATTGGGTCTCTTTTCCTTCCCTATAATACAAAAATCATCAGAACACATATTTCCCCCATGGTTAAATAGTTGTGACAACATACTACAACAACCCTTTGTAGCATTATTATGATCCTAAACTATGTGAAGTTGGCCCCAATAACCCAAAATTTTTAGTTGTTTTTTCTCACCTTTAGTGTTGAGGAAAACTAACTCCCCTTTTATTTCATCAAATACTCACTTAAGAGGACAACCTCCTTCTGGTATTAGACTTATACAATTCCACATTCTAGAACAATGTGTTTCTTGATTCCCAGTTCAGTGGGATATGTGTTGACTTCTAGATCCCCTATCACCTTGCTAGCTATAAATCTCCTCTACACCCATTCCTTGTTTATATATCCCTCTCCCTACAACGATCCTGGGATTTTATGAAAATCAGTCAGATGGTGGTTTTTTGGCATGAACTTACTTTTTATAAAACAAGGGAAACATAAATATGTAAACTTTAAAAACAAAATGGGAAACCAAAGAGAAAGACATAATTTCACTCACCAAGTCATCCCTGTGATTTGGAAAAAAGTGAGGGCATACATGAATAATGTACAAATCCAATGAGGCCCACCGTCTAGTCTTGACAAAACCATGTTGTGCTTTTTGGACACTAATGGTTAAGGGTAATGTTAAATCTAAATCTCATATCCATTCACTTCATGGGACCCCCTAATAGGTGTCACCAATTGTTTTCCATATGGAGTATCCCACATCCCAAACCAGATAGAATTTTTTTACTTTAGTTCACATTTCATGGTCATAAGGTGAAAAAAAGTTGTATGAAAATCCAATCCACTAGACATTAAATTTTATAACATGTCATCATCACTGTAGGATTTTAAAATTTCATGTTCATCATGCTTTCTATAATAAAAAAAATAGAAGTTTCCCATCCTCATTGCTCAATGAAAAACATCAAACCATGTTAGGTCCTCACTTAAGAGGCCATGTTTCCCCCTTTGATGGATGTTACCTACTATACTGCTTGAGTTCTATGCCCATTTCTTGGAATCCAATAAGATTATTCACTTATAATATGATACTAGACTTTGTTCATACTGATACACCATCCAAATGTGCTGAAAAACATGCAGGAATAATGTCGAGAGTGTTGGAAACAATCTAAGAATTCCCCCACTCTCCCCATGATTTTCATATTCCTTGATTTAGACCTCCATAATCTCCCATATTTGAATAGAATCCCCCCCCAATGGAATTTTGGTTTGGATACACTGGATCAACTACCATCTTGGTAAAATTATTTGATGGAATTCAAATGACATTTTTATAGGTCCTATGTTTCGAACATGACCAATAGCCAATCCTCATTTTTTCCTTATACTTGGTAGTAATATAGTAGAATATATTTTTCAAATTTAGTTAATAGTTATCCTTTTCTAGAAAATCAATACCCCTTTGTGTTCAAGATCTTGGGAATCTTGATTTACACCCTTAATACTTCCCCTCTATTCATGTATAATTAAACACTAATGAAGTTACCCCATTTGTGCACTAACACAAGTTCATAGAGAAAGATGTTTCGAAGAGATTCCCACTCTCTAGACAAAGAATTCAAAGTCAAGATACTCTTAGTGGTTAATGAAAAATTCAGACCTTGAGTTTTTAGAACCCTTATGGTACCCTCATGAAATGATAAATTTTATCATTATCCCTTGATTCTCATGCCAAAAATGAAACACCTGAGATTAGGGATTTACATTAAACTATATTATTTATATTATAAATATGTATTGAGAAGAAGAAATATGAATTCATGGAATTTGATAGAAACAACATCAAAGTTCAAGGAGGGCCACCTGTAAGGTGGGGGCTCTACTTTATTTAAAACCAAGAGAATATACCTTACCCTACACAAATGGTAAAATTTATTAATCAAGAATTGTAGCTAATGAAACCTCTCTCAAGTGGATTATAGGAACTACTACCACTCTGCTGCCTCTACTACCCCTTAATTACAATAAGAAATTCATTAGACAAGATTTTTACCTAGCCCTATTCATCTTAGCACTCCGCTACTAAGGAGGTTACCTCAGGATCAGCCACCACAAATTATTCCCTGATGGGGTTGATAATCTCTCCTATAGTGGTAAAGATGCTCTAAAATTGTTACATTTAACCATCCAGTTAGGTGAGCTCTTCATCTATTCACTGAGAGCTTCGATGTCATCAGACTTCTCCATGAGCCATGCTACATTAAGATCATTCCAATTCCCCCAAACTCTTTATGTGAGGATGTCCTAGACTAGGGCATGTGGACCAATGGAGTATACAACACCAATCTCTAGGGTCACAAGATAATATATGTGAGACCCCATATTTAATTCCAAATCGGCCCATGGATTGTGGGCGATGATGTTCTACACAATCCCCCATTCATTTAACAAGACTATTAAGTTCTTCTTAGCCACATCAGTGCTAGGGTCCTTGAAGACCTTGGGAATTGTGGAATCATATTAAGGGAAGTATTCCAACACACATATAATAGGGTCTTCCATGAGAATATACTCGTATGGGATAATATCCAAGTTTATATTAATGTTTCCTTTGTCAATCTCTCCAATTGTTGATTCATCCCACATGTCTTCATGTACTTATAGTTCACGATAAACCCACACAACATTGAGTATCTCTATTGGTGGTGTGATCATAACCCACTCTATTAAGGCCTTGGATCCCGGATAAAACTCTTGCGTCACCATCAATGTAGGCTTAAAAATTATATAATCAACTATCCTCTTTGGTGGTGTGATCTCAACCACCTCTGTTTCAGACCCTAATATAACAACCACGTCCTGCGACACCTCTATGGTAGTCCCAACCAACACAGCCTACATGACTACCTCCATAAAGGGAACATCCTCATCCACCATTTTTGGTTTTTTAAATTCATCCATCACTACCTCAGCTACATGCCCCATTGACTAAAGCATCATCGTTGGTGCCTGAGCCTCTGATATGATTTTCACTACCAATTAAGTTACATGGTTAAAAAAGTGTAACTTGTGGGATGAAAAACAAAAGGGAAAATGTGGAAAGTGGAGAAGGCTTATATAAATCATATAGACTAGCCAACATCTATGATAGGTTCATTGGGAGTACCCAAATGGAAAAGACTGCCTCTATTTTTGATACCTCAACTTCTAGAAGATTACCAATATCTAGATGTGTCAGCTCTATTTGAAGAAAAACTAACACAGCTTCCAAATAAATATACTTTGAAAAATATTTAGAATGTGGTGTTTCTAGGTATCACTTGGTAATATGGATCTATCACCTCATTCAAAGGAACCACCTCGAAAAAAAATAGTTGGCAGCCTATGGACACAATGTCAGCAGGATTCCCCCATCCCTCCTTCAATGGTTAGGGATCAATTATCATCCACTTAAGGTTCATCACAGACCTCCCACTTCTCCATGATTTCTGAATACTTTACAAGTGAAAAAGGAGTTGGAAAAAAATATTAGTGGTTTTTCAATGGTCCAAACACATAAAATACGTAAAATTAATGACTCAATAATAGGATCTCATTTCCCAGGAAGTCCACATAGGATTCACTCACCCACGATTCCTCCAAAACCAATATTTCACCCCCAGCTACACAAAAAGAAAAATTGATCCTTAGTATGATCCAGAGGGGAAGTTATATCTAGTACATCCTTCGCTCGACTAGTCAGGGGACACACAACACTGTGAGAGTGGACTAGGTCTTTCAGATCTATAATATATTTCACTTACATGGCTTATGCTTCATGTAATCCTGCCCTTTCATGTCCTAGATAGGGAAGGTTTATCCATACATCATGAATATGTAGCCCTATACCAGGTAAATAGTTTATTTTTCTATGGATCCCCTCAATCTACCATGAATAGTGGGAAACAACATTACTAGGAATATCTAGGTGGCACAACCACTTCCCCAGAGCTTGGGCTTGCACACTCAAAACTACATCAGAAGGTATACCTTCATCCTAATCCCATTTTTCCTAGAATTTGGGGGCATGGTGTTTCTCTTCCTTACGAATATGAAAAAGATATATCCACCGCATTCCTTGCTTCTGGTCTAGCCCTTCTTTCTCGGCATGCTCTACTTGCTACAACATGTTCCAAACTCCATGGTTGTTAGGGACCTTCCTCCTCAACCACATGGGTGACACGATACCTCAACATCTCCCTAATATACACATTATCCATGATAAGTTCATATTCTTGGAATATCCATACATGAAAATTTTCAGTGGTAGACCATTCTGACCTCTGCTATCTTCCCACGTGAATATCCACCATATTTTTTAGAGAACAGAGGGATGATTATCAAAGCCAAACCCATGTGTAATCCATTTGGGTAAGTATTAGAGGGCATCTAATCTTCTTAGAGAAATGGTATAAGCTTTATTTTTGTATATTTATTTTCAATCAACCCTCACAACCTGTACTACACCTTAGAAGGCCAGTAGGTTAAACCGTTGATCTGCCTTCCCTGTTAGATCATCTACAATCACTCCCATTAGAAATTTGAATGAGTGGAAGGTAAATTAATCCGCTAGTCTAATTCTCACAAAAACTCTGACTAAATCCCACTCAAGAATCTGACATCTGGTGAAGTTGATCATTGAAATAAGGATTTTTACTGGGAGAGAGATAAGATTTGGGTGCTCATACCCACCAATATGTGTAGAGACCCATTTAAAAAAGAAATATAACGGTTCTTACACATGGAAGGGGGTATTAATTTGACCAATATAGAAAATCATCTTTTATAGATTCCACAACACTTGTACAACTAGATTGACATGATTTCCCACTTTTGGCATCATCTCCATGAAGGGGGTGGTTATCTACACCCCCATATGAGCATCATAGACTATAACCATCCACCAACATATGATTTCCATAGTGAATCCTATAAGTCTGATCATAGGGGTATTAGGATTGACGTTGTATCCCCACATATGCTATTAGATCAACTCTAGAATTATCATTTATGAGTGGTATTTTCCACATCGAGACACCTTAAGACATTGGTGCAACCTCTATGGATGCCTGTATAAGGGTTCATTTGGAAAATAACAAAACCACTAATTAAAATGTATAAATTTCATCCCGAGATTGTGCTCACTCACCCCTTGTACAAAATATAGAAATAATATTTCTATTTATAAAACCTTCTCTAGTTTATTAAAAATTTCTTTGATGGGGAGGTAATCATCATACATCACCTCCAAGAATGGGGTTTCCTACAATCTGGTGGAGATCCCAAAGAGTGATGTTGACTTCCCCATGGTGTAGGTGGAATGTGTTGGTCCCAGGTGACCACCTATTCAAAATATCATACAACCACTTTATACAGACCCACCTCATTCATCTCCACCTAAACCTCTTAAAATGACTAGAATACCCAGTATTCCTAGGCCCACTAATCCTTGATGTTGAATCCCAGGTGAATGTCCCACTAATTTGCCTCATCCTGGAGATGGTCTACCAAACCAACTTAGAGAATAGTCTCATATTGAGTTGGGGACGTCTCTTTATTCAGTGCCTTCCTAATAATTTTTAGTGGGAGTCACATTGAGTGGGTAGTGATCGATGAATGATCATTAACAATATGACCCCTGGTAGTTCTAGGCCACTAGTAGAGCCTTGAAAAACTCTTGATCCTGTAAGAAGGTTCATCTAGATCAACACTAAGGATGAAGACATAATCCCTGAGCCCAAATCCATATAGAGATAGACTCTTTCACAATATATATTTTTGATGTGCTTCCATTAGCAATTTGGTAAGTGTATCATGATCTATCACTATTATGAATGTATCCCAAATCATGAGGATTTCATCCATCTCCCTCCGTCGATTAGACAAAAACATAGAACTATCAACAACCATCTTACATGTTGTATAATGTTTTTAGAAACTAGTTCTCAAAGTCTACATCGTGAAGGTGATGTTCATGAAAGTTGTTAGGCTTTGCAGAGGTCTATTTTTGAATGATCAATTAACTGAGAATTAAATGTCTCATGATAGGTAAGGATAAAAATATAATAACCCTCATGAAGGTCTTGAGTTTTATGAAAAGGACAATGAGAATATATTGTAATAAAATCTCTTGGTTCCCCTAGGACCGCCAACCCTATTTATAGGCTTAGGGTTTGGTCGAGTTTCTTGGACAATGATCACTGATAAAAAATTTTCAGCTGTTTCTCCTTATAATCAAACCATACAATCTTGCGTTGTCTACCATTACGGGAGAGGGGGATTTTTAATTCTTTAAAAAATGTTTTATGAGGGACATTAGGGATTTATAGGAAGGTTTTATGTGAATATTGGCTAAAACAGCTCAAAAAATATTGCTAAGGTTCTCTGTTCTGGAATGTAAATATATTTATAAACATGTGGCTTCTCATGGATGTTTCCACTTCCTTATACATGATAAATATGTAACTTTTCCGCAACATATCTCACTTCACAGAACAAAGAATCCTATTGTAAATCATTAGAAAAAATATTTTTTATGTATTATAATTCTCAAAACTGACCTCCTCACCTTCGGAATGCCTATAATTACCTTTCATCATATGAATTTTAAGGTTCACATGACCATTGGACTTATAAAAAAGTGTATAAATTCATAAAACTCTATCCTTATCAAGAAAAATATGAGATAGAACCCCAAACCTAGAAAAAATTCTTGAAACATCCACCAATGGATTCTTTAGATTCTGAAAACATGGTAGAGATTAATTTCATGAAGGTCTATAGCCTTCACAATATAAGAAATCCACTTGTGTATCTTGGTGTTTCAAAATAAAAGTATCATTCATGAAACCTTCCCAATAGGAACCGAGACTTTTCTTTGTGGTAAGGACACCATTTTTTAGAAAAATAGACACCTTCATGAGTCCTCTAACCATCACAAACCCCCAACCCTCAAGAAACTCATCCAATATTCCTCTCCACAACAACTCTATTCAAAAAACATACTTTTTTGAATGTTAATTTCCCACATATCCTATACCCATCCAAAACCAGTTCATCAATAGGCCAAACCACCATGAGACAACTATCATCAAGATTTGAGACTGTCCCATTTAAATCATTATTGTACTGGATCATTGCCTTTCTTTTATTCTCTATTGCATTGGAACCCTTATGCCTCTTTTTCCTATGAATATGTGACCTAATATTGGGAACCATTCTTTACACTTTTATATGGTAGTATTTACACCACACACCACCTAGATGAACCCGAGTAGTATAAAAATAATCCGCAAAGATATAGTCATCATGGGAAACAACATTCCTTTACTCAATGAGGGAAAATTTTATATCCTCCACTCCTACATAGATACAATATCTTTGGATAAATTCCCATATAACATCTGAGTTTAATGATATAAAGATACCTAGCCCAATGTGCATATCATTAAACATTAAAATACATGATAACATACTATAAAAATCATGTAAAACTATATCCTTACCCCATGTGATGAACACAAAATGCCATGTATATGACTAGAATGGTATGAAACCTCACAATCTATCCTCTATGATAAAAATATGATTCCCCATGTAAGATCATCCTGAGATAAAACCTCCCTCCCCAATAGGGAATAATCTTCCTACTTCAATAAGACTTTACTCATAATCCATACACTGTTCTTCAATAATGGGATTATCCTCCTACATTGGGAAACCTTTATGCATAATCCATACACTATCCATTATGATCTCTCGTTCAGTGATGTGAATATACTTATCACATGATGTTAAACTACATGGATTAGTCCTATAACATGACCTTAAACCATGTAATAAAATAACATGTATATTGACCCCTATCATTTAATAGGGTACATAGGATGCCTATTTGTGGTTTAATTCCAACATCCCAATAAACTTGGTACATTTCCCTAAGGTTCAATCCTGATGCTGAAACATTCCCATAACATTTTTATGTATTTCCATTTAAGAATAAAACTTCAAAGTGTGACCATTTACCCACTAGGATACACTCAAACTCACCTAAATATCCGCAATTAATGTTAAAACTATGATCCATCAATCCCCAAGAGACATCAAACCAGTTACCCACCTATCCTCACAAGATATTAACCTTGTGACCAACCTGTCCCCACAATATGTTAAAACCATGACCTGCCTGTCCCCACAAGAGGTTAAACCCATGGAAAACCTATCTGCATAAGACATCAAATTTGTTAGTAACACATCCCCAAAATAAATTAAACATATAACCCACCTTTCTACATAAAACCTAAAACATGGGACCCACCTATCGCCATAAGACATTGAACTTGTGAAATGGCTATCCCCACAAGAAGTTAAACCTGTGAAGAACCCATAAAAAACATATTTAACATAAGTAACACATAAAATATATACCCTATACAATAAAAAATATAATCCTGGGGTAAAATTTCTTAGATACAATACTCCCATGGTGTCAACTACTCTATGGATAAAACCAGATGTGTTGGGTTCTGCGTCTAATATTCCACACACATGAGATGCTCTCAACTACAAAATAGGAATAAATTAAATATTTCCTACAATCCCAACATCATTGAATGATTATATATGAAAAATATTACCATATACTATGGAAATAGGTTTCTTCCTTATCATGATTGAAGTAATGTAATTAACTGGTATCCAACTCGAGATGGTTTCGAGTATGAGTTTCACCAAACATGTTGAAATCTTTGAGAGAGACCATAAATAAGCCATGAGATCCAAATAGGGATCCATTGGAGGAGGGACCAATAACCTATAATCCTTTTTTGATCATGGATCTATCACCACAAAACATAGTGGTGGAGGCCCCCTACCTTTGGAATGTGGAAATATGTGGAAGATAAGAGATGATGTCCAATGTGTGTGGCCCAACAGAAATTTTGGAAAACAATAATAAATAATATCTACCATAAATTTTTAAATAAAATATAATAAGACTATATTAATCAAATCAATTATGATATTTTAGGTATTTGTAATTCTTAAAGGTATCCCTATGAATTAATATCATTTTTTTACAAATTTTTTTCTTAGTTTTATCCTCTATTTCATTGTTAATTGATCATATTTTTATCAATAATTATTTTTTTGTGACGTACTAATCACCTCATGTTGAATTAGACTTGTTATCAATAAAATTTATAAGATATGTGTTGTTGATTCAGAATAATCAATGAAATGAAACATTGATCCTTATTTATCCTTAAAAAATATGGTTGGTGCACCCTATGGTTAAGAGAATGAGTGTATAAAACCTTTTTCCAGATTCACTTTCATTTTCTTCTTCAAGTGATCCGATTGAATATAGGTTATTGTATATATACTATTTGATATAGTTATTAGAGCATGAATGGGTTTTATTAAAATACAATCCTCATGAAATAGGGGTGACTAGGAAACACTTCAAAAAATATAACTATATTGTGTTGTATAATTGAAATATATTAAATATTAACAATCTTTGAATTTATTTTTGAAACATAACCCTCATGATTGGGTATTAGAACCCATATAAGGTAAGTAATTTCTATATGGTCTTTATAACTGGCCTCATTGATAGACGAATATGGGTTGATTTGGTTTATGAAATTTTATGTACCAATATAGAGATTTAATATAGGTTCTATATATATAGATCCAATACAAGACCAAAATCACATAAAATTGTATGAAAGGTAGAATGACATGATTTTTAGGAAGAACATTCACATAAACCTCCATTGAATAATATTTGAAGAATTATAATTGAATCACAAAATTATGTGTTTTAAAAGACATTACAAAATCTAATCATTATAGAGCTGATGTATTTCTTTTAACAAATATTCTAGTTTTGAATGAGTGTACAAATCCATAGTCAAATAAGATGTAGGAAGCTTTTCACTAGATGATGATTGTACCCTTCACCACTTTGTTCTAAGGACCCACATCATCCATACTGATCATATACAAATTCCCTTTATACCTTTGTCTTGGAGGTTAAAAATTCCAATTTTACTCAATAACCCTTGTGATGGTGCTTATATATCCATATCTCCCAAATTTTTACTTTTAAATCATTGAATAGTTGGAGGTTTATTAAGTGATACATTTACCCATTATGGTGTGTTAGTAATCCAATTCCCATATCTTTAGTAATCATGTTGTTGTCGGCCATTATTTTCACACTTAAAGAATCTTCTATTTCCTTTGATACAATTCCCATTATTCTTCTTCCCACATTTTTAGGATATTGGTATTTGAATCTTTTTTATCATTTTATTTCTATAAAATGTTTTTTTATTTTCCCCCTAAATCCTTTAGTATAAGATCCATTGATTTATATTTCACCTAGGATATCAACTAAAAAACATTCCTCAAAGCTATCGATGTTCCTTATACATAATATTTTTTATAGACTTCGTTATAAACAACTAAATAAATAGTTAATTTTTATTTATTTTTCAATGATAAAAAGAGATGCATAAATTTTGAGTCTTATAATGGTTGATCATCAGTACAAATAGATTCATAATACATTGGTTTCATCTATAATAATTTTCCAATTATTTTAATATGAACAATTCAAGTAAAATATTTATTTAAAATATATTCTTAAACTCTTCCCATTCCTTGGGGTCAATTTACTCTTTTTCATTGTGTTCATGATTTTTTTCCAACTCGCCATTGAATAAAAAATATAAAAAAACCATTGCATGATAAAAAATTGATATATAGAAACTATAATTTTTTATGTTGATCCATTGAATAGTAATTGGTGGATCAATTAACACGCTAAATGATTGGGTACATTAACTTATGGTTGACTCTTTGAAAATTTGTTCCTTCCAGAGTGTGTTTTTGATTTTTTTCATTATTCATATTATTGTTCATAAATTAAGATCATTGTGTGCACATATCCTTGTGATTTTTTTAATCCAGTTCCCCTACCTTTTTATTTCATATTGGGGAAATAATTTAATTATTTTCTTCACTCATTGTTTACATATTTTCTCTTGGTTCCAGATATTGATTAAAACCGAAAAAGGTTAGTGTAAATATTAAATAGTAATATCCATCATAAAAAAATCTGATAATGAAAAAAATTATTATGATGTTTTAAATTAGGAAACCATCAATTCAACATATAATTTGTTATGTTTAACTTGTGACACTATTGGTTCATCTTAAAACACAATTATAATAACTTCTGTCACTCAATCCTTATTAAACATTGGTTTCATTGAGTTATATCCTCATATTATTGTAAATTAAATTTATAATAATAATTGCAGCCTTCTTGGGCAGCGAAAGAGATAACCCAACTATAACATACATAAATCGTACCTCATTATACGTGAGTATCCATTACATCCCATAATAAATCACTCCCCAAGAACCTACAACTTTAATTTAGTTTTAGACTATCTAAATGAACATATTATATTACAGTGCTTATTAAACATGTCCAAAAATATTCATCACACTTGGTATCCTTATAGAAATATTAAAATTAATACTCCTATTCATAACATAGAGAATTATAATATAAGAAATATGTGAGATTAGTTTCTATATAAGGGTTAAAAGATTAGACTTATCAGTTGTGTCAATAATTGTAATTATAAATATGACAATAAAGTAATAATCATAATAGTATATGTTTACATGGGAAAATTATCGAAATATAATTTAAAAAGGTGTAAGAAAATATCATGGATCACAAATAATTGGAATACCAAAAGAGTGTCTAATTATAATTCACCAACTATGATACATGGATATATAACCTATTAAGTTTGCAAAAATATAAGAATATAAAATACGAGCTTATGTTTGGGTTAACCAGTAATGCTTTTATATCGTAGTAATATTGGATAACCACCTTTGTCTTATAATATAGTAGACTCTACTATCCACCGATGTCCCATAACATAACATCTATAAATATATACCAAGTACATTGGAGGGATATATGAGAGCTACTATTAATATAATAATAAGACACACATATGTGTTCCAAATTAGTATGACCACATTCATATTTCAAGCATAGTATCAATTTTCAGTGAGATAAATATAGGTTTAATAATAATTTCCTAAAATCATAAATAAATCATTTCATGAATTTAAGGGGATGATTACATTAAAATATATCCCAATGGAAATATTAAAAACAATAAATTATATTTACATAGATGAAAAACACTTTATAAAATCTTTAAGAAATTATTTTAAAAATAAGATATAAAAAATAAACAACCTTTAAATTTTTATAATATTTATTTTCAATGATGTAACTTTTTAATTATAAGTTTCAGAAAAATAATAGGTAGATAAATAAAAATTAATAAAAAGAACCATATGATCATGGAAAAAATATTTTTTTAAGAAAAATGATAAATGGTGGAGGGAAGGAAGCATAAGAAAAATGTCAATGAAGCATGTTAAAAGATTCCTTTCATAATTTTGAAAAAATAAAGTCAAATTCGTTGTAAAATTAATTTAAATAATCAAATAATTACGGTAAAAGACTATAAAAAATTTCATGAATATATTATTTTGATTTTTTTAATTAATATTTTTCTAATTTACATGATTATTTATTTAAAAAAATATTTTATTTAATAAATTTGTTGGTTCATAATATTTTAAATTATTCTTGGGAAAATGAAATAAAAAAATTTATATTTTTAAAATAAGATTTTATTTAGAATTTGTTTTCTAGTTAATGTAAATACTTGAATTTTGATAAAGTATTATAGGAGGAATGAGATGAAAAAAATCATCCATCATAAGGGTCGAACCTCAACCAGTTGTATACCACATGGCCATCATAATGGGTAGCTAGAAAATCACATAGGAAGGCTTGAAAAGGAATGAATAGAGGGAGAAATAGTCAAGAGAGAGTATTCATGAGTAGACACATGCCTAGTAGAATCATTAGTGGATAGAATATCATGAATAATCCAACACGGTAGGCAGATAGAGGTCAACCCACTTCACTCAAACTTGTTCTGAGCTATGAAAATTTCATAATCTAACATTATTAATCCCCTGATTGAGTGAAAATTCAATGTGGGATTAAACCAATATCAGTCACTATTCATTATTATTAAAAATAATTACACTTCACATCTCTCGCACATCACCATCCTCAGAAAAACTCACTCCTACCATAGCTCACAGTCTACCCATCCCTACCTCCTACAATCCTCAGAAAAAACCATAAGAATCACAAAAAATAGTGGTATCACAGAAAAATGTCTTATCTAATATCAAGATCACCATGAAACACAACTGGATCTCGACAAAACCCTCTTGATGATTAATGTTCACCATAAATGGTGATGGAAGTTCGATCTGACCACTCTAAGGCTAAATGATGAAAATGGATTGAAGCGACATACATAATGATGTAGAGAGAGTTTCCATTGTTGAAATGGATTTTGTGAAGATGTAACACCCACTAAGATTCCCTATAATTTGTATTATTGTATGTGGTCATGTTCTATAAGCCTTAAGTGAGAAAAATATTAGGAAGATATGAGTAAAATGATTCAAGTTTTTATGCTACAATTTAGAATAATTAAATTCATTAATGAGAAGGGGAGTTGGAAAGAGAAATTTTTCAACATTAACATCATTTTAGTTCATATATATAAATGTGGAATATATGTGATGTTGAAATTGGTAATGGTGATTGTGTTATAGAATATTGGAGGGTTTTAGATGCATGTATGAAGAAAAATGAAATGAATACTGATACATCATTGTAGGGAATGTCCTCACTCATTGTTAGAATCTAAACCTTAAATGAATCTGTATAAGATTTAGACTATGTCATGGTCACTTCAAAAGATGAAGTAACGTATAAAATACTGCAAATATCCACTAAAATACTAAATGGTTTTCTCTAATTTAATGTTTTCAACCCTGTTCAGAAATAATCTATCCACATGAATTTCTTAGTGGATTAAACTCAAATAGGAGTATTATCATATGTGATAATTAACTATGAATTAAAATAATTTAAATGAATAAAAAATAAGAAGATAATGGGATTTATAATAGTATTAAATTACAAAAAATATGAGGATTCATCTAATCTACCTAGATATCTCTTAGAGGACCAATACTAGACACTAAACACTATTTAGAGTTATACTACTTCTCATGGATACTATTGTGATTTTGATTAGGTTTTTCATTTTTTTACCCTTATTAATGACATGATGGGATTGTATCCTATGTGTTGATAATAATAATGATATGGGTGTGTATTAGTGAAGTACCCTTTTAAATATTAGTTCATCATCATGTTTTTTTATTTAATTGTAAGTCTGAAATCCCTAATCATTCATATTATAAGGTCATAGTCTCTTAGAAAAGGATTCAATTCTGAAATTCATCAACTATATATTTGGAATTAAACATGATTGTTGTTTGATTTTGGATGGTTATATTTAAACATCATATCAAGATCCTAATCCATTAATAGATCCAACTATTTGACCCTAATAAACTTGAAATTATTGTTTTAGAGAGGGTGTATAATGAAAAAGGAGTTTTTAACTCAATTATAACAACTAAATGGAAAAAAATATTTATACTTTACTAAAACAAAAAATATCATTTATTATTATTGAAACATATTCTCAAATTTTTATTTTTTGACTTTATTCTTCATTTCTTTCCATTCTCATTCACACTAAATGTTTCCAAAATATTGTATAAAATCATCACATGGGTTCAACACTCAGGCATACCTTTTACTGTGTTTGTATAGTTAGTATTAGTTTATTTTGAGTATTTTAAAAATTTATAGATTTTTTACCACATTGGAATTGAATACACCATTTGAGAAGTTTGATGTTCATCCATAAAACCAGAAAAAAACATGGATATGGAAATAAATAATCTTGATTGAAAAGAAGAGATATTGTTGGCTATACTTACAAGAGTCATTCTAGGTGGATTATAAAACAATTATAAGGGAAATGGTAAGAACACATGTAAACCAAAAATTTATTAAAGAAAAAATTGAATGGTTTTTGGAGATAAATAACATATAATTTACACCAATGGAAATTTAGACATTAACAATCTCAATTTCAATGTTATATTGGAAAAGGACCCATTACATTTTCTCTTAACTCCCACGAAATCATTTTAACATCCTATATAATAAATATAAACATCTTAATAAATGTTCTCATAATATTATTTAAATTTATCACCCTTTATACTATTTTATTATAATAATTTATTATATATATATATATATATTAGTTAGTTATTATCTATTTTCATTATTAGATTTTAGTAAATTTTATTATTTTGTACCAGTTTCATATTTGTGATATTGATCCACAATATTTGATAAAAAGTTCATATTTACCATATTACATAAGGTAGTTGAAATATTACATTTAAATTATTGATTTTTACTCAAGATTATTTGATGGATGGCATAGGTATATTTCATGAGAATGGAATTTGTGACATGCATGTTTCGATAAATTTACTAAAAAAAGAGTTACTTTATAATAAAAAATCAATTTTATGGAACACTTTTTAAAAGATTATCATAACATAAATTAATATTAAATATTACCTACATTAGTTTATTTATACTCATTCATGTAATATTTGTAGAGGATAATATAGTATCTTTCATGTAGGTTTTTGAACAAACCAAACAAGAACATGTTATACTAATGAGAATTCTAGAATATTGAGTCATATTATAGTAACATTATTATTATAGAATAATAATTTTGTTAGTTGAACATAGTTAGAGTTGTTAATGGGACTTATAAAGAGCATAAATGACTATGTAATAGAAATATGCGATGAAGAACTAGATCTATGATTTTATGAATTTGGCCTTCTCTAAATTCCCTCCATCATAATATAGAATATTTTCGTCATTAGGACTAGAAGCTACTAGACACATGAAATTATAAAAGGGGATGTATTTTGGGAAGATATTAAATAGAAATTTTTTGAAAATTTTGGTTTGATGTTGGCTGATGTGGGGTCCTTTTATAGCCAAGATTGAGTGGAATTTATACAAATAATCATTTCTTAATGTGTAAATAATGTCCATTTAAAAGGAATGTTGATAAAAAGAGAAAAATACAGGGATATGAATCATGATCCCCCCCATAAAAACAATTTATAAATAACGGTACATTTTTAGCCATTTACCAATAAATTTAACCCACTTTTAACACATCTTTCCCTTACCTTGATTACTCAATTTTTATCGTGATATCTTATTTTTGTCTTGAAAATAAAATTGATGCTATTACCTAATTTCAATTCCATAAATCTATGATATCAATTATACTAGCCTCAGTTTCAATATTTTATTAAAATTACATTTAAATAAAACCATAAAAACACATAGAATAAATTTTTTGGAAAATATTTGTTAATAATAAAGTGAATTTATTCATATTTCTTAACAATTGAAAATCATTAAATGAAAATTAATTTATTAGTTATATATATATATATAAATAAAATTCTTTTATTTCATAATCTTTATATTATAAATTTAAATTATAAAAAACATATAATATAGTATTCTTTTTTAAATAAAACATTTTTCATTAACTATGAATCATTATATGTTTATTATTTATAAATAATTAATTATTTATTAGATTTTATTTACTTATTTTTGTAGTAATCCATTTCTATTTTTCAATATATATTTTCTAAATGAGTATTTTAATATGAGTAATTACATTAGAAACATTTATAAATGTTACTAATGAAAAAAAGTACTAATAAATGTAATTTATTTTGTGTTCTTACGAGTGTTTTATATAATATTTTTTAAATTATAATCATGTTGTTTTTTGGTTGTGTTTATAAATTTTTGATTCATATATAAGAAATTTTTTAAGTAAAATTATTGGATTATACCACATTGAAGATAAATAAGATATGATAGAGTTTTTGTTTATATTTTCACTTACATATTTATTTTCAATGACATTACATGAATTTGATATGTATTGTTAATGCATAATGGTTCATATTTTTACTTATTTTATTCATGTTTATATTCTTTTTTTATTTAAAAATATAAAATCCTTTAATAAATATGTGATGATATTCCATTATTGATAGTTAAAAACCCATCAAATCTTAATGGTGGTGTATGTTGGTCAATCATAATATTCTTGTATGTTCATTTGGAGTCCCATTTGGGGAGGGATAATTATATAATGGTTTTAGAGAGATTTTTTTAAGAAGGGGTCTAGAGTTGAAATCATAGAAGATTACTTGAAAGGTTGTGAAGTTGTATTACTTGAACATATTGTGTAAAGGTCAATTGAAAAAACATGTTGATATTGAAGGTCCCACACGATGTATGTGAGGAGAATTTGATCAATGGATCAATAGTGAGGGAATATTATATTGATTTCAATGTATCTTGATAGTTGTAGATTCATGTGTCATGTAGTTTCAAATAATTTTTATTGTATGGGGGGATTTTTGGAGGGATGTCTTATGTGGGGTTGAATAGATTTATGGAATTATGGATAATTCTTATTATATATCCTTGGATATGGGATGTTTTTCTATTTATACTAATTATAGTTATATGATATCTTCATGAATTTCAACAAGGAGAGGTGCATCAAACACCTTAGGTTATACACCATAAGGTGGACATAGTGGATGAGTAGGGTTGGAAGGAAACCATGAGTGATCATAGAAATGGAAATTTACCAAATTATGAGGGGAATGTAATTAGTTATGTGACTATTAATTGAATAGAAATGTTCGAGATACCTTTTTTTCTTATAAAATGTAAATTAGAACTGTGTTTCTTTAACAACGATTGTATCATGTGGTTCAACATATTAGTTTTATATTTTATTATTAGGGAAAATTAATGTGTCTATGATAGGATGATAAGGTTTTTAGGGTTTTTTTAGAAAAGAGTTTGAATTAAAGACTATATTTTTAAAGTAATAGTTGAATAAATAAGTTATAAGTCTGTTATGTTTTTTTAATGAATTTGGTGTTAGGTTTATGGTGTTTATGAGTCTTTATCCTAATTTTATTTCTAATTAAATTATGAGATATCTCCATTTTAGGGAGATTTTAGGACTTAATCCAATGGGAGTTAGGAATATTTTATCAAATTTCTTTATGAAAATATTAGATAAGACTAATATATTAAATAATTTATTTACCAGGATGATATATTTAATTTTCATTTATCACTAGGTCATTTAGTATACATGTTTTAATGATACTCAGTCAATATAAAAAAAGATCATTGGGTAAAGATATATAATTTACAGAAGACACATGGGTTAAAAAATTTATCTCTATACACATGGTTTCAAGATAGATAAAATAAATTCTGCTCTCTTTAAAACAATATTGTTTTAATAGAGACTATAAAAATCTAATTTAGTATCCTAAACCATAATAGGTTTATCAATACTCTAATATAAATATTATAGATATAAAAAAACCAATAGATGCATTGCCAAATTTTATATATGGTATATAAATTACTTTTTATGGGAACAAGAACGTATAATTAGAAACTAATAAAGATCTATGACCAATGGTAATATATGTATCCATATGTCACAAGTAGAAAGAATATTATATTTATTTTTCATTGAAACATCTTGATATATTTATTTGATGTTAATAATAAAATTCTTTTTTAGATCCTCAACAATTTTCAATCATTGGGATTTAATAACTGACCATAAAAACTATAAATAAGTTTCAAGGAGAACTCATTTATCTCATGAAATTAAAGTGGAAGATAATATGGCTAATTTGATCCCTCCAAAACTAAAATTTTTCTATGAATCTATTGGTTTGTATATATCTATAAAATTTGGAATAGAGGACTGGTAAACATATTATGGTTTAGGATACAGAATTAGAATTTTATATTCTCTATTACAACTATATTTTTTTTAAGAGAGTGTAATTTATTTTATCTAGTTTGAGACCATGTGTATAGAGAGAGATTTTTTAACCCACTTGTCTTATGTAAATTTTATATCTTCACCTAATGAAATTTTATTTTTTATATTGACTGAGTATCAATCAAACATGTATACTAATTCATATTCACAATGATTGAATCAATGTACAAGGGTTAAAATAAATTTAGTTCTCTTATATAAGGAAATGGTTTAATAAATCATTTCTACTATGTTTCATAAGATAAAAATATTATATTTATATATATATATATATTCCCTTTTTCTAGGGGTCTATATGATTTCATAGTTTTTACTTAGTTGCCTCAATACTATAGATAGGGAGAAAACAATTATCCATTACATCATTATAATGGATAATGGGAGAATCATAAAAATACATATGATAAGTGACCTATGTTGTTTATTCCAGCTGTAGAAACTATATTTATTATTTATAATAACCATCTGTAATTTATTAGGATTTTCAAGAGTCAAATGTGGATATTTCACTATAATGCATAATAATTTTTCCATCAATATAGTTTTTCAGGCATTGATCATATGAAGATGGAAATTATATATATTAGTGAATCCTTGGCCATCATATAATGGAATTGAAAGTATTATATTGAATAATGAATATAAATTTAGAATTAAAAACAAATTCCTTGAATAATGTTTTTATTTTTATCATTCCCAGCGTTTTCTACTCACTCTTTTTATAGAATTATATTTTTATATAAGAGGAATCCAAGTAATCGTAGTTGTAAAATAAAATTTAATGGTTCTAGGAAGGAATGAGGTTGATCTCTAAGCCATTTAACACCACATCTCATTGTATTTTAGGATAAATAAGATTTAAAGACACAAAAGGGTTAGATATGTACCAGTATGGCAATTTACTGATGTAGATCATTTAATGAAATAACTGAATGAAATTTTATGGATATAGAACCATATGATTCATTTTCATAAAAAACATCAATTTTTAAATTTCTAGTTTTTTCAAAGTAATTAATGAGAGACTATCTCTTGAAGAAAGGATGATTTAGATAATGAGTTGGTATTGGATCACTCTATATTATAAAACATCAAGGGGTGGAGGGAAAAGTGATTATTTAGGGTTTTATTTTCATTTCCTCTACTATTATTTATATTTTTATCGATATTATTACTTAAAATTCATTTATCTCAAATTTTTATGTTTTGAATTATGAATTATAGTAAAAAGAGCTTCATAGTGGGCTATAGTTTATGACTTGATTGGGTGGTTGGACTAGGTTATTTAATGTTTTTAATTATGATATAGTTGTAAGGGAGAGTGTAATCCCTATTGAAGATTGTATTATAATGTTTAGAACTTTAAAATGTCATACATAGGTTGGATTATTGATTATGTTTAAAATATTTTATTTGTTGGTTTCGGTATACGGTGATTTTCACTAACACTAATGAAGAACATGCAGTGTTTATAGGAGAAGATTTTATTAATTATACCAGAGATGAATTATAACATAATAAATTAAATATCAATATAAAATATAGATACACTATGAATATAATGTAAAGAAATATTTGTTTCCTCTCATTGTGACCTATTATATTGATGTATTCCCAAAATAGGTTACATGTGACTTTATTTTTAATATAGTTGTTAGGGTGGGATGATGCGAAATGTATAGAACTAGGATATAAAAAAATTTATAAATATTTATTCCATTATTAAAATTCACCCTTCTTTGTTATCTTTATAAAGGGTATAAAATTCTTAAGAGTTTCACAATGAAATTCTTGATTTAAATGAGATGGACATAGAGTACTATAAATTCTTAATGATTTTGAGGAGGTAAAATTTCAACTATCATATAATATTTATTTGAATTAAAATCAATAACATAACGATATACCTTGAATCCATGAATTTTATAGATTTCACACTCAATGAACATTTCAATGGGTTTAACTTTATGATTCATGACTAGAGATAAGAAAATTAAAATTATTGTTTATAAAAAGTAATACTTGTGATGATGTTATTTAACAAGAAAATTATTGATGTAACATTAAAAATTCATTCCAATAAGTAGTTTTAAGAATCGATTTATCTCATGTAGCAGCCAGAACTATTCACCCGATTTGGGCCTTTGGGCCACCGGTTTGTGCCTAAGGGTCTCCAGGGACTTCGGGTCATCAAAGGCCTTCGGGCCACAGGGCCTTTAGGTCACGTAGACCATGGGGTAGTCCTGTTCACACAGAACAAGCCCCAGAAGAAGATCAGAGAAACAAGAGTAGCAGCCACCAGATGTAGAGCTAACCGAATTGGAAGAATGAGAGGGTATGGTAGCCGCCATCGGGACCAGGAACCGTGTAGCTTTGTACGGGGCAATGCTAGACGATCAGCAATGCAAGGTGGGGAGCTAGGTGATCAATGACCCATAAAGCTGGGGAGGTTCAGTTCAAGTGGGCTGGGCCTACGGGTCATGTAATGGGCGTGGTATGCCTCTGGGCCTTTGGGTCATGTATTGCGGGTTTGTCGGGCCTTGTGCCTTGGGCCTACGGGTCATGTACGGGTTCCCCAACAACCCTTAAAAGAGGGATTATGCATAATAAAATAAAAAGAAGGCCTTTGGGCCATTCAGACCTAAGAGAGTTTCCACATCCTCTTTAAGAGTCATTCAAATATTATTGTATCAAAAATATCTTTATATAATGTGAAATATCGGAAAAAAATGTTTCATTAATCATAAATTCTGTGATTAGAATAGGGAAATGACTGTTTAAAAAATACAATTTGTGTCCCATTATGTAGATACAAATGAATATTTTTCATGTTCTTTTTTATTAAGTGTTACTATATTATCTAACCATTTAGGGTAATAAAAACATGAATTAGTTTTGGAGGGATAAAATTTTCCACCTTATCTTCCACTTTTGTTTCATGAGATAAATGAGTTCTCCTTGATACTTATTTATAGTTTTTCTGGTCAGTTATAAAACCCCTATGATTGAAAATTATTGAGGATCTAAACAAGAATTTTTTATTAACTTCATATAAATATATCAAAATGTTTCAATGAAAAATAAATATAATATTTTTTCTACTCGTGACTTATGGATACACAGATTACCATTGGTCATAGATCTTTATTAGTTTCTCATTTTACTTTCTTGTTCCAATAAAAATTAATGTATAAACCCTATATAAAATTTGGCTTTCCATATATTGGTTTTTATATATCTATAAAATTTGGAATAGAGGATTGATAAACCTATTATGGTTTAGGATAATGAATTATAATTTCATAGTCTCTATTAGAACAATTTTTTTTTGAAGATTGTGGAATTTATTTTATCTAGGTTGAGACCATGTTTATAGAGATATAATTTTTAACACATGTGTATTATGTAAACTGGTTATCTTCACCCAATGAAATTTTAGTTTTTATATTGACTGAGTGTCAGTCAAACATGTATACTAATTTATATTCTCAATGATTGAATCAATGTACACGGGTCAAAATAAATTTCTTTCTCTTATATAAGGAAACAGTTCAATAATTAATTTCTATTATGTTTCATAAGATAACAATATATATATATTTATATATTCCCTTTTGCAAGGGGTCTATATGATTTCACAGTTTTTACTTAGTTGCATCAATAAAATATATTAGGAGAGAACAATTATCCTTTACATCATATAATGGATAATGTGAGAAAATTGAAAATCCATATGAGAAGTGACCTATGTTGTTTATTATAGTTGTGGAAACTCTAATTATTCTTTATAATAACCATCTATAATTTATAAGGACTTTCACGAGTCAAATGGGGATATTTCACTATAATTCATTGTAATTTCCCCAACAATAGAGTATTTTAGGAATTGATCATATGAAGATGGAAATTCTATATATCAGTGAATCCCTGGACATCTTAGAATGGAATTGAAATTATTATATTGAATAATGAATATAAATTTAGAATTAAAAAAACTTCCTTGAACTAGGTTTTTAGTTTTAACATTCCCAATGTTTTCTACTCAATCTTTTCATAGACTTATATTTTTATATAGGAGGAATCCATATCAGCGTCCTTGTAAAATAAAATTTAAAGGTTTTGGGAAGGAATGAGGTTGATCTATAAACCATTTAACACCACATCTCAATGTATTTTAGCATCAATAAGATTTAAAGACACATAAAAGGGTTAGATATATACGAGTATGGTTATTTCTTAATGTAGATCATTAAAGGAAATAATTGAATGAAATTTTATAGATCTAGAACCATAAGATTCATTTTCATAGAGAAACATATATTTTTAATTTTTTTGGTTTTTCAATGTAATTAATGAGAGACTATCTCAGTTTATAGAAATGAATTAGGGAATCCAAAATCCAATGTCAGGCTAAATAAACCGAAAATAATTCAACACATCATATGGCTTAGCCATGGGCTTGTGTTTTCCCCTATGCTTCCTCAAAAACGTGTGGTGTGGAAGATATCAATATATGGGATGGTGACCTCCATGTGTGTAAATCTAAGAGAATGTTTTTCAAAAATTTATTGATCTAAACATAATTAAATATAATTCATGACATTCTAAATGTTTTCTGATCACATACACATTTACTAGTTTAATAAGGGCATTGTGAGCATCAAATGGTCGCCAATTAGACTGATTCTCTTTTTTGGTTTAGTATATTATGTTATTCATAATTTTGATAACATGAATTATGTAATTAATGAAAACTCCATAGATATTTTCTAGGCCTCGGGTATGTCTTCATCTAACATAGAGGCTCTTATAGCTTCCCAAACATGTACTCCTAGATCTATTGGTAAAACATTCCTTAAAAAATAATTTTACACAAATTGATACAAACCAATAAAAATATTATGTCGTTTCCCTATGATAACAATTGTAATTCATAAATAATCTAAAAATCTCTTGAATAAAAGTTTTTTTTTCTTTTTGGATTTTATACATCAATGATTTGTTTTATGATACATGTGATCATTATTCTAGAAATAAACTACATTAAATACCCATTTAGACTACTCATTGGTCACGACCATCTTCATAACATGGGTAATGGAAAAAATAAAGGGGTTAACTTAGACACTCATTAAGGGGGGAAATCATCAACATTTCATTAAGTGATATATCATTATCAAATGAGAAAACATGAAATTGGAATAAATATCAGATTAAAAAATTGAATAATATATTTTTATGTAAGTCATGATTGAAAGACTTGTGACCTCAAATGAACAAACACATACCATAGAAAAAGAGTAAGAAAACATGATATAGTAAACATGATCTATGGTTCATGATCATCTATATATAAAATAATGATAATGAAAAAAATAATAAGGAAATATGGAATAAACATAATCATAGGAAATAATTACAATACTATGATACATTACATTGTTTTTTATACATTATTTATTGTGACCCATAGTGAATCAATAATCCGAACTAGTAGTACATTATTGATTTTATTATCCCCACTCTCTGTCCTTTGTTATCGTGATTATTGTAACTTGATGTATTATATTAACACAAGTATCACAACTCGTGTTTCATTATTGACTCATGCATTGAAACTTCCAGTTCATTTTTAACTCAATTATAAAAATGTGCATCCCATTTTTGTTAAATAATATATAAAATCATAACCAATGAATTGAAGGGAGATAATAGACCCCACACGACATTATATAATTGGTATGACCAAAATTGACCTTAATAATGTAATTTATTAATACCCAAAATCTAGTCTCCCAAAAAGTCTATTTCATAAGAACATTTTGTGGGTGGTTCATAAAAAATAACTTCCAAATAAATATATCCTTCATTGTAAGATAATATAATACTATAAAAGTTATAAAATAGTTTTTAGAGAACAATTTTTAACATTGGTGAAATTAATGAGGTCATGTGTCATCTGGAAAAGTCATTTTCAAAAAGGGCACTATTAAAAAATTGAAATTAAGGTATTTTTGAAATTAAATATTTTGAATAAAATATTTTGAAATAAATTTTAATAATTAATCCATGAAAAATACCTAAAGTATTGAAAAATATGAGTTGAAAATATTTTTAATACTCATACTTTCAAAAATAATTTTCAATAATAGATATTTAAAACACAAAAAGGTTTTCAAAAAAGGATAAATAGATTCTTTTAAAGATTCATGATTATATATATAATATTAAATAATATATATTTTAAAATAAATAATGTTATTATAATAGAAATTTTGGGTGGAAGGTAAAAAAATTTATTTTCCAAGGAAGGAATGTTTTAATATTTTAAAAAACTTTTTAGAAAATTGATATTGTAAAAATAGGCAGTAAAAGGTTTCATTAAAAAATTAAAATAGAAAATATTAAGATCAAATTATTATAAAAATATTTATATTTCAAAATAATAATGAAAAATATTTTTGGGAATAACAAACATGCGAATGTAGAGAAAAATTTATTTAAAGGAGATGCAAATTTTTTCTTCAAAATGTTGCAATTTTATAAGAAATAAATTCATTATGGAAAACTATTTGAGCTATAAACATAATTTAACTTGGGAAAAAAATAAATTTCCATAAAACAAAATATTAGGGTGTAAGAAACTAGTCTTAGAAGAAATAGGTTTAAGAAGATTCATTTTAAATCAATGAAGGGAGTTAAGTTATCAAAAACCCTTATAGCTTTTGTATCTCTTGAATCAAAATCCATGTTTGGAAATGAATTTTAATGATATTAAATGAATTTTATTTTATTGAATTAGGAAAAATAAAATTGTTTGGTTTTAATGACAACATATATAATATATCATGGTTCATAATAAGAAATATCTCTCAAGAATTAAATTCCCACAAATAACCCCATACAGTAATTGTAACATAAGAATAACAAAACATAAAAGGGATAAAATGATATGGAAATTAAAATATCATCTAATAAAATTTATTAATTAAACTTAATGATAATGGTTAATTTTATAAATCATATAAAATAAATTATGGTGTGATATATCAAACATGCCTTATAGATTTGAAAATGATAAAATGAATCCCACACGTTAATTCCCGACATCCACTAAATAAAAATTATTATATTTTTTAATAATATAAAAATCATAATCACATATTTAATAAACCTATTAATATATATAAACTTTTATAAACATTATTTATAATTATTCTCTACATGTATATTTTTTAGTAACCATCTATATTCAATATTGGGTGTGAGTAATCTGTATCTTTTTGAACTATTTTTATAATAACGGTGTTGTTGTTCATTATTATCCCAAATTTAATCAATAAAAAAAATCAAAAAATGAACTAAAATTTATGAATTTGAATTATTTATGTTTTTTTAATTTCCTTCAATTTTAGTTTTGCTTATGATTTTTAAAATGAAATTGGTGATGAGCACATTTCAATAGTTTTAGTGATGGGATGTTTGAATATAAATTACTGAGTATAATATTAATGTTAACATTATGAAAAAAATAAGATAATTATTTAATTATTTTTAAGTTATATAATAAATAAATATGTTCTTATATTCATCCATGATATTATTATTTAGAAATGTTGAAGTAGGTGGTTAGACCGACCCAAATATGAGCATAAAATATTTAGTGGATGAGTATTTTTATAAAAAAGGTTTATTTAGAAATATTATAATATCTATATAACCATAATTATATTATTTGTTTATTATTAATTTTTTGAATCATATTTGAATATATTTTAATAAATAATAAATAAAAAAATATGAAAAAAGAGAGATTAACTTTTTGGAGGCGGTAGTCCGCACATGCAAAAATGAAATTTTTCCTTTCATTAATGGAAAAGGGAAGAGGTGGTTAATTGTAATTACATCATCATAATAATATTATTTATTGAAACAATATTATTTCATTATATATTAATTAGAAAATTATAATTTGGAATATAAGATAGAAAATAAAAGAAGTTAGCTAAAATTTAGGACTCACACTGAGGTTATGTGTTTTCCATAAAAAGACTCATTGGAAATGGAGGGTTCATGAAAATTCATTGGAATAGAAGATAAATTAAGATACATATTTTAACACCCTATTATTTCATTTTACTTTATCTCTTTCATGTAAGTCAATAGCTTGTGCCACACGCAACAACGAGTTCGAGTGCACCATGACTTACCAAACATGCCATTCAAAAATCATTTATGAATATTAGTAAATGAATTTTTAATTTTATATAATCCATATAATTTTAACATCAATATTTTTAAATAATAAAAGAACAAATTCAATTTTTCAGATAAAAGAATCATTTTTTCAAAATATGTAATTTTACCGTCATTTAATGGTGAATCATTTTTCAATCCAATAATGGATACTTTTATATATTCAATTGGACAAAATATATTTCTTATTTATAATCATGACATAGAACATTAGTTTGGATAAATATTTGGTGTTTTTCTGACAACACTCATCTTTTGATGAATAGTGAAAAATACTAATTTTTAATTGAAAACAATTTTTTTAATCGAAATAATTTAAAGTGTTAAATTATGTATTTTATTGGTTTTAAAATATAATTACATTATATTTTCACCATTTAATCCAATTTTGGTCATTGGAAGTAATTTCACTTTTTAATTAGGCATAAACACATGTCAATCTTTTGATAGTTTTTATTTCTTAAAAACCAACTTTCTGTGTTTGGCAACGGGAAATAATTTTATATTAATTATTGAAACATATATGTTTTAAAATTGTTTAAATAGACAATATTTTGGAATTTAGAATATCAAAATTATCTTTGGGTGAATTTATGGAATTCTTCTAAAGACATTCAACTCTTGATGAATACTGAAAAACATTGCGTTGTAGATAAAAACCGATTTTTTCGTTTAAATAATTATTTTTAATTAAAAATTTATCTTATTGAAAAATAGATAAATATACATATATAAGTTCAATTTAATTCAATGGTGTCATTTTATAATAAGATTGCACGTATAAATTTTATTTAATCTTTTTAACGTCTTTCACCCACATTCTATGAAAATTTTCAAATTAGCATAAAATGTAATTTTAATGCTTCAGTGAATTGAATTTGAAAAATTCAAGAGATAAAGATGACATTGCTATGTAAAATTTGGTTTAATAGGGGGAAAATAATTTTTGGAGAATAGTAACTTTTGAATATTATTTACCACAGTTAAAAGAAAATAGGGTAATTAAATGGAAAAATGATATTATAATAACATTAACACATGTCATAATTCTAATGCATTAGTTTTTTTCTACCAAAATCAAACTTTGGGAAAAAATACGATCCTTTTTTTTCATGGTTATTAGATTAAGACATTTATTATATTTTCATTAATGAAGTGTTAAATGTGTTAAATTGAAAGTTTATTAACTAAAACATTTTTAATATAGAGTTTTACACTAGATAAATTCGAATATAAATATTCATTAGAAATCCAAAAAGATTTAATACATAATGGTATTTTATTTATAAATTCTTGAGATTAATTAATTTAATTTATTTATTACCTAATGATAATGCAGTAATTACATTATTAATAAAGGATTAAAATAGAGGATATTATAAATATCAAACTAAATTTAAGTTGAGAATTTTGATGCCATACACAATTTTTAAAGGTTAATATGATATGTTAGAGTTTATTTAAAAAAATTTCGATGTAATCAACTTTTTTTTACTATCACAAAAACCAAATACTAAATTCTGTGAAAATTGACATAAATGAGTTTTTAAAACAAATACTATTTTATTATATTATATAACTATCCTAAAAATCAATGGTTTGGAAAAAAGACTTATATAATGATATATATGTCATTAAATAACCACTTTATGTTCTCTTGTAATTTTATAGCAAGATTATTAACTATATAGCGTAAGAATACAAGAAGGTATGGTAAGAGTTAAACTATTTAAGTAAGGGTTAAATGTAAAATATAAGGTTAATATGGTGACCTAAACTTTTATAAAACCCATTTTGAGAGTTTTTAGATCAATACCCACCTTAGACTCGATATAAATTCATTTGGGGCCATTATAAACTGAAAATTATTTTATTATAAAAAAAATTTCAAACTTTTCTTAAAGTGCATGTCACCCCTCTTATAAATGGGTATTCACCTTATCTTAAATTCAAACCTCCAAGTACATATGTCTCAGCCAAACTATAATCAAATAATCTCTAAAAAACCCTTACATCAACCAAGAGGCCTTATTTGATATGAAATCCAAACTAAAAATCCCATTTGTTCAAATCAAAAGGAAGCACCCGGAGAAAAAGGTAATTTTTTTCGTCACGTCTTTAAAAGTTATTTTCTTCTTCCACTTCCTCTTTCTTTGTTGTCTCCTTACCAAAATAATAAATCCAGTACCCTCTACACACTGTGATTTTATTATAAATATGGCAAAACCATATTCATTACTCTATCCATCCTATGATTGACAAAGTCATCATACATGTGTACGTAAGACTTACCCTCTCCACTTTAGGGTATAGTTTGTTATTCAACACTTCATTATTTGTATGGGTATAATAACAAGTATAATAGATGTATATAATAAATAAAAAATTTTAATTATTCGATATATATAATATACCATCAAATTACATAATATTTCCCCATCAATAGAATGATATCGTCGCTTGTGCGTACGTACGGCTTACCGTCTCCATGACGTGACAAGATTCATTTTACAAGTTCACCATTCAAAGATGATTATAAAAATATATATTACTAATAAGTATGTAATATATGACATAATAATTCTAATGGATATATATATATACATATATCTCATTCACTTACATTTGTTCTATACGATATGAAAATAGAAATAGAGTTTATGCGTACGTATGGCCTACTGTCTCCATAAATGGTGTTTTCCATTTCATATATATATTATAAATATTTATATTATTAATATACAAGATACATAATTAATGTATTATATTATAGAAGCAATTAAATCATGATATAAGTGATACGATCAAGAATAACCAGTTAAAACACGTACGATGAAGAAAGCGATTATTAACCGAAGTGTTATTTAACATGGAAATTATTATTAAATGGGTAGTATAAATCAATAAATTAATCAAGTATGATATCATAAATATGAATATGATTTTGGTATAATTTAATAACATACTATGGAAATTTTATAGGAGGTTAAATGTACCCTCGACAAAAGGAAAGTACAAGGTAAGGGTTAATTCCTCAGCCTCTTTATTATATAAGATTGTTTATGTGTAAGTATCTACTAGGAAATAATTATCATCCCTGTCTAGGTGTCACAAAAATGTTTTAAAAAAGTTAAATTTTATGGTTTTATGGACGTAACACTTTTACTATATCGTCATTTTAAATGTTTTAAAAATTATGTTTTCTAAAAAAATTTCATTCATGTCCATTTTTTTCGAAATGAATTTAAGGATTAATTTATGTGGACAAGATTGTTTTAAAGTGTTAATTTAGTTCAAAAGTTCCAAATTGGTATGGGACAATTTTATTCAAAAATATCTTTTAAATGACTTCCTTTATAAATTGTGTGACTTTTAAATGATTTCCCAAAAAAAAGAATATTTCTCTCAAAGAGTTTTAATAATCATTTTCAATAATGTAAGTATCCCGTACTAATATTATTCATGATTGAGGTTTATTTATTATAATAAAATGTTATATATTTTATTGAATTATTTATGATATGTTGGATTATATATGTTTTGTATTAATACCATTCATGGTTTACGGTTAATGTATTGACATTTTGTATGCTAGTTTTAATACTATTGTACATGTTATGTTTCACCCTTTTCATATGGGGAATGAATTAGACTTATCATGTGATGGGAAAGAGTTGTTATACCCCCCCCCCCCCGATACATCGGTATGTCTCATGTGACAAATTAGTGTCTAGGAACAAGGCCTTGAATATTTTTTGTAGTCTTCACACGAGGCCTTGAGTGTGTGGTTATGAAGTCCAACATTATGCATTCTCTTGTTATTAAATTAATTATTACATGTGATTATTTGAATAGTAGAATATCCATGTGAATGTTTATATGGTAAATTTTGATTTTATTTTTCCATATTATGTTCATGTTTATGTTTAAAAGTCCCTTGTTTTTATTACACATCTTTCCTTATAAGTTTATAGCTTCTGTTAAACTATTTAATCTTACTAAGCATCTGAGCTCACCACTTTCTTATGTTTTGTATTCCAAGGATTCCAAGAAGTTTATTATGATTGGTAGTCATGGATAAGACCGGGGAATAATTTCATTCTAAAAGGATTATTTATGCTTTTTTATGTTTTAATGTGTAATGTTACATTCATATAGGTAATCTATTTTCACAAACTGCTAAACTGAATGGTACTTCGGGACATGATTTTTGTAATCATGCCAATGCATTAAAATAATGCACCATCTCTGGGTAACTGGGGTTGGGGAATTAAAGTTGCTATCAGAGGAAGTTTATCAGAAACCTTGGAAATATAATTAGAAAACATAGATTAGGGATCATAACTCTAAGATAGACTATGAGGATTAGTATATAATAACCCCCCTAGAATTTTGGTAATGATCATGGATAACGTAGGATTAAACTTAAGAGGTTATATATTGAAAGAAACTTACCATGATTATGGGTTTTGTTTATTGATATGTGTTTCTCACCCTGTGCTTTCTGGTCGTAGTTAATGGTGGAAATTAGAAGGAATTGGATTAATATTGAGTTGGTTGAAAAATCAGGTTATTTTGAGCAACAAAATTGGATAATGACTGAACACAAACAAATTGTGATTATTAAAAATCAGTAATCAATATATATGGTAAACAATGTGATATTTTATGACAATACTAACAAATTACATAAGAAAAATATGAACGTTTATAAATGTTCAAATTTTAAAAATCATAGAGGATAGAAGACTCAGATTTCTATTTGTCAAGAGGATGGAAAGAAGAACTTTGAGGAATATCTCAAATAGAGGTAAAGATGTTATCTTGGTGGGACAAATGGTCATAGAGTGGCCAATTTTTATTGAGTCCAATGTATCATCTGTTGATATCAGTGTAATTACCCAACACAATGCTCAGACATAAGAGTCTACCTCTATACCAAGGAAGGACCTATTCCTTACCAACCATTAAATTTTAAGGACTGAAGTATTAATGTAATTTGATCTAATAATTATGAATAACTGAATTATATAAGAATTATTCAGTTTATGTTTTTCTCTAAGGATTTTTAAGTATGCGTTGAGTATTTATAATGGAAAAGAAAATTGATTTATGGGTATGAATTTTATTTCCAATGTACAATGCTTCAACTATAAGGACATGGGACACTATGTGATTCAATGTCTCAATCAGAAAAGGGATATACCCCAAAATCTACTATTAGATCACAATCAAGATTATGATTCTACTACAAATGAAGAGGAATGATTAACATGATTTTGTTGGGATTTAAGAATTATGTCATTTTAGTATTGTATCAATGATGTACTGATTATATGAATTATGTAAATAAATAATTATTTTTCTGAATTTCGATTTCATTAAAGATTTGAGATTGTGTGGTACAAAGAAAAGTGACTCAATATCTAGTTAATACTTTTGGAAAATATATGGTTGAGAAAAAGATAAACACTAATATGGTCTTGATACTGAGGTATTGATATTGGAATAAGAGATAATTGAGTTGGATTAATTATATTTGATATTATTTACTACCTTAGAACTAATTAATGGTTTTTTTATTCTATAATTGTTGGAGATTACAACATTTTTGGATTTGAGGAGTATATTCAGTATTCTATGTTTTACAGAAGGAATAAAGAAGTATATACCTATTCAAATATGGAATTATGGTAATTCATGATGTTACCTTGTTTTAATAGAATACACGACGACGTTATTCACATGTTGTTATGTGATAAAAGAGATCTTTATTATGTTACGTTTACATTCCTTATAAATTTTTAGATTTTCAGTTTGGATAAAAGAATTTTGGATAAGTCTAAAGGTTGGAATTGAGTATGATGAACACTTGATATTATGTTTGAGGTTAAAGTATGATTTATTCAATACTTTGACCTAACCTTTTGGTTTTCAGTAAAAATTTATAGGATTAAGGGAATATTTGTGGACTTTATGATTTATGTTCTTTAGGTGTAAAAATCATTCTTGATAATTTATTTCCTAATGTAAGGAATGAAGTCAAAATAGATCTAAGAACAACCAAATAATGAGATTATGATTATTACAGTTAATGAAATAAATTATGATTTCTTGAGTCCTTATCTAGATAGTAAATTAATCCATCCTCTTAAAAAAAGAGTATCTAAAAAAATGTGTTATCCTAATACCTTATGGTTTATTGAACCGATAATACTTTACATCCTTATAGATTGATGGATTTGAGTCCCTTAATTTCATATTTATTATTCAAATGTTTTTTATTGATGACCTCAATCACACCTTGTTAATATTTACATTATTTCCTCCATTTATGTGTCTATAATTTCCACCAATGTTCTCCTATTTGAAACCCTAATTTGGTGGTTACTTTTTCATTTCTGTTTCTCTCTTATTAATCCAAAAAAAATGAGCCCTATCTGCGATGTGAGTTTTCCACAAATATATATTCTATTTTCAATATTTTATTTTCAATGAAAAATTTCAAATTGGGAGGATGTAATTTATTAAAGCAGGGGAGAATTTAACACCCCGGGATTTTATAGTATGCTATCTCTTTACAGTAATTCAATAGCTTGCGCCACACACAACACTGAGTTCGAGCACACAACGACTTACCTGACTAGCCATTCAAAAAAGTTGTTATGAATAGTATTAACATAATTTTGAATTTTAAATACTCCATATAATTTTAACATCCATATTATGACATAATATAAGAACAAACTCAATTTTCAGATAAAAGATGTATTCTTTCAAAAAATTATATTTGAACGCCTTTATTGTAAAACTCTTTTTCAATCCAATATTTGAAACATTTATATATTAAATTTTACAAAATATACTTATTTTATAAAATAGGTACAAAAAATTTAGTTTGCATAATTTTTTGGAGTTTTTCTGATAACTTTCATATTTTGATGAATAGTGAAAAATACTAAATTTTAATTTAAAACAACCTTTTTAATTGAAATAATTTAAAGAGTTTAATTATAAATTTCTGTGGTTTCAAAGTATAATTAGATTATTATTTTACCATTTAATCCAATGTTGGTCATTATAAATAATTTCACTTTTTTATTAGACATAAACATTGGTCAATCTTTATGTAGTTTTTACTTCCTAAAAACCGGTTTTCTAGTTTTTGACAACAGGAATAAATTTTAAATTGATTAATGAAACGTATATGTCTTAAATTTGTATAATGTACATAATTTTTTAATTTTAAGTATAAAAAATATCTTTGGGTGAAATTTTGGTAATTTTTTTTGAAAACATTCATGTTTTGATGATCAGTGAAAAACATTACGTTGTAGATAAAAACAGAATTTTTCATTTAAATATTTATTTTTAAATAAAAATATAACTTTAATTTAAAATAGATATATAATAAATATATTTTTACAATTTAATTAATTGGAGTCATGGTATAATAATATTATACATATAAATTTTTATTGAGCTTTTTTATCGTCTTTTACCCACCTTCAAGGCACATTTGCAAATTTTCATAAAAATTAATTTTCTCTATTGTGTGAATTTAATTTCAAAAATCCAAGAGGACACAATTTACATCAGTAAGTAAAATGTAGTTCCACAGGATGAAAATAATTTTTGGTGAATAGTAACTTTTGAATTTTATTTACCACATTTAAAAGTAAATAGGGTAATTAATGGTAAAAATGATATTATAATTACCCTAACACATGTCCTAAATCAATTGGATAAGTGTTCTCGACCAAAATAAACCTCATTAAAAAAATAAGGTCCTTTTTGATCCATTTGTATTACATTAGGACAGTTATTATATTTTATTTAAAGACGTGTTAAAAGTGTTAAATTCAAATTTTCTTAAGTAGACCATTTTTAATATAGTGTTTTACGAAAGATAAATTCGACTATAAATATTAATTATACATATTAAAATATTTACTATATCATGGTATTTTATTTATAATTTTTAATGATTATATAATTATATTTATTTATGACACAATGATGATACATTAATTATATTATTAACGAAGGATTAAAATAATTGATCTAATAACTATCAAAATAAATGTAAATTGAAACTTTTGATTCCATACACATATTTTCTAGGTGAATATGACATGTTAGGGTTTATTTAAGGTATTTTTTTTCAATTTAATCCACTTGTTTAGACTTTCACAAAAACCAAATACCAAATAGTGTCAAAATTGACATAAATGAATTTTTAAAACAAATACTATTTTATTAAATTATATAATTGTCCGAAAAATGTAAAGTTTTTCCAAAGGACTTAAATAATTATATATATGTCATTAATAAACCACTTGTGGTTATAATGGCATTTTATATTATATTTATTAACCATATAGAGTTAGAATACAAGAAGACTTGGTAAGAGTTAAACTATTTAACTAAGGGTTAAATCTAAAAGATAGGGTTAATATGGTAAACTATATTTTTCTAAAACCTATTAGTTGAACGTAATTGTACCCATACCCACCTTATCGTAGAAATAAATCCATTTTTAGACATTAGAAATAGAAAATTATTTTATAATAATATAATATTTCAAGCTTTTCCTAAAGTGCATACACTTCTCTTATTAAAGGGTACTTCCCCTTCTTCTAAATTCACCCCTCCAATGACATTTGGATATGAATACCCCTACTAAAATATTCTTCCAACTACCCTAAATTCATCATAGTGTCCTTACATTGATCATAAATCCAAACTTTGGAGCCCTTTTGTTCATATCAAAAGGAAGAACCTAGAGAAGAGGTAATTATTTCATCACCTCTTTCAAAGTTCATTTCTTATTCAACTTCCTATTTCTTGGTTGTTTCTATACATAAATAATAAGTGAAGTACCCAATACATACGGTGATGTCATTATAAATATGGTAGAACCATATTCACTATTCTATCCACCCTATTAATGAAAAAGTCACCATATGTGGTTAGGTATGGCTTACCATCTCCATGTCGTGGTATAGTTTGTTATTCAACACTTCATTATTTGGATGGGTATAATAATGATTATAATTGATTTAAATAATAAATATAACATTTTAATTATTACTTATACATAATATACCATCCAATTACGTAGTATTTCATCATCAATAAGATGATATCGTCCCTCGTGCGTACGTACGACCTACCGTCTCCATAAACGGTGTTTTCCATTTCATATATCTATCTATTATAAATATTTATATTCTAAATATATATGATACATAAATAATATTTTATATTATAAAATCAATTAAACCATGATATAAGTGATATGGTCATGAATAACAAGTTAAAACACCTATGTAAAAGAAAGCAATTATTACCTGAAATTTTATTTTTATATAGAAATTATTATTAAATGGGTAGTATAAAGCCATAAATGAATTCTGTATGATATAATAAATATGAATATGGTTATGGTATAATTTAATAGCATACTATGGTAATTATACAGGAGTTTAAACATACCCTCGACCAATATAATGTAAAAAGTAAGGGTTAATTTCTCCATCTCATTATTATCCGAGATTATTTTTGTGTAAGAATATACTCGGACATATTTATCATCCAAGTCCAGGTTTCATAAAAATGCTTCAAAAAATGAATCTTTTAATGATTTATGTAAGAGACTCTTTAACTAGATCATCATTTTAAATGTTTTAAAGATTTATTTTTCTAAATATTTTTAATTAATGTCCTTGTTTTTAAAATGATTAAAATGATTAATTTACGTGGACATGATTATTTTAATGCATTAATCTCTTTCAAATGTTTCAAAGTGGTATGGGAATATTTGATACAAAAAATATATTTTAAATTACTTCCTTTATAAATTGTGCGAATTTTAAATGATTAAACAAAAAGGGAAATTTCTCTCAAAGAGTTTTATTGATCATTTTCAACTATGTACACATCTTTTAACGATATTATTAATGATTGAGATTTATTTTTTGTAAGACAATGTTCTATATTTTACTGAATATGTTATGATATGTTTGACTATTGATGTGCAGTTTTTTAACATTCATGGTTTACGGCTAAAGTATTGACATTTTTTATGCTAGTATTAATAGGAATGTTTATCTTATGTTTCACCCTTTTCATATGAGGAAAGAAATGGAATTAGTATGTGATGTGAAGGGCCCGCTATAGCCCCTCGATGCATCGGTAGGTCTCATGATACAAATTAGTGTCTTGGAATAAGTCAATGACATTGTTTTTTTGTAGTCTTGGCATGAGGACTTGACTATGTGGTTATGATGATCAACATTATGCATTCCCTCATTATGAAATTAGTTATTACATGCGATTATTCAACTAGTAAAATATCCATGTGCATGTTTATATGGTAATGGTTGATTTATCTTTTGCATATTATGTTCATGATTATGTTTAAAAGGGTGTTGTTTTTATTACACATATTTCCTTAAATGTTTATATCTTCCACAAAACTATTTACCCTTACTTAGCATCTGATCTCACCACTTTCTTATGTTTTGTTTTCCAAGGATTCCAAGAAGTGTATTATGAATGATATGCAGGGTTAATCTAGGGAAATAACTACATTCCCAAAATATTATTCATGTTTTGTTTTATGTTTGAATGTATAATGTTACATTCATGTATGTAATATATTTTCCAAGACTACTAAAGTGATTATTCCTTCAGGACTTGATTCCTTGTAATCATGCCAATGTATTAAAATAATGTACTGGTTCTAGGTAACTAGGGTTAGGGCGTTACACATGTGATTATTGGAGATTAAAATAGGTTATATTTTAATGATGAAACCCAAATTTGTGAGTTTAATTAATGGGGTGGTGATAGACTATTTTATAAGAGGGGAGAATGTCATTCTTTTTAAAATTTTGACATTATATAAAGATTGAAAATGTTTCTGATTTCAATAAGTCTCTAAAATAGAAAATAATAGATTGGATATAAATTTTTGTCTATAAATATCTGATAAAATCAAAGATAAATGTTTTTAAACATATTAGGCCTTTTACTCCTTTTGTTGACCCATTTTACCCTTTTTTTATTTTACTATGATAACTTATTTTTAACTTAGTAATTAATTTTCTTATATTTAAAAATAAAATATTCATTATAAAATAATTTAAACCCAATAATTTAAAATAATAAATCAATTTTATCTAATAAAAATTTATATGGGTAAGAAATATTGATTTTAATATTAGCACACATAACGAGTAAAACCCCATTTTTAGAAAAAGTGTATTTTAAGCTATGATTTTATTTATAGGATAAAAATATAAATGTATTTTATTTTCATGAAATAAAATTGATTAATATATATTTACAAATATATAAGGATTTCAAATAAATATAAAAAATTACTTTACCAAAATATATTGAATTAAAAGAAAGGGTAAAAATATTGGAAAATATTACTTAAGTTAATAAAATGTAAAAAATAGATTTTCTAAATTCATAATAGTATTTATAAATAAATAGTATTACTCCTTCAATAATTCTTTCATAATAAATAATGTTTTATTCATTTTTATTTTGTACTTAATTCTTTATATATTGATAAATTCCACGATTTTAGTAAAATCTATATTTTACACTATTTATCTAAAAATTAATTATGTAAGAAAAATTAAAAAAATGTATGCTAATATAGTTTTGTTATACAGAATTATGAAATTAATTTAATTCTACCAAATTCAGGTTCTAAAAATTATATTAATTTATTTTAATATAAAAGTTCATTTGTGTAAAATAAATATTTTTTTAAGTGAAAGAAATCGCTCCAGAATTAATATGAAATTTTTTACATCATTTTTAATATTTTGTTACTTCTATTGAAAATTAGCAATTTAATTGCTATAATATGACAATCTTATTTAATAATTTTATTTTATTAATGTATCACGGTTTTCATTTTCAACAGCTATAATATGAATTTTATATTCAATAATTTTACATCCCCCCTTCTTAAAAAATTTACAACTACACAATTTTATTTGTCATTTACTAATGAAAATATATAAGGGTATATTTTAATATCTAGAGATATATCACCATTAAAAACATTGAAAACATACATTTTTCCTTATAATTCTCTAATATTATGATTCTGAACCATTTATTCTAAACATGCCTCTATATATATGCCTGTCGAGTTTCTAGAGACTTAACTACCACAAAATTGTTTTCAAGATCCTATTTCAAAACAAAAATATTACAACAAAAGTAACTATGATATTATCTAATATAATTAGTGTAAATTTTGATTTGAATATGATAGATCAATATTAATATGTCTTCCCCAATGGCACCTTCATTTCAATGTATGATACATTTATTTCAAGTATGTCTTAATTTATTCATCCTATAACTCTCTTGGGTAAATCTAGGTTAATTTAAGTTGTTTTCTCTCATAATTCTCAAACTAATCCCTTAATTTTTTTGGAAATAAATCCTTCATAATGGATTGACAATAGAATGTAATTTCCAAATCATATCCCAAAAGACTGTCCAGAAAAGTGTGTAATTGTTTTCCCGCTTATCCAGAACTAGAGTGAATACTACATTGATAATCAATCATTTTTTCAAGGTGATTACCCGAGGTTCATATGTTCTATAACATCATCCTACTTCTAGTATCATGGAAGGGATTAATTTTCTTGGAAAACCATATAATCCCCACTTTATGAAAACATTAGTATGTTACCGTACACTTATAATTATACCTTATACTTGTCCCTAGGGTTTTCAAAAAAAATCTTATCAAAATAAAAAAAATAATAAATTAATCCCTAATAACAACTAAACCAATTTATCATACCAATTATTGTTCTCTAGACCTAGAATTCTATTCTAAATTGTATGAAGGGGTGCAGCCTTCATGACTGCTTACCATAATCTCATTTAGGTAAATGAATCATGTGACCCCATCCCATAACTATCATCCCATGAATTGGTCAGTTTACTAGAGTCATGTGGCCACACTATTCAATTCAGGTCACACAACCACTTCAAATAATTCTTCCCATGTATGAAATAATATTAATGAACATATTCATCTAAACGTGACACATATCCCCCATATATTTATGTGATCAATTAACCATCTTAGGGTCTCAAGATCTTGTGTTTCTCAAGGGTTCATGTGATCACATGAACCTATTATGGTCGCAAAATTATGTGAATTTATACCTCTGATGTGTTCATATAATATTTTATATGTCATATTTCCTTTTTATTCAAGCCCAAATTAGTTATAACTCCACCAGTTTTCATAATTATAATTATTTTTCCTTTTCATGATATAGATATACATAATAAAGGTGTATGATGAGTCTCTAGACCATCCAATTTCTGTTATTAATAGATTTGAAGAGTACAAGTGTGTGGTTATTCAATCCACTCATGATCATATTATGATCTTGATAGGGATGATCTTTCAGTGGTATATGATATCTGACTGGATACCATTGTATGTGTTTAGCCTCATGAATGATTATCTGATCTTCCCACCTTGGGTGGGGATCCGACCTCTTTCATGGATTGTCAAGCCTCACAACACATTAAAAGTTAACATTTCATATTTTTTCCATTCTTTCCTAATATGGATATCACTTATTGATATAGGTTAATTCCCCACCCATTTGATTTTATAGGGATCTGGTGTTAGTCTAAGTCTAGCCACCCATATTTACGTATTTATAATGAGAAAGTTTTTACCAAATCATAAATTCATGTGGTTATGCATTTATGGTATTTGATCAGGATAAATCTTTAGAATGGATTGGGGATATCACTTACAGGTGTAGTTCACTATAAAAATGTTTAGATTTGGATTGAATAAAATAGTATCATACAAGGAATATTTGGTTTTTCTAACCCTTTCCAACTCTAAAAATGGTCATATAGTAGTCCTTGTCAGTTGATGGAGCTTGAACATAACCATGTTTCATATGCTTAATGTTGATGATTGTATTAATCAATGGGATGTTGACAATATATAATGTGCACTAATTTTGGGGGACACATATGATTAATTATTTCCACCCTCATCAACTAGGGATAATGAAAAATAGACTCCTCTCATTATAACAATGCTTATCAAATTGGCCAAGGAGGCACCTAAGAATAATCCATGTATATAGGATTTCCTCTCTTTTAAGAAGTGGGAAGGACTATTTATTAATAGGGCCTAGTATGGACCTTTATAAAGAAAAATTTCATGGACCAGGCATCATGTGAACTTCAAGGGTCTGAGGGTACCTACTATCAAATGATTTAATAAGGTAAATTTAATATCCAGGTGTGGTCCGTCATTTTTATGGTCTACCTCTTTATTTAATTAGTAGGATTCTTGGTGATGTACATCTATGGGTATTGATTCTTAGTTCTTGATTTGGTAGGACTAAGTTTTACAAACTTCATGGTGGAGGTGATGATGTATTTTGGAAGAAACATTGGCTTGGTCACACCTATAATGTTCATGTTATATCACCAATATCACCACATTTATAAGGAAATTTCTACATATATGATATTAGGCCACTTCTATGAGATATTTCTATGGATGTGGGATCACATGGATTTCATTGAGTTCCTCAACACTCTGGAAATTTTTTGGCACCTAGTTTATTCCATTTCCGTGATGCATTAGTGTGGTCAAGGCCAGTATACTGAAGAACTGGTAGATAAAGAGCATGATGAACCAAAACTATCAATTCATATTCATTCCATATGTACCAAAAAACTCGATAATTTTTTTAAAATTGAAATAGATATCTAGAAGAATTATCTTATATGATAGTCATCCGTGATAGTGACTTATCCACTCGGATTAATCGGAATATATTCTTAGATTGTTATTCTTCCTACCCATTTAGGAAGAAATTTTCATGCATCCAAATTAAATACACTGCCCATCCTCACTACATTATCAATGCGATGAACCTTCTAGAAGATCACCAATCATGAATTATTCTTTGGAGGGAAGAAAATCTACTTTATGCGACCTCCCTTTAGTTTGTGTGGGTGTTGGTCTCTCTAAGGCCTATACTAACACCAAGATCTGGTTGTATCAAAAGAAACTATTGGTTTCATTGGTAATGAGATATATAGAGATACTAAAAGTATATAAGGGTGAGGTCATGGATTATATAATGATACCAATATGTTGAAGGCCTAGAAGCCAACCAACTAGTAGAAGACCAATGGATTCAGAGATTCCTCTGATGTAAACTAAGGGCATGAAGCTAACATCGTCACCCAGAAGATCACCAATGAATATAGAATCCATAAGTGGATTTCCAATGGGATAATTTCCTGTCAATGGTATTCATAATTTAGTTATGTTGAGTTTTCTCATCATGTTCTGATGAAGGGATTCCTATAAGAGAAATTTTTCAATTTATAAGGGATGGAGAGTTCACGTTCAAGAAGGGGTAGAGTTTGAGGTGATCTAGAATGTAAACTATCCAAAAGGAATAATATTTGAGAAAAAAAACATATAGAGTCTAAGAAACTCAATTATTAACTCAACAGATTTATACATTCTTCCAAAGGCTAGGTCTATTACATGCCTTGGGAATTGTAAATGATAATTGCTAGTACAATAGTGTATGGTGAATATAAGGGAGTTTAGCTTGGTTCATATGGAGAGGCGAGATGAATTTATTCATTAAAAACACATGATTTATTTTTTAAAAATCTATATATATTTATCATATATGTTAATGGATTCTAGATAAATTCATTCACTTCTCCACACTCTAGTGTATTTTTCTTAGGGGCAGGGTAGCGGCTAAGGTTGGATCACATGTTGGCCAGCAGGAAAATGGTTAAGGATATCCTAGTTAATAGTGATTACATGTAAGTTTTAATTGGTGATATGGAAGAATATATATTCATCCCTCAATCAGTTCCACTTATGAGGCTTCAAGAAGTTATCCATTAATTTGTTCCTCTTTTATAAAATACTATGATAAGGAAATAAGAATTGGAATTGATGAAGTAACCTATGATAATGTCAAAAACAAAATATTTTATTTGTAGAATATTCTCTTTGAATTTATTTAATAACTTTTCATAACCTATTTTTTTTATAAATGTTATCATTATGTATCTATGAGGAATCAATCATCTATGGTTGATGAAGAAACACCTTCCACCCCTCTGATGAGACCTCCAACTTTAGACAGGGTTCAGGGAGGGGTAGAAATGACTGGGGTCGAAAATGGATTATATCCAATACCTGTTGTAGATCCACTAGTTCATGATCAAGCTCTAGATATCTCTCAACACTTGTAACTTGAGTTTCTGTTAACATGTCAAATATTTTGAGTCTTTATTGAGGCCTTTATAAGGAATACTATTGTATTATGGAATGATGTCACTTAGTGAGGGGTTCATACTTGGAACCCTTAACAATCATGATGCAGAACAAACTTGTATTTAAGAAATTACCACCATAAAATATATAAAGGAAAAGTGCATGAGACCTAAAAAAATTATGTGCACTTATTTAAATTAAACACGTAAATCTTATTAGTAAATATATATGAATAATGTTTCCACATAATTAATAATTGTTTTAACCCTCAAGAGTAAACCTTCATTAACTGTGATAGTAGCTACATACATCACCTCATCATCGACATGAGGGGGGGAAATATTGTCTTCCTATGTTGTGTGACATTGAGGCATAAATTTTTCCCCATTAACTAATTAAATATACTCAGGAATTGTGATAAGGACTTCACCTCAACCTTGATCACTCCATGCTAGTGAGAAGAAGGTTGTTTTAGCTATGGAGAAGAAGAAGTGATTCAAATTGAGAGTATCAATGGTGGATTCCTCACATGTATATGTACAATGTTTACATGAGTCCTTGAACAAATCAACTATCATGGAATGGAAATTACGACATACCAAAACATGGTATGTGTCCGGATAGCTGAAATCAATAGGATTCAATGATAGTTTTCCTACATACATTACATGCAAAATTCCATAGAAAATACATTGAAATAACCTAATGTGCTCATATATGAGGTGGAAAAGTCAAAATATGATATTTTTACCATAAATAGGCATTGCAATTGGCTATAAAGATGAAGAAATCATTGATAAAGTAGTTTTTCCAATCTATATCTACATTAGGGAAGACTATGAGAGCTGTGAAGGAGTCTTCAAATTTCATGATAGAATATTATTAATGAAATATGATTCCACCTTTAATCTGGGTGATTAGAAGAGGGATTTCAATATTTTAAAGATTCCTTCATCCTTATAATCTTTTGAATGATTAAAATCTTTTTAATTTCATATGTTGATATTAATATTTTTTTATTCACGGTATCTTGAATACCCAATATCTTATAAATCATCGAGGCACATTAAACTGATCCAAAATTTTTAGTTAACCCAAATCCAAGTTTATTCATTTTATACATAATGAATTTATTAATTTGAATTGATTACTAATGGATACCACTAATGTACCAGAGATAATAGATTAAAAATGATGATGCATTTCTCCAAGGTATGGCTCACAGATGAATATCTATATAAAAACCATCACTGACTCATTAGATCTAGTCCATATTAAATAATTACCTTCAATTAAAAATAAATTTTAGTTTCTTTTTGGAATATACCAAATATATATATAGGTATAAACACCATGAAAAAATGAAATATAGTTGATCCATTTAAAAAAAGATTATTTAATCCTGAGTGTGAATCAAAAAAGTATATCATTATAAAAACTATAACTGATGCACTAGATACAATTCATTCAAAATAATGATAAATTTTGGGCACAAATGGGTGAATTAGGTGAGTATGTTATGGAAAAAGTTTGCCTTAACATGGGCCTATTTCAGGGGCCTTGTATGCATAGGTTTAATGTTGATAGAAATATATAATGAGACTCAATTTTTTTCCTTAATTTTTTGTGCTTACATTTCTCAAAGATTCACATGAGGAAGTCTTAGAGGGAAGGGGTGTGGATTTTTCCTAGGATTCCCTTTATGGGTTTTCAACATACCAATGTTTATAAATTTTTTATGATCAATTTTTCATAGGCCATGCATGGTGGATGTCTTGTGAGTAGGGGACAAACTATTTCTCTAATTGACCATTTTGTGTTTTGAGTATGAAAATTACTATGTCTCTTCCAATGGGTAGTTTATGTTAATTCTAGTTAGACCAATTTTTCATGTGGTTTATGGTCACATGACTAAGACTATGTAACAGGCATTGGCTCCTTACTTCATCGATGGGTATGATGCATGGAGGCGTGATAATGAGGATATTAAACACACTATAATGATTTAAATATGTAATTTTTAAATCATTCCTCATATAGTTTTAACCATGATAATGAAATGGGAAATAAATATTATGGATTATCTCAAATAAAAAATGGGTTATGAGTTGTAGTATGATATTTTCATGGAATACTGAGGATTTAGGGACCTCTCCAAAAGGTGAAAATTCTACTTGTTATCTGAGCCAAAATGATGGTATATATTTGGGGGACAACATAGAGCATGGATACAAGGTTGAAAAATAGTGCCCCTCAGATTTGAACACACTTATTACGAATAGTCGTGTAATATATTTGGGGATTCAAAAACAAAATAAATGAACTGGATCGTAGAAAATTAATATTTGAAAACTGTTTCAATACCATGGATATAGTTAATACAGGATAGAAAAAGTGGAAATTTAGAAGAATATAAGGTTGATAGCCACTATAGAAAACCATAGAAAAAAGTGGGGAATTCGTTTTTTGGATAAATATATCATAACATATATCATTTAGTAAAGATTAATCTGATGAGGAACATCAAAAGGATCAAGGTTGAGGGACCACATCAATGCCAATAATATGATTATGGTATATAGTGACATAATGTTGAGGATATCAAACCCACATGAGTAGTTGGATTATGGGATATGTAGAACAAGTCTCAAGATTTTTTAGCTAAGTACGATGAGATGGGATATACATGCAAAGGTAGACGATGAATCACAATGGGGTAATGAGTTCCTCTGTGATGTTGTTAGGGAACATATGGTTCTGAGAAACTTATTACTATAAAAAAATTATTCTAGTCGATAGGCACACACACACAAGAACTAACATGGATGTTATATTCATAGTCAAGATAAGACTACCTTGAAGATGGATATGCTCCATACTGATGGCCATGAATGGTTTACAAATATTCAAACAATTGGAAAATGAAGTAGGTTATGATAAAAGGGCTATCCAAAGAGTGTTCCAGCACCCTTAAAGTTGTTTCATAATATTATTGAACAGAATATAAAGGTTAAGGGGCGAGATAATTTATTAATATAATTTTTTATTAAAACTGAGGGTTCTAGTGATTAGAGATCATATTTTTATATCTTTACAAGTTATGAAATTTTATATTTTTACCACTTCTATTTATACACTAAATAACTCATGCTTTGGAAGATTGAATCTTATGAAACTAAGGAATGGATTTTTTTTTAGAGTTCTATTTATGAGTTTTTAGTATGATAATGTTTTTGTCACTTTCAATAACATTTTAGGGACCTATGATTCGGACCATCCAATATTAAGGATTAATGTTATACAAATTTGATCAAATTTAACACCATTTAATTAATGATGGATGGACCTTGGAAGTGGGGTAAGTGTTAAAAAATATCCCAATTAGAGTCCCCAATTTCAAGAATACTTTAATACCATTTTTAATAGAGGATGAGGATGTTTTAAATCATCTATCAGGGTTATTAGATCTTGAGTAATGTTATTGTAAATACATTCTAAAGATGATTGTGTATCATACAGGGGTTATGAGTTTCACTGTAATGCTGTTGGTGGAAGACATGGATCTAAGGACCTTTTTTCAATGAGAAAACACCTATGGTTGATAGAAAAAATAGGGTTATGATATGATTGTGCCAATATGGGGATTCAATAAATAGTTAATTTTAGTGTCTCTTAAACCCAGATACACTAATTTCTAATTGCAATTAAATTTTTTAGATAACTAAGACACTCAAGACTTGAAGTGAGATTTATTGATTGAGGTGTAGAAGAAAAATGATGGTAGTATCACAAAAATTGATAGAAATTTGTTAGGCTGTTGTGGTCATTTAATATGAAGTGATAATGGATGATGGTCTAAGAAATTTAACATTATACAACAAGGATGAAATGGTTATTCAGTTTAACATAATGTGATAAGCAGTCACGTGATTTGTAGTTTAGTGATATAAAAAAAAGACCTTATTCTATGTGGTTTAAAGTTATACATCCAAGACTATTGGGTGTTATTATATAGATCTAACTCAAACATGAGTGAATTGAGTAACCAGGAATACACAATTCATGAACAAATTATGGTTTTACAAATTGGACTATTTTTCCCTAAAAATTTTAGTCATGATTCCCCTAGACAATCCAAATGTGGTGATTGACCCAAACCTATAAAATAAAGTGAGTAATTAATTATGTGATAAAAAAAGTGTTTATATAATAACTCATACAATGTGTTATAGGGGCACATGATAAAGGAGGAACAAGACATGTGGAGGAAGTTTTTTAGAGAGACCCATACATTTCATATATTTATTTCACATATTAATAGATTGTTTTTCATTAAATAAAATAATGGTCAACTCTAGAATCATATAGGTCTACTGAAATTGGATATATGGACATGTAAGTAACTTTTTTAAAAAAAAATATCTACATCATCTCCCACTAATTTATTCATAATTAGAACTTTTCTTAGAAATACCGTACTTAGAACCTTGGTTCATAAAGTAGGGGAAGAAAACAATATAAATGTAGTGCTTAGATGATCAATAATGGTAAAAAAGGGTGATATAAATGATCAACTGAGCATTATATTAACACAATAGTGTTATAACATGATAATAACATTAAAAAATCACATCTTCTATATCATAGATCATAATCCCGTGTCATGGCATAAAACATGGTTGTTCATAAGACTTGAATCATAAAGAAATCAATGAACACAAGCCATTAGAGGATAAAATTGTCATTAAGAATAAGTATTTGGAAAAAAATAATCATAGAAAATAATATCATTAGAAGTCAATGATAATTTCCAAGACTATCATACAATAATGGGTTCACTCCCCAAACCATCATAGTAGACTGGGTCAATCCTAAAACAATTATAGTGGAAAAGTTCCCTACTTAATTGGGTTCACTCCCAATTCCAGTCATATTTAGCTCACGAGATATAAGTCTATACCCATCACATTGGAGGGAGATATAGGACCTACCCATCCTTGGTTTTAATGTGACCATATTTCTTGGTTGTAATGTAACCCCCATCCATGGTAATAAAATAACCATTGTCCTCTTTTATAACCAAACCAACATACATGGTCCTAATGTAACCATTGTCACATAATAAAAACCATACATATGTGTTCCAAAATATCATAAAACATTCATTATATAATCACATCATTACCCGTGAAAAGAAAATGGTTTCATAAACATTTCATCAATTCACTGTAAAATAATCCGTGGATAATAAATGGGTTTTATAAATATATCATTAGTAAAATCATTAACCATCTAGAGAAAGACTAAGAATGATATCAATTTATCACATCCCAATTAAATCATATTTAAGATCAATGACGATATCTTGGAAAAAAATTATTTTTAAAGATCACTTGGATCATTTTATGAGGAAAATATACTTTTCACTTTGAAATAACTTTTTAAATCCTATGTATATCCCAATTTTTAAGAAAATAACTTCATTGACGGGATATGAGATGGGTTATTTTATTATTGAGGGGACGGTGACTCTTGAAATCTCTTAAAATATTAAAATATATTAATTTCATTCTCAATAAAAATGGTTAAAAATGGATTATAAATGCATAGTGGATTATATTTTAGATCATATAATATCCCTGTTTTTATTTGATAATATTTTTATATATTATATATATATTTTTTAAAAAAATATTTTTACAAAAATATCATTATTTTCAATTTATACACTATAAATTTAATTTTAAATAAAATAAATAAATAAAAAATTTAAAATTGAATAGAGTTACTTTAGATGATAATAATATGTCATATTAATCTCAATAATTCATGGAATAGATCAGTTAAATAAGTGATATTTAAAAAAATGAGAGAGACATTTTGTAACAGTCATTGATTTAAATATTATATAGGTCATTTTCATAGAAAATATCCTCTTAAAAAATTCTGATCCTAAGGTGATAAGTTTATAATTTAATTTACCCAATAAGTATTAGGATGAAAAATTATATCCTTATTGCTTTGTTTTAACCTAGATTATATCGATTTACACTTTATTGAGGCGATAAATTATTCAATAGTTACTATTCATATTAACCAAAAATAAAGGGGAAATATTTCAAAAAGGATAACCCTCTAATTATAAATTTGTAATAAATTTTATTAAATTAAATATATAAAATTGGCCTAAATTATTTTTAATATCAGTGTGAAAAACCCAACAAAAACAACTTTTAATATAAATACATTTTTATGCATAAAACATGGTTCATTATAATCCCATTCATGGGAGAATATTAAATGAATGTTAAATATTTTATTAAATATATAATATATAAATTTAATTAAAATAGTTAACTTAAGAGGATTAATTTAATTTATTATGATAAAATGTATATGGTGTGTATAAAAATATATTTTCAGAAAAAATATATCTTTTATTATTAAATGATTTTTATTTTTATTTAAAAATAACTAATTAAAAAAATAATTTATTTATAAATATGCAAGAATAAATTTCTCAAAACAAAAAGAATTATTCATACCTACCAATCCATTAGTGTGGTGATGACTATAATTTAATAGTATATTGTAGTTCGTTTAAACCTGGTTGTGCATGTAACATAAGATATTGAAAAAAACTATATTTATTTGAACCAATATATATTTCATAGAATATCATCTTATTACATTCTACCCCCCTTAAAATGAATTTATCCATTTAAATTTTTTTCTTTTGGATACAAAAAAATGGTGACATTCATGTTTCATTACTGCCTTGGTTTCCCATGTAGCTGCTTAAAATTTATGATTTTCCAGAGAAGATCCACTTGGTGAGTATTCTTATTCCATAGAAATTTATCTCTATGATCCCGGATTTTTATTGGTTATTACTCATAATAAAGATCATGTTCTAGTGTCATGACCTCTATGTTCATTACCTGTAATGGATGATGCATGTACATCCTCAATAGAGACACATGGAGCATATCATTACCTTGAGATAGGTTCAATGGAAGTGCCATGTGATATGATATCTTACATACTCAATCAATATTCTTGAAATGGAAAATATAACTACGATATAGTATTATATTATTTTTTAATATCCTAACCTTCTTCAATAGATAAATTCTTAGAAAAACCTTCTCAATAACTTAAAATTCCAAGTCCCTTCAACAATTGTTAGTGCTACTTTTATTTTGAATCTATTCTACCTTGTCGTGATATTAAATGGATATTAATTTCTTTATCATTTCCTTTTATATCCCAATACTAATAACTTTCATTCTCTAGTACCATGCCATATTTTGGTATTTATACATTTCATACCATGGATGGCCTCATAAGAAACCATATGAATGCTCGAGTTAAAGAAAGTTTTATCAGAAAACCCAACTAGAGGAATGCGTTGATACTAAAAACCTTTGAAATCCATAGAATAAGATGTCAACATATCCTGTTGGATTTAAATTTTTCTCTTTGACTGGACATCTATTTGAGGATGATATGTCATTCGAAAAATTAACTTTGTATCCATTTGCTGATGAAGACTTCACCGAAACATCATGGTAAACCTTCGATCTCGATGAGACACAACAGAATAAGGTACTCCATGAAAACATAAAACATCCATATTATAAATTTGTGAAATATAATTAAAAGATAATTATTATCTAATGGAAATTAAGTGTGCAGATGTTTTTTGGGATCAACTAAAACCGATATAGTATTATGCCCTTTTGATATTTTGTGGGGTCTAACGACAAAATTGATGGTAATATTTTCCTATTTTAATTATCATATTAGTAATTATCATAAAAACCCCATGAAATTTTTTATCTCATCCTTAACATGCAGAAGTATCAAGCACCGAGATACACATTATATAATAAATATCTACAAGTTGTCCCACTAGAAATACTCTTTAAAATCTCAATATATCTTTGAAATTCTGGGTTGAATTGAGGATGATGAACTATGAGCCTCATCTAGAAACTCCTTAATTCTATTTCGTATGGATGGAAGACATACACGGTTCCTAAAACATATCATTCCATCAAAATTATGGTTAAATTCATTATAATTTCCCACCTTCTTCTATAATACAATATCATTTTTTTGTGCCTCTTTAATGTTCACATGGATAGATTGTTAAACTATCATTTGAGAAATATAATATTTATACCCTTCCTTAATGATTTCAAGATCTATATTTTGAAAATAATAATATATTTTAACTTTTGTGATTATTATCATAGAGAAGATATCATTATCCCTTTATCTCAAAGCATCTAAGATATTATTCTCTTTCCTATAGTGGTATTGTGTTGAGAAATAATAACCATTAATCATCTCCAACCTTTTTCTCTAGAATATATTCAACTCTTTATGTGTGAAAAAATTATTTAAAAATGTATGGTCAGTATAGGTATCAAACCTTCATCCATAAACATAAGGACTTCATATCATTAATGTTGAAAATACAATACCAAACATTGATCATGAGTTGGGTAATTTTGTCATGAATTGTTAATTTGAGTGTGTCATAATATATCACCATATCATTATACATGGGGATTCATCCCTATCCATTATTTGATGCCTCAATATATATTACTAACCCTTCTCCACTACATGGTAAAGAAAGAACAGCTATATTGACTAGCCTTCTCTATAGCCCCTAGAATTTGTCATCACATTCATTTGTCCAAAGGAACTTATATCCCTTCTGAGTTTAAATGGAGAGTGTATTATATAACCGTAAAAAGTTTTCCCTACTTTTTTTATTATATCTTGAAAAAGCAGGAAAACTATGGAACTCAGTCATAGTTGTTGGTTTTGGACAACATTAAGAAACTTATCTCTTTGAAGGATATACTAAAATACCCTTACATGAGATTATATTACCCAAGTATAAAACTTTCTAAATCCATAATTCTCACTTGGTAATTTTTTAATAAATATTATCCTTCATAGGGATATTCATTACATTTCTAAAGTTATCATAATTCTCTTCCATTATAATGAAATATATAATAATACCATCTATAAATACTACCACAAAATGATCAATGTAATCCCTAATGATTTTATTCAATAAATACATAATTCTAGAAGGGGAATTAGTAAGACCAAATGAAATCACTATAAATTCATAGTGTCCATACATTTTGCAGATTTCAATATTAGATATATCCTAACTATTGATCCCCAATTGATGATATCAAGAATATAAATCAATATTACAATGTATTGAGATTTGTGAAGTTGATCAAATAACTCAACAATATTTTGTAGAGGATACTAGTTCATCCTATTGATCTTGTTATGTTCTTGTCAATCAATATGATGTTTCATTAATCCAAATTTATTATTAATAAAAAGACCTTGTGCACCCTATTGGTATACTCTTATCCAAATTGATTTCTTGACAAGATTCCCTTAAATATTTTTTTCATTTCCTGCAACTCAATCAAAACTATTCTATATTATTATTTAAAAGAATTTTAGAATCAGGTATGAGTTTTCTCTTGAAAAATCTTCACAATTTTGTGGAACAATAAGAAATTATTATGGGAATTCATTATCAAAATCCCAATCAATTGGTGTTTTAGATAGTAATAATAAAGTAATCAAAGAACACAAGACATGAGAGCATAAAATTAGCATAAAGAATGATTTTGTGGCATATGCATAACAAGAAAAAATAATTTCCATAATAATCAAGGCTCATTTCAAAGGCAATCATAGTGGAATAATTTCAATCCCAAATGAACATAGTAGTCAATGATCACTCTCAGTACTATCATAATGAAATAATTCCATTACTAAACGGGTTTCACTCTATATTCCATTCATATTTATCTCATGAGATATCAATATTTATCAAATGCATCAGTAGGGATATAGGTACCACTCATCCTTGGTTATAATGTAATCACCTTTCCTAGTCATAACTTATCCAATGTGATTGGTTATAATGTAACCCCCATATGTGGTTATAACATTACCACCGTCCTTATTTATAATTTAACCACCATAAAATAATTAATATTGTACATATGTTTGTTGTAGAAAACCAACCCGGAATTCCATCTAAACTGACATATAAGTAAAATGTACACTAACCCAAAGTGATTTCTTAATCTCCATGGGCCGATGAAAGGAACATGGTCATCTAGATTAAGCCTTTGTGAATGACTGTTCTCATAATGTAAAATAGTAATCATAATAAACAATAGAAACTATATTAGATAAAAAAAATACATCCATCATAGAGTATAATGAGTTGCCATTAAAATTGAAAGTGAAAGAAAACAACCAATACCGATCTCATGGTGGTCCACAACCACCAAATTTTTTCAAATTCACCATCCCTCGGTCACCCAAGCCTGATACCACAAATAAAGATGAGAGAACAACCACCTACAATAAGATCATAAATGCTACAAACACTAAACGATAAAAGTAGGGGGTGTTCTAAAGAGCCTCACAATATTTCACTAAAGAGTATATGAAGTTACTTCTAAAGGTAATTCAAATATACTATAAAAGGAGTACAAAAAAGTGAGAGAAATAAATTAAGTTTATAAAATAAAAATAAATCCATAAAAAAATTTTACAATGTAGAATGTTTTAAAATTGATATTTAAATATACCAAAATCATTTACCAACCCATAGTTGGAAGACATTCCATTTCATCCCTGTAACAAAATATTTTCTTGAATTTAATTGAAAAACATTTCCCAGGCTATATAAATAAATAGGAAATGTAAGAACATGTACTTGATCTCAAGATCTATACAAGATTCAATACAACAGAGTAATGATTCATCACTTCAATATAAAAATAAATCAATAGAAGAAATGAATCAAACATGCAACTGCGGTTCCAAGTAGTGACAATGCGGATTTTCATGTATCATGTATCATGTATATGGATGTTATATGTAAAAAAATATACGCTAGTGTGCCAAAAATAGTAAATTTAATCAAAATACATCATAACTAATATTTAATAATATATCTACTCTCAGGGGTTTCATGGAAACTAGTTCCTTTCACAACTGCTTTCCAAGCTGCACATCCATGACTTGAACCTTTCTTATTCTAAATGAATCCAATAAATGAGGTTTGATTCTACTATAAAATCTTATATCTAGGTCATATCATCTAAATACCAAGGTTCCCATGACCATTCAAAAGAAAGGAGTGAGATAATCAAGTTATGAGGATCAAAATAGAGATCATTATCAATATCAATCACGGGCTCATTCCCTAAAAATTTAATTAATAGGCTCATGCCCTAAAATCACATTTCACTGTCACCCATAATCTACCTCAATGTAAACCTTTTCAACACCCATATGTGATAAATAAGATAGTCATGAATTTTACATTAAGGGATTATTATAGGATAAGATCATTATAAAGTTTCAATCGCTTCATCATACTTAATAATTCCAAACGGGCCTTTAGAATAATAATTTATTTCAAAATAAGCCAAATTCCATCAAAAAAAGTTTCATAATTTAAATTTTCTAAGCTCAATTCAAAACATGGGTATGCCCCCACTTTCAATGAGAATGTTTCACTCATTTCAAATTTACCTATAAACCCTATTTTGAAAAAGTGTAACATTAGTCAAACAAAGCCAATATTCAGTTTGAAAATTTATAAATTTTAAACTATATGAAAATAATCACATATTTTAACCCATTTCATTAAATTCAATTCATTTCACTTTACTATTCAAAAGACGGCGTAAGACCTCACTTTCCACATGGTGAACATGAAAAACGTGATTCAAAAGTTAATTCATGATAAAACAATTATTGAACATTAATTAGAATGACGAACATATATATAAATTCTTAAGAAAAATTGGATTTAAAGAAGAATGAAATTCATAAAGACACTGATAAGGAAAATCTAGGATCCAATTGAAATGGATCTATGATGTGTCAACTTCGATAAAGATCACTAAATTTAAGGATATGGATCTTTATACAAGAGATAAAAGAACCTAAAGACACAATTCCACATCAATAAACCAAGATTAAATGGAAAAAGTCCATCATAACCATTTTGGAAGAACGAATCAATTGAATAAGAGAGATCAGAGGGTGAGAGGAGATGAACTCACTGAAAGAGTGCCTCCACTTCAATTGGAACATTTAACCACAAATATATGAAGTTAAGATATCCAAAACACCTATAATGGGATTTATAAAGTGTAAGGATCAAATTAGGTTTGATTAGGTGGAGTTTGGGGCTAAATATGTGTGTGTGTGTGGGGTGGGGGTCTCAAGATTTTAATTAAAATTTTCAGGGTATTAAAAACTAGTTCACAGAGTTTGTTGGGTAGGCAGTACAATTAGATCTAACCATGCACCTAACATACCCCAAAAACTGAATAGATGATCTAAATGGTTTGTCTTTGTGATTTGAAAAAATATGTACCAACCATGGAGCCCCACTCGTACTAACAGAAATTGTTTCAAAGTTTTCCCAAAAGGATTGACAAACCATGATCTGGCCATATTCCATCAACAGAATCTTCTAGAAAAGGGGATTTTTTATGCATGGCTTCACAATTTTCACTAACAATGTTTTAACCATTATTAGTCCAATATCCATTAAAATATCACTATCTACCTCCAATAAAAAAATAAAGAAGATCCATAGATAGGGGATTAAAAAATATATCAAAATCTGCTGAAATATGGTAATAAGTTGTCACATTCTCCCCACCATATGCACTTTCCGTCCCAAAAAATATTCATATTTGAATGATAGAAGAAAACGAAACTAGATGAACTACCTCACTCATCTTTTGAGGTGGAAAATAGACAGTATAGAAAAGAGACTCACTTAAGCTCTAAAATCATGCACAACTCCAAGATCAACATAGGATTTCTAACAATATAAATACTGGACACCTATAATGGGTATCCCTTATAATTAAATAGTCATCAAAATGATGTAATGTAACAGCCCGAGATTTTATGAAAAATATTCTTTTTAATTTTATTAATGTCTTGTGTTGTACGCTACACCAAAAAGAGCTTGCACAACACGCATCCTTGACTTGCCTTTCATTACACGCAATCGCGACCTTCCTCGATAGCGTGTGTAGTACGCAATAACGAGTTTCACTAAACAGCGATATGCTATTAAAATGTTATTAAAACTAGCCGTTATGAATAGTAATAACCACTTTTTGAAATTTTGTAAATTTTATATTTCAAAATGGATTTCATTTTTGGATTCGGAGTATCGAATTTAGCATAAGGTGAAATTTTGGTACATTTCGGATAACTTTCATATTCTGATGAATAGTGAAAATTACTAAATTTTAATTAAAAACAACTTTTTTAATAGAAATAATTAATAGTGATAAACTATTAATTTGAGTGGTTTTAAAGTATATTTAGAATATATTTTTACAATTAAATACAATGTTGGTCATTGGATGTAATTTCACATTTACACCAGACATAAACAAGTGTCAATCTTTTGATAGATATTGTTTCTTAAAAACACGCTATTTGTTTTAACAGCGAGATTTAATTATAAAATTAATTAATGCAACTTCTATGTTATGAATTTGGTAAATTAGACTTCATTTCTGAATTTGGAATATGAAATATAGCTTAGGATGAAATTTTGGCATTGTTCTGAAAAACATCAATTTTTGATGAATAGTGAAACTACTAAGTGGTAGTTAAAAAAAATTAATTTCTTCATAAATCTTAATTTTACCGCTTCTGTGAATGGAATTTCAAAAATCCGAGAGACACGGTTGATGTCAGTAAGTAAAATGTGGTTCAATGAGATGAAAATAATTTTTGGTGAATAGTTACTTTTTACTTTTATTTACCACGGTTAAAAGTAAATAGGGTAATTAAGGGTAAGAATGATATTAACATTACCCTAACACATGTCCTAATTCTATTGGACAAGTTTATCTCGACCAAATACAACCTTAAGTGTAAAATATTATCATTTAGGCCCACTTGGATTAGATTAGGACATTTATTATTATTTAATTCAAAGAAGAGTTAAAAGAGTTAAAATCAAAGTATATTTACTAAAACATTTTTCATATAGGGTTGTACATAAGATAAATTCGATTGTAAATATTCATTAGAAATATAAAAAGATTTCCTAAATAATGGTATTTTATTTATAATTTTAAGACATTAAATAATTTAATTTATTTATGACACAATTATGATGCAGTAATTATCTTATTTATGAAATATTGACATAATTGATGTTATAAACACCAAACTAAATGTAATTTTAGACTTTTTATGAATTACACTAATTTATAGGTTACTATGATATATTAGTGTTGATTTAATAAACTTTTTTCGAACATATAATTCTGTTATGACTTTCACAAAAATCATATATCAAATAGTGTCAAAATTGACACAAAATAGTTTTTAAATCAAATATTATATTATTAATTGTTATTTTATTCCTAAAAATATAAGGTTCGGCCAAATGACTTATATAAAAATATATGTATTAATAATAAACATGTTGGGGTTCGTTTGGCATGTTATAGTAAGTGTATTAACCATATAGTGAAAGAAAACAAAAAGACACTGTAAAAGTTAAATTATTTAACTTAGAGTTAAATCTAATTTATAAGGTTAAAATAATACCCTAAACTTGTCTAAATCTTATTGGTTGATAGGATTTCGACCCATCCCCACTTTAGCTTCGAAATAAGACCCTTTGGAACCATTATTAACCGATTTTGACTTTAATATAAAATAATATTTTGAGATATTCCTAAGGTGCCCCTCTCCTCCCTTATAAAAGGGTACCTCCTCCCCCTTCTCCTCACACCAATTTGAGCACTCAAGATCGGCCAAACCCTGCCAAAATCTCTTCTACACTTCCCTAGAATAATCCTAGAGGTCATGGTCTTCTTCAAAGACCAATATTAGTTCCCTAAGTGGAGGATTCAAAGAGGCATTTCAAAGAAGAGGTAATATCCATTACCGATCTTTTCAATTTCTTTCTTCTTCAACATCTTCTTCTTTAGTTGTTTCATGATAAAGTAATAACATCAGTATAACTTACATACTGATATGTTATTATAAATATGAAACAACTCTAATTAACCTTCTATCCATCCTACGGAAAAAGGAAATCACCGCGCGTGCGTACGTACGGAATACCGTCTCCACGCCGTGGTGTAATCTATTTTCCACCATCACTTTACAAGGATGGGTATAATGGTGTAATGAGTAACTATTTATGGTTATTATTAAGTAATATTGATACTGAAATAATATATATATACTCCAATACAATTCCACGATCATAGGAACGATATCATCACTCGTGCGTACGTACGGAATACCGTCTCCACGATGTGATGCGACTCGTTCTACATGATCATCATTACATAGTAATTATATAAATGAATTGAATGAATAAATATGATATATGTTACACTAATAACATTCTGGATATAAGGTATATATAACCTTAAAATAAGAATAAGAATGTATTCGGCAAAACACGCATAAGAACAAAAGGCAATAAAGACCCGAGTAACAAGTAACAATGAAATATTACTAACAAGAAGCTAAGAATATGACCATATATGATATCATATCAATATGTATAATTCTGGAATAAGTCAATAACATTATTTAAACCATTATACAGGAGCTTCGGACACGTACAAAGCAAATCGGACCTAAGGTAAGGGAAATATCACAATCTCATTTTTATCTGAGATTGTTTATTTGTAAGTATTTACTGGGGTGTATTTTATCATCCACATCCATGTTTCATCAATATGTAATATTATTTCCATCCACCTACAATTGTTTAAATCCATTTTTATCCTTCGGTGAGTTTTTAGTAATATGTATGAAAGGAATCTTTTGTCGTTTTTCGTACGAGGTACTTTTTGACTTTTCCGACAAAAGTACGAAGAATGTTTTTTTAACTTATACGACATGAATGGATTTTTAGAACATTATTTACAAGAAGCTTCCTTTACAAGTATTCAAGTTTATATTTAATCATCTTCTTTTAGTTTAAAATTGTATGACATGTTAATAAAGGAAAAGTGTTTTTTGAAGAAGAAAGGATATTTTCCTCAAGAATGGAGTTCAAGTGTTTTATCAAAATTATTTTCCATAAATGATAATAAAGGGTTCTGTTTTTATCTCTATTATTAAATTGATTTGATCATGTTGTGATGGAATTATTTTTATGAATTCCTTTATCTTATATGAATTGATTTATGATGTCATGATGTTTCAAGAATCCCATTTTTGTTACATGTGTTATGCGATGATGTATGATTATGTGGCACACATAAGAAAGGATTCATTATAAGATGGGTGAGACCTATATCTCCCTCCAATGCATTGGGTAAAGATTTTATATCTCATGAGATAGACAGGGCTGGAACGGTAGGTTATACCGGTTCAGTGAAACAGGATTGAAACGAGGGTTACTCGATTCAGAAACGGACTTTGTCCACTAAGATAGTCTTGGCAATGAGTCTTGACTAACAAGAAATGATTCTCTATGATTATGTGTGAATGCCACAAAGTTTCATGTTTTAAGTTATGATTATTGTGATTACATTTCACTACCATGATTTATCCCATGTTATGAAATTATGCTCTCTTTTGCAGGTTATGATTTCCAAAATGTTATGTTCTTACGAATACGATGTGATTGATATTTATTTTGTTTACCCTTACTGAGCATTTGAGCTCACCCTTTTATGTCTTCTTTTCCCCAGGATATAAAGAAAGGTTTTAGGTAAAAAAAAAGAGAAGATCTTTATGGGAGATGTTGAAGATCTTTCACCACGATTAGAAGATTTTATTCCGAGTTTCCAAAGACACTAAACTATTACGATCCTTGTGTGTGTGTTTTTGTTATGTACTAAGTATTCCGAAAATGTAATGTAATGTCCATGTACGTTATGCTTCGGGTCTCTACAGTTGGTATCAGAGGAAAGGTTTAGTCAACCTTTGGAAACTAGGATGCGAAAACGTTAGTGAGATCCCTAGAGATATTTCTATGGTATGTCTAGGGATGTCCCTAAGGATAAGTATACGTATAGGATATAGTCCTAGAACTATGGTAACGATATTAGATTAAACCTAAGATGTTAGATATTGAAGTTACTCCCCCTTTATTATGATTTTTTCCTCTAACACTATTCTTTTTCGGTTTTAGAAAATGGCTGGAAACAAGATGATTCACGATAATGGAGGATATGATGGACAATGGAATGATATTCTTCATAATGAAATGGGATTTGGAAGTCCAAACATAATTATTATGCCGAATCAGCAATCTCATAATATGATCAATAAAGTAAAATTTGGTAAGTTTCCTGACTCGGCTAATAAGAGAAAGATGGAGTTTCATGATGATCATAGAGGAAAGAAAGTTCAATTTCCCCTATGTAATTCATGTGGGAAGAGGCATCAAGGAGAATGTTTCAAAGGAACTAGAATATTCTTTGGGTGTGGAAAAGAAGGACACAAAGCCAGTAAGTGCAAAGGAAAAGGTTAAGTTAACACCAGGGATGAGGATAATGGTATTGCTACGACATCAACAATGGTTAAATGTTTTAAATGTGGAATGTACGGGAATTATGCAAACCAATGCCCTAAGGGAAAGTATCATGAAGAGAATCAGTATGGTCGTATGGGAAGTATTTATGTTGATGATGATGAAGAGACTACAAATGATATGTGAGGTGAAAGAATTGTTGAAGCTCGGTCAATGGTTTAATAATGTAGTGGAATGATTACATGTTTATCATGTGTAATGTTGTATAAGAAATCTCATGGTAATATGGAATAAAGAGACATCTAAGGATTGTTACACTGTTGTCTTTCCTTGAGTTATGAAAGTGTATGATTAATGGTACCACTATCCATGAAAGGTTATTCAGATATTTTTGGAATTTAGATGAAATGAACATAATGAAGGAATAACAAGATAATGAGGTGTTTGATTGTATTCATGAGCTCATGACTGATATAAGGAGAAGGTTATATCATGGTTTGAGTATATAGAATTTTTGGATTTTGGTATGTGGAAAGAGTTAACTTTTAACTGCATTCATGTTTTCACTAAGGTTCAATGGGTATTCAAGAGAATACATGATTAAGGCCTTTGAATGTTTGGAATGTGACCAACAAGACATATCTTATGATATATGGGGATCAACGACAGTATTAAATCTCTGGTAATCGTTTTCACTATATTATGAGAGTGGACTGCAGTATTATGGATAAGCCTAAAAATTACAATGGATTATGTTGGACATAAGTTAGTATTGTTTATGGATAGAAGATTTTTGATATTATTGATGGGATGTTATAGTAATATAGTTTTAAAAAAAGGACAACCTGCAGGACGGGCGACAACCCATCGCGTCGGACAAGGCTGTGGGAATCGAACCCACAACTGAAGTGCGACTGGCCTTTATCGCCTACCGCTGGCCTACAGGAAGTCCCTATTTAGTAGAAACTAGTTTTATTATATTAACCAGTATGATATATGAAGTATAAGTTCATTTTAGGAACCATATATGATTAATCTCACTATAGATCGACTTATGTATATAATCTTTTTTGGTAACCTTTTGTTTGAGACAGATGGAATGACCCGTCATTCTATCACATGATCTGCTAACACTTCACGAATAACAAATTCAACTTCATTTATTTAAGAGATGAAGTGGAAATTGTTAAAGGCACGAACAACAGTGAGATTGTACCAAAATAAAGTAAGTATTTATTCTAATTTAAATTCTTTAACTTTAGGGAAACGATCTTGAAAACCAAAAATGTTGTCCTAGTGATCTTATATCTGATGAATCAGATGGTACCTTAGATCGTCACAAATTTATGGCTTTTTGATTACTGGCTTTTCCATAGCCATGTTCTATACCACTCTCCATCAGAACATGATGGTTAGATTTTTCTTCCATATCCATATTTTCACCTATGTGGAAACCCAGTGATTAGTTTATTTGGGTAACCGTTAGGTTTCATACTTTTGTTTTTAAAGATTGGTTTTGGTATTACTTTTTACGATGTGGGTTTCTATTAAATAAACTTTCGAAAAGTAAACCATTTATAACCCCGACAAATTTCGAGGGCGAAATTCATTTTAAGGGGGGTAGAATGTAACAGCCCGAGATTTTATGAAAAATATTCTTTTTAATTTTATTAATGTCTTGTGTTGTACGCTACACCAAAAGGAGCTTGCACAACACGCATCCTTGACTTGCCTTGCATTACACGCAATCGCGACCTTCCTCGATAGCGTGTGTAGTACGCAATAACGAGTTTTACTAAACAGCGATATGCTATTAAAATGTTATTAAAACTAGCCGTTATGAATAGTAATAACCACTTTTTGAAATTTTGTAAATTTTATTTTTCAAAATGGATTTCATTTTTGGATTCGGAGTATCGAATTTAGCCTAAGGTGAAATTTTGGTACATTTCGGATAACTTTCATATTCTGATGAATAGTGAAAATTACTAAATTTTAATTAAAAACAAATTTTTTAATCGAAATAATTAATAGTGATAAATTATTAATTTGAGTGGTTTTAAAGTATATTTAGAATATATTTTTACAATTCAATACAATGTTGGTCATTGGATGTAATTTCACATTTACACCAGACATAAACAAGCGTCAATCTTTTGATAGATATTGTTTCTTAAAAACACGCTATTTGTTTTAACAGCGTGATTTAATTATAAAATTAATTAATGCAACCTCTATGTTATGAATTTGGTAAATTAGACTTCATTTCTGAATTTGGAATATGAAATATAGCTTAGGATGAAATTTTGGCATTGTTCTGAAAAACATCAATTTTTGATGAATAGTGAAACTACTAAGTGGTAGTTAAAAAATATTAATTTCTTCATAAATCTTAATTTTACCGCTTCTGTGAATGGAATTTCAAAAATCCGAGAGATACGGTTGATGTCAGTAAGTAAAATGTGGTTCAATGAGATGAAAATAATTTTTGGTGAATAGTTACTTTTTACTTTTATTTACCATGGTTAAAAGTAAATAGGGTAATTAAGGGTAAGAATGATTTTAATATTACCCTAACACATGTCCTAATTCTATTGGACAAGTTTATCTCGACCAAATACAACCTTAAGTGTAAAATATTATCATTTAGGCCCACTTGGATTAGATTAGGACATTTATTATTATTTAATTCAAAGAAGAGTTAAAAGAGTTAAAATCAAAGTATATTTACTAAAACATTTTTAATATAGGGTTGTACATAAGATACATTCGATTGTAAATATTCATTAGAAAGATAAAATGATTTCCTACATAATTTTATTTTATTTATAATTTTTAGACATTAAATAATTTAATTTATTTATGACACAATTATGATGCAGTAATTATCTTATTTATGAAATATTGACATAATTGATGTTATAAACACCAAAATAAATGTAATTTGAGACTTTTTATGAATTCCACTAATTTTATAGGTTACTATGATATATTAGTGTTGATTTAATCGACTTTTTTTGAACATATAATTCTGTTATGACTTTCACAAAAATCATATATCAAATAGTGTCAAAATTGACACAAAATAGGTTTTAAATCAAATATTATATTATTAATTGTTATTTTATTCCTACAATTCTAAGGATCTGCCAAATGACTTCGATAAGGATATATTTATTAATAATAAACAAGTTGGGGTTCGTTTGGCATGTTATAGTAAGTGTATTAACCATATAGTGAAAGAAAACAAAAAGACACGGTAAAATTTAAATTATTTAACTTAGAGTTAAATGTAATTGATAAGGTTAAAATAATACCCTAAACTTGTATAAATCTTATTGGTTGATAGGATTTCGACCCATCCCCACTTTAGCTTCGAAATAAGCCCCTTTGGAACCATTATTAACCGATTTTGACTTTAATATAAAATAATATTTTGAGATATTCTTAAGGTGCCCCTCTCCTCCCTTATAAAAGGGTACCTCCTCCCCCTTCTCCTCACACCAATTTGAGCACTCAAGCTCGGCCAACCCCTACCAAAATCTCTTCTCCACTTCCCTAGAATAATCCTAGAGGTCCTGGTCTTCTTCAAAGACCAATCTTAGTTCCCTAAGTGGAGGATTCAAAGAGGCGTTTCAAAGAAGAGGTAATCTCCATTACCGATCTTTTCAATTTCATTCTTCTTATTTAGTTGTTTCATGATAAATTAATAACATCAGTATAACTTACATAATGATATGTTATTATAAATATGAAACAACTCTAATTAACCTTCTATCCATCCTATGGAAAAAGGAAATCACCGCGCGTGCGTACGTACGGAATACCGCCTCCACGCCGTGGTGTAATCTATTTTCCACCATCACTTTACAAGGATGGGTATAATGGTGTAATGAGTAACTATTTATGATTATTATTAAGTAATATTGATACTGAAATAATATATATATACTCCAATACAATTCCACGATCATAGGAACGATATCATCACTCGTGCGTACGTACGGAATACCGTCTCCACGATGTGATGCGACTCATTCTACATGATCATCATTACATAGTAATTATATAAATGAATTGAATGAATAAATATGATATATTTTACACTAATAACATTCTGGATATAAGGTATCTATAACCTTAAAAGAAGAATAAGAATGTATTCGGCAAAACATGCATAAGAACAAAAGGCAATAAAGACCCGAGTAACAAGTAACAATGAAATATTACTAACAAGAAGCTAAGAATATGACCATATATGATATCATATCAATATGTATAATTCTGGAATAAGTCAATAACATTATTTAAACCATTATACAGGAGCTTCGGACACGTACAAAGCAAATCGGACCTAAGGTAAGGGAAATATCACAATCTCATTTTTATCCGAGATTGTTTATTCGTAAGTATTTACTGGGGTGTATTTTATCATCCACATCCATGTTTCATCAATATGTAATATTATTTCCATCCACTTACAATTGTTTAAATCCATTTTTACCCTTCGTTGAGTTTTTAGTAATATGTATGAAAGGAATCTTTTGTCATTTTTCGTACGAGGTACTTTTTGACTTTTCCGACAAAAGTACGAAGAATGTTTTTTTATCTTATATGGCATGAATGGATTTCTAGAACATTATTTCCAAGAAGCTTCCTTTAAAAGTATTCAAGTTTATTTTTAATCAACTTCTTTTAGTTTAAAATTGTATGACATGTTAATAAAGGAAAAGTGTTATTTGAAGAAGAAAGGATATTTTCCTCAAGAATGGAGTTCAAGTGTTTTATCAAAATTATTTTCCATCTAAGATAATCAAGGGTTCTGTTTTTATCCCTATTATTACATTGATTTGATCATGTTGTGATGGAATTATTTTTATGAATTCCTTTATCTTATATGAATTGATTTATGATGTCATGATGTTTCAAGAATCCCATTTTTGTTACATGTGTTATGCGATGATGTATGATTATGTGGCTCACATAAGAAAGGATTCATTATAAGATGGGTGGGACCTATATCTCCCTCCAATGCATTGGGTAAAGATTTTATATCTCATGAGATAGACAGGGCTGGAACGGTAGGTTATATCGGTTCAGTGAAACAGGACTGAAATGAGGGTTACTCGATTCAGAAAGGGACTTTGTCCACTAAGATAGTCTTGGCAATGAGTCTTGACTAACAAGAAATGATTCTCTATGATTATGTGTGAATGCCACAAAGTTTCATGTTTTAATTTATGATTATTGTGATTACATTTCACTACCATGATTTATCCCATGTTATGAAATTATGCTCTCTTTTGCAGGTTATGATTTCCAAAATGTTATGTTCTTACGAATATTATGTGATTGATATTTCTTTTGTTTACCCTTACTGAGAATTTGAGCTCACCCTTTTATGTATTCTTTTCCCCAGGATATAAAGAAAGGTTTTATGTAAAAAAAGAGAAGATCATTATGGGAGATGTTTAAGATCTTTCACCACGATTAGAAGATTTTATTCCGAGTTTCCGAAGACACTAAACTATTACGATCCTTGTGTGTGTGTTTTTGTTATGTACTAAGTATTCCGAAAATTTAATGTAATGTCCATGTACGTTAAGCTTCGGGTCTCTACAGTTGGTATCAGAGGAAAGGTTTAGTCAACCTTTAGAAACTAGGATGCGAAAACGTTAGTGAGATCCCTAGAGATATTTCTATGGTATGTCTAGGGATGTCCCTGAGGATAAGTATACGTATAGGATGTAGTCCTAGAACTATGGTAACGATATTAGATTAAACCTAAGATGTTAGATATTGAAGTTACTCCCCCTTTATTATGATTTTTTCCTCTAACACTATTCTTTTTCGGTTTTAGAAAATGGCTGGAAACAAGATGATTCACGATAATGGAGGATATGATGGACAATGGAATGATATTCTTCATAATGAAATGGGATTTGGAAGTCCAAACATAATTATTATGCCGAATCAGCAATCTCATAATATGATCAATAAAGTAAAATTTGGTAAGTTTCCTGACTCGGCTAATAAGAGAAAGATGGAGTTTCATGATGATCATAGAGGAAAGAAAGTTCAGTTTCCCCTATGTAATTCATGTGGGAAGAGGCATCAAGGAGAATGTTTCAAAGGAACTGGAAGATGCTTTGGGTGTGTAAAATAAGGACACAAAGCCAGTAAGTGCAAAGGAAAAGGTTCAGTTAACACCAGGGATGAGGATAATGGTATTGCTACGACATCAACAATGGTTAAATGTTTTAAATGTGGAATGTACGGGCATTATGAAAACCAATGCCCTAAGGGAAAGTCTGATGAAGAGAATCGGTATGGTCGTATGGGAAGTATTTATGTTGATGATGATGAAGAGACTACAAATGATATGTGAGGTGAATGAATTGTTGAAGCTCGGTCAATGGTTTAAGAATGTAGTGGAATGATTACATGTTTATCATGTGTAATGTTGTATAAGAAATCTCATGGTACTATGGAATAAAGAGACATCTAAGGATTGTTACACTGTTGTCTTTCCTTGAGTTATGAAAGTGTATGATTAATGGTACCACTATCCATTAATGGTTATTCAGATATTTTTGGAATTTAGATGATATGCGCATAATTAAGGAATAATAAGATAATGAGGTGTTTGATTGTATTCATGAGCTCATGACTGATATAATGAGAAGGTTATATCATGGTTTGAGTATATAGAATTTTTGGATTTTGGTATGTGGAAAGAGTTAACTTTTAAATGCATTCATGTTTTCACTAAGGTTCAATGGGTATTCAAGAGAATACATGATTAAGGCCTTTTAATGTTTGGAATGTGACCAACAAGACATATCTTATGATATATGGGGATCAACGACAGTATTAAATCTCTGGTAATCGTTTTCACTATATTATGAGAGTGGACTGCAGTATTATGGATAAGCCTAAAGATTACAATGGATTATGTTGGACATAAGTTAGTATTGTTTATGGATATAAGATTTTTGATATTATTGATGGGATGTTATAGTAATATAGTTTTAGAAAAAGGACAACCTGCAGGACGGGAGACAGCCCATCGCGTCGGACAAGGCTGTGGGAATCGAACCCACAACCGAAGTGCGACTGGCCTTTATCACCTACCGCTGGCCTACAGGAAGTCCCTATTTAGTAGAAACTAGTTTTATTATATTAACCAGTATGATATATGAAGTATAAGTTCATTTTAGGAACCATATATGATTAATCTCACTATAGATCGACTTATATATATAATCTTTTTTGCTAACCTTTTGTTTGAGACAGATGGAATGACCCGTCATTCTATCACATGATCTGCTAACACTTCACGAATAACAAATTCAACTTCATTTATTTAAGAGATGAAGTGGAAATTGTTAAAGGCACGAACAACAGTGAGATTGTACCAAAATAAAGTAAGTATTTATTCTAATTTAAATTCTTTAACTTTAGGGAAACGATCTTGAAAACCAAAAATGTTGTCCTAGTGATCTTATATCTGATGAATCAGATGGTACCTTAGATCGTCAGAAATTTATGGCTTTGTGATTACTGGCTTTTCCATAGCCATGTTCTATACCACTCTCCATCAGAACATGATGGTTAGATTTTTCTTCCATATCCATATTTTCACCTATGTGGAAACCCAGTGATTAGTTTATTTGGGTAACCGTTAGGTTTCATACTTTTGTTTTTAAAGATTGGTTTTGGTATTCCTTTTTACGATGTGGGTTTCTATTAAATAAACTTTCGAAAAGTAAACCATTTATAACCCCGACAAATTTCGAGGGCGAAATTCATTTTAAGGGGGGTAGAATGTAACAGCCCGAGATTTTATGAAAAATATTCTTTTTAATTTTATTAATGTCTTGTGTTGTACGCTACACCAAAAGGAGCTTGCACAACACGCATCCTTGACTTTCCTTGCATTACACGCAATCGCGACCTTCCTCGATAGCGTGTGTAGTACGCAATAACGAGTTTCACTAAACAGCGATATGCTATTAAAATGTTATTAAAACTAGCCATTATGAATAGTAATAACCACTTTTTGAAATTTTGTAAATTTTATATTTCAAAATGGATTTCATTTTTGGATTCGGAGTATCGAATTTAGCCTAAGGTGAAATTTTGGTACATTTCGGATAACTTTCATATTCTGATGAATAGTGAAAATTACTAAATTTTAATTAAAAACAACTTTTTTAAGAGAAATAATTAATAGTGATAAATTATTAATTTGACTGGTTTTAAAGTATATTTAGAATATATTTTTACAATTCAATACAATGTTGGTCATTGGATGTAATTTCACATTTACACCAGACATAAACAAGTGTCAATCTTTTGATAGATATTGTTTCTTAAAAACACGCTATTTGTTTTAACAGCGGGATTTAATTATAAAATTAATTAATGCAACTTCTATGTTATCAATTTGGTAAATTAGACTTCATTTCTGAATTTGGAATATGAAATATAGCTTAGGATGAAATTTTGGCATTGTTCTGAAAAACATCAATTTTTGATGAACAGTGAAACTACTAAGTGGTAGTTAAAAAAAATTAATTTCTTCATAAATCTTAATTTTACCGCTTCTGTGAATGGAATTTCAAAAATCCGAGAGACACGGTTGATGTCAGTAAGTAAAATGTGGTTCAATGAGATGAAAATAATTTTTGGTTAATAGTTACTTTTACTTTTATTTACCACGGTTAAAAGTAAATAGGGTAATTAAGGGTAAGAATGATATTAATATTACCCTAACACATGTCCTAATTCTATTGGACAAGTGTATCTCGACCAAATACAACCTTAAGTGTAAAATATTATCATTTAGTCCCACTTGGATTAGATTAGGACATTTATTATTATTTAATTCAAAGAAGAGTTAAAAGAGTTAATATCAAAGTATATTTACTAAAACATTTTTAATATAGGTTTTTACATAAGATAAATTCGATTTTAAATATTCATTAGAAAGCTAAAAAGATTTCCTACATAATTTTATTTTATTTATAATTTTTAGACATTAAATAATTTAGTTTATTTATGACACAATTATGATGCAGTAATTATCTTATTTATGAAATATTGACATAATTGATGTTAAAAACACCAAAATAAATGTAATTTGAGACTTTTTATGAATTCCACTAATTTTATAGGTTACTATGATATATTAGTGTTGATTTAATAAACTTTTTTCTAACATATAATTCTGTTATGAATTTCAAAAAAATCATATATCAAATTGTGTCAAAATTGACACAAAATAGTTTTTAAATCAAATATTATATTATTAATTGTTATTTTATTCCTAAAATTCTAAGGTTCGGCCAAATGACTTAGATAAGGATATATGTATTAATAATAAACAATTTGGGGTTCTTTTAGCATGTTATAGTAAGTGTATTAACCATATAGTGAAAGAAAACAAAAAGACACGGTAAAAGTTAAATTATTTAACTTAGAGTTAAATCTAATTGATAAGGTTAAAATAATACCCTAAACTTTTCTAAATCTTATTGGTTGATAGGATTTCGACCCATACCCACTTTATCTTCTAAATAAGACCCTTTGGAACCATTATTAACGGATTTTGACTTTAATATAAAATAATATTTTGAGATATTCCTAAGGTGCCCCTCTCCTCCCTTATAAAAGGGTACCTCCTCCCCCTTCTCCTCACACCAATTTGAGCACTCAAGCTCGGCCAAACCCTGACCAAATCTCTTCTCCACTTCCCTAGAATAATCCTAGAGGTCCTGGTCTTCTTCAAAGACCAATCTTAGTTCCCTAAGTGGAGGATTCAAAGAGGCGTTTCAAAGAAGAGGTAATATCCATTACTGATCTTTTCAATTTCTTTCTTCTTCAACTTCTTCTTATTTATTTGTTTCATGATAAAGTAATAACATCAGTATAACTTACATACTGATATGTTATTATAAATATGAAACAACTCTAATTAACCTTCTATCCATCCTACGGAAAAAGGAAATCACCACGCGTGCGTACGTACGGAATACCGTCTCCACGCCGTGGTGTAATCTATTTTCCACCATCACTTTACAAGGATGGGTATAATGGTGTAATGAGTAACTATTTATGATTATTATTAAGTAATATTTATACTGAAATAATATATATATACTCCAATACAATTCCACGATCATAGGAACGATATCATCACTCGTGCGTACGTACGGAATACCGTCTCCACGATGTGATGCGACTCGTTCTACATGATCATCATTACATAGTAATTATATAAATGAATTGAATGAATAAATATGATATATGTTACAATAATAACATTCTGGATATAAGGTATCTAGAACCTTAAAAGAAGAATAAGAATGTATTCGGCAAAACACGCATAAGAACAAAAGGCAATAAAGACCCGAGTAACAAGTAACAATGAAATATTACTAACAAGAAGCTAAGAATATGACCATATATGATATCATATAAATATGTATAATTCTGGAATAAGTCAATAACATTATTTAAACCATTATACAGGAGCTTCGGACACGTACAAAGCAAATCGGACCTAAGGTAAGGGAAATATCACAATCTCATTTTTATCCGAGATTGTTTATTCGTAAGTATTTACTGGGGTGTATTTTATCATCCACATCCATGTTTCATAAATATGTAATATTATTTCCATCCACCTAAAATTGTTTAAATCCATTTTTACCCTTCTGTGAGTTTTTAGTAATATGTATGAAAGGAATCTTTTGTCGTTTTTCGTACGAGGTACTTTTTGACTTTTCCGACAAAAGTACGAAGAATGTTTTTTTTAACTTATACGGCATGAATGGATTTCTAGAACATTATTTCCAAGAAGCTTCCTTTACAAGTATTCAAGTTTAATTTTAATCAACTTCTTTTAGTTTAAAATTGTATGACATGTTAATAAAGGAAAAGTGTTTTTTGAAGAAGAAAGGATATTTTCCTCAAGAATGGAGTTCAAGTGTTTTATCAAAATTATTTTCCATCTAAGATAATAAAGGGTTCTGTTTTTATCCCTATTATTACATTGATTTGATCATGTTGTGATGGAATTATTTTTATGAATTCCTTTATCTTATATGAATTGATTTATGATGTCATGATCTTTCAAGAATCCCATTTTTGTTACATGTGTTATGTGATGATGTATGATTATGTGGCACACATAAGAAAGGATTCATTATAAGATGGGTGGGACCTATATCTCCCTCCAATGAATTGGGTAATGATTTTATATCTCATGAGATAGACAGGGCTGGAATGGTAGGTTATAGTGGTTCAGTGAAACAGGACTGAAACGAGGGTTACTCGATTCAGAAAGGGACTTTGTCCACTAAGATAGTCTTGGCAATGAGTCTTGACTAACAAGAAATGATTCTCTATGATTATGTGTGAATGCCACAAAGTTTCATGTTTTAAGTTATGATTATTGTGGTTACATTTCACTACCATGATTTATCCCATGTTATGAAATTATGCTCTCTTTTGCAGGTTATGATTTCCAAAATGTTATGTTCTTACGAATACGATGTGATTGATATTTCTTTTGTTTACCCTTACTGAGCATTTGAGATCACCCTTTTATGTCTTCTTTTCCCCAGGATATAAAGAAAGGTTTTAGATAAAAAAAAAAGAGAAGATCTTTATGGGATATGTTGAAGATCTTTCACCACGATTAGAAGATTTTATTCCAAGTTTCCAAAGACACTAAACTATTACGATCCTTGTGTGTGTGTTTTTGTTATGTACTAAGTATTCTGCAAATGTAATGTAATGCCCATGTACGTTAAGCTTCGGGTCTCTACATGTAACATGAGAAAACCACATACCTTCAATCCAAAAATGTGACAGTAACCTCTATCCAAAGAGATCATATAAGGGAAAGCATAAAAAATATTATAGGAATTAAACATAAAAAAAACTCATGATTTTCAATAGAAAAAATACTATCATGGACCATCTATCATCAAACATCCACAAGAATGGCACATAAATGGAAACTATTTATACCATGGGAATTTTCTCAATGGTAATGAAGGAGCTTCAACACTGGTCCTTAGTACTCAATGAGCTCATAAAATAACACTCCAGTATGCCCATTTTTCTAGTTCATCAAGGAATCACGTTATCATGGTTTCCCCTTCACTTTCCCAAGTTATACCCAGGTCCATTGGGAAAGTCATCAATGGTTAATTATGAGCTTCAACATTGATCCTCACTACTTGATGAGCTAATCAAATCACCCTGCAACATTCCCACTTGTCTAGTCCATCAAGGAATCATGTCATCCTAGTTATACTTTCACTTCCCAAGTTATATCCATGTCTATCTGGAAAGAGCTCAAACATCAAGGTTAAGTCAAAAAATTGTACTACACTCTCACAAAGGCTAACATTAATTATATCAATGTTAGGTTCTAATTACCAAGAAAAAACATGGGGATACTATGGAAAAATATCAAACAGGAATAATATATTACTCTAAAAATAAAAATATATCCATGGATCTAATTAGAATTGGGTTTGGAGAAAAAAACCAAACATCTTGAGGATTCTCAGCATAATATTCTACTCCATTAATTGGAGGAAAATAAACCATACAGGTTTCCGGAAAATGAATCCATACACCAGACCACATCCAAGAACAAAATAGACAATCCACAATGATTCCAAAAAATATACCAATCTTTAAAAAACAAAGGATTGAAAAAATAGATAAGCCACAATAAGGAAAAATTATAGCAGTTTCTGCTCCAATGTAAAAAATTACATGCTAGATCAACATTAATAACAACTAACATCACCCCCACTACATGAAAAGCATCACTAAAATTCTTGTGGGTAGATATTTATTATCTTGAAGCATCATCCAACCCTTAGTTAATAGATAATGATACCTAACTGAAACAAACCTTTCCTATTTACCAACTTCTAGGACCTATTAGGGTGACCCAAAATACCCCACAATTTTACAAACTATCGATGATTTTGAATGAAACTTTATCAGATGACAATTTGATCTACACTAGAAGAACACAAAATGATTCCTATTTCAAGGAGAATACTATCATTCCTCAACCATGATTGATTCATTATTCACATAATGTCATTTTGATAGACCATATTCAGATAGAAATTCATTTGGAAGCATCTCTGGATAAGAGGGCGACCATCCCACAGGATGGTAACAAACTAAACCAGATAATTACTTGTAATAATCCCTAAAAATCACTCATATTGATTGAAACATAAGAAATAAGAAACTTTTGGCTTCATCGTTTTATTAGGATATTACACCAAATGAAGAGTGACTTTATGTAACACCCCAAGTAAATAAAGAATATGAAATTTATATATTTATCCCTATGTTGAATAAAATGATAATATTAATTTAAAGTTAATGTTATGCTTGATGGCATACCCAATACGCAACAACGAGTTCATTTGAAATCTTACGTTGCACTATAATAATAAAATAATATTTTTTTAAATGGTAGCTGACGCCTTCCCGTTGTAATTGAGGGAATGAACATAACTAACTACAAAATGATTATATATGTCTGTCAAAAAATTTACTTTTTACAATAAATGTTAGAGGATTAAAAATGTTAATGAATTCAATTTTAAGCGTAAACATTCTAATATTCTTTTGAAGGTCGATTAACCGCCTTTTGATGGAGATCCTCTTTTAAATACACTTTTTGACAATTTTATTTGTTATATTTGACAAAATAAAATTCTTCTTTAGAATCGAGACCTCAAAATTTACTTTGTGTAAATTTTTGGTATCTTTCCGATAAAGTTCATTTTTTATGAATAGTGAAAAATGTTGTATTTTAATTCAAAAACTCTTTTTAATCTAATTTATTTATATTATTATATTATCTTTTTGAACTGTTTTTAAGTAAAATTAGAATATATTTTTACCATTTAATCCAATATTGGTCATTGGAATTAATTTCACATTGAAATTGGACTTAAACTAGTGTCAATCTTTTAATAGATATTATTTCTTAAAAACACGCTATTTGATTCTATAGTGGGAATTAATTATTAAATTAAGTAATTCAACTTATATGTTTTGAAGTTTGTAAAATAGACATCATTTTTGAGTTCGGAATATCAAATATAGCTTAGGGTGAATTTTTGGTATTTTTCTAAAAAACTTCAATTTTTGATGAATAGTGAAACCACTAAGTGGTAGTTAAAGAAACTGATTTTTCATTTAGATGAAACTTTGCCACCTCTTCATTTTGATTTTCAAAAATACTACATACATGGTTGTCATTAAGAAGTAAAATTTGGTTCAATGGGATTAAAATAATTTTTTTGTTGAATAGTAACCTTTAAGTTTTTAATCGTGATTAGAGGTAATTAGTGTAGTTTAAGGTAAAAATAATGTTTTTATAATATGATATGAGCTTGAAACATGTCCTACCCACATTGTATTTGTCATGGACAACCAAGAAAATACATGGGTCAACTTGGGGACCCCATGGAGCCACTTTGGTAGGAAAATAAAATTAATACCTTTTTATTTAATGTTAAAATTAAAATGTCACAAACATGTGTTGTTTTACTAAACCAATTTTGATATGGGGTTCTACAAGTCAGATTTTTGACTATAAATATTCATTGGAAATATAAAAATATTTCCTACATCATAGTATTTTTTTTATTTTTTGACATTAACTAAATAAAATTATTTATGACATCATGATGATGCATCGATTACCTCATTATTTAACGATTTAAATAAAATGAAAAGACAATGTAAAATCTAAGAACTAAACTTGTCAAAAACCTATTGGATGGGTATATTTAGAACCCTTATCACCTTATCCTCGAATTATATCAATGTGGGACCTTTTAAATCTGAAACTCATTTTAAAATAAAGTAACATTTCTTTACTTTCCAAGAGTGCCCCTCCTCTCCTGTTATAAAAGGCCCCCACCACTATCACCTTACCCCCACCTCTAAAGCCTTTTGTTCGGCCATGCTCTGCCCATTTGGTCTCTATAAATCCCTCTCTTACTCTTAGAAGCCTCACTTTGGGAAGAAGTCTTCCCTAGGAAGCCTTTGAGCTCAAATCAAAAAAGAGTTACCCGATTTAAAGGTAGTGTCTTCTCTTGTGTTCTTTTGTTTTATTTTGCTTCTCCAAACCACTAAACTCTTTTTATTCTTTTATTTTGTAACAACTCCAGTATATTAAATATACTAGGATGTTTTTATAATAATCATTTTATCTACACTTACACACACCTACATCTAATGGTTAATGAACATACTGTTTCTGTGGATGGCGAATTTCTGCCTCACAAAACGATGATTGTTCAACACTCATACAACACCTTCAAAAGTGGCCATAAAGATGTCACTATATTTATATATGATATATAATATGTTTATTTTTTACTTAATCTTCTGTATTTTTCCATTGTGGCATAAATTTATGGTTTCCTTTATGGGTAAACAAGATAATTTCATTTTAGGAAGTGCGGACTACCGCCCCCTCAAAGTGATTTGATTCGTTAATTCCATATGTGGGATGCATAAAGTATGGATTTAAAGTTATTATATATGATGTATGTTACATATAAATGATGAATATAATTATGGAATTAGAATATACATACCTCTAATTTGGTTTTAATTCCATTAATATGACATAGAAATGAAAGTAGCGTTCAGGCGTACGTACGGCTTACCGTCTCCATGAATAGTGAATTTCATTTCTTACCTCTAAAGGATTATGTAATATTATAAATACTTGTATATTCTGGATATATATGATATATATGATATCCAAATCATTAATATCATTCTGGATATAATGAAACTTTGACCACACGAACAACATGTAATTGTAAGAAGTCCACTTTCGACTTAAGAACCGAATATCGACAAAACAAACATTATTAACTTAAATGATTAAATAATGCTTATTACATGGAAATAAGTGATATAAAAGGAATAATGGACTTGAAAAAATTTCTTAATCATGTGTAAGTTAACTCAAGTTTATTATTCAGGACGTTAAAGAACGATCAAGTCAAGTCGGACCCGAGGTAAGGGATCCAACCTCTCTCTTTCTTTTTAAGTACTCTCTTTTATGTCATTTCTTTTAAGCCCATATTTATTATGTTTGGGGATGTTATTTTATATTACTAATACTTTAATTTTTATTTTAATATTATGTAAGACCCTATTTCATCTCATAAATCCATTTTTTGGATGTTTTAAGTGGCATCGTTAGGCTACCGAGTTTTCGTAAGGGATTTTTCATCTCACTTTTATTCCTGTGACATTTATGCTACTTTTTCCACTATTTACTTTGAGTGGTGTATGAACTTCCCATTATTATACACGTTTTGAAGTATAATTTCATTTACGGGTATTTACATCTTCATTGTATGACTCTTCTTCCATGGGATGTACATTTCAAAAGTTACCCAACTCGGTAAGGGGACCTTTCACCCTCCTTTTTTTTAAAAGACTTCTTTTGTTATGTCTTTTAATTAAAATACTATTATGTTGGGATATGTTCTTATATATCCTTATTTATGTAAATTTTATGTCCAAGTGATGAGATCCCCTTTATCTCTCTCATCAACCCTTTTTGTAAAATTTAATGTGATGCTATTAGGCTGTCGAATTTTACCAAGGGATCTTCTTAACCCAATTTCGATTTCTTTGGGTTCAACATGTAGTTTTTGAATATGTCATACTTTGAATATGTGTTAATGAAATTTTATTATTTAAAAATTAATATCCACTTATATTGGGTGTTTTTATATTTTTCACACATAATTATGAGATTAATTTATCCTTAATTTAAGGATACCTTCTTTATAATGGATTTCATCTCATTTTACATTTCTTTTGAGACTTCATTGTTGTTATGCACCAATTCACTCATATATGGTGTGTATATTTCCCTTTTACATATTATATTATGAATCCCTTTATTCTCATGATATTATAAAGTTTAGATTAAATGTTATTTCGTAATTATTTGTATTCAAGAGTCTCTCATTTTGTTAAAAACTCATTAACAAAAATATCATTTTAAATTTTGTAAAGATTTATTATTCTAAATATTTATCTTTAATGTCCATGTTTTCAAAATGGTTTTCATTATTTATTTATATGAACATTAATTTTTTAAAATTATAATTTCAATAAAAGCTACAAAGTGGTATGGGACACTTTGATTCAAAAATATCTTTTAAATGATTTTTGAAAATGGATTGATTAATTCAATATCTTGGAATTACTTATTTTGATTGAAAATGAAATGGTGTTATTGAAATGATTATATTTTTAATATTTTATGTCAATGATGGTACTTGGACATTTTACAGGTGGTTACGTGATAAACCATATGACAGGTGGTGCCGTGAATACCAAGATGGGTGGTTACGTTATAACCTTTAATTCATTGGGTATAGAAGTCGGTCGTATGGATATTCCATTAATTATGTGTGGAAGTCGACCATATGGTTATTCCATTTAAGTATGCTTATGTCCAAAGTTACATTTGTATGTTATGTGTTCTTTATATGGGTTTTATGGTAATCTTTTGGTTACAAAAGGGTAAGTAATGATATTTTATTCAGTGAAGAGTTTTTTAATACTTCCTAAAGGTGAAAGGTATTACTTTGATAAAGTGTACATGGTTTACTTGTTGCTTTGAAAAACTAACAGTTTTCCTTCTTTTTGTATCCTTTACTGAGCTTTTTATGCTCACCCCATGTTTTTGAAATGTTTTTCACAGGACTTAATGTGGAATAGGGTCAAGGATGGGATCAAGGAAAAGTCGTGTTATCTAAAACATAGAATTAGACATGTTTCTTTTTAAGAGTTTTTATTTTATTGAAACTTAGTAGAAGTGTCTACTTTGTAATCTTTTGAGATGTAATAGTTATGTCCTAATTCTATAAAACTCTAAACCTGAAATGATCCTCGATGTGAATTATTCATTTAATTCAATATTAAGTAATGTTTAAGGTCGGGGCCTTATAGTTGGTATCAAAGGTCTGTTTAGATAACGTTAGAGGTTAGGGTATTCTCTAAGCATAAGTGACATTACCATAATGGTTAGGATTTCCGAAAGAGTCCTAGTTTTAGATAAATTGAATGAGTAAGTATATCTTAGTGATTATATTCCTCATTAGTACATGATGATTTTGTTGATATAGGAACCCTGACATTTTTGTTTTTAGTAAATTGATGGATCAAGTAGGCACCAAAGCGAAAATGGGTTTGATGGAAACTGTGATGGTTCTCTAATTAAGAGACTAGATGAAATGGGGGATTCAATGAGGAATCTTGTGGTTGTGCTAAACCAACTATTAAGTATTCATGATTAACCACTTAAAACTTGGTGAGTTCTCTAATGCATCATGTACGAGATGACCAACTCGATGTGGAAGTTCAGGTAATAATTATAAAGGTAACCATTAGGGTTTATAGGATCCTTACTTTTTAGGTAATTATGGGTTACTCTATGATATGATGGAAAATGAAAGGCATGAGATAAACTTGAGGTTAAAATATGTTATGATCATTTTTGAAGATTTTATCTCATTTTGGGGAATGTTTTAAGAATTATGTTGTTTTGAAAAAAGGACAACACATAGACCATGTGACAACCCGTCACATCGGACAAAGATGTGGGAATCGAACCCACAACCAAAGTTCAACTGGTATTTATCGCCTACCACTGGTCTACGTGAAGTCCCTGGTTAGTTTGACTGATTATTTTTAGTTAGATGATTTTATGAATTAAGAGTAAGTTGATTTTGGGTTATCTATGGAAATTTATTAACCTATCATGGAGGATATGTGATTAGGTTAATTACTTTTCAATACGAGACTTTAAGAGAAACTGATGTTGTTTGGAGATAAATGTTACAATTTACCTTGGAAGACTATGTGACTAAATCATTCTAATATTTGAGTTTCAATTTTAGTTTGGTTTACTTTGAATAATTTTATGGACAAATTCTTTATCGAATGGTCCTCGTTGAACTTTGGGTTTTGTTGGAAAAATTTTGGAGATTAAGAATAGATTTTCTTTTTATAAAGGGTTATCTTTTTTTGGTTTATCTGATCTTGTACTAACCTTTTTGGTTTTGGTATTGGTTAAATTCTAAATACATGGGAAGTATATAGTTCTCTTTTATGGATTATGTGATTCTCTAGAAGTTGATTATAGTACTCTTAATGCGAACAAGTCTTCCAAAATAATCGTATTTTGGACAAAATATGAGTTTGATTAAGGAATATAGTAAAAGTTGAAAGTCTATGTGACAAGTAAGTATGTTTCATTATGATTTTGTTAAGCTCAAAAATAAATTCCTCAATGAAGAATAACTTAAAAGAAAAATGTTGTCTGTTAACTTTTCCTACTAGGGAATCGAATACCGTTTAACCCATCACAAGTTTTTGATTTTCTTATGGTTAACTTTCTCCTAGACATGTTTACTATCACTCTCCCTCAGAACATGACCCTTTGTTTTTTCCTCCATGTCCATGTTTTCTTACATGGAATCCTAGTATGGGTTAACTCGGGTGACCTCTGTACTCCTCTTTATTTCTTTTAATGTGATTGTTTTACCGACTCTTGTTCCGATGTGGGACTTTCAATTAAGTTTCCGAGCCCAATTTTAAAATTTCGAGGATGCAATTCCAAAAAGGGGGAAGGATGTAACACCCCAGGTAAATAAAGAATATGACATTTTTATATTTATACCTATTTTTGAATAAAATTTTATTATTAATTTAAAGGGAACGCTATGCTTGATGGCTTACCCAATACGCAATAACGAGTTCCTTTGAAATGTTACGTTGCACTATAATAATAAAATAATATTATTTTAAATGGTAGTTAACGCCTAGCCGTTGTAATGGAGGGAATGAAAAATACTAACTAAAAAATTATTATGTATGTTTGTCAAATTTTTTTACTTTTTATAATAAATGTTAGAGGATTAAAAATGTAAATTAATTCAATTTTAAGCATAAACATTCTAATATTCTTTTGAAGGTCGATTAACCGCCTTTTGATGGAGAACCTCTTTTAAATCGACTTTTTGAAAATTTTATGTGTTATATTTGAAAAATTAAAATTATTCTTTAGAATCGAGACATCGAAATTTACTTTGTGTAAATTTTTGGTATCTTTCCGATAAAGTTCATTTTTTTATGAATAGTGAAAAATGTTGTATTTTAATTCAAAAACTATTTTTAATCTAATTTATTTATAAGATTATATTATATTTTGAATTGTTTTTAAAGTAAAATGAGAATATATTTTTACCATTTAATCCAATAGTGGTCATTGGAATTAATTTCACATCGAAATTGGACTTAAACTAGAGTCAACATTTTAATAGATATTGTTTCTTAAAAACACGCTATTTGTTTTGAAAGCAGGAATTAATTATTAAATTAATTAATTAAACTTATATGTTTTGAATTTTGTAAAATAGAAATCATTTTTGAGTTCGGAATATCAAATATAGCTTAGGTTGAATTTTTGGTATTTTTCTGAAAAACTTCAATTTTTGATGATAGTGAAACCACTAAGTGGTAGTTAAAGAAACTGATTTTTCGTTTAAATGAAACATTTCCACCTCTTTGTTTCAAATTTCAAAAATCTGAAATACATGGTTGTAATTTAGAAGTAAAATGTGGTTCAATGAGATTAAAATAATTTTTTGGTGAATAGTAACTTTTAAGTTTTTAATAGCGATTAGAGGTAATTAGTGTAGTTTAAGGTAAAAATAATGTTATAATAATATGAGATGAGCTTTACACATGTCCTGCCCTCATTGGATGTGTCATGGCCGACCAAGACAATACATGGGTCAACTTGGGGACCCCATGGAGCTACTTTGGTAGGAAAATGAAATTAATACCTTTTTATTTAATGTTAAAATTAACATGTCACAAACATGTGTTGTTTTACTAAAACAATTTTTATATGACGTTATACAATTCATATTTTTGACTATAAATATTCATTGGAAAGATAAAAATATTTCCTACATCATAGTATTTTTTTTATTATTTTTAGACATTTAATAAATTAAATTATTTATGACATCATGATGATGCAACGATTACCTAATTATTTAACGATTTAAATAAAATGAAAAGATAATGTAAAATCGAAGACCTACACTTGTAAAAAACCTATTTTATGGGTATATTGAGAACCCTTATCACCTTATCCTAGAATTATATCAATGTTGGACCTTTTGAATCCGAATTTCATTTTAAAATAAAGTAACATTTCATTACTTTCCAAGAGTGCCCCTCCTCTCCTCTTATAAAAGGCCCCCACCAATATCACCTTAACCACACCTCTCAAGCCTTTTGTTCGGAAATCATCTGCCCATTTGGTCTCTATAAATCCTTATCTTACTCCTAGAAGCCTCACTTTGGGAAGAAGTCTTCCCAAGGAAGCCTTTGAGCTCAAATCAAAAAGAGTTACCCGATTTAAAGGTAGTGTCTTCTCTTGTGTTCTTTTGTTTTATTTTGCTTCTCCAAACCACTAAACTACTTTTATTCATTTCTTTTGTAAAAAATAAATTATATTAAATATTCTAGGATGTTTTTATAAGAATAATTTGAGCTACACTTACACACACCTACATCTAATGGTTAAATAACATACAATTTCTGTGGATGGAGAATTTCTGCCTCACGAAACGATGATTGTTCAACACTCTTACAACACCTTCAAAGGTGGACTTTATGATGTCACTATATTTATATATGATATATAATATGTTTATGTTTTACTTAATCTTCTGTATTTTTCTTTTGTGGAATACCTTTATGGTTTCCATTGTGGGTAAACACGATAATTTCATTTTAGGAAGTGCAGACTACCGCCCCCTCAAAGTGATTTGATTCGTTACTGCCATATGTGGGATGCATAAAGGATGGATTTAAAGTTATTATATATGATTTATTTTACATATAAATGATGAATATAAATCTGGAATTAAAATATACAAACCTCTCATTTGGTTTTAATTCCATTAATATGACATAGAAATGAAAGTAGCGTTCATGCGTACGTACGGCTTACCGTCTCCATGAACGGTGCATTTAATTTCTTACATATAAATTACTATTTAATATTATAAATACTTGTATATTATGGATATATATGATATATATGATATCAAAATCCTGAATATCATTCTGGATATAATGAACCTTTGACCACCCGAACAACATGTATTTGTAAGAAGTCCACTTTCGACTTAAGAACCAAATATCGAAAAAACAAACATTATTAACTTAAATGATTACATAATGCTTATAACATGGAAATAAGTGATTTAAAAGGAATAATTAACTTGAAAAAAATTTCTTAGTAAAGTGTAAATTAACTCAAGTTTATTATTCAGGACGTTAAAGAACGATCGAGTCAAGTCGGACCTGAGGTAAGGGATCCAACCTCTCTCTTTCTTTTTAAGTACTCTATTTTATGTCATTTATTTTAATCCCATATTTATTATGTTTGGGGATGTTCTTTTATATTCATAGTACTTTAATTTTTATGTTAATATTATGGGAGACCTTTTTTGATCTCATAAATCCATTTTTTTCATGTTTTAAGTGGCGCCGTTAGGATGCCGAGTTTTCGTAAGGGATTTTTCATCTCACTTTTATTCCCATGACATTTATGCTACGTTTTCCACTATTTAATTTGAGTGGTGTATGTACTTCCCATTATTATACACTTTTTGTAGTATAATTTAATTTATGGATATTTACATCTTCATTGTATGACTCTTCATCCATGGGTTGTACATTTCGAAAGTTACCCAACTCGGTAAGGGGACCTTTCACCCTCCTTTTTTTTAAAAGACTTCTTTTGTTATGTCTTTTAATTAACATACTATTATGTTGGGATATGTTCTTATATATCCTTATTTATGTAAATTTGTTGTCCAAGTGATGATATCCCCTTTATCTCTCTCATCAACCCTTTTCTTAAAATTTTATGTGACGCCTTTAGGCTGTCGAATTTTACCAAGGGAACTTCTTAACCCAATTTCGATTTCTTTGGGTTCAACATGTAGTTATTGAATATGTCATACTTTGAATATGTGTGAATGACCTTTTATTTTTTTACAATTAATATCTACTTATATTGGGTGTATTTATATTTTTCACACATAATTATGAGATTGATTTATCCTTAATTTGAGGATACCTTCTTTATAATGGATTTCATCTCATTTTAAATTTCATTTGAGACTTCATTGTTGTTATGCACCAATTCACTCTTATATGATGTGTATATTTTCCTTTGACATTTTATATCACGAATCCCTTTATTCTCATGATATTATAAAGTTCTGATTAAATGTTATTCCGCAATTATTTGTATTCAAGAGTCTCTCATTTTGTTAAAAACTCTTTAACAAAAACATCGTTTTAAATTTTATAAAGATTTATTATTCTAAATATTTATCTTTAATGTCCATGTTTTCAAAATGGTTTTCAGTATTTATTTATATGGAAATTAATGTTTTAAAATTATAATTCCAATAAAAGAATTAAAGTGGTATAGGACACTTTGATTCAAAAATATATTTTAAATGATTTTTGAAAATGGATTGATTAATTCAATATCTTGGAATTACTTATTTTGATTGAAAATGAAATGTTATTATTGAAATGTTTATATTTTTAATATTTTATGTGTAATTATGGTACTTGTACATCTTACGAGTGGTTACGTGATTAACCACATGACGGGTGGTGCCGTGAATACCAGGACGGGTTGTTACGTTATATATACAATGCATTGGGTATAGAAGTCGGCTGTATGGCTATTCCATTAAGTATGTGTGGAATTCGACCGTATGGTTATTCCATTTAAGTAAGTTTATATCCAAAGTTACCTTTATATGTTATTTGTTCTTTATATGGGTTTTATTGTAATCTTTTGGTTACAAAATGGAAAGAAATGATATTTTATTCAGTGAAGAGTTTTTTACTATTTCCTAAAGGTGAAAGATATTACTTTTATAAAGTGTACATGGTTTACTTGTTGCTTTGAAAAACTAACATTTTTCCTTCTTTTTGTATCCTTTATTGAGCTTTTTATGCTCACCGTATGTTTTTGAATTGTTTTTCACAGAACTTAATGTGGAATAGGGTCAAGGATGGGATCAAGGAAAAGTCATGCTATCTAAAACATATAATTAGACATGTTTCTTTTTAAGAGTTTTTATTTTATGGAAACTTAGTATAAGTTTCTACATTGTAATCTTTTGAGATGTAATAGTTATGTCCTAATTCTCTAAAATTATAAACCTGAAAAGATCCTCGATGTGAATTATTCATTTAATTCAATATTAAGTAAGGTTTATGGTCGGGGCCTTATAGTTGGTATCAAAGGTCGGTTTAGATAACTTTAGAGGTTAGGGTATTCTCTAAGAATAAGTGACATTACCATAATGGTTAGGATTTCAGAAAGAGTCCTAGTTTTAGATAAAGTGAATGAGTAAGTATATCTTAGTGTTTATCTTCCTCATTAGTACATGATGATTTTGTTGATATACGCACACTGACATTTCTGTTTTTAGTAAATGGATGGATCAAGTAGGCACAAAATTGAAAATGGGTTTGATGGAAACTGTGATGGTTCCCTAATTAAGAGACTAGATGAAATGGGGGATTCAATGAGGAATCTCGTGGTTGTGCTGAACCAACTATCAAGGATTCATGATCAACCAATTGAACCTTGGTGAGTTCTCTAATGCATCATGTACGAGATGACCAACTCGATGTGGAAGTTCACGTAATAATTATAAAGGTAACCATTAGGGTTTATATTATCCTTACTTTTTATGTAATTATGGGTTACTCTATGATATGATGGAAAATGAAAGGCATGAGATAAACTTGAGGTTAAAATATGTTATGATCATTTTTGAAGATTTTATCTCGTTTTGGGGAATGTTTTAAGAATTATGTATTTTTGGAAAAAGGACAACACGTAGACCGTGTGACAACCCTTCGCGTCTGACAAAGCTGTGGGAATCGAACCCACAACCAAAGTGCAACTGGTATTTATCGCCTACCACTGGACTACATGACGTCCCTAGTTAGTTTGACTGATTATTTTTAGTTAGATGATTTTATGAATTAAGAGTAAGTTAATTTTTGGTTATCTATGGAAATTTATTAACCCATCATGGAGGATATGTGATTAGGTTAATTACTTTTCAATACGAGACTTTAAGAGAAACTGATGTTGTTTGGAGATAAATGTTACGATTTACCATGGAAGACTATGTGACTAAATCCTTCTAATATTTGAGTTTCAATTTTATTTTGGTTTACTTTGAACATTTTTATGGACAAATTGTTTATCGAATGGTCCTCGTTGAACTTTTGGTTTTGTTGGACAAATTTTAGAGATTAAGAATAGATTTTCTTTTTATAAAGGGTTATCCTTTTTTGGATTATCTTATCTTGTACTAACCTTTTTGGTTTTGGTTTTGGTTAAAGTTTAAATACATGGGAAGTATATAGTTCTCTTTTGTGGATTATGTGATTCTATAGAAGTTGATTATAATACTCTTAATGCGAACAAGTCTTCCTAAATACTCGTATTTTGGAGAAAATATGAGTTTGATTAAGGAATATAGTAAAAGTTGAAAGTCTAAGTGACAAGTAAGTATGTTTCATTATGATTTTGTTAAGCTCAAAAATAAATTCGTCAATGAAGAATAACTTAAAACAAAAATGTTGTCTATTAAATTTTCCTACTGGGGAATCGAATACCGTTTACCCCATCACAAGTTTGTGGTTTTCTTATGGTTAACTTTATCCTAGACATGTTTACTATAACTCTCCCTCAGAACATGACCCTTTGTTTTTTCCTCCATGTACATGTTTTCTTACATGGAATCCTAGTATGGGTTAACTCGGGAGACCTTTTTACTCCTCTTTCTTTCTTTTAATGTGATTGTTTTACCGACTCTTGTTCTGATGTGGGACTTTCAATGAAGTTTCCGAGCCCAATTTTAAAATTGCGAGGACACAATTCCAAAAAGGGGGAAGGATGTAACACCCCAGGTAAATAAAGAATATGAAATTTTTATATTTTTCCCAATTCGTGAATAAAATGTTAATATTAATTTAAAGGGAACGCTATGCTTGATGGCTTACCCAATACGCAACAACGAGTTCCTTTGAAATCTTACATTGCACTATAATAATAAAATAATATTATTTTAAATGGCAGTAAACGCCTAGCTGTTGTAATGGAGGGAATGAACAGAACTAACTACAAAATGATTATATATGTTTGTCAATATTTTTTACTTTTTACAATAAATTTTAGAGGATTAAAAATGTGAATTAATTCAATTTTAAGCGTAAACATTCTAATATTCTTTAGAAGGTCGATTAACCGCCTTTTGATGGAGAACCTCTTTTTAAATCCACTTTTTGAAACTTTTTTGTGTTATTTTTGATAAAATGAAATTCTTCTTTATAATTGAGACACCAAAATTTACTTTGTGTAAATTTTTGGTATCTTTCCGAGAAAGTTCTTTTTTTATGAATAGTGAAAAATGTTGTATTTTAATTCAAAAACTCTTTTTAATCTAATTTATTTATATGATTATATTTTCTATTGAATTGTTTATAAAGTAAAATTAGAATATATTTTTACAATTTAATCCAATAGTGGTCATTGGAATTAATTTCACTTTGAAATTGGACTTAAACTAGTGTCAATCTTTTAATAGATATTGTTTCTTAAAAACACACTGTTTGTTTTGACAGTGGGAATTAATTATTAAATTAATTAATGAAACATATATGTATTCAATTTTTTAAAATAGAAATCATTTTTGAGTTCGGAATATCAAATATAGCTTATGGTGAATTTTTGGTATTTTTCTGAAAAACTTCAATTTTTGATTAATAGTGAAACCACTAAGTGGTAGTTAAAGAAACTGATTTTTCATTAAAATGAAACCTTTCCACCTCTGTGTTTTGAATTTCAAAAATACAACATACATGTTTGTCATTAAGAAGTAAAATGTGGTTCAATGGGAATAAAATAATTTTTTGGTGAATAGTAACTTTTAAGTTTTTAATCGCGGTTAGAGGTAATTAGTGTAGTTTAAGGTAAAAATAATGTTTTAATAATAGGAGATGAGCTTTACACATGTCCTACCCTCATTGTATGTGTCATGGCCGACCAATACAATACATGGGTCAACTTGGGGACCCCATGGAGCCACTTTGGTAGGAAAATGACATTAATACCTTTTTATTTAATGTTAAAATTTAAATGTCACAAACATGTGTTGTTTTACTAAAACAATTTTTATATAGGGTTATATTAGTCAGATTTTTGACTATAAATATTCATTGTAAAGATAAAAAGATTTCCTACATCATAGTATTTTTTTATTATTTTTAGACATTAAATAATTTAAAAATATTTATGACATCATGATGATGCAACGATTACATCATTATTTAACGATTTAAATAAAATGAAAAGATAATGTAAAATATAAGACCTACACTTATCAAAAACCTATTGGATGGGTATATTTAAAACCCTTATCACCTTATTCTCGAATTATATCAATGTGGGACCTTTTGAATCCGAAACACATTTTAAAATAAAGTAACATTTCCTTACTTTCCAAGAGTGCCCCTCCTCTCCTCTTATAAAAGGCCCCCACCACTATCACCTTACCACAACTCTCAAGCCTTTAGATCGACCAATATCTGACCATTTGGTCTATAAAAATCCCTTTCTTACTCCTAGAAGCCTCAATTTATGTAGAAGTCTTCCCAAGGAATCCTTTGAGCTCAAATGAAAAAGAGTTACCTGATTTAAAGGCAGTGTCTTCTCTTGTGTTCTTTTGTTTTATTTTGATTCTCCAACCCCCTAAACTCATTTTATTATTTTATTTTGTAATAAATCCAGTATCTTCAATATACAAGGATGTTTTTATAAGAATAATTAGAGCTACAATTACACACACCTACATCTAATGGTTAAAGAACATACTGTTACTGTGGATGGTGAATTTCTGCCTCACGAAACGATGATTGTTCAACACTCATATAACACCTTAAAATGTGGCCATTAAGATGTCACTATATTTATATATGATATATAATATGTTTATGTTTTACTTAAGCTTCTTTATTTTTATTTTGAGGCATAACTTTGTGGTTTCCATTGTGGGTAAACACGATAATTTCATTTTAGGAAGTGCGGACTACCACCCCCTCAATGTGATTTGATTCGTTAATGCCATATGTGGGATGTATAACAGATGGATTTAAAGTTATTATATATGATGTATGTTACATATAAATGATTAATATAAATCTGGAATTAAAATATACATACCTCTAATTTGTTTTTAATTCCATTAATATGACATAGAAATGAAAGTAGCGTTCATGCGTACATACGGCTTACCGTCTCCATGAACGATGCATTTCATTTCTTACCTCTAAATGATTATCTAATATTATAAATACTTGTATATTCTGGATATATATGATATATATTATATCCAAATCATGAATATCATTCTGGATATAATGAACCTTTGAACACAGGAACAATATGTAATTGTAAGAAGTCCACTTTCGACTTAAGAACCAACTATCGACAAAACACACATTATTAACTTAAATGATTACATAATGCTTATAACATGGAAATAAGTTATATAAAAGGAATAATGAACTTTAAAAATGTTCTTATTCAAGTGGAAATTAACTCAAGTTTATTATTCAGGATGTTAATGAACGATCGAGTCAAGTCGGATCCGAGGTAAGGGATCCAACCTCTCTCTTTCTTTTTAAGTACTGTCTCTTATGTAATTTCTTTTAATCCCATCTTTCATATGTTTGGGGATGTTATTTTATATTACTAATACTTTACTTTTTATGTTAATATTATGGGAGACCCTATTTGATCTCATAAATCCATTTTTTGGATGTTTTAGGTGGCGCCGTTAGGCTGCCGAGTTTTCGTAAAGGATTTGTCATCTCACTTTTATTCCCGTGACATTTATGCTACGTTTGCCACTACTTACATTGATTGGTGTATGCACTGCCCCTTATTATAAACTTTGTGTAGTATAATTTCATTTATGGGTATTTACATCTTCATTGTATGACCCTTCTTCCATGGGGTGTACATTTCGAAAGTTACCCAACTCGGTAAGGGGACCTTTCACCCTCCTTTTTTTAAAAGACTTCTTTTGTTATGTCTTTTAATTCACATACTATTATTTTGGGATATGTTCTTCTATATCCTTATTTATTTAAATTTTATGTCCAAGTTATGTGATCCCCTTTATCTCTCTCATCAACCCTTTTTGTAAAATTTTATGTGATGCCGTTAGGCTATCGAATTTTACCAAGGGAACTTCTTAACCCAATTTCGATTTCTTTGGGTTCAACATGCAGTTATTGAATATGTAATACTTTGAATATGTGTGAATTACCTTTGATTGTTTTACACGTAATATCCACTTATATTGGGTGTATTTATACTTGTCACACATAATTATGAGATTGATTTATCCTTAATTTAAGGATACCTTCTTTATAATGGATTTCATCTCATTTTACATTTCTTTTGAGACTTCATTGTTGTTATGCACCAATTCACTCTTATTAGGTGTGTATATTGTCCTTTGAAATATTATATAATGAATCCCTTTATTTTGATGATATTATAAAGTTCGGATTAAATGTTATTCTGCAATTATCCGTATTCAAGAGTCTCTCATTTTGTTAAAATCTTTTTTAAAAAAATTTCTTTTTAAATGTTTTAAAGATTTATTATTCTAAATCTTTATCATTAATGTCCCTATTTTAAAAATGGTTTTCAGTATTTATTTAGATGGACATTAATGTTTTAAAATTATAATTCCAATAAAATCTTCGAAGTGGTATTGGACACTTTGATTAAAAAATCTCTTTTAAATGATTTTTGAAAATGGATTGATTAATTCAATATCTTGGAATTACTTATTTTGATTGAAAACGAAATGTTGTTATTGGAATGTTTATATTTTCAATATTTTATGTGTAATGATGGTACTTGGACATTTTACGGGTGGTTATGTGATAAACCATATGACGGGTGGTGCCGTGAATACCAGGACGGGTGGTTACGTTATAACCTCCAATGCATTGGGTATGGAAGTCGGCCGTATGGCTATTCCATTATGTATGTGTGGAAGTCGACTGTATGGTTATTCCATTTAAGTATGTTTATATCCAAAGTTAACTTTATATGTTATGTATTCTTTATATGGGTTTTATGGTAATCTTTTGGTTACAAAAGGGTAATTAATGATATTTTATTCAGTGAATAGTTTTTTACTACTTCCTAAATGTGAAAGGTATTACTTTGATAATGTATATATGGTTTACTTTATGATTTGAAAAACTAATAGTTTTCATTCTTTGTGTATCCTTTAATGAGCTTTTTATGCTCACCCCATGTTTTTGAAATGTTTTTCACAGGACTTAATGTGGAATAGGGTCAAGGATGGGATCAAGGAAAAGTCATGCTATCTAAAACATGGAATTAGACATGTTTCTTTTTAAGAGTTTATATTTTATGGAAACTTTGTAGAAGTGTCTACTTTGTAATCTTTTGAGATGTAATAGTTATGTCCTAATTCTCTAAAACTCTAAACCTGAAAAGATCCTCGATGTGAATTATTAATTTAATTAAATATTAAGTAAGGTTTAAGGTCGGGGCCTTATACTAGAATAATTCCAAATACATTATTTCATATATATGAGAGGTAATCACAACATTCCACCAATCCTGGATAGGACCCTCAAATAAAGAGTTGATAGAATTGACCATTAAAGAACCAGGAGTCTTGAGAGAATCAAGAATCCCATAAACTTCTTAAAATGCACTTAACTTTTTTATATTAACCCTAATGATCCCTATAAAAAGGTTATTGACTATCTTAGAAACCATGGATTGGTTATAAGGACTGGAAATGCTCCATCTCTACCACTCGATTCAGAGTTTTGGTAGAGTCATTGATATTCGATGGCACTTAAGATAAAAAATAAAGAACTACCTTGAAGAATAAACCATTAGACCAAGATTCCATAATTCATGAAGGCTGTTCTCAGTTGTATTTTTTGACCATCATAAAAAACATGCATATCAGGCCAGAAATCAAATAAAACTCAAAAGGAGAAAAACAACTTTTAAAGGAAGTTATAACAGAATTTTTTTAAATAATCACAGACTTCAAAGCATACATTATTTCCCCATTTATAAAACATTAAACTTTTCATCAAAAAATGAAATCTAGCTGAAAATTAATTGCATTTCTGAAAATCATTTACCAGCTAATGAATATTCAATTACAGTTTCAAATCTGTTGATCCCATTTTCCAATTTTCAAAACCATTTATATTTCAAACCCATTACCAACCAAATTTATTCTTAAAATGTTTCTTTAACACCAAAAACAATTATTATTTGAAAATTAGTTTTCCAAAACAAATATTTAATAAAACCCACTTTTGATTCATTGAGAAAATTTCCCAAAGAAATGAATCTAAACTTATTTAATGATGTAATTTGGTTTTAGAAAGGGATTTATAATCATCAACAAGGGATTTAAACAGAAATGACCAAAAAATAACAATAAACAAACCACACCCATAACCCTCCTAACTAGACTAACACTAGTGATGTCACAAAGAAGAGGATGAATAATGTGTCATGTTTTAAACTATGTTAAAACTATGTGTTTCTTGGTCATATTGGATGATAAACCATGCACCAACCTCAAAATTATTCCACAATGGATTTCCAAATCCATCATATTGATTTCATATAGTTTCCCTGACCTTTAATACAGGATTTGACTATTTCCATATTTCTTTTATGATTCTTAAGATCCTAAGTGACTTTATATATCATAGGTAGTCTCATTAGAAATCAAAATCTCATTTTTATTCATGAAGATAATATATCAAAATAATTACTCAAGTCCCCATATCCTTAGTGACTCAAGTCTCATCTTGAAGAGGTGGTGATCAAGAACCAATTGAAAAACTACCTCTTGAGTTTGGAAACATGCTTAATCTCTTTCATATCAGGAATAAACCCAAATAATATATGGGATTTCAATGATATATATATCCTTTATATAAAATACCTCATTTTATTCCATTTATAATGATCCAACCTGAAATTCCATATAAAAAACATATGGGTCAATTTTCCACTAACATAAAGAGCATTCCCGATCATCATGGGCTAGTGAAAAGCACCTTGTCATCCAGAATAATCCTCGGGGAGCAATTTCACACGCAAGAAAAGACATTAATCAAATTAAAATGTGTAAAATATGTCTAATATATAAATAAATTAGTCCATGTCAAAGAACCAAGATAAGCTATAAAAATTGGAAGTAGAAAAAAAATTAAAACTCATATCTTGGTGGCCCATAATCACCCACCGTGTCCCATGTCACCCTCACATGGTCACCCAAGAACGAACCAGAAAATGAAGATGAGAGTAAGAGCACCTGCTATAATATAATAATGTTAGTAAACACCAAATGGAAATAAAGTCTATTAGTTATAGATCTTAGTAGGATTTCACCAAAGATTCATGAATTTACTTCTTAAGGTAATTCAAATATCCAAAAAGTGGAGTATTAAAAAATTGAGTGTTGGAATTTATATTTAAAAAAGTAAAATGAATCCATAGAAATAATTATACCATAGATCTATGATTAATACCTAAGTTTAAACATTTCAAAATATTTTACCAAACCAAAAGTTTGAAAACTTACCATTTCATCATTATAGATATGATACACTCCAACTAAGGTTTACCCATCCTAGGCTAGAAATGTGAGAAGGGAGATAATGACCCCCAATTCCCTCCTCCAGTAGGCCCCTAGTTGGTGACTAGCACCAAAGGTATAGTAAACACACAAATTAGAGGCATTTCCCTCAAAGAGAACACATGCGAAAGAGAAAGGTAAGTTAGACACCAAAAAACTCCAAATCAAACTGAAATATAAAATAAAACCCATATAAACATATGTAATCTCATGAGAAACTTCTAAAGATGATAGGGGAAAACTCCAAATACCAAAAAGAATGTAAAACATAGCTGTAACCATGAATCCCAAACAGCTCATACAACCCCAAGCTAGTAAAAACCAGACTGATCTCAAACCTGCTCCATGTGATCTGAAATAAAGTTTATATATACATAGGGTGAGTATAATAGTATACTTAGTAGGATTCTCCTTGGATAATCTCGTGGAAATGTAAAGAAATAATTCTAAAGCACAGTGAAAAACGAGTGAAAATAACTCGCCACCTAAACACAAATACTAGGTTCCCACCCTCATGGTGAATACTCTCCCCAAACATCGTATACATGTTTATATAATATAATAATGAATATCAAGTGTACCCCACTACTACTTCCCCTCTGGTTTTCTACTTTTACCTAACGTTGCACATCCTAAGCCATCTCTCTCAAAAAAAGGCTTGCCCACAGACTCCTGGGTGATGTACCACAACATGAACCTTGTGCAAAAAAACTATCACATCCACGTAAGCAAAGTAACCAAAAATTTTCAAGGATCCACCACAGCATACATAACTTGTATCATACGTTGGTAATTAAAACTCAATCCATTATAGGCCATACATCGAGTAAGGATCCTCAATCCATCACAACTTATACACATTACACCTATATTAGTCCATAGGAAACTATATACATAATATATATGTTTGAATAACCACAAGCCATTACATCCCTATACACACATATATGGGGAAAACTAACCGTTGTTCCTACCAGCACAAGTAACTACCAAGAGAAGAGAGCAGGCCCAATAGGGGTAGTCATCTATCCATCCTCCCACTAGAATGTTAGGGAAAACACCCCTAGGGCTCAGAATCCATGAGGTTTCACTTTCCCTAAATGATGGGGTGGAGTATCATATAGAAACAAAAATGTCCCTCAATTTATATAATACATTTTTAATACCCATCAATGGGAAGTATAAGATTCATGAATGTTGCATTAAGTTATTATTACAAGAGAGGATCATTATAAGGTGCCAACTGGGCCACCAAACATGGAAATTCCAAATGGACATTTTAAACTGTCTTTTCTTTTGAAACATACCAAAGGCATTAAAATGAAGTTTCATAATATTAAAAGGATTATGGTCATTTATTTACATGGGTTTACAACATATTTCCATGTGAATAGATCTTTTATTTAAAATTACCCAATACCTCCTATTTCAAAATAACGATGAAATCCTTCAAAGAGTAAGTTGATTATTTCAATAATTTATGAATGTTACATTCTCTAGAATGCATAAAATATTTTAACCCATTTTTTAAAAGTCTTTTTTTTCACCTTAGTTAGAAAAATGGGCCTAAGACCTCACTTTCCACAAAGTGACCCTAAAAAATGAGATTTAAAAAAGAAAATTCAAGATAAAAAATTATGGAACATGTGTTGGACTGAGGATCATATACGTAAATTATCAATAAAAAATGAATTACCCAAGGAAGGAAATACATTGAAACACCTAGATGGGGAATATGGAATCCAACTCCAATGGATCCATGATGTGTCCAATGGAATTCAAAAAATCTAGGAAGAGGGATATCATTATAAGAGTGAAAATACCATAGATCCACAATTCCATATAAATCAACCAGTATATAATGGAACACTAGGCCATAATAGCCTTTTAAAATAAATAATCAATAGAAGAATAAGAGATAATATGCTAAGAGGATTACAAATTAGAAAAATAGGATTAACTCTTTGGTAGGTACTTCGATCCGAAAAAAGATGACATTGTGAGATAGAAAAAACTTCTTGATGTTTCAAAAAAAAGGATCAAATTAGGTATGATTAGGTTGTTATTGGTTTTAAATAGGGTATATCAAGATTTTAATAAAATTTTTTGGGGTATTAAAAAACCCATTCACATGGTTTTCTTGGTAGGATTTATGGTTAGTACTAACTATGTGCATAATGTGCTCCCCACACAGAACCACTATAATATTTACACAGTTTGAAAAAATGTGCTCCCCCACATAGAATACAGGAAGATGTTACATGATTTTAAAAAACCTGAACCCACTATACACCATCCTCTGTTTCCAAAAAAATGGTGCATGGTTTCTTGTGAAAGGATGTATGGTTTTTACTGACCATTCACCAACCATGATCAGGACCAAAAAACCTTCAAAAATAAATATCTTATTAGAAAGAAACATAAAATAAAATTCACATAAATTGGAATAAAATTAATGTGTCATAATCACATGAAATCATATGAAAATATGTGACATGTTCCAAAAGATTATAAAGAAAATCATCATATCGTCACATCATTACCATTGAAAATAAAAATATTTTCATAAACATTTCATCAATTCACAATAACATCACTAATGGAAAATAAATGGGTTTCACTATCATAAACCTATTCAGGCCAACCCCTAACCAATCTCCCAAGCCAGCCCATGACAAGGTCCAAGAGGCATTCCTGGCCCTCCTTGGATGAAAACTAATGTGGTCACAATGAAATGGTTATTCAAAATGATTTGGAAAAAATGGAAAATAGAAAAATATAAACTAAAAAATAAAAAAATAACTAGAAGTAGAAATGAATAAAACAAACATACCTCCATGTGAACCTACAAGTCAGCACCAACCACTTAAACAATTTCGCACTATGAAGACCAAATCTCAGCATGATGTAGAATCAAGAGGTAAAAAAATTGAAACTACATGTATTAGTATTAAAACAGAGTAGGTGTTCCTAAATAAACTATTCCATTTTCCATAAATTTAAAAATAAAACCATGAAATACCTTATTGAGAATATGATATACCAAAAATGAGGTTTTCCAATATTTTAAAAATAAATCATGATTCTATTTTTATGAAAAACCAATATCCATTATATTTTCAAAAATAGTTTTCAAATCATGAAATTTCATTTCAATAAGTGATTTTTAAATGGGTAAAGTTCTAGAGAAGTCATTATAATATAAAATGAAAAGTAAATGTGTAACTTTATAAAATTACTAGAAAATAGAGAAACACAGAATAAAGGAAAAAAAGAGGTCATGGGATCTCAAGTGCTAGTTGAGATGGCCTAGGAAAAATCACTCAATACCATCCCACAATCAATCTCTACTGGTACTTGTTTTCCAAAAACACTTCCCAAACACTCAACGAATCCCTCACTAGCATGATCGTGGGGAACATTCCATGGGTAGTTGGAATATCTACTAAGAGAAACTAGCCAGTGCCTAATATCAACTAGTGCAGAAAGTTTACCTAAGGATCAGACCTATCTAACCAAGCCTTCATATGAAAACTAAATGGAGGGGTGTTTTATCGAGGTATCATATACAAATATATATCTCTTTCTTCACAAAATAATACATCCACATTCCCGCCTCTAATCTCCCACCATAATTGGAGCCAATTTCTATGTCACACACAAAACAATCATAACCCAATTTACATGTCACATGTCAAAAATGAAACATTTAACACATACACCATATTTCCAAATTGAGGTGAATGACTTAAGTAAAGATTTCACATTCCATAAAATATTTAAAAATGCCAACCGGGCCTTAAAACATTAAAGAAACCCTTATATTTTAGTGAAAACATTGGACCAAATCTTTTGAGGACAAAGACTATTCCTATCATGTTATAAATCATGTAGAAAACCATTTCATCTATTTAGGATACATCAAATTTAAAAGGAAATCTTGTAAAGAATCCTAGAAAAATTATTTAAATAATTGAAAAATGGTTTCCAATGGTGAAACAATTTTTTAACATATATATGAGACATAAATATAAAAAATAATTTTAAAATTATTAGGAAATAATGGTATTTATATTAATGGCTCATTGCTAGAAAACTTACCTCAATCTCAATGCTAGATTTGAAAATGGAAACCATATTCTTCCCTTTATACCTTCACACATATTTACATTCACACACAAATATATATATATATATATATATAAGGACACCTAGAACCTATGTACATATATTTGTGGACAAATATTTATAAGGGGATCTGTACATATTATCTTATACTTGCATATACCGATTTTCACTTACACACCTATAAATTAATCACATATATGCATAAGAACAACAAGAACCAATATATATATATATATATATATATATATATATAAGGACACCTAGAACCTATGTACATATATTTGTGGACAAATATTTATAAGTGGATCCGTACATATTATCTTATACATTCATATACCAATTTTCACTTACACACCTATAAATTAATCACATATATACATAAGAACGACAAGAACCAATATATATATATATATATTCATACCACCATTCATGAATATATATATATATATACATATATATATATGGGAGAACATGAATACACATGAAATTCATCGATAACGACATCTTGAATCAATCCCAACAAGGTCAAAGTCCCATTAAAATTTTATTAGGGACCCAATCATCACAAAAAACATAAATAAAATTTGGCCAAAAGCAAAAGAATATGAAAACCTACCTAAAAATTATGGAGGTAATAGGTAAATAGTCCTAAATACTTCCCCTTCAGTGAGGAAAGTTGAAACACGCTAGAAGATGTCTACTGAGACCCATTTCATGCTATAACAATGGAAGAAAGAACAAAAAATAGGGTTAACCCCTAACCTATGTTTGGTCTGATCATCATGGGGTAAAAGTGAGGAGGAAAACACTAGAAAAAGAAATGATGAGGGTTACATAGACTTAACCTTGGGGATCTGGCACTAAATCCAAGAGAAGTCTAAAGAAATGTTGAAGAGAGGTGGGATCGTGAGGGAGTAGTGGCACCAAGATGGAAAGGAGAATGGGTGAGGAATCACCTGATATACTAGGGATAAGGGAATGGGAAAATAATTGGGAGGAAATAATATAGAAAAAGAAAAAATATATAACTAAAATAAAAAATATATTTTAAAAAACATGTAAAACATGTATGGTTTTCAAAAAAATTTCAAAACCTATTCCAACTATTCTTTCCATTCATGACAAGTATGAGGTACACATGGTTACCCCTAGGAAAGTTGGACGGTTGAATAAAATTTATCCAACCATGCCAAATGACAATTCCAAATGACAATCCCTCAGACACATTTTCCACATGGTTACTCCTAACTATGTGTAAACCATGAAGATGCCCAATTTTAAATTGAAAATTATATAATTTAAACTTAGAGCATCTGGAAATCAAAAGTGAGGCAAAAAATTATTAAAATAGTTAAAATAATTAATATTTCAATGTAGCGATTTGAAAATTGTCCCCACCATAAATACTTTCTTCCCCGCAAAAAATATTTTTTCCACATGAAGAACCAAACTCAAACTCGAAATGGGTTGAAGAGGAATGAAACTGAAATCATTGATGTGAATCTTTTAATTTACCAAGTCATACTGGGCCAACTATAATGAAAACCACAATCAAGGAGATTTATAATGAATATCCCCACTAAAAGAGACCAATAAGCACCAACCAACACCAGAACAGATAACTAGAAACCCAAACCAGAAATCCATAACACAATGGCCAACCGATGAACGAAAGTTGAACTAAGTATCTAACCAACCAAAATTTATTATTTTCACAAGATATGATTATATACTTAATAATAATAGGCCGAAAACAAAACTAATCCTCAAAAGTCCATGAACCCATGATAGAACCACAGAATAAAGACTCACATCTACAAAGGAAAAACGAATAAAATTTCATGAGGATAAGACCAAAAACCTTTTTACAAAATGTATAAAATAAATATGACATGTAAAACAACAACATGGTTTCTAACACCCCTAACAATTCCTGACTACATGAAGAGATTCACTATAGGGCCTTTGAATGGATCACTGATGTCTTGAAGAATCTACTACACCATAACCAAGAGATTATAAACTCCAACCATGTCTTATTCTACTATAAATAGATATTATAGAAGTTATCAATGACCACACTGATGACAAGCCCCCATAGGTTCATGACATGATTGATTAGAGTACCAAATCCGAATATTTTGGAATCAAATGAGTGAATGGTCCGACAAATGAAATAAAGTAACTGGTTCTTGAACCGTTGGATAGAGACCCTAGATAAAATTAGGAGCATCCATCTGATTTCTTAACATTGTCACTAGAGAAAAGGAAACTATCTAATTGAAATGGCCAACATTCCCATTTATCATCATTTGACCTTATCGAACATCCCTCAAATCTAGAACTTTATTGTCCATCAATTCTTCAAGAATAAACCACAGGATGAATGTGGCCTTAAATATGGACCAACTTATCTGAAAATGAAATAATAATGGAACAATTGAATTCAACTGGCCTAGTTCCACTACTTCAAAATTACCCAAGCTAACTTTCTCTCTAACGACATATGTATTTCACCAAAACCCAAAGAAATTCATAACATCAACAAGAAACTATGTAGCATCCAACAGACTTTGATGACTACATACAATAGGATAAAATTATGAAGATTTCAGATCAAAAACCTTTCTAGGTGTCTACATATGGCTAATGAATGGGAAAGAGAATCCTAAAAACCATTATGGGACATTCTAGTAAACATACTCCAAATAACAAAAAGAACAAAAAACCAAATACCAAGATTGTAAACCACTACATCATAAAACCAAATCAAATATGATTGAAATATAAAATGAGAAAAAAAACATAAAATCTCAAAAAAATACAAAACCCTTCATTTTGGAAGCACTATTTCCCAATTAACCTATTTTTAAATTTAATTCTCCCTTTCAAAATCAAAATCAATTTCCATTTGAAAAATCATTTCATCACATCTGATTTAAAAATTCAAAACACTACCTCACTTTTCCATTTAAAACAAAAAAATTTCATTATAAAATAATCCCATATGTAATAAAAACTATTTTCCTTTTCAAAAATATTTTCTGGAAAACCAAGTTAGATTATTGATTTTAAATACTCACTTATGAAATCCTATAAACTATCAAATATGTGCGCATCCCACTTCCACTTTTATCATCCATAGATAAATACCAACATTCAATTTCCACACACACACACACATGTGAACATCTATATGGAATACCATGGCTTATACATACCTTTTTATCATTAAAACCAATAATTTACAAAATTACCAATTCACATTTCCTCTATATTTTTTAATACGTTCCAAAATTAAAAATCAATTTCACTTTTAAATCCCATTTTTTCAATCAAATAACCATCTACATAAATAATTTCTCTTTAAAAATCCACTCATGCCAACCCAAATCAGACTACAGTATCGCCAATACAAAAATAACTGGAAAAAGGAATAAGTGGTCATTCATAACCCAACAACATGGTTAAGTAGAACATGTAATGAGCGTTCCCCAACCATTAGAATCATATTTATCAAATCATGTGATCTCCACATGATTTTTTACACCATGTAATATTCCTTTATATCACCAACTAACGTCCACTATCATATCCTAAAATACACAAGAACATTGAACCCAACAAACACCATTATCATAATTCCAAAAATCAAAAATAATGACTCTAAATCCAACTATACCTCACGAACCAGGTCTCGTCATGAGGGGTGGTGATTAGGAACTGAAAAATGACCTACCTAATATGACCTGAAAATCCTGTCTTTGATTTACATGACATAAAAAATATCACATGTTATGCTCGGATACCATTTTTCATGAACCACTATGGTCAAAGCTGAGCTGGTTATTCAAGCTGGCCCGCAACAAGGCCCAACAAGCATTTCCAATCATCCCAGATGGAATATTGTGATAACAATCATGATAAATTAGTTGAGAATTATTTGGTCCATAAAAAATGAACAATAAACAAGAATATAATAAATAATAAAATGATAATAACTTGACGAGAAAATGAATAAAATGCAGATAACTGCATTTGACCCTATTAGTCACCACTGACCACTAAACAAGAGTCGATCCATGATGAATAAATTGATTATATAAGAAGAACCTAGAGATGAAAATAGATGAAATTATAGGGTTGAATATTAAAACATAGTAGGCATTCCCGGATAAACAATTCCTTATGTCTTATCTTTAAAAAGAACACAATGAAATCCCATTTTGAGAGTAAAATGTATGAAATTGTTATCCCTTATTTAAAAAATTCAATAGGCATCCATTTTTATGAAAATCCACTTTCCATTATAATTCAATAAAATATTTTCCAAATCATTAAATTTCATTTCAGTAAATTGTTTTAATATAAAAATAGTTATGGAACAGGTATTTGAATATGAAATAGAAAGCAAGGATGTTACTAGCAAGTTCGTAATCTCAACTAGTGAAAAAGTGTACAGAAGGATCCCACCTAACTACTGATGGATTCCCATGAAAATATAATGGTGGTGATTTTTATCATGGTATCAGACACACACACATATATCACTTTCTTTATAAAAAATTCCATATTCCTTTTTAGCTCAGAACTTCCACCTTTAGCATAGCCCATTTCCTCACCCCACACAATATAATTGTAATCCACATTACTAGTGACATATCATAGATAACACATTTATCACATACATAATATTTCCAAAGCATGGGTATGCATTGAGGGAAATTACCACATTCTAGAAAATATTTCAAAACAGAAACCGGGCCATAACACTTTAATGAAACACATAAATTTTATAGAAAACATTTAACCAAATATTTTGAGTTCCAAAACCATGCTTCACATGTTTGAAATAATTTATAAAACAATTTTGATCATTTAGGATACATAACAATTAAATTCAAATGTATAAACAAGCTTTGAAATATTATGTAAATAAATAGAAAACTATTTCCAAGGGTGAAAACAACTTTTCATAACATATATATTCCACAAATATATTAAAAAATAATTTTAAAATTCTAATGTAATCAAGTAATTGTAATTAAATGCTCAGGAATAGGGAAGCTACCTTAAACTAAAGGTGCTCATTGAAAATGGAAACCAAATTACCCCTTTCTATTTTCATGCCATTAGATGTTTATATACATATAAACATTCCTATCCAGTATTTACAAATTTTCATTGCCAAATATATATAATTGTATCATTACATATATTCATATACTTTCATATACCCCCTTTCACTTACATGTGTATGCATTCTTTATATATGTATATATGACAACACCTTTCCTTATTATTTATATTCACACCACAAATTTTGAATATATATATAATGGGGGGAATTATATATATATATATTCCTACCTATGTATACCCATGAATTTATTTGAAAAAGGAGGCTTGAATTCACCCCAATAATGTCCAAGACCCACTACAACAATATTTAGAACGTAAACATCCTAAAAAACCTAATTAATGTTGGTAAAAATGTAGAGGTAGGAGAAAAGATACAATAAAAACATGGTGGGAGACCGATAAAAGTCTTAAATTCTTATTCATCAGTGGTGAATACCAAAATCTACAAGTATAAGTCCCATGAATCCCATTGTACACCATAAAAAAGGAATAATGAAACAAAAAAGGGTTAACCCCAAACCTAGTATTCATATGAGAATGTTGGGGTGATGAGGAAGAGAAAAAATCTAGAAAATGAAAGGATAAGGGATATATAGACCTTAACTTTATGATTTATCCCAAAATCTTGTAGAAATTTGGAGAAATGTCACGGGGAAAAGGGAGTATAGGAGAGGGGTTCACGCTGCTAAAGATGATAGGGGGGGGGATTCACGCAATACACTTGAGATATGGGAGTGAAAAAAGAAGGTTTATTATTGAAAATAAAATAAATAAAAATAAAATGAAAATAAAAAACTAAAATTTTAAAAATAAATATAAAACCAACACTGTATGCATATTTTTAACAAATCTTGTGCCATCTGTGTTGTACCTACTAGAAAAGCACAAAGAGACACATGATTACCCCTAGTTGAGTCAAATTATTGGAAAAATCGTGATCTAACTATAATAAATGTAATGATTCCACTAACATTCCCTAACACAATCTTTCTGCATAGTTACTCATAACTGTGTGCAACCCAGGAAAATGACCAATTTTCCATTTAAAATTTCAGAATTTGAACCCGAATTGGCCTGAAATCAAATTCAAGAATAAAAATAATAAAAATAATTAATATTTTATGGCCCGGTGAGACATTCATGAACATCAAATCAGCATAATGTTTATCCAGAGAGAGAAATTCAAATATGGTATCATTAGATCATGTCCCCAGTAAAGAATAATTAATATCAATGATGTCATCTTAAAAAAAATATTTTCAAAGTTAACTTGGAACATTTCCTAATGAAAATAACCTTTTTAATTTGAAATAAAATTTTTAAAGGCAGAAGGACTTAACATTTATTAAAGAATATTTTGATTTGAAAATTATTTGGAAAATTTTCAGTTGAAAATTATAGAAATTTATTAGTATCGATGGTTTTAAATTCCATTCATATAGTATATGATAAAATAAAATATTCCATTCATACATTTGTAGAAAATGTCAAAAAGTACCTCATTTAGTAAATGAAAAGTAGATTCATTTTAAAACATTATCTAAAAAGAAAAAATTGTTAAAAATTAAAAATGCTATGAGAATCATAAAAACCTATTTTAAACCATTTTTTATAAAATGTGTACATGAAAGAAAAAAAATTCAATCAAAGAGATAAATAAATTTAATTTTCCATAAAAAACATTATTATAAAATTTATTAAAAAATATGAGAACAATTAAAGCAAAATATGAATTTCCAATAAATAACAGAGTATTATAAAATTCATGAGTTTATTGAGAGTTTTTTTATAATATTTCATCATATAAAACATAATCATAAACAATCCACATAAATAATTAGATTTTTGAATAAAACCCTTACCACTTTGGTAACATTAGAATAATAATCCCCATTAAATAAATAACCTTATATGGAAATGTACATCCAATAAAATTCATAATAATAGTCATTAAATACATTCAATGGAAATATATAGAAAACACAGAAGATACATGTGGTGTATAAAGAATATGTCCCATATAAATAAACATGATACAAAATTATCTTACCTTAGGGATGAATTCCATAATATATGTTAGAAACTCATGTGTAATAAATATATATTTATTATATATATGTTATAAAATAATAATAATATATATTAGAGCATATATTATTTAATTAAAATTTTGTCTCCCTTTTTTTAACAATTCATTTTTAAAACAACTGTTCCAAGTAATATCCACTTCGTTTTTCAAGTATGTTTTGTTTCAATAGTTTTGGTCTCTATATATAGATGATCTATCTATTGTATTAAAATTTTTAATCATTATATATATTTCATATATATTCATTATATAAAATTTCAAATTCATTAATAAAAGTATAGGTAGAAAAATGGATTACATTATTCATATATAATGAGTGTTTTACATACACATGGACGTTGTTTTCAATATATGATGGATTGAATGAAAGAATGGGAAACATAAATTAAAATTTAAAGAATAATTATTATATCATATAAATAATATATATTCAAAAAATCTATCCTATATACCATCCATGTAAAATATAACGGAAAAATGAATAACCACGTTTTGTGGAGGTTTTAGTCCACACCTAAACACAACTGACGCTATTTATTCCCTATAAATTGGATGGTAATAAAGTATGTCATTTATTATAATTCCATAGGTATATTTATTTTATAAGTATCATACATAAACATTAAACATATCATAATACCTGTAATTAAAATCTTTTTATGAGAAATGAATTTTATCACCTTGTGGAAACGATGAGTTGTACATATGCACAAGCGATACATTCACTTCCCATTTGATTGAAGGATGGAAAATAAATTTGGTTTCATGATAATAATAATAGTCTAGTATATTTAAGATACTGAAGTAATAATTTTATATGGAATTTTAAATATCTTTATGTGTTAAAAAATAATTAAAAAGAAAGCGATCGGTTACGGTGATTACGTCTTTTTTGAAATAACTCCTTTTGATACCCACTTAAGAGATCCCGTCTTAGTGTTTTGGGAATACAATCACCTCTATAATATAGATAATAAATTTTATAATATAACGTTTTGGTGTTTGGTTGGGAGAAAATAATCAATTTGGTGTAAATAAGATAAAGGATAGGTTTACATTTTTAGCTGAGCGTAGGGGCACTCTTGGAATATATAAAAATATATTATTTCTATTATTCAGAAAAAAGGTTCCAAATAGAGAATAAATGATAAATTGATTCAATTTTCAACCATATGTTATCCCCATTTTCCTCTTATGATGTTTTTATGATTTTTATTTAATTTAATAAAATATTATTTTCATAAAATATAACTATTTCCAATCTAGACACTATTCATTTAATTTGACTTAAACGATGAAAATAAGAAAATTTAAATATAATATAATTTATTAAAAGAAATTTAATATGTCATATTTATCTAAAAAATTCATGGAACACATTAAATCACTCAAATTATATTATTTTTTATATTTTTAAAATCATTTATTATAATTTTTATTAATTATGGAAATAATTTATGGGGGTTGAATAATCATTTAAGGTCACTAAATAATTATAAAAAAAATAGAAATAAAATTACATAATGAAAATAATTTTATTAAGATAAAAATAGTCTCTTATATTCATTCATAATTATATTTTGTTCCTATGTGGACACATAATATATATTTAAAACTAAGAGAGTTTTATTTTTTTAACTTTTTTGATTTAAAAATATATATGTCATTTTCATGGACATGTGTCCACTAAATAATTAAATTTCAATCCTTAGGAGTTACGGGTCGAATGAAATTCATCCAAGAAGAATAAGTATGATAATTTATTGTCTTATCTCCATGTTTTGTCACAGACTAACACAATTTACCCGTTACTAAAGTGATAAAATTTTCCACAGTTACTATTCATGTTGACCTAATATAAAAGGGAATTATTAAAAAAAATTAAAATAATTATGCTAATTACAGAATTTATATTTTCAAATTAAATTTCTAAATGTGGAAAAAATTATTTTTAATATTATTATTAAAAAAATGACAAAAACTGCTTTTTAGAATGATATATTTTAATCATAAACCATTGTTTTTTCTTATACTATGTTTAAAAATATGTTAAATGAAATTAAAATATTATTTAATAACATATATATAAATTTAATTAAAATAATTCACTAATAGTTCTTTAATTTTTTTATTGATATAAGAAAATACATTGAGCACATAAAAATAGTTTTTTAGAAAAATATATCTTTTAATTTCAATTGATTTAATTTTTTTTTATAATTAAGTTATACCTAAATAATTCATTTATAAATTTGTAAAAAAATATTTTTTTGATAATTTAATTAGTACTATCCATTCTAATCAGTCCAATGACTTGGATAAAACATCAATTTAATATTATACTGTAGTTTATTGAAACACATGTTAGTGTGTAAAGAAAGCTGTTAATGAAATTTAAATTATTTGAGAAAATATATATTTCAGAAAATCATATGCTATTATATTTTACCATAGCATGAGTTAGTGAATGAGGGAACTCATTCTGAAGGTTCTTTCACAAATCATTCTCATACGTAATATGGGGAATTTCCACTTTCTCGTTTTTCTTGGTGTTGATTCATCCATGATTAAAAGAAACTCATCAAACAGATGAGACCTATTATATAAAACATGTGATATGGTTGTGTGCAATAATGAGTTAGGATAATTGATTATTTCTATGTCTAGACAGAACTAATTATCACTAAGTATCTAATATGGATAATAGTCAAGCCATTGGCTATTTTTTACAAAGAGACCCACTATATAAAACCAATTCATTTTTAAAGGGTATGGAATATATTTTTTAGAAATTATGGTTGGGATTGAGATAGGGGATTCGAGTGTATCATATTGAGATAATAATTAATTTAAATTTAATTGTTTTTATTAGTTTTACCCCTTACATATTTGGATTGTATATAGGGGAAATGTGACATTTTAGTTTGATTTTGTGGTAGGTCCTAGGTTATAGTTTCCAAGCATCACTACATATCCTTTGATAACATGAATCAAGCCACATATAGTTATTATATGGCTCTCTAACTAGGTATCCCTCGTATGCAGGGAGTGGAAATTTCATTCACATTATGTATAACATTTTTGGGTGTTCATCTATATGAATCTTGATAACATTAGGAGAAGTTAATTGACCATCACCATTGTGTAGTGACATTAGGGAAATCGAGTATTACCAAAAGGAACTTGTACAAAAGAAAATAGATTATATTTTGAGATTTATAATCTAGACTGGAATATGAGCCTCAAGAATCACTATATATCTTATGCTGATAGGGACCAATCCATAAGTCATTTTTTAAGATAATTTACCCTAAACATATTTGGATCATATGAATGAGAAAATAAAATTGGTTTCACCTTAGAACATATACATTATGTGAGGCGATGGAGGCCAACACTCCAAGGTGAAATAATCATTATTGTACTTTATTTTTTTCAATGATGTATTACATAGTTGGGCTCCGGATTGGATATTTAAGCATCCCCATGTGTCTAGTGATAATTGTAATGAAATAACACAAAGTTGTTGAAAACATTTCCCAGTATAGATCAGAATAATACATGGGTGAAAGGGGTTATCATTATTTAGGAATTGTATGTTATCTCAAGATAGAATATCTTGGAATCAATATGTATCATTTATAAATTAGAAAAAATCCTCACTTTGTTCTTGAAAATAATGTCCCATGTATAGATGTGAATAATAAGTTAGGTAAATGGGTATTTTATTCCTCAAAAGATAATTCATCCCCTATAGTGAAGTGAATTAGGGATAATATTTGTAATTATACCTAAAGAAAAATATTTTAGAATCAATAAATATCTTATATTTTCCAATAATAAATATACATATATTTCATTTAGTATGGTTTGGATGAATGGCCCTTAACTATTGGTTATATTTTGAAGGTGAATAACTCTTATATTGGGAGAGGATATCACTTATCAGGGGGATATTCATATAGAAGGGTTATGTCTATGTTGAGCCTACAACAGGGCCATAGATTGTATACCTAGGAGTCACTATGTATCCTAAAGAATCACGAATCAAGAAATATATAGTTCTTGAAAATAATATTCTCTACATAGATCTAACTCATGTTGATGGGACGGATTTTTTTTCACATTGCATCTAGGCCCAGGATCTGAGATCTAGGAAACAATTCATATCCTTTATTAGCAAAAATGAATACATACATAGTCATTCAAGTGATATGTCCCCTACATATATCTAACTCATTTGAAGTATAAAGGGGATTTCTATCCCAAGAATAAGTCAATAAATATGGGAATTGTTATTGAAATCTCCCACACAGTGCTCATATGTATGTAAAAGTAGATATTCATATTTTGATTATGAGGATGGTATATGTGTCAATGGTATAGAACCTAGATTTCACAATGTACCCTATAATTATGGAAATCCATCATATTTATAGTTATTTTTTTTTGATTATTCATTTTATAGATATATCAAATAAGTGTGGAACAAGGAATGTTATTTCTCAATGGAACAAGATGACCATGTCCTCAATAATTCTACATGGACCAAGACATCATGTAGGTGGAAATAGGCCACATGGAATGGGCCACTTTGGGAAGATTTTACTCAAAAAATATGGACTTCAATATTAAAATTTAATTTCATGCAGTGGGGAAGATGAACCAAAAATTTCATGTCATACATTGATGAAATGTGTGTTATGTAGTTTAAAGTCATAAATCCATGACCTGTATACTGTGCAGTTTATATTCTTATTGATAGTACATTGATGATGTGCAATTAAAATTTTTTCTACCCGGACATGGATGTTGTGTAGTTTAAAGTGTTGATTCCAGTATATATATTCTCATGCGGATGTTATTCAATGTATTTATTAATGAACTTCATATTAGTGGGTGGAATGTCGTGTTCCACATCCCTAATGGATTAGTAGTAATCTCCATTGGAATAGACATTGTGTATGATGTTAGGCCTATCCCACATTGGTTAATAATTTTTAGGATTATTCCCTTGTATAATTGGGGATATGAGAACCAATTCCAACTATCCTTGTGGGATTTAAAGAATTAATTCCTTATTGTAAAAGGTTTAAGGAATCAGATTCTGATGGAAATCTAGATTATGAAATGTATTTTACCCCTTCTCATCTAGTTGTTCAAACTCATGAAATTACTTATGAGATTATTCTTCTTCCGAGAGATGAATACAGATATCCATTCATAATGGGGATGACTATAATTTCATTGGTTGAACTACCACTATTATATATAAAAGATAATAAGGGGTTTATTTTGTGGTGGTGTATATTGTGGTATGATTGTCCCATAAGGCATTCTTGAGTTTTTCTTGTTAATATTTCATGTATTTTTATTGTATTTTCTATATTATATTTTATATAGTCCTTATAAAATCCTATATATACCCTTTTTCATAATGTGATAGTGATACAAATGGTAGGAATAATTGTTCTACAGATAATAAATCCTTTTCAAATCAGATAAACTGTTGCGTGTTCCATTTTCTAACAATATCACATGGGGGAAACAATTTTTTTTGATGATGATTGAATATAAAAATTAGAAGAGATTCATCATCCCAAAATTCATGAGGGGTACTAACTTAGTTCATTTGTAAAAGAAGTCGGTGTATGTATGGATATACTTAAACTTCCTAGATATATCTAGGGGATATAGCCTCATGACACATATTCCCCATATAACGAAAACCTAGATTATTTGTATGTATGTAAAAAATATGAAGGTAAAGGGAATACATTTTCATGTATTTGGTAGGTGTGAAATTTCATAGTTAACTCTTCATAATCTTGTATCATCATTGGCGAGAAATTACCAAGAATCTTAATTTGTTGGGAGAGTTGATTCCTTACTCATGGTCCTAACAAGGGCCTGCATGGACTTCCTAATTTATGGACAAGGTCTCAGCTTATATGATGCATCTAAGGGGTAATCCCTATGATACCCAATTATAGAATAATTTTGATTCATTTGGCCTATCATGAAGTGTGAATTGTGTTTCCTAGTGTTGGATTTTTTCCCTTTTGGATAGATCTTAAGGGAGGTTCCCTTTTTGGAGGTATTCCATTATGAAGCACATCCATCAAATAATGGACATTGATTTACCATGCCTTAGGGATTCCATAATATGATAGATCTCTTCCATGTCAAGGATTATGACTGGAGAGACTATCCTTCAGTGTGTGGTGTTGAAGACAATCTCAACCTAGTCAGGGTCATCCAGGGTTATAACAGCATTATCCAACACATCAGTATGAATGATCTGTGAACACGAGATTTGATTTAGATTTTGTTCAAGAGTAAACTATTCCATCTATCCCATTATATATGAGAGGGTTTAACTCTTTCTTATTGATGGAATATTCTAAATTTATGTTCTTAATCACAAATTCTGAATCCTATTTGACATTCAAATAAGATATTTATAACTATAATGCTTGTTTTAGGCCACCAATATGGGATTGGTATATAACCTCTTTATTGGTGTAGCTTTCAGATGGTAAGAATGAATAGGGAAGGATTACTTTGGAGGGGGGAGAAATATCCCTAGAACAACCTAGTTGAACCTCCAGTTTACTATTCCTTTACCATTTGGACCACGAGGGGCTCCATAAAAATACATACATCACATTTGGGGTGTTTCATTATCATAGAAAAATGCTTCTTTTGGATGCTTAGTGTTTACTGACGTGATTTTTTGATTTATAAAGTTCAATTAGGAAGTCGGTCTGATCCATCACTTTTATTTCCTTCTATGACATGAATTGAATATCATAATATTTCATGATGACCACACATCTAAAGAGACACCCATTCAACATTGGGTGGTTAAGGATATATTATAGAGGGTATGTACAAAGATACCAACTGGACTTTATGGTCATTTATGTAGATCTATATCTTATTTTACTAAAAGTAATAATTCATGATTGTTTTTATCAATATTATAATGTTGTGTCTCAATATCTAGCATCATTATATTAATAAAGTGGAGTCAATTTTCGTTTAATGTGTTTTATTGTACAATAAGGGTGATGAAAAATAATTCTATTATAGCCACATATAAGATGAGTGGATTCACATATACATACTACATAAATACTAGTTGGTGTAGTATATATTTATCAAGGTTCTAAAAGGATTATAAGAAATGATAATACCACAAACAAAAAACTGTATTCTTTATTTACCTTGTGAAGGGGAGGAATTTACCAAACATGTTGGCTATAAAATGTCTAGTGTAAGAGAGGCACCCCTGAATCCCCCTATAAAATATATGGTTTTTATGGAGGTAACAATTTTAAGATTTCACTATTCTTATCAAGGTCAACAAAAATGTTGTAGTGTAATACCCTAAGGCCATGAAATATCCCTAAAAGTATCTCAAAGGCACACTTTTAAGTGTTTATATTCATGTTTTTCTACTAAAAAGTTTTGAAATTTTTTTAATGGTCAGATAGAAAATACAATCACTATCAATAATTAAATACTTGGTAATCATCATATAATTTCATGATTCTCCCATAATGGGCATGAATATGTGATTCATAGTGCATTAGTAGGTGGCTCTATCAATCATCATGCCAAAGGCAATGACATGGTAACAAAATATCCCATGAGATTCCTATTATGTTGTGGATTCCTAATATTGATAGTCTATCTTTATTTAATTTTACCCAAATACCTATTAAAAATGGAATGGTTTTAGAAGCTTTTGGTTTCATCAATTTTGAGTTCCATAATTTGGACTTGATAATCATCATTCGAATAGTGTCAGTTATGATCTGTAAATTTGACAGAGTCCTTGATTAGCCAATTATTTTTCTTAATGGGGGAAATATTATAATGAAATTTTAGGTATTCCACCTTTATTATGTTTTTAGATTTCATAATATTGTCAATTTCAAATTACAACTTAGAATGATATGAGGGATTAATTCCATAGACTGTCTATTTGAAATCCGGATGGTCGACTAGAAGGCACAGGTGATGGGTTGCCACACTGGGATCCATCACCAATATTTCTACGTAATTTCATGAGAAAAAAATAGTGTTTATTTAATAATGATATATAAATTTCCCTCTCTTATAGATTCCTCGAAACAATAATAAATGTTGTTCATGAGTACTCTTCAATTAAAATATTTAACATCTTGATCTCATCAGTGGTTATAGAGAAGTCTTCCAAAAATTATGGAGGGGAATATATATGGTTATACTCTTAATATTCCATCATGACTTTAAAAAATGTTTCCATGAGACTAGTAAATGGTAAGGGAGCATCTACATCCTTAATGAGGGAAGAGGGGCCACTCTAAAGCATTATGTGTTCCAATGAATTGGTATCATTATTGAGAATGCGTCAGATATGCTCACTTATTTACTATACTATCATTTGAGTCTAAATAAGATATTTCTTCCTAATCTATGAGATAAATAATATGGTTATTTTTAATTTCCCTCAACATTACGGAGGAATTTTATGATCTATATGGTGGTGTAAAAGTAGCATTCTTATTCATGGAAATAATCTCCCATGGTGTTCGATGCTTGTCTCTTGGTGGACCTACATTAACTAGCATGACTGTTACTACATATACATTGTTAAGTGATGTTTTTAAATTATGTATGTTTACTGAAGTTATGAGTTATAGCTTGATCAATTTTATATGTATTACATAATCAATTTTAGGAAATTTTTTGATTTTATTGTGGTACTTCCAATACTGATGGAAGAAACAACCTGCACACACCCTTTGTCATTTTTTTCTTCTCACCTCTCTTGTAGAAACCCATATCAACATAATATTATTCAAAATATGAAAAATGGGTGATATCTTCACACATAATGCCAACCTTTCCATTGATGGGGTACTTCATGAATTTATGAAATTTCTATGGCACAACCACATTGAAATGAAACCAAGGTCTTACACGTAGAACATTTTATATCAAGTCTTATTGGACATTCATGAACCTGGTCTTAGAAACTAGGTCGCTAAATCGGGTCTTGATATTGATATTTTTAGTGGAATTTTGTCACTCTTATTATACAAATGAATGGTAATCTTTATGTGAGGTAAATATTCATCCTTGTATTCCATATTTTTTAGAGTAAATATATGTATAATATTAATTATATAAGCATTATCAGCTAGATATTATTAAGAGTAACCTTGTCAATATTTCTTTAGATTTACACGAGTATGAAATGATGCATAATGGATTCTTATCATTCTTAGTATGTTAATGAGATAGTGTCATTACATGTTAATGAATGATTTCCTATCTGATAAGCCTCAACTACACATAATTCTATCTCTACCCCTTTGGAACTCTGGAGGTCCCTGATAAGTGCCTCCCTGAGTCCATTTTAAATATTGGGTGATTTTATGATAAAGAACATTTATTGGACAACCATAAATGTTTCAAAATGTAACGTTCCTACACCAAAGGTCTCTATTTTCCAATGTGGGGTTTCTCCCTAGAATATTCCATAGGGTTATATGTGTTTGATTTTGACATATTGGGCATTTGAATATAAGTTAAATTCACGCCGATCAATTATAGATTAATCGAAACTACTTTTTTTCTCTTTTAGGATGATCAGATAGTTGCATGCCCATCAACAGATCTTATTACATAAGTTGGTTTCGACAACTCAAAAAATATTCTGGGATATTCCAATGCTTTAAATAGAATCCCAAAACTTCTTTATCATGAGTCTCGGATGCATATATGGATTCAGAAGGGTTGTTTCTAGGATATTAATCTCATTCACTACTATGTTTTCCCCTCTTCCATCAGCTTCTATTACCTTTAACTTCAAATCTACAATAAAGTATGATGAACATGGGTTTATATGTATATTATTAAATTATAGAATGATATTTTTAATTGAATTATGTTAACAAAACTAAAGATTATATGTTCATATAAAAGTGTTCTATTTTCCCAAGTAGTTGAATGGATTGGATGGAGAGGGTTTGAGATCCGTAAGATTCAGTATAAGTTTTTGAGTCAGTTAAAACTATTTTTATTATTCCCTATTTTAATACTAATTATTATGTCTACCTCTATAGGATGGGTTCTATGGTGTCCCATTATATTAAATTGGTGCTTTTATGAACTCTATTATTTGATGTATTTGTGCTCTTAGAATTATGTGATCTTAATCAATAGTCTTTTAGGTTGTCCAGTCACTAATGGTTTATTCACTTCCGGTCAGATATTATTTCCATTCGCCTTCTCCTTATTTTTTAGTGGACACATATACCACTTTCACTATATATTTTCCTTGTAACGCCAATAAAGAATCATTAATACCCTTGAATATGGATTTGAAGACAAAAAAATATTGGATTCTCTATCCTAACCTACAATGAAAAGGGAAAAAATCAAGATGATCACTGAGGATGAGACCATTGTGTATCTTGCGCTCATATGAAATGTCATGAATTTTATATATGGTTTTAGGAAGGCATCCATGAACCAAGTAATTTTAAAAGGAACAATTTTTTCTTCTATTACTCAAATCCCATGAAGCCTTGATCTATGTGCCTCTGGAAGGTGGTGTTTTTTTATTTCTACTATTTGATGAGAGGTGTATATTATGGAAAAAAAATTTCATAATTGATATAATATCTTATTATATGAATATGTATTAAATTACGTGACGATCCACACCAGAATGATATAGGTTTATTGCCTTTGATAACATTGATAAAAAAATAACTAGATAATAATTAAAATATATCATCTCCGACTAAGTTCTTAATAACTGAAACACTTCTTAGAAATGTCATACATAATAAATTTCAACATTACCTAGGGAAATAAGATATAAGAAAGGATTTTATTAGATACTCAATATGTATAATCATGGGAGATATCAACATAACAAGGGTATAATGTTATGTGAACCTCAGAATAATATTTTAAAAACACAACCCACTTATAATAGATCATAAACATGAGTCATGCAATAAATATTTTTAGTTCATAAGACTTGAATAATTATGGAATCCAATGAAATGTTCCATGAGAGCATAAAATTTTTCTAAGATATAGTTTTGTAATCTAAATATAAGAAAAAAAAATTCATTAACTTAGTAGTCAATGACCATTTCAAAGGCTGTTACATAGGAATGGGTTCACACTAAAATTCATCATAGTAGTCAAGGTTCCATCCCAATTCTATCATAGAGGATAATTTCCCCCATTGAACTATGTTAACTCCTAATTTCATCCTTGTTTATCTCATAATTTATTAATCATTTACCAAAGCATTGGAAGGAGATACAAGTCTCACCCATCACATAATGAGAATTAATCATATGCGTGTCACAATATCTTTAAAAAATGATAATATAAAAACCCATTGAATGAAACAAGTTCCATAAATATTTTATTATAGAATAGCCTGTGGAAAAGAAATTGTTTTCACAATCATATGATTATTTCTTCATAGAATAACCCATTGAAAAGGAATACGGTTAATAAATATATTTTCCTAAAAATAATAACATATCATGACTAGGAATAAGGATGGTATCATTGGATCAGATCCCTATTAGAGTATAATTAACATCAATGGATGTCACCTTTGAATGAAAATAATTTTAAAAATAACAAATTGAACTTTTCTTGATGAAAATAGTCTTTTAAATTTAAAATAAAATATTTAAAATATATAAATTTGCCAAATATTAATGAAACCATTTTCTTCTAAAATTTCCTTGGAAACATTTAAAAGAACCATTAAATAATTGTTGGTTCATGATAGAAGAAAATAATGTTCATGTCATACACGTTAAAATAAGGATTCCTTTCACATTTTTGGTAAAATGTTTAAAGAGACTTGTTTTTGAAAAATGACAAGAATATTATTTTTAAACTATATATTAAAAATTTAAAAATGAAAAAAATATTTAATTTTTTTTGGGAATTCTAAAAACTATATGTAAAACGTTTTCAGAAGACATGGACATTGAAGAAAAATGATTTTTGACTAATGATGGAAATATTTTTGGGTTTACTTAAAATATTATTTTTAACCCACAAGTACATAAAGGGGGGAAAATTAAGGGAATATATATTCTCATGAAATAACTATAGGAGGATAAATATCCTGAGTTTCTTGACACATTGATGATAAAATTTCATCATCATATGCAAAATCATAAACAATCAAGAAATACAATGTGATAGTAACATAAAACCATTACCAATTTGATAATCATTTAATATTATTTTCCATGAAATAAAAAAACAAATAAGGATATTTAAATCACAAGAATTTTTATAACATGATCATAAATTTAATTCATTGGAATTATATAAACGACACAAAATAAACAGGTGGTGTATAAGGCTTTTCTCCCACATACATATCAGTGAAATGAAAATACCTTACTAGAAGTCTCGATATAACTAGTACATGTTTGAAAATTCTATATAATAAATAATGGTATATTATAAATATATTAAATAACATCACTGATATGTATCATATCATATATGAATTATTGATAACCTTTTATCACCCATTTATTAATAATTCTTTGTTTAAAGCACTATTTTGGGTAATAACTACTTTGTTTTTCATGCATGTTTCAGTTAAATAGTTTTAGAACCTAAAATTTTATCATAGTTAAAACATAATAATAATAATAATATAAATATAATTCATATTGTTTATATATATATGATTATCCATAAAATTTATATTTAGAAAAAATGGATTACATCGTTCATATATATGATAGTTTGTACGTATAAATGAATGTTGTTTCCATGTTCTCATTGGGAGGGAAAAAATAATGATAAATAATATATTAAATTTAAATAATATTTTATATGTCATATATGTCATATATATTAATATATTCTATCCTTATTACCATCCATATCAAAATAAAATTAAAAACATATCACATTGCGTCATGGGGGCGGTAGTCCACACATATGCATGAGTGGTGTTATCATCATACAATGGATTGGAAATTAAATTGGTATTTGTGATATTACAATTAAATTAGTAAAAATATGTAAAAAATATAATATATATACATTAAATCAATCATTATACCTATCCTTAAGAGGTGGTGATGGGAAATGAATTACATTAGTTTATGAGGTTGGCAGTCACCATACACATGATTGATGGTTTTGTTTACCGTTTGATGGACGAACAGAGAAAAATAGTTTATGAGAACAATATAATAACATATAAAAATCTTTCATATAATTATGTTATTATATAAAATTATTTTTATAATATTCTATGCATGTGTAAGAAGAAGTAAAATACAAACAGTCGGTTAAGAACAACACCTCTTCTTCGGACAACCTCTTTAGTTTAGTACGAATTTTTTTGGAAGGTTCACTAATATAAATATGGATTATATGTTGTGTTGATGGTATTAAGGAATTAATTGGTTATGTATTGGATGAAAATTCATTGTAATTTTCAATATTAGTGAAGAGGTGGTTCCCTTTTAGAAGTTGGGGAGGGGCACACTGGGATTTTTAGAAGAAAAAGGTATAACCACATCTCTAACATTAAAAAATATCAAAAATGCCTCATTACCAAACCTTATATGATAAAAGTTATATATATTACTATAAAATAGTAATTTAAAAAGTGTTTAAGTCATTTTAATCCATATCTTTGTAGTTTAACCCTGTAGTAAACACATTTTAACCTTCACTATAGTAAATAATTTTTACTATTTTACTTATTCATTAAACCCAAAGTTAAGTTTATAATAGTATATAAATTAATTGTTATGATTTAAAATATTTAATCCAATTTTATAAATTAAATTAGTATATTGTGTATAATTTAATTTAAAATTAAATATGTTGAATTGAAGAAAAAGTGGGATTCCAAAGAATTTTTTTCATAAGAATAGAATGTTTTTTATAAAAGAGAAACCTAAATTTTATCCGGATGACATAAATTGGAATAATAATAATATTATATAAATTTTTTTATTTTAAACCAATTTTAAATCAAAATATAACTTTTAAATTCTTCAAATGAAAATGTAGTTTTGTATAAAAATCCCTATTTTCAATATTCATTAAAACATTAAACTTTTCTAAAAAATCATAAACACTCAATGTAAAACTATTTTTACATGCTGATTCCCAAAAATAAGATCAATTTTTCAAATAACCTTTATAAATGTTGAAAAAATGTTTGTTATTTTTTAGAAAAAATATATTAAAATAATTTGTTTTCAAAAAAGTTTTATCGAAGAAAATAAAAAATTTATGAAAAATTGAGTACTATTTTATCAATATATTTTATTTATCTAAAATCTTAATAATTATTATTTTTAATTTTTTAATAGCATTGATACCTCCATGTTTAATATTTAAGTTATAATTGTATTGTTTAAATAAAACTTTTACTATGAAATTAAAGATTGTTAAAATGTAGTGTTTTTTATAACACAAGCTATCGAAGAAATTAAATTTATTGGAAAATAAATATTCCATAAAATCGTAGGATGTCACATTATAAACCAATTAAAATTATTTTCTCCCTAAAAATTATAGATCTTTTATACAAATAACTGAAGATACTTCTGCCTCATCATATTCTCAAATTCTCGTGTAGCTTCCCCAAGATAATAGTTTTTATATAAAACCTTTACTAGTTGAGTGGTCATGTTTCATCAAAGTTTTTCTATATGATTAAGAATTTCCATAGGTTTTTCTAAATAATAAATATCATCATACAGTGGTAAGAACTCTGATTTCTGTACATGTGAAGGATTGGGTATGTACTTCTTCAAGTGATATAGAAGGAACACATCCTGAACCTGAGAGTGGATTGGTGTATGTTTCAGGAGATAAGCTACCAACCCTGCTCGATCAAGAATCTAGAAGGATACAATATACTCAAGGATAATTATTACATTATATCATATTATCATATCCTTATTTTGTATAAAAATTCATTAAAAAACCTTCTCACCATCTTCACAATATATATCACGTTGATGATTGTTGGCATAAATTTTATATACAATCTAAGGTACCTTGATGTGACATTGAATGGATCTAACTTTATCCATTATTTACTAATATATCTTTGGCCCAAATTTATTTATTTATCTAATTTTATCCAATAATGTTGGAGTTCTAAAATTATTTTTATATAGAAATTCATAAGGATCCATATGAATTTTTGAGTGAAATTTTTTATTTTAAGAAAAATCAACTAGATGAAGGTGTTGATCCAATCCACCATTGAAATACACAAAAAAAGTTTACAAAATACCATTTAGGAATTGTATTTTTATTTCAGACTGACCATATATATGGGGACGATAATATTGGTGTAAATAAAACTCTATATCCAAATCGTATTGAAGAATTAGAAAGAACATCAAGGTAAACCATTGTTCCTGATCAGTTACCATATAATATTGTACTCTATGAAACATTACCACTTCCTTTATATATATCATGGAAAAAAGATCCATGCATAAATGTTATATAATTTTGATTAAGCATTATAACTTTATAATGTGATCAAATACATCGCATATAATATTATTCCCCAAATATTTTAGGAAGTCCTATAAAAAAATGGTAATGTTTTCCCATTTCCATTCTGGTAAGGGTTATGGATGTAACATACCTTTAGAATTTTTTTTATTATCATTAACTTGATGATTTATCAATCATCAATATACAATATTTTAAATATCTTATTTAATGTAATCCCTTTGTAAATACTATTTTTGAATCTATATACATCATTTTAATTCATAGATAAATATAGAATATAGAAATATGTGCTTCCACTGATAGATTGTTCAAATATGGTATGGATGAAACACAAAGATAGTTCATTAAACTTATTATCCAATCAAAATCATTATTGATATCAGTGACATTTCTAACCATCTTCTATATCATCCTTCATCACCTCTTTAATATTCACTTGGATTGATGATTGTACACTTTTTGAGAAAGAAAATATTTTCCGACTTCCTTCACAATTTATATATCTATCTAGTGGTTATCCATAAATATTAGATCTTTTTGGATCCCCATAAAAGATAAGCTTGCATGATCCTTTCAACTCCAAGAATCTACAAATTAGTTCTCCTTCCAAGGGTGTTGATGTATTGAGAAATCATAATTTATAATCATCTCCAACCACTTTATCTATTAAAATTTTAACTCCTTATATGTGATTATTGAATTTAAATTTTCTTAGTCTATATATCACATTATTATCCGTAGTGTTTATTCCTATATATGTTTAATGAAAAATATTACCACAACAAACTCCAAATCATGAGTTGGGTAATTTTTGTCATGATCCTTCAAATATCATGAGGCATAAGCTATCAAAATGTCATTCTGCATGATAATTCATCCTGGTCCCTTCATCGATATATCAATATAGATTAAAACTCTTTATCCACTATATAGTAATGTATGAATAGATGCACTGAGAAATATTATCTTTAGTTCCCTAAAATTTACTTGAATTCTATTTTTCTAGAGGAATTTGGATCCCTTCTAAGTAAACCTGGGGATATGATTATATAGTACTGATAAATTCCCTATCAACCATCAATAATATCCATAAAAACCAATAAAATTTAGAATATTAGTCAATGTAGTTGTTATATGACAATGTTCAATAATTTTTTACTTTGATAGATAAACCAATATACCCCCTATTTAGATTATATAAATCTAAATTGAATCATTTTATAGCTATAATTCACACCTATAAAATATTTCATAGAACCTTTCTTTAATCAATTTCTTCATCATAATTATCAATTGATCTTCATTATCTTCATTTCTCATTGAATATATAATAATATCATATATAAATACAACCACAAATTGATCAAGGTAATATCTAAGGACTAAATACATAAAATCCTTGAAGATAATAGGGGAATTAGTGAGACAAAATAAATTCACATGATATTCCGAGTGTCTATACCTTGTACAAAATGTTATCTTTGGTATATAATTTTTATTTACCCTTAACTGATGATATATAGAATGAAGGTAATTCATAGAAATGTATTGAACTATACACATTTGATTGAATAAGTCATAAATATAGGGTAGGGGGTACTTGTTCTTGATTATGATCTAATTAATTTCAAGATAATCAATGAAAAGTCTCATTGATCCATAATTATTATTAAAAAAATAACTAGCACACCCCATGTTGACACAGTTGGATGAATAAATCTATTTTCAAGATTCTAGTTGTGTTTCTTCTTCATTTCATATTACTCAATAAATATTATTCAATAGGGATTATTTGAAATATGTTTAGAAGCTCGTATGAGTTCTCTTGAGAACTCAACTTCACATTTAATATAAGTATAAAAAATATTCTATAAGGAAATAAAAAAACTCCCACAAACAAGGCATGTCATCAATGTTTATTTTCACCCTTACCATCTATTATAACAACCCGGTTTTAGTGAGACTCAAGACCCATAAAATGAATTTTATTTCCCTCATAAGTTCATATTTATCATCAAACTAATACAATATCATTAGGCAATTTGGAATAAAAATTTTTGATTTCCTTAATCAAGAATTGATGAGGTTTTTATATAGAAAAATTTAATCCATGATAAAGGTAAAAAAATTCAAAAATAGGGAGATTAAAAATATCATTCATAATAAAATTTCCACAAATATCAACTTGAGAAAAATAAATGACTTGAGATATAATAATCATTCTAATGGTTTGTTTCCCTAATAATTAAACATATAATAATTGAGGAACGAAATTAACATTCATAGATAATTTTCATAATCTAATGGAATTTATATAACTAAGATAAAATTAAATACTTCAATATCAGGTTATACCTGTCACCACCCCATAATTATGTATCTATCTTCCATCCCATAGTAAAACCCAAATGGTCAGAATGAAAGTTAGGATTTATATAATTATATTGATTAATCATTTATTAGATTTCTAAATCATGAAACCTTAGGTTTAATATATTTCATTAATAATAATCATTTTTTGAAATACTATATGACTGTTAATAGAGAGTATTTAAATATGAAAAACATATCCCCAAGAGTGTCAAACTAGGTGCAAAACCAGGCATATTTTCATGCACTATGTGACAATCAAGTTGAAGTCTAATGTGGCCATTTTGGAGTTATTAAACATCAGTACAATTTTCCTATAGCCATATCACCTTGTAGTATACAGACATTGATGTAATTTCATAAAAACCACTCAGTCTATCCTTAAACAAAATTCTAGGATATTTTCTTATAATTAGACTTATCCTTATGGTTCTAACTAATTTTTTATAATCTTAATTTCCAAATGATAAATAAACTGCACTCTAAAACAAACTATCGTGACACAAAATTCTCATACATAGTTATTGTATCATAGTTGATGAATATTCATTACACATCATAATGATCCATGCTAGAATAATATGGGTATAGTTACTTTGGAAACATGGGTACATAAAAAAGTGGTTTCTAAGAGAAAAATATCATCCCCACTATGTTATTAATATATTTCACCCTTCCTAGAATTATAATATATAATTCCTTTATTCATAACCTGTGGAAACAAATGATAAGAATGGGTGATCTCAAATGATCAAAATGGGTAAACAATGGAGACATCACCATATAATGAGAGTAAGGGTTTTATAATATTATAATTACATTTAAAACCAATACTATTTATATCATAGATCATAAACATGATTCAGGAAATAAATAGAGGTAGTTCATAAGACAGGAATCATAATAGAATCAAATAACATGAGAAATGAGATCATAACATTAGTATAAGAGAAAGATTTCTAGCATACACATAATATTATGAAATAATTTCATTAGTAGTGAATTTTCATTTACATGGATATCATAGTGTAATGGTTCCACTCTCAAAACTATAATTATAGTCATGTTACACACTAAATAATATCTTATTGGATAAATTTCTTTACAAAACAGGCTCTTCCCCCCATTCAATGCCTATTTATCTCATGAGATATAAATATTTTCCCAATCTATTGCAGAGAGATATCGGTACCAAAAATCACATAATGAAAATAATACACATGTATGCCACAGGATAATAAACCATTCTTCATATCAAAACCAAATAGAATAAATGGGTTTTATAAAAATTTTATCATAGAATTACTCGGGAAAAATAAATAGATTTATTAATCGTTTCATTATTTTATCACAGTGTAACCAATGTAAAAGGTATGGGGATCATAAAAATATATTAATAATAATACTAAAACAAAAAAAAGAAATAATAGTGATACTATTATTGGATCATATCCCTAGTAAAACATAGGTTACATCAAAGGAAGTCATATAATATTTAAAAATATTTTGAAAAATAATCACTTGGAACATTTTTTTAAAGAGAATAAGACTTTCAATCTCAAATAACATATTTAAAATATAGAAATTTATGAATTATTAATGAGAAAATTTTCATTTAAAAAAAACTTGTGAAATTGTAATTTAATATTTAAATCATTGAATGATAATGACTATAAAAAAACTATTTATGTCATACATGTCAAAATGATGATTCCTTTATCATTTTTGCTAAAAAGTCAAAAGAGCCTTGCTTGGGAGATGAAAAGAACTTTAATTTTATACTAGATTATAAAATTTAAAATTGGGTTAATTAATTTATTTACTAATAATTTTATAATAATAAAAACATTCTTTAATAAATTTTTAGAAAAGATGGATATAGAAGAAAAATAGTTTTTCACTGAAAAGAGAAATAATGCTAGTTTTTCTTAAAATAGTTATTTTTGACTCATGATTAAATAATGGGGGGAAAATGATGTGAAAGGCTTTATTTTGATGAAATAAATATATGAGAATAAAATTTCTAATTTTATTGAGAGATATATTGTAAAACATTATCATAAAAATCATAAACAAAAACAATCCTGACAAATAATGATATTGTATCATAAAACCCTTACCAATTTTATAACAATTTAATCATAATCTCCAAAAAAAAAATTAAATTTAAATATCCATAATTTTAAAATTAATAATAATAATAAAATATTTTTATTGGTAGTATATACATCACACAAAATAAAAAAGTGGTGTATAAGGCATGTGTCCCTTGGAAATAAAAGTGAGACGAAAATCACTAAGCTCAAGTCTTGAATTTCAATAATACGCATTCAAAACATATTATTAAAAAACCTAGGAATATTATAATTAAATATATAATAATTATATATATCATAACATATTAAATTTACTAATAACCTTTTATCACCCATTTTATAACAATTATTGGATAAAATAATTGTTTCAGGTAAAAACATCATTTCTTTTCAAGAAATTTCCGTTTGGTAATTTTTTTCCTTGTATTATGGTAATGGATGAAAAATATAATTAATTAAAATATTAATAAAAATATATTATATATTTATTGTATATATATTTAAATTCATCCATAAAATTTAGAGATATAAAAATGGATTACACTGTTAATGGAAAGAGTAGGTCATACAAACACATGAACGATGTTTCCATTTTCTTAAAGGATGAAAGGAAAGAAAGGTTAATAATATATAAATTTTTTAAAGTCATTCATATTTAATATATATCATACATAGTCACTAAATATATCATTATTACCATCCATTTCAATATAAAATAAAAAATTTATCATATTAGTTCGTGGAGGTGGTAGTCCACATGTATGAATAAGCAATGTTATAGTATTATAAGGGATTAGAAGGTAAGAAATTCAACATGATATTATAATTACATAAATTTAAATATTTTATATGTATCATATATATATAAATTAAATACATAATTATCTCCAACCGTGTGGGGCGGTAATGGAAAATGAATTAAATCTGTTTACGAGGTTGTAGTCTTTCAGGCACTTGATCAACGGTTTTATTTTTCATTTGGTGGAGGAGGATAATGTTATCGGTTTTTAGACAATAATAATAACATAATAGTATTTGGTATATAATTATTTAGTTATATAGTAATATTTTATAATGATTTCAAGGAGGTGGATGAAGAAATAAAATAAAAATTCTTGGTTAAGAATGATAATTATTCATCAGAAAACCTCTTTTGGTTACACCAAATGCCTTCATAGGAATAGTTTATACTAAAAATAAGTTCTCTAGGATTTGGGGACTGAATTAATGAAGGTATTTGTGAAGTTATTTTCTAATATAAAAATATTTTTAAGTGTTAGTATGATATGATATGGGGTTCCATTTTATAAATGGGAGAGGGGTTATACGTGGAATTTTTGAGAAAAAAATTATATAACCACATTGTAAACATGAAAAAATGAAAAAAATGGATCATTATAGAGAAATATATGATTAAATGTTGAAATAAAAACAAAAAATGTGAATTTTAAAAGTTTTTAGGTCATTTTAATGATTATCTTTTTTGTTTAACACCTGGTAAAATCGTTTTAACACTAATAGTGACAATTAATTTTTATCACACTTAAAAATCATTATGAAAAAATTATGTTGATCTTATTAGATAATATTAATTGTTATTATTAAAAATATTGAATCTATTTTTCAAAATTCAATTCATATAATATGTTGAATTATATTTTAAATTAAATCTCTAGATTCCAAAAAATGTGGTTTTCCAAAGAAAAAGTTCTCATAAGCAATTAATGTTTTTATATAAAATATTACCATAAAATTGATCATAATTACATAACTCAGATTAGTACTAATATAATAGAAACAATAATTATTTTAAACCCATTTTAAAAAAAATCAACTTTTAAATGCTTTACGAATAATGTTGTTTTCAATAAAAATATGTATTTCACTATTCATTAAAAAAATAATCGTTTTAAAAAAATCCCAAATATTTTTCATAATATAATTTTAAAAATTTTAATACAAATATTAAGTTTATTTTTTGTAATAAATTTTGAAAAAATGGAAAAATTAATATTATTATTTTTTCACACAATGCATTAAAATTTATTTTTTAAGAAAATGTTATTTCTGAAACATATAAAGACATTAGAAAAAATTAAGTACTTTTTTATCAATATATACAAAATATCTAATAAACCAATATTTATTTTTTAAAATGAGGTTATCAATATTCACACATCAAGTATTAAAGTATAGGATATAATGGTCCTATTTAAATAGTACTATTAATTTTACATCATGGCTCATTAAAACATGATTTTATGTGTAATACAAGATATCAGAGAAATTAAATTTACGAGAAAAATAATATTTCATAAAATATTTTGGTGTTACAAAATCTGGTGGTGTGGAGGTTTACTGGAAGCCCCAATATACATTGGTTCTGGTTTGAGTGTGTTAAAGAATGGCCTCTACGATGTCTGACCATTTCCATTGTATTACACGTGTGGGCCTGGATTTTTCCCAATTTTGCCAAATTCTTTCCCCCAAGCATTGTGACATGTTAATGAACTCAAGAAATCATACTGAATATTAAAAAGAGATTAATGGACTCTATATTGTATCCTTGATACTATCTATATTTTCTTTGACATTATAATCATTTGAGTGCAATGATAAGATAGTACATCAGGTCTTTCCATTTGGTGATAAATTTAAAGACCCTTTCATTTTCATGTTTTTTGTATGTCATGAGGTCCAGAATCATTGTCTTTCTTAGAATGAAGATAAATTGATATATAAATTGGCGGAAATTTTATTCCAAGCCTATAATAGACCCTACTCTGATTCTACTATACCATATGAAAATTGTCTCTACTAGAGTATTCCAAAATCAAATCAGTTTGGATATGACGTGTTGGTATCGCAGATTCATCTTGGGGACACACTATGAAAAAATGTGATAGATTCTACTATATATCCCTCATTCCATCTATGGATGAGAAAATGAGGTTCCTAAAATTGGGCGAATGTAGACTAACATCCCCTCATTTGGGTTGTGGCCTCATTTTGAGATTCACCTGGGTACACCACCCTTCCATGGATTCCATTCAATAATCACATGAATCAATGGTGTTGTGGAGTTCTGAGGGGTTGGGGGTGGGGGTGGTAACTTATAATAATATATCCTCTAATAACAGAAGTGGGTGATGCTTGAAAAAGTCTCTCAACAATCATCAATTGATAATTCACAATTCATGTAGGGACTAGGGGATTATCTCCATATGTGGGAGGATGTTCTCATAATAGGTGAAAATACGACTCTTCCTATATCTATAGATTCAAAAAAATAGTGTTTTATCCCTAGAACTATCAAAGTGTTCAGAATCCACTATTATAGGTTGATAAACTCCTTCCTAGTTTGTCGGAGGAGAGGAATTCAATTATTCATAACAACAATAACCTATAAGAATATTTCCCTAAATGCATTTTAATTGAGTTATATGAAATTGAATATATAATCCAAATACATTGACAACAACTATTCGATATAGAGGACATTAGGATTTCTAGGTGGTGAGTAGGTTGTAACCATGAACTCCCCATTATCATTAGTAGAATGGTTTTGAGTGGTTGAATCTCTTTATTTAGAGGTACAAATTCTTGTTCCTCCTCTAATTCTATGTTCTTACGACCTTAGCTTGGGTATCAATATGACCCAACTCTCAGGGTATTGTTTCCACATTTCATCTATTGGTTTCATTGTCTCAATTTATATCATCTACCATATTTATAGTGATGATGTTCACAGAGTAATATATGGTGGTAGAAATCAAATCATCATCATTTAGGTAATATAGAGACTCTATAATGACAATATCCCCATTAAAAGTTAAATTAAGGACTCCCCCTTAAATAATTCTCTAATGTGGATGTTTAAGATTGTAGTCATTATGCGGTTTGATCTTCCTTGTCATATTTTCCATTGGTTTTAATCTATGAATAGTGACCATAAAGGAATCTCCAAAAATACATAACGAACATGACCTGAATGATGGAGGTTTTCCATATAGTGGTAGGAACAACTATGGTGAAGAGTGCTGGAAATCAAGACCAAACCAAGAGAAGAATTATTTTCTCAATGTAAATGATAATAATTACCCCAACACTTTGAATGGGGTTGATATGGGTTCCACTAGTACTTCCCAAACATTTTTCTGATTTGTTAACTCTTGAGGTGGAAGTCATTCTAAAATTTTATCCTTCCCTATAGGATGATGTTGATTTTGATTCATTGATGACATCTTTTGGACTTACCTAAAATTTTATGACCCTCAAGGATATAGTGATGGTAATTATTCCCCTAAATCTATTGATTGAGGTTTCTCATAGACAACGGTCATTGTGAAATCCAACACAGTTTTCTTGATATATTACATATTCAATCATGCATGATCTAGATGTATCTCATGCTCAAAATGTGATCTAAATTACAGTGGGCATTACCTTGCAGCTGATGTAGTTGGTTCTATCATCTGAGATGTGTTATAGGTTTTTTCAGTGTCTTGACTCATGAGAATTCAAATGGTACCATTTATTTGGTTTCAACACTTTCATGCTTTATAAATCTGAGTATTATATTATATTATCCAACTATAAATAAAATTGTTTGGACTCATCACTTCTCTTGAAGGTATGTCATTGTAAGATACTTTTTCAGGGGGACTCTTCTTTCATGAGTATGAGGTGAAATGAGATTCCATGAAATCACCCCACCCTAGGATAAATATTTATTATGAAGATTTAATTATTACCTATCCCAGGGCCACAAGACTGTGAATATCATATTTTCGCAAGCTATCAAAATAATTTTCATAACATAGTTCTTGATCTTGGGAGGATATAGTGTGGTCAATTTGATAGAAAATATTATTCACTACCTGGAGTTGATCATCATATCCCTGATAATGTAGGTTCTTATAATTTAGTGGATGAAAGGTTTCACATAGGTTCTTGGGTATTTATGGTATGAATTCATTCTTTATATTTTCTAGGATATCATTGTTAGAAGATGTAATGGTCTAGAACACAGTCATATGTTTGTTCTCGGCCATCTCCTTACACATATCCATTCCATGCTATTCATCATCAATGTTGTATTCATCTACATGGTCAGACCGTAGATGTTTCCTTTCCATTGATAATTTCATGTCCTATACATGGCTTGATAGTGTTATGTTCTCTAGGTAACCTAGTGACTATGGTGAGGTATCACTCTTAATTGATAGGGTTGCTTATATACATAGACCTTGATGTTTTGATAACCTCACTATAAAAATGTTCCCTAAAAAGGGGAGGATATCATTTCATGGGAAATATATAAGAATGGGGATGTTATTATTTGTAGATATTAGGTGTTAGATCCTAATAATCATTCTCTATGATATCATGAGAAGAAAATTCATGGTTGTAATGGCCATCTTCTTCATATGAAGTGTTGATAGATCCTTAAGATGCAATAAATATGCATTGTATCACCTTATGTATACTATCATTGTGTTTTGTATTAATATTATCTTGGAAATACCTTTATATTAGAATATATTAGCTTACCATTGTTAATTCAATAGGGATATGAGCTTATTATGAGGTGGTCACTGGGGAATGTTGATGACTATATTTGGTTATCCTGAGGATATAAGATCACTATTGGGTCTTTTTCTATTGTATTCTAAAAAGTCTCAGAATTATTTGTAGGTGTATGATTCCACCATTGGGTGGGTGGTGGAATATTTTATCATGACCTGGTTTAAGCGGGAATATTTTCCCGATTTAGATGTTTATTCTAAATTGAAATATGTCGATGGACCTTTGAAGTGGGAGAAGAGATATGGGTATACTCATATATTTCCTTTATGATATACTAATATCATACTTCATTATGGGGAGAATGAATTTTCACATGGCTCCAATAATCTTCCAGAATATACCAAAAAGCCTTCGAATTGTTGACAGGGATATAGGTCTTCCCTGTGGTCACTATCGGGATAGGTAAATGCACCCTTTTCCAGATAAATTAGTATGTTCATGTCCCATGTTTTCTTTTCTTACTTTCTATTAACCATATTTGACATGAATATTCACATTTCCTATGGTGAAAATCAAACTTGGTTGATTAACCCTAGCAGGAATAGGGTTGAAAGCGTGGTTATACACCTCTTTGTTTATCAAAATATTTAAATAATTAGTTGGAATAAGATCAGGAATATATAACTGATTTAATGTAGCTATATGGTCATGTTTTACATGATGATATACCACTATGTTTGTTTGAATAATAGTGTGTTCAACTTTATTTGTGATTTTTTTGGAATATGGCAGTGAATATCCCCAATTTCATTCAGGATTGGTGGATCTTTATATGGGTTTTAGAGAAATTTGATCATTCTCATTTAATATCAAAAGGATATATTATAAAATATCTTCTAATTATGATGTAATATGAACCCAGTCATGTCCTACATTATCCATCATGATATACTAATGGACTTCGTAGATGAGGGGTATGAATTTGTGCCAATATCCTACTTTCATCTCGAATAAGATAGCATGATTGTTGGGTGATAAATGTAATGTGATCCCACAAACTGGTTGTCACAATAGTATATTTGTAGAATTTTTTTGTGGAAGCATGGATATGTGTCCTCTACCTTTGGTCTCCAGTTTTTTTCACCTCGTTAGATCACATCATGGGTGGGTCTGAGTCACCAGGGGACAATCTATAAGGAAACACCCCTAGTAGGTTACTGATGGGAGATGCTTATGTGATGCTAATTTTTTTGATCTAATAACTTTTAGTCAATTCATGAACCATTATAAATTCATATATGAAACCATAATACACTATTATAAGATAATAAAGTTACATTTTGTCACACTCTAAGGATATGATCTGGAAGTGATTTTTAGTTGTTATAGGAACCAGTAGATTGATTACATATCCCCTCAAAATAGGTGGTATAATCTGATTTAGTTCCTAGAGAACCATTCATGAAACCAATAAGGTTGGTACAGTACTGTTTTAGTGTATTTTATCGACCATCACATTCTCCACTGGGTGCCGGAGGCACTAAGTAGGTTATGTCATCCTTCAGTTTATGGTGACAGTGACTCTCATGGGAACTGTATCTCCAAAACCCTTTCCTGTTGTTATTTCCATTTCATTATATTAGAGAAATATTGTTAGAATATTATTTTCAGTTACAATGAGAAAAAAATTGTATAATGAATTAATTCATCATCACAAACTAGAAACAATGATTAATTAACTATATAAGGTAAAATTAGTTATTATTGATAGATTCATGCTAGGTTCAACAATATTGGCTATGCAGAATATGAAAAAATGGCATGATGTGTGGGTAGACTAATTGTATTTAATTAATGAAAATTTTACATCGGGATCACTATTTTAATTTTGACATAAGATGGGGTGGACCATCATATTGGTTTTTTCGAGTGGCTGAGAATGAAAGCATTATTCATGTGTTGGTTTAATAATCATATCTCAAATGGTCTACAATTGGGTTTATTCATGGAATAAGAAATACCCAATGGTTCCTACATCTATAATGAGATACTATCTTATTTTCCAGATGAAGGTATTCATTAGGGTTTCTTAACAATGAATATTAGGAAAACATGATGGTTGATATGATGGGAGTTTAATCTCAACAAACCATATTGGGGATAATTATTTTGTACTAATGGAATCTCATTTATATTTAAATCATGTTTTGGAATCTTTTATGAATCCCGATGCAAGTCCAATTACCGAAACATTTAGTAATCGATGTCCCCACCCAAAGTATAAAACAAAGAGGATGGTGTAATGTTACCCAAATGAAAGATAACTCTTTTTATGAGGATATAATTCAATTAGGAAGATATCTTGATACTGGATAGTCTATAGGTTACATGGCTCTAATGGGTGTGGTATCCCAACTGACACGAGTATGGATTGGTGTTGGGAGGCTGTAAAGGATCTCATAAGGGTTATAGAACAATGAGGGTGGTAATTTAAGATAAATTACATTAAGTTCAAACCAGATAAAGGTTTCCTATATATCATTTCGATAATAGAATGAAATAAAACATTGTTAAAATTATATTGTTTAAGGTAATGTGATTGGACCATTCCATACAGTTTAACATCACATGATAAGGATGGATGGGTCATGATAGGTGTGATAATGGAAAATCACATGAGGATAATGCATATGTGGTTCACCCTAAGATGTTTCATTAGGTGTACATACCATTTAAGGAAATGAAGATATAACATGTTCTTACACAAACGAAGGATACTCATAATATATGCATTTTTTCCATGCTAGAGGCATAATCATTATATATCTCTAAGATTATAATGTCCATGCTCGGTGTGAGAAACAAGAGATAATACAAGATTAGACCCATTGCTTGTGAGCATAACATTGGATTTGAATAGGGATTACACACCAGGGATTCCTGGAGAGGACTAATTTTAATTTTTTGAGTCTCGTGGATAATATGACCCTATGAGAGAAGGCATGAGCTTTCGTATGGAGTATTGTAGTTGAAAATCTAAATATTGATTTAATAAATATTTCATGAAGATGTTAGGTACCTATTACAGATTATGAACACCTAAATAGGTAGGATTTGGAGATATATATGGATATTGATTTTGATCCCTAAATAGGGGTTCCACATAACCTATTTAAAATTAAATTCAAAGTCCTCATAGTTTATAACATCCAAGCCCACTAGTGGGTAAATAAGGATAATTCAGCACAATGGGATTATTTCCCTATGAGTTAGAAAATATTGTGGTCTTACATTAAGGTGGAATCCCATGTGGGATATACTATAGAGTAGGAGAAAATAATTCATAATTAGGAGGTTCAAGTGGAATCCTTATGGAAGGATAACCAATATTGTTTAGATGAGAGTTGGGAGATCACATGAAGGTCTAGAGGTCATGTGATCATGTAAATGATTCAAGGTTATCTAATATCAGAATGGAGTTATTGTGGTATGATAAAATAAAGTAGTGGGTTCATGTGATAAAATGAATTAATAGGGGTCATGTGATCACATGATGTTAAGTGGGCCACATGATCACATAAAAAATATTTGGTTAGGAAATTTCATGATGCGATTTCATGGCTAAGAGGTCATGGTATAATTATATGACTGAGTGGAAATCACATTATAACATGAATGAGGTCTAATAATGAAATTATAACAAACAAAATTTATCTTTCATTGAAGTCTTACATGAAAGTTTTATCCATTTTATAGATGATAAAATGGCCACCCATTTTTCGAATTTCCTATCCATTGACATCAGTCACCAAATTTTCAAATAGGAGACTATGAAAATATATAACTATCCTCAATTATACACTCATTTACTATGTACCAATATCTATAAATTTTATATCTTTATTTTTTCAGGGGGGTTTAATAGGATTTTGATCCCATATCTATCCCACTTCATATGGTAGGAGATCCATGTCCTATGAATAAGGTGGAAGAAGATTGTTGTGTAAGTCGAAATTTTGTCATATTCCTAATGTGACTAAGATATATCATAAATGGAATCCTCTAGTGAATTGAATGATAAAGAGTGGTGTAAAACTATATCAGTACTAGAGAGCCTCTCCAAATCTGATCACATGATTCTATATGATTTCATTGACTGCCTCTCACTAGGGGCTTCACATGATGAATAAAGACCATGTAAACACCCCATAATAGGTGGCCTATCCAAATTTAGGTCTATGAATTGACTCAGATATCATGATCATGTATATACATGGTGTCTCATGATAAAGATTGACCATGATAATGACCCTTCATGGGAGGCCTATTTGAATTCTATTGCATGATCCCATATGATTTAGAAAATCACATATTATTGGGGTGTCACATGATGAAGGGGAACTTCAAGAATTTCATTTCATAGAAAATCAATATAAATATGATATAATGATTATTTAAAGGTTAAATGACTGTGTATCCTGATGAAATGACCCTCAATATTACATGTGATCTGTGAATGATGTTTTTTTCTTCCCAATTTAATTGTACCCATAATGAAATTCTATACTGTAAGGATTTTCATCACCTTTTGTTTTTAACATTCATCTGGACGGCGTTAACACTCCAAATTCATATCATAATCCCATGAATGTAATGTTTAAAATCATTGAGGATATTCTAAATAAGTGACTTAATTTAAAATAATGGTGAACATTACTCCAAAATCAAACCACACTAGACTCCCTTTAAGACTCCTCATAGGTTATACTCATCTTTATAACTTTGGTAATGTAAACATTATAAAGGGGTGAAGACAAACTCTAAGTAAGGTGAAAAAATAATCAACATGTCAATAATGTTTATAGCATTAGAATATGAGAAAACATGATTCAGGGAGAAATATATTATTAAAAATAACATGGAACAGAAATAATTTTCCATAAGACATGATAGAGGGATGTGTTATCTCAAATGAACAAACATATAACAAGGAAATAGGGAATGGAAATTAGAGATAATAAAAATAATCCAAAGGGAATAATCATAGAAATATGACATAAATATATGGAAAAATATAATAAGGAACTATTGAGTAAACATTATAGAAGGAAATTATTACATAATTGTGAAAGTATCAAAATAGTTTGACCTATTATATAGTGAATCATAAATTACTTCCTACTACCCATTATGACTCAATAATCATTACTGACAACACATTAGGGACTTGAGTTTCAAGACTCATCTTCTATTATTGAATTGATTATCATAACTTATTGTCCATTATTGATTAGATTATCATATGTCTCAGCCCATTATTGACTCAAATATCCAAACTTACGGTTTATTATTGAACTAAGTGTCACAAATCCTTCCCATTCTTATCTTATGAGATATAGAACCATAACCAATGTATTAAAGGATAATATAGGTACCAACCCATCATCATCCTTACATTCATGTATTACTTTAAATAATCATTCATTAAATCATAATGAACACATGGAGAAAATGGTATTCAAAATATTTCTAGATGGTATAACAAAATTATATCTCAATAATGAAAATTTTTGATACCCAAAATTGAGTCACCTCAAAAGTGTTTTTAATAAGAAAATTTGGATGTTTTTTCTTGAATATTATCTTCTATGGAAATATATACTGCATAGTTAAAGAGCAAAATGACATCAAATTCAAAAAATTGTGTTTAGAAAAACACTTATAACATTTGAATATGTGATGATGTTAGTTCCCACATTGAAATGTAATTTTCAGAGAAGTCTCTTTTTTGAAATTAAAAATAACACAATACAAAAATAAATATTGGAGAAAAATATCAATAATAAAGCATTTAAAAATACATAATGTCTTCAATAATAAAAAGTGAATTTTTTTAAAACAGTTAATTTTAAGAATAATCTTCAATTATAGATATTTGAAAAGACATTATGGTTTTAAAAAAAACTCAAGTAAAAATACATTGAGAACTATTAATTTTAAAAATAATCTTCAATGAATTATTTTATAGAAGAAATAATGTTTTTCATAATAGAATGTGGGGTGAAAATAAAATTATTTGACTGTAAAAGTAAGGAAAACCGTTTAAATATTTTGAAATACATTTTTTGAAACTTACATCATAAAATGAGGCAGTAAAACATCCTTTTGAAAAGTAGTAATACATAATTGTAAGTCTCTAGGAGAAAAAAGTATACATATTTAAACATAATATTGTAAAAATGGTTTTGGGAATAATAACAATAGAAAATTGGAAAAACTACCTATAATAGAGAGGTTATTTTTGATTAAAATGTTTCATTTATTGAGAAAGAAATTCTTTAAGGAATTATATTTGAGTAAAAAATAATAATTTCCAATATGGATAGAAATAAATTTCTATGAAAAAATCATAGTTTAGATCAATCCAATATCAGAAGAATGATGTTCAAGAAGAATCATTACTACTAAATATAAGGAGATCATTTAACAAAAACCATAACAACATTTATATCTTTTGAATTGAAATAAATTTAAATAAAAAAATTATATAGATCTTAAAGCATCCTAATTTTCATGAATATAGATGAATTAATTCATTAGTTAGTATTCACACCATATAATAGATATCATGGTTCATAATATGAAATATTTCTCATGGAATTAAATTAGGGAAAAAGAATCCCTTACTTTAATAGTGACATAAGAAGAAAAAGAATAAAAGAGATATACCATGAAATGGAAATTTATGAATAATTAAATGAACCATTTTAATTGTATTTTAATTAATTGGGGAATATAATATACCATATAATAGAAAATATGTTTCACAATATAAAACATATTTTATAGGTTTGAAAATGATGTAGTGGAACCCTTACCTTAAATCATAAGTTCCACTAAAGGACTATAATATCATGTATAACTATAATAACAATCTTAATATACTATTAAAAAACAATTTTCATATCTATAAAATTATAAAAAAATTCATTTATAATTATTCTCTACATGTATAATATTTAGTTATAATATTGTTTCTATATCTCATGTGATTAATCTTGATCATTTTAAACTAACTTCATAATAATAGTATTATTCATCATTATTAAAACAAAATTTTTCATTATTGGATCATAAAAGTAACTTTAATTGATGATTTTTAAATATTTATATAATTATAATTAGTTATAAATTACTTTTTTGTTATAAACATTAAGATTAAACTGATGATGAGAATGTTTGAGTGATTTTTAACAAATGAGCATTGTTATATGAATTAATGAGTTTAATATTAAATATTCTATTAAAAACCCAAAATAAAACCATTTTTTACTTATTTATATCATATATTACTTTAATTATTTTCTTATAGTCATCCATCAGTTTATTTTACTTCTTTTATCAAGTAGGTGGTTAGACTGACTGGAAGATAAACTTATCATAATTAATGGATGTGTATGGTAATGAAAGTGGTTTTTTTGGAATAATATGATTATTATAGAAAAATTATTATATTATTTAAATTATATTATTTTTTTAATAATATGTTAATGTAATTTAGAAAATAATAAAAAAACTAGATGAAAAATGAGACACGTTACTTTATAAAGATGGTTGTCCGCACACACACAAACGTCATTTTCATTTTTCTTAATAGAAAATGGGAAAGAAGGTAAATCGTCATTCCATTAAAATAATAAAATTAAGAATAAATAAAATCCCACTTTAATTATATAGTAATGGTAAAATTATATTTAGGAATGCAATATTGTAAATAAATTAAATTAGGGAAAAATTATTACCCATGTTGAGTAATTGAGTTTTCCCTTAGAGGACTCCACAGAAAAAGAGAAATTTTGCTAAATTATTCTAATAAGAAGCTAAAATAAGTTAAATATGATTATTGGGGAATTAAATATTGAATAAATTAAATATAATACTGTAATTTGTTTGTAACACCCCAGGTAAATAAAGAATATGAAATTTCATATTTATCTATATTTGTGAATAAAATATTGAAATGACTTTAAAGGGGAAGCTATGCTCGATGGCGTACCCAACACGCAACAACGAGTTTCTTGGGAATCTTACCTTGCACTCTAATAATAAAATAATATTATCTTAAATGGTAGTTAATATGTAGCCGTTGTTTTGGCTGGAATGGATAGAAATAACTAAAACATGATTATATATGTTCTTAAATTTTTTTACATTTATACAATAAAAGATAAAGGCTTAAAAATACAGAAAGAATTCAATTTTTGGCCTATATGCCCTAGTTTTCACTAAAGGTTCACTTATCACCTTTTGATGGAGAACCGTCATTAAATATAGTTTTGTTCACTCTTAAACATTCTTTTGGAACAAATAAAAGTCATATTAAGAATCTGGACATCAAAATTTACTTTGTGTAAATTTTTGGTATCTTTCTGATAAAGTTCATTTTTTTAATGAATAGTGTAAAATGTTGTATTTTAATTCAAAACCACTTTTTAATCTAATTTATTTATATGATTAGATTATATTTTGAATTGTTTTTAAAGTGAAATTAGAAAATATTATTACCATTAAATCCAATAGTGGTCATTGGAATCAATTTCACTTTGAAATCAGACTTAAACTAGTGTCAATCTTTTGATACTTATTGTTTCATAAAACACGCTATTTGTCATGACAGCGGGAATTAATTATTAAATTAATTAATGTGACTTATATGTTTTTAATTTTTTAAAAAGGACTTCATTTTTGAATTCAGAATATCAAATATAGCTTAGGGTGAATTTTTCGGGATTTTTCTGAAAAACTTCAATTTTTGATGAATAGTGAAACCACTAAGTGGTACTTATAAAAAACTGATTTTCTGTTTAAATGAAATTTTTCCATCATTGTGTTTTGAATTTTGAAAATCCGACATACATGGTTTTCATTAAGAAGTAAAATGTGGTTCAATGAGATTAAAATAATTTTTTGGTGAATAGTAACTTATTAAGTTTTTAATCGCGATTAGTGGTAATTAGTGTAGTTTAAAGTATAAATAATGCTTTAATGATATGAAATGACCTAGACACATGTCCCAACCTTATTGGTTGTGTCATGGCCGACCAAGACAATCCATGGGTAAACTTGGGGACCCCATGGATCCACTTTAGTTGGGAAATGACATAAATAACATTTTATTTAATGTAAAAGTAAAATTGACACAAACATGAGTTGTTTTACTAAAACAGTTTTTAAGTGGGGTTACACAAGTCCAAATTTTGATTATAAATATTAATTGGAAAACTAAAAAGATTTACTACAACATAGTAAATTGTTTATAATTTTTAGACATCAAATAAAATAAATTATTTATGACATAATAATGATGGAGCGATGACATCATTATTTGACGATTTAAATAAAATGGAAAGATAATGTAAAATATAAGAACTAAACATGTCCAAAACCAATTGGATGAGTGGATTTCGAAGACTTATCACCTTATCCACTAATTATATCAATGTGGGACCTTTTAAAACCGAAACACATTTTCAAATAAAGTAATATTTCTTACTTTCCAAAAGTACCCCTCCTCTCCTCTTATAAAAGGCCCCCACCTCTACCTCATTTAACAAACTCCTCAAGCCTTTGTCTCGGCCAACCCCTGCCCATTTACTCTCTCCACATCCCTCTCCTCATCCTAGAGGACTCCCTTTGGGCAGAACCCATTCAAAGGAAGCCTTTAGGCTTAAATCAAAAGGAGTTACACTTTTAAAGATAATTCATTTTCTCATGTTCATTTGTTTTATTTTTCTTCTCCAACCCCCTAAAATCTTTTTATTTACTTCTTTTGTAACAACACCAGTATCTTAAATATAATAGGATGTTGTTATAATATTTATTCGAGCTACACTCTCACACAACTACATCAAATGGTTAAAGAACATACGGATTCCGTGGATGGTGAAATTCTGCCTCCCGAAACGATGATTGTTCAATACTCATTTAACACCTTCAAAGGTGGCCATTATGATGTCACTATTTTTATATATGATATATAATATGTTTATGTTTTATTTATTCTTCTGTATTTTTCATTTTTTTCTTACCTTTATGGCTTCCATTATGGGTATACGCGATATCTTCATTTAAGGAAGTGCGGACTACCGCCCCCTCAAAGTGATTTGATTCGTTAAATACCATATGTGGGATGTATAAAGGATGGAAATATGATATTATATATGATATTATAATGGAATTATAATATACCTTTATATAATTATTATTCCATTCTATAAATTACGAAATAGAAATGAAAGTAGCGTTCATCCGTACGTACGGCTTACCGTCTCCATGAACGGTGCATTTCATTTCTTACCTCTAAATGATTATGTAATGTTATAAATGCATGAATGTACTGGATATATATGACATATATGATATCTACATAATGAATACAATTCTGGATATAATAAACATTTGGCCGCATGAACAACATGTAATTGTAAGAAGACCACCTTCGACTTAAGAACCAAATATCGGAAAAACAAATATTATTAACTTAAATGATTACATAATGTTTGTGACATGGTAATAAGTGGTATAAAAGTAATAATGAACTTGAAAAAGGGTTCTTAAGGATTTATAAATTAACTCATGTTTATTATTCAGGAGATTAAAGAACGATCGAGTCAAGTCGGACCCGAGGTAAGGGATCCTACTCCTCTCTTTCTTTTTAAGTATACACTTTTATGTCATTCCTTTTAAATCTCATATTTCTTGTTATTGGGATGATATTTTATATTACATTTACTGTAATTTTTATGTTCATGTGATGAGAGACCCTATTCTCTCTCATCAATCCATTTTGGGAGTTTTGAGTGGCGCCGTTAGGCTGCCGAACTTTCGTAAGAGATCTAACCTCTCTCTTCCTTTTTAAGTACTCTCCTTTGTGTCACTTCTTCTAAGCACCTATTTGTTATGTTGGGGGATTTTCTTTTATATTACTCTTGCTTTAAATTCTATTGTAATTTGATGGGATACTCTATTTGATCTCATCAATCCATTTTGGATGTTTTAAGTGGCGCCGTTAGGCTGCTGAGTTTTCGTAAGGGATTTTTCATCTCACTTTTATTCTCGTGAGATTTATGCTACATTTTCCACAAATTGTATTGAGTGGTTTATGTACTTCCCATTATTATACTCTTTGTGTAATATACATTCATTTATGAGTATTTACATCAATGATCTATTGTCCTCCTTTCATGGGGTGTATGTTCTGAAAGATACCCAAGTCGGTAAGGGAACCTTTCACCCTCCTCTTTTTTTAAAAGACTTATTTTGTTGGGTCTTTTAATTTAAATATTGTTATGTTGGGATATGTTCTCATATATCCTTATTGATGTAAATTTTATGTCCAAGTGATGAGATACACTTTTTATCTCTCATCAACTCATTTTGATGTGATGCCGTTAGGCTGTCAAGGGAACTTTTTAACCCAATTTCGATTTCTTTGGGTTCAACATGTAGTCATTGAATATGTCATCCATTGAATATGTGTGAATGACCTTTTATTGTTTTACACTTAATATCCACTTATATTGGGTGTATTTATATTTTTCACACATATTTTGAGATTGATTTGTCCTTAATTTAAGGATACCTTCTTTATAAGGGATTTCATCACATTTGACATTTCTATTGAGGGTTCATTGTTGTTATGCACCAATTCACTCTTATATGGTGTATATACTGTATTTTGGAGTATTATATCATGAATCCTTTTAATCTCATGATATTATAAAGTTCTGACTAAATGTTATTCCTCAATTATTGTATTCAAGTGTCTCTAATTTTGGTAAAACCCCTTTTACCAGAATAACATTTTAAATGTTTTAATTATTTTTTTTATTAATATCCATGTTTTCAAAATGGTTTTAAGGATTTATTTATATGGATATTAATGGTTTAATATGTTAAAAGCTTTAAGGTGGTATGGGACACTTTGATTCAAAAATCTCTTTATTAAATGTTTTAAATGGTTTTGGAAATGGTTTCTTTTTGAATGGATTCATTATTTCAATATCCTAAAATGTTATATTGTGATTGAAATGTGGAAATGTTATGTTTCCTTTATTCATGATTTATGTGATACGATTATGTTATGGTTCTTGGGCATTGCTATGAAGAACGGGTGGTTCCGTGATAAACTAAGGGCGGGTGAGCCCGATATAGCTCTCCAATGCATTGGGTAACGCGAAGGAGTGAAACGTTAAGGTTTCTCCGAAGAGATTTAGGGAATATACTGTGATGGGTATTACAAACGTAACCAAGAGGGTTACTCCCTACGTAAGAATGTTATGAATGCCTCAAGTTACCTTTATGTCTTATGATTTCTATGATTTATTCATGGTTTGATGAGGTATGTTAAAGTGCCTTTGTTTTATGGGTAAAGTATGATTTCATTCTTATGTATATATGAACTCATGTTTCCTTTCCATATTTTTATAACTCTTACTAAGATTTTTATGCTCATCCCAAGTTTTTGAAATTTTTTTCAGAGGTCAAGGGAAAGGTACATGATGTGATGATAGTGTCAAGGATGTGTCAAGAAAGAATCAGTGTTATATTTTAAATATGTTCCTGTTGATGGGAAGAATTAATACTGTCTTTTATGTAACCACTTTGTTTAAATGTGGAATGTAATGCAAGTTTCATGATCTAATTCTCTAAAACTCTAAACCTAAAAAGATCCTCAATGTGTAATCTTGTAATAACTCAAGATTAAGTAAGGTTTAAGGCTGGGGCCTTATAGTTGGTATCAAAGGTCGGTTTAGATAACTTTAGAGGTCAGGGTATTCTTTAAGCATAATTGAGAATTACCTTAATGGTAAGGATTTCAGAAAGAGTCTTAGTTTTAGATAAAGTGAATGAGTAAGTATATCTTATTGTCTATCTTACTCATTAGTACATGATGGTTTTGATGATATAATCACACTGAAATTTCTATTTTTAGTGAATGGATGGATCTAGCAGGCACCAAAGAGACAACAGGTTTGAAGGAAACTGTGGTGGTTCTCTGATTAAGATACTAGATAAAATGAAGGATTCAATGAGGAAAATCGTGGTTGTTCTAAACCAAATATCAAGGAGTCATGATCAACCACTTCAACCTTGGTGAGTTCTCTAATGCATCAGGTACGAGATGGCCAATTCGATGTGGAAATTCAGGTAATAATTATTAAGGTAACCATTAGGGTTTATATGATACTTAATTTTTATGTAATTATGGGTTACTCTATGATATGATGGAAAATGAAAGGAATGAGATAAACTTGTTGTTAAAATATGTTATGATTATTTTTGAAGATTTTATCTCATTTTGGGGAAAGTTTTAATAATTATATTGTTTTGGAAAAAGGACAACACGCAGACCGTGTGACATCCCGTCGCGTCGGACAAAGCTGCGGGAATCGAACCCACAACCAATGTGCGACTGGTATTTATCGCCTACCACTGGACTACGTGAAGTCACTAGTTAGTTTTACTGATTCATTCTAGTTATATGATTTTATGAATTAAGAGTAAGTTGATTTTGGGTTATTTTTGAAAATGATTAACCTATCATGGAGGATATGTGATTAGGTTAATTACTTTTCAAAACGAGACTTTAGGAGCAACTGATGTTGTTTGGAGATAAATTTTACGATTTATCTTGGAAGACTATGCGACTAAATCCTTCAAATATTTGGGTTTCAATCTTATATTGGTTTACTTTGAAGAATTTTATGGACAAATTGATTATAGAATGGTCCTCGTTGAACTTTGGGTTTTGTTGGACAAATTTTGGAGATTAAGAATATATTTTCTTTTTATAAAGGGTTATCCTTTTCTGGATTATCTGATCTTGTACTAGCCTTTTTGGTTTTGGTTTTGGTTAAAGTCTAAAGACATGGGAAGTATATAGTTCTATTTTTTGGATTAGGTGATTCTCTAGAAGTTGATTATAGTACTCTTAATGTGAACAAGTCTTCCTAAATACTCATCTTTTGGAGAAAATATGAGTTTGTGTAAGGAATCTAATAAAGGTTGAAAGTCAATATGATAAGTGATTATGTTTCCTTATGAATAAATTACTCAATAAAAAGTAACTTAAAACAAAAATTTTGTCTATTAAATTTTCCTACTGGGGAATCGAAGACCGTTTAACCCATCAAAAGTTTGTGATTTTCTCGTGGTTAACTTTCTCCTAAACATGTTTTCTATCACTCTCCATCAGAACATGACCGTTTGTTTTTTCCTCCATGTCCATATTTTCATACTTGGAATCCTAGTATGGGTTAACTCGGGTGACCTTTGTACTTATCTTTCTTTATTTTAAAGTGTTTGTTTTACCGAATTTTGCTCCGATGTGGGACTTTCAAGGAAGTTTCCAAGCGCAATTTTAAAATTGCGAGGATACAATTCCCAAAAGTGGGGAAGGATGTAACACCCCAGGTAAATAAAGAATATGAAATTTCATATTTATCTATATTTGTGAATAAAATATTGAAATGACTTTAAAGGGGAAGCTATGCTCGATGGCGTACCCAACACGCAACAACGAGTTTCTTGGGAATCTTACGTTGCACTCTAATAATAAAATAATATTATTTTAAATGGTAGTTAATATGTAGCCGTTTTATTGGCGGGAATGGATAGAAATAACTAAAATATTATTATATATGTTCTTAAATATTTTTACATTTATACAATAAAAGATAAAGGCTTAAAAATATGGAAAGAATTCAATTTTTGGCGTATATGCCCTAGTTTTCACTAAAGGTTCACTTATCACCTTTTGATGGAGAACCGTCATTAAATATAGTTTTGTTCACTCTTAAACATTCTTTTGGACCAAATAAAACTCATATTAATAATCAGGACATCAAAATTTACTTTGTGTAAATTTTTGGTATCTTTCTGATAAAGTTCATTTTTTTAATGAATAGTGTAAAATGTTGTATTTTAATTCAAAACCACTTTTTAATCTAATTTATTAATATGATTAGATTATATTTTGAATTGGTTTTAAAGTGAAATTAGAAAATATTTTTACCATTAAATCAAATAGTGGTCGTTGGAATCAATTTTACTTTGAAATCAGACTTAAACTAGTGTCAATCTTTTGATACTTATTGTTTCATAAAACACGCTATTTGTCATGACAGCGGGAATTACTTATTAAATTAATTAATGTGACTTATATGTTTTGAATTTTGTAAAAAGGACTTCATTTTTGAATTCATAATATCAAATATAGCTTAGGGTGAATTTTTGGGATTTTTCTGAAAAACTTCAATTTTTGATGAATAGTGAAACCACTAAGTGGTACTTATAAAAAACTGATTTTCTGTTTAAATGAAATTTTGTCATCATTGTGTTTTGAATTTTGAAAATCCGACATACATGGTTTTCATTAAGAAGTAAAATGTGGTTCAATGAGATTAAAATAATTTTTTGGTGAATAGTAACTTATTAAGTTTTTAATCGCGATTAGTGGTAATTAGTGTAGTTTAAGGTATAAATAATGCTTTAATGATATGAAATGACCTAGACACATGTCCCAACCTTATTGGTTGTGTAATGTCCTACCAATACAATCCATGGGTCAACTTGGGGACCCCATGGATCCACTTTAGTTGGGAAATGACATAAATAACTTTTTATTTAATGTAAAAGTAAAATTGACACAAACATGAGTTGTTTTACTAAAACAGTTTTTAAGTGGGGTTACACAAGTCCAAATTTTGATTATAAATATTCATTGGAAAACTAAAAATATTTCCTACAACATAGTAATTTTTTATAATTTTTAGACATCAAATAAAATAAATTATTTATGACATAATAATGATGGAGCGATGACATCATTATTTGACGATTTAAATAAAATAGAAAGATAATGTAAAATCTAAGAACTACACATGTCCAAAACCAATTGGATGAGTGGATTTCGAAGCCTTATCACCTTATAAACGAATTATATCAATGTGGGACCTTTTAAAACCGAGACACATTTTCAAATAAAGTAATATTTCTTACTTTCCAAAAGTACCCCTCCTCTCCTCTTATAAAAGGCCCCCACCTCTACCTCATTTAACACACTCCTCAAGCCTTTGGCTCGGCCAACCCCTGCCCATTTACTCTCTCCACATCCCTCTCCTCATCTTATAGGACTCCCTTTGGGCAGAATCCTTTCAAAGGAAGCCTTTAGGCTTAAATCAAAAGGAGTTACACTTTTAAAGGTAATTCATTTTCTCATGTTCATTTGTTTTATTTTGCTTCTCCAACCCCTAAACTCTTTTTATTTACTTCTTTTGTAACAACACCAGTATCTTCAATATACTAGGATGTTTTTATAAGATTTATTCGAGCTACACTCTCACACAACTACATCAAATGGTTAAAGAACATACGGTTTCCGTGGATGGTGAAATTCTGCCTCCCGAAATGATGATTGTTCAATACTCATTTAACACCTTCAATGGTGGACATTATGATGTCACTATTTTTATATATGATATATAATATGTTTATGTTTTATTTATGCTTCTGTATTTTTCATTTTTATCTTACCTTTATGGCTTCCATTATGGGTATACGCGATATCTTCATTTAAGGATGTGCGGACTACCGCCCCCTCAAAGTGATTTGATTCATTAAATACCATATGTGGGATGTATAAAGGATGGAAATATGATATTAAATATGATATTATAATGGAATTATAATATACCTTTATATCATTATTATTCCATTCTATAAAATACGAAATAGAAATGAAAGTAGCGTTCATGCGTACGTACGGCTTACCGTCTCCATGAACGGTGCATTTCATTTCTTACCTCTAAATGATTATGTAATGTTATAAATGCATGAATGTACTGGATATATATGACATATATGATATATACATAATTAATACAATTCTGGATATAATAAACATTTGGCCGCACAAACAACGTGTAATTGTAAGAAGACCACTTTCGACTTAAGAACCAAATATCGGCAAAACAAATATTATTAACTTAAATGATTACATAATGTTTGTGACATGGTAATAAGTGGTATAAAAGTAATAATGAACTGGAAAAAGGGTTCTTAAGGAATTAGAAATTAACTCAAGTTTATTATTCAGGAGATTAAAGAACGATCGAGTCAAGTCGGACCCGAGGTAAGGGATCCTACTCCTCTCTTTCTTTTTAAGTATACACTTTTATGTCAATCCTTTTAAATCTCATCTTTCTTGTTATTGGTATGATCTTTTATATTACATTTACTGTAATTTTTATGTTCATGTGATGAGAGACCCTATTCTCTCTCATCAATCCATTTTGGGAGTTTTGAGTGGCGCCGTTATGCTGCCGAACTTTCGTAAGAGATCTAACCTCTCTCTTCCTTTTTAAGTACTCTCCTTTGTGTCACTTCTTCTAAGCTCCTATTTGTTATGTTGGGGGATTTTCTTTTATATTCCTCTTGCTGTAAATTCTATTGTTATGTTGGGGGATTTTCTTTTAACCCAATTTCGATTTCTTTGGGTTCAACATGTAGTCATTGAATATGTCATCCATTGAATATGTCATCCATTGAATATGTGTGAATGACCTTTTATTGTTTTACACTTAATATCCACTTATATTGGGTGTATTTATATTTTTCACACATATTTTGAGATTAATTTGTCCTTAATTTAAGGATACCTTCTTTATAAGGGATTTCATCACATTTGACATTTCTATTGAGGGTTAATTGTTGTTATGCACCAATTCACTCTTATATGGTGTATATACTGTCCTTTGGAGTATTATTCCATGACTCCTTTTAATCTCATGATATTATAAATTTCTGACTAAATGTTATTCCTCAATTATTTTATTCAAGTGTCTCTAATTTTGGTAAAACCCCTTTTACTAGAATAACGTTTTAAAAGTTTTAATTATTTTTTTATTAATATCCATGTTTTCAAAATGGTTTTAAGGATTTATTTATATGGATATTAATGGTTTAAAATGTTAAAAGCTTCAAGGTGGTATGGGACACTTTGATTCAAAAATCTCTTTATTAAATGTTTTAAATGGTTTTGGAAATGGTTTCTTTTTGAATGGATTCATTATTTCAATATCCTAAAATGTTATATTGTGATTGAAATGTGGAAATGTTATGTTTCCTTTATTCATGTTTTATGTGATACGATTATGTTATGGTTCTTGGGCATTGTTATGAAGAACAGGTGGTTCCGTGATAAACTAAGGGCGGGTGAGCCCGATATAGCTCTCCAATGCATTGGGTAACGCGAAGGAGTGAAACGTTAAGGTTTCTCCGAAGAGATTTAGGGAATATACTGTGATGGGTATTACAAACGTAACCAAGAGGGTTACTCCCTATGTAAGAATGTTATGAATGCCTCAAGTTACCTTTATGTCTTATGATTTCTATGATTTATTCATGGTTTGATGAGGTATGTTAAAGTGCCTTTGTTTTATGGGTAAAGTATGATTTCATTTTTATGTATATATGAACTCATGTTTCCTTTCCATATTTTTATAACTCTTACTAAGCTTTTTATGCTCATCCCAAGTTTTTGAAATGTTTTTCACAGGTCAAGGGAAAGGTACATGATGTGATGATAGTGTCAAGGATGTGTCAAGAAAGAATCCGTGTTATATTTTAAATATGTTCCCGTTGATGGGAAGAATGAATACTGTCTTTTAGGTATTTACTTTGTTTAAATATGGAATGTAATGCAAGTTTCATGATCTAATTCTCTAAAACTCTAAACCTGAAAAGATCCTCAATGTGTAATCTTGTAATAACTCAAGATTAAGTAAGTTTTAAGGCTGGGGCCTTATATTGTTACTGTTCAAAAAGGTAAAATGAGAGGCCCATTTTATATGTGTTGGGAATGACACTTTTTTAAATATTTTAACTTAATATAAATATACCACATGTTTTATTTTTTAATAAGACTAAAAAATAGAAAATAATATACTATACGTTTGTTTTGATACATCCACACCTCAACCAGTCAACTAGAAACATTTCTTTTAAAAAGGTTGGACTTTTACTTTATAGGTTAACTCATTTTGCAAATTTCGAATTCTACCATGGTTACTTGTTTTTACCTAAGTAAATAATTTTTTAAAATAATTTTAAATTTATCTAAAAAAATAATCCCACTAATTAAAAAAATGATATAAATATTATCAAATAAATTTTATATCTATAAGTAGTTTTAATGAAAACATTAGCTAATTTAACAGGCAAAACCTCATTTTTAGAAAAAGTGTAGTTTTATCTTAAAATTAATGTCTTGTATAAAATTATAATTTGGTTTTGATTTTCATGATATAAATAAGAATGTTAATATAATATTAAATTTTATTTGGATTTAAATCAATTAAAAACCATAATTTTACAAAAATAAAATTAAAGTTAAAAATAAAAATTTATTTGTTTTATCGAAAAATATTACTTCTGTTAACAAAATGTTAAAAATAGCTTTAAAAAATTAATAATAGTAATTATAAAATATTTTTATTTCCAAAATAATCAGTTTATAATGAAATTTTTTAAATTTTTTATATATTTGATTATGTAGTCATAAATACCATGATTTTTAATAAAAACTGTATTTTTGACTATTCACATAAAATTAATTTATTTAAATAATATAAAATAAATCATCATATGATAATGTTGATACATGGGATTGAAAAATTATGTTAATTTGTTCAAATTCATGTTCTAGATTTTATGTGAATTAATTTTTATATAGAATCAGATATGGGGAAAACAAAGGTATTTTTAATGAAACGAAATGACTCTAATATTAATATATATTTATATAGTTTTAGAAAGGTATTTACTTATATTTACACATTATAATTTAATTTATATAACATCTTAATAATATTTAATACTTTATTTCTATTAAATTATCATAAGTTTCATTTTAGTCTGTTGATACGTGTGATGAAAGCTATTTAATATAGTGTTTAATTAAAAGAAAAATATTTACTCAAATATTTGGGCATTTAACCCCTTATGAAAATGATATTATGTAAACTTAGTTCATATAATTCCTATTCATATTCCTAATCATCCACCAATGACATAATATTTATAATGTAAAATTAAAAACCATCAATAGAGGAGGATTTCATTTGGTGGGGTAGTGAATATGCACCCAAAATTTGGGGTATTAAATCTATGAATATTTAAACCAGATTGGCAGCCAAAGAGATGTTCTATTCTTGTTCAATATTTTATAACTATGGTTGTATAATTTTCATGATTATTTTAATGTATAAGTCACTAATTTGACCTTTCATATGGAATTACAGTGATGATAAGGTGATTTTTTTCTTTCCCTGATGATGGATTATTCATATTTAAATAATATTTGAGTTATATTATTGTAAAAATTTATTGTATTCATGTATTATATTTCACTAAATTATTATCCTTCTTCAAAAAAGTTGTTTTCACACATCATACATGTTCTATGGGGTTCTCTGTGATGTTAATATACTCCAAAAAACACAACCATGTCATGGTGTTTTAAACAATGTCATAGTCGGGATAGTGATAAACTGTATCATGGTGATCTTCACCATATCACAGGGAAGTGCATGGTATTTTATGTATTATTTTATATTAAATGGTTTATTACACTTTCTTATACACAAATATATCAAAATATTTTTAATTATCAAATGATGATTCATTAAGAAGTTCAAATGTCCAAAAAAAAATTAGATTTCTAAATAATTTATCATAAATGAGAGTTAAGAAATAAAAATGATGTATCTTAGGAAACATGATGAAATACTTATTTTATTCTAGATAATAATTTTGGATCCAATTAGTCTCTATATATGTATATATAAATATGTTCATATAATATGATTCTTTTGCATCAAAATTAAATGAAACTCATTAATCTAAAGCATTATATATCTCTCACTCTATTTCATTAATTGCATTTTAATGAAATCCATGAAAAATAAGATATCTTTTAAAATCATTTAGATAATTCTTAAAAATATATATAAATTTGTAGGAATATGATAATTAGTAACTTATTAGAGATCATTATCAGGATTATGTGGAAGAGTTTGTCTATATTTAGATTGAAAAAAAGTTACAACATTATTCATTTATTTACTCGTTTTGAAAAAAATAAAATGACCCTATTGAGTTATAATTTTGGTATATGTTTTCCACTATTTTTGGAGAGGGTTTATATCCTAAAACTCCCATCCAAGGTATCAAATCCACTTAAATGTCATTTGGATTAGGTTTTCAAATGAATAATGAAATTCCAAAAATGATAATTTATTCAACTATAGTGTGTATCATATGAAAATTATCATAGTTTGATAAGTTAGTTAAACCATTGAATAAATATAAATTATAAATATTTCTAGCCTAATAAAATTTATAAGATAATAACATATTTAATTAAAATTAGTCATAGAGTATCATAAGATAATTACAGAATGTTGTTGTCTACTTATCAAAATGGTAATGGTTTATATGGAATTTTATTTCATAAGAATTACATTATGTAGAATTATTAGACAATTTTATAATCTTCAGAGTGATAACTCTAATGATTTAGACCAAAACACCTAGGATAAAGAGAAATGGCTTCATTAAAATAGTCCTGATTTAGGGTATGACCATTAAATTGAAATGGTGTAGACTATTTCCAATGGTTGTGGTTTTCCCATTTGGTAGAGTTATCCCTAGGATAAAAAATATATCATGGGGAAAATCATAATATCCCTAGTGCGTATAAAATTTTATAAAAACATAATTTATCTTAATATTCTTAAAAACGTTATAGATACATGCCTAGGAGGTACAAGAAGAATTCATGGGGATTTAAAATTCTACAAATTTTTTTACGTAGACACACTATATGATTACTATATATTTACATACTTGGATAATTTACACAGTTTTCATAAATTATAAAAAAACAAAAATATAAATGTATTTATATTGAATTATAAATTTTTCAAAAATCTGAATATAAAATATTTTTATGGTACTGAATTGATTGTAAAATAATTATTATTTTGTTTAGGTAATTTTATTACGTGAAATATAAAATGTTTCTATTATCATTATTAATGGTTTCATAAATATAACTTATTTTTAATATTAAGGACTCATTTTAAATTACATATAAATTAATAATATAGAAGAGATTATATTAAAATAAATGTGAATTGTTTTGCTGATGATCATTTCCTGGTTTAAGTGTTACTTTCGCACTGCTTTTCTCTTTTTACAATGCTGGTCCGAAACTGATATTGGTTGCTGGACTTTTGATTTTCTGATTCTACTTGATGCTGGGGTAGTTTTTCTATATTTTCTCAGCTTTCTCTTGCTGTTATATCTCTGTTTTTTTGCCTATTTGATGGATCTTTGCTGCCTGTTTGAGTTCAGATTATGATTTTTTGCCAATTAGATAAAGCTTTGCCTATTAGATGGAGCTTTGCTGCATGTTTTTTCCATTTAGATGGAGCTTTGCTGCCTGTTTGAGTTCAGATTCTGAGCTTTGGCATGATGATACTCTTTGGCTCCTTGGATTGATCTGCTTCTCTGCCGCAACATGCTGCCTTTATCTCTGCTCCCTCTCTGATTTTACTGATCTGGAACCTCTGTGTTTGCACGCACATGGAAGCTTCTGGCTGAATCTTCAGTGTTAATTTCCTAGAGCCCTTCGATGTTGTGTACCAGGTTCTTTAAAGCTACAATTCTGATTGGTTGTTTTATTCTGTTTTCAGACGGTGTAAAGTCATTTCACCACGAGACCTCATTGTAAACTTTTCATTTAATTAATTCTTTCCGGCATGGATTAGGAAACCAATCCATGTCACCTTCTCCAAAAAAATTTATGTTATGAAATTTCTTTAAAACTTTTTGATGAAATGATTATAAATTTTTATCTCATGTATAAATTTTATAAATGTTTATTTATTTACATTATTTCAAACTTTATTCATAGATATAAAAAAATTATATTAGGAATGGTTTTATTATTTACATTAATTTTTTTAAACTACTTCTTTGATTTTTCATGCATGATATTAAGGAGATACATTATATTTATGTTAATCCATTTTGATTAATCCAATATATACTTTTTCTTGTTCATGGTTATGAGTTTGAATTTATAGAGTAGTAACATTTTATAAATATTAGGCATAATAATTATTGTGTAATTGAAGTCTCTATTGAGTACTAAATAATTGGTAGTTGGAACATGGATTAGACTTATCATTAGTATGAGAGCTTACAAATTTTCTATGTAATGTGGGTCTTGGTTACCTATCAAACCATGCTTACTCTTGTGATTATTAAAAATATAAAATTATTATAATCATTTTTATGAAACTATTTCTTGTACATTATGAATATGATTCATTTATATTGATCTAAATATAGGTTTATCTTAATTTGTATTAAATTCAAAAGATTTGATTTGTGTAACTGGTTACATATCAGTTCTGTTTTAAAATTTTGATTTTGTAGAAGGAATAAGGATTCACAAAAGGAAATCATTAGTAGCGTTTGTACATTTCTAGGGAATATATAAGATAATATGTTGAGATTAAAAACACCTAAAAATTATTAATTGTTATATTTTTTCCAAATAAAGGACATGTCAAGAGCCCGATCAACTAATTGGGAAGGTTCATAGTAATGTTGGGTCCCATGGATTATCATGTGTGATTCTTGGTCAAAATGGTTACAATAAATTAAGGTAACCAAATATCATTACGTAATTTGGGTTACAAAAAGCTAAGAAAACCTATAATATAGGATTAGAGGGGAATATTATTATGTTCATACATATTATGCGTTTTTATAAAGAGTATTGCACTCAACTATCCAAGAGTTATATATTATATGATCTTTAAAAAGTACTTCCTAAACAACTAAGTGTTGAGAAGATGAATAAGGTGGAATGCATACTTAATGAAATATGGATCTTTGAACACTACTATATATAGTTAATTAATTAAAATTTATATCATTTTAGTGGGAGTAAATTTGGTAAAATTACTTATTAAAGGAATTTAAAACATGGCACTCATTTGGGAAAAGTTTTTGTTATAGATGAAATGAAATAGTCAGTATTGAAAATTATTTTGAAATCAATATTGAAATATGTGAATCATAGTCTATGAAACTTCTTAGACTACTATAAAATATAAATAATATTTTTTATTAAAGAAGGTTTATTTTAAGAGTATGATCAAACCCTTCCTAAATATCAAAATTTCAATGTTTTTTAACTATTCGTTATAAATACACATAATAAGTCATGAAGAAATAATGTAAAGATTCAAATGAATTAGAGTAAAACATACCAAATGCACTTATTCTTTGATCATATATTCAAAGTGTTTGATTAAGTTAATGAATTTTAAATACTAGAGGCTTCCATTAACATTTATTTGGAATATGGAATAAATTATAGAATTATTTTTTAATTGTTTTCATTTTTTTGAATTTTATAAACGTGTACCAAATTTCATATGTAAATTTAAGTGTGGATAAGGATCAAGATATCTAGTTTATGGTTCCTATATGATAGTTTAAAATGTAAAAAAATTAATATAAAATTAAATGATAGGATGATTCAATAGACATACTTTTCCATTGAAAGAAAAAAAAGTTTCAATAAGTATTGAATATATTTTTATTAATTTGAAAATTAAAAAAATACATGAAGGTGTTTTTAAAGATTAAAAAATATTCCCTATAAAATATTTCTGTTTTATAAATAAATTCATAAATTTTATAGTTCATATAATACCAACTATAAAAATCATAATAATTATTAATTTATACAGAAGTTAAAAATTAATAGAGGGCTGATTCTTAGTTCATAATGTTTACTTTATAGTGAGGATGAATGGGGTTTCTACATAAAGGTGGTTGGTATAGTGTATGAAGTTAATTTCATATAGTATTAGAATAATGATTATTTATTTTTCACCATATTATCCTTTTTTGTTATGAGGGGAGTTATTGTGAACACAAATTGTTACAAAGAGATAAAATGATGGTTTTGAAACTTATGGTTATGATTTTATATAATTATTAATCATATTTAAATAGATGATAAGGATAACATGGATTTTTTAGTATAAAAGTGTTTATAAAAGTAATAAGTTAATATATTAGAGATATAATCCCACCTAAAATTAGTGGAATATTTTAATAAAAAAATTAATTTTAGTAAATTTTGAAAAATATCTAGAATATTACATAATATAAGGGTGATAATATTTTATTTGTTAAATATTATCAATATTGGAAATACATGTCCTTTCATAAAAAAAATTGATTTTGTTTTTTAGAATTTTATTTTTCAGAAAATATAGTTTCTATGAAAAATATGGGAGTATGGTTGGACTTAGATATGTTCACTGTATAAAAAAGTAAAGATTAAACCAATCAAATTAAAAGTGAATATCACGTTATATGATAAATGATTTTAGTATGTCTTTGTAAAAAATAATATTTATATAAATTATTTCACAATGGTAACAAATTTTCACAAATAAAAGTTTACAAAATATATTAAATGATAATTATAATGATATTAGGATGAGTTATAAGTTGAAAAAAAAATTTAATTTCATATCAATTGTTTTGTGAATTAAATAATTTTATATTCTTTTTTGAAAGATTTGAAAAAAAGAACATGATATATAGAATCTCACTGTTATCCAAAAAAACGTTATTCAAAAATTTTTATCACTAAAGAGGTTTAGTGATAAGTTTTATCATATGTTCACATAGATATATGGTAGGAATTATCTAGAGATATCATGAATTTTAAAAAACATTAAAAGTGGAGCAAACATATGGCCTTTATGAAGGTCTATCACATTTGATATTATTAGGTAGAAAATTATGTATAGTTATATACTCATTATTAAAGAAGTTTAATAATATAAAATATATAATGTTATAAAAAACCTATTTTTAATTTATCACAATTTCTTGTTGGGTTTATTAATTCATGAATTAACATTCTATTTAGCCACTTAATATTTGAATTTGTGTCCGTAAAAGATGTTTATTTTGGAATATTGTAGAATGTGATGAAATTTTATGCTTAAAATAAGTAGGATTCATCCATAGATATATAATATGAACATAAATTGGATGAATAGTTGTGTGTGATGATGACTAGCTATGTATACCACAAAGAGTGTAATATATGATATCATTAAAATGCTATGGGTTCATGTTTCATATTGAATCCATCCACATGAGGATAGAAAGATACATAGAATGATAACGTCAATAAATTTTTACCTTTTTATGAAATCACTAAATCTAAGATAATCAATGTTAGTTAGGTATATTGATGATATTGCTTCATGTTAAGGATAAAAAAAGATTATATTTTTCCTCTTATATGAAAATTATGACATCTAAGACATCAATAAAAGTAGAATGAGTAAGTGTATTTATATATCAATAAAAAATTCATGGTATGAAATTATTAATATTGATTAAGGGTATGTTAGACACTAATCTATATGGGTGAATGACATGATATGTGTTCCTAAATCTATCCAGTATATAATTGAAAACCCATACATATATTACTTGGATATATAGGATTGACATACTCTTTGTACAATAGATTCATGATGTCTAGATTAAATTGATTAAATGATTACTAATACTTTTATATGATATAGTTTGTGGGCACAACATTGTTAATGCATGTGTTTAAGAGAGATCACACAAGGGATCTTTATAACATGTGTGTAATTGACACTTTTCTTAATGATAATATTCACATATGAATATGTATTAGATAATATGAAATTATTTTCAACATTTTTTGGCCCATAGGGTCTCAATTTTTTATTATATACATTAGGATTATGTTTTTTCGAATGTTTTTGTGAAGAAATTGGAGTTCTACACTAAAAGCATTTATTGAGGATTTCCAAAATAGGGTTTTCTAGGATTTTTAAAAGTTTCCTTATATAATGTCACATGTTTGGAAAATGGATGTTAATTTTTTTCAGAAAAAGTGTTTTATTAGATATATAAATAGAATTTTAGATACCTTTTAACAAGTTGTGACATATTCTATGAAATATGGTGAAATATTTATATTTTAATGAGGGTTCAGTGAAAGGGAGTGATTTATAGAAATATAAAATATAATATCAAGCATGGAATAGTGGTTGAAATGATGTTTTATTATGTGTTGATATAGAATAAAACATTTTTAATGTGACTGTATCATGGTGAAATACTAGTTAGTTTAGGTACTATGTGATAGTGCACGGGCCCATCAAATTTCATTATCTAAAGTTTATCATAATCAGTTCCCTTATCATATGATGATAATTTGCGTATTTTAAATATGTAAATGTATTTTTAAAAAATTTGAAAAAGTATCAATAAATATATTTTAGAGTAAATAACACTATTAATCATGATAAATTTTTTATAAATTTCATTCAATATGGTCAAATGTTTGGAATCCAAGGGGACTCCTTCTATGAATATTATAATACCTATACTTGATTAAAAAGGTTTTATTTGGAGAGAAATATGGGCTCATTCGATCCTCCCCATATGAAAGAATTTTCAAACATGAGGAAAAAAATGAGATATAAATTACTGATATTAGTCCCTTGACTTTAAATAGATATAAATAAAATTAATAGAAAAATCAGTGTTAGGGAATAAATAAAAATTCAATCATAGTTGAATGAAAACCATGTAAATAACCTCAAATAATATAAAAAAATACATACATATAATCCTTACATCTAGTCAAATCCCCACTGGTGGTAGATCAATATATTTGAGAAAGAAAAGAAACATATAATATAGTGGTTTTTATATAAATGATTCCATAGTATGTCATCGTAAAACCTCCATCCATACCCAACTCTCTAGATCGAAACATGAAACATGGGGAATTAATTTTACCTAGATCGCTAATAAAGATTCTTAAAACATGAACAATAATTACCAAGAATAGTTTTTGTAACAAACCCAATAGGACACCAACATCATGTCCATATAATATGTGCAGAATAATATCTGTGAGTCCATAAAAAAAAGAAAAAAATATAGAGAAATTATAAAACCATGTATGGTCATAATATGTTAGTATTACTATTATAAACCTCCACCATATGAAAAATAATTAATCATAGAAAGATAGATCCATCCCATACTAATAACACACACCAATTATCTTGAGATTAAATCTATATATTTCCTAACATAGACAACATATTAGATAATCCAAAAAATTCACGGATGATGGGTAGTTCTACATAGTTGTATGTTGTACCAATATATTAATATCGGAAGTCATTTGAGGATGTTGTAACATAGAAATCCTAAAAAACAAGACAAAACAACTTGTTGTACGAGAGAATGGTCCCATGGTTGGGTCACACATACAAGGTGTCATAGGACACTTTATATGGATGGTACAATGTAGTTGACCTCTCATGACATCCTCATACTGTATTTCAGTTATTTCACATCACATTATTCATTTTCCTCTTTATTTGGGTGTATGTTGGGAATCTGAACATTAGAAACAATTTTCATGGTAAAATTACCTAATTATATAGGATGTATGTTTGTTTTTTATAAAAGAGTACAGATATAAATGTGTCAATGTCTATGAAGGTTTATCCTTCTGATTTGAGAATGTCAAGATTGGTTTTGATTTTTCTTCTAAAAAATGGATTTTTTAGTCTACAAGTTAAATAAATTTCATGTAATGGGATTACATGCCATTTAATGTCTACCAAGATGTATCCCTGAGTTTGGTACATAGTTTGATTCGATTACATGCCTTGAATATGGTTGACTAAATGTGTTGGTCAAAATGTGTTTTTAATAAAAAGATAAGGTTATTTTAAGTGTACTTTAGTTTTCTGGATCATACATCATGTAATTGTTTCCATTTAGGATTTTACGTGTCTTGATGAATGATATTTTATTCAATCACGTGCTGTCTCTTTGTACCTTGACCTATGACCTCTCCAAGGCAATTTTGGGGCCATCTACTCTATTTGAATCACTTACATTAGAGATTGGTTAACCATTTTTGTTGGGTTAAATCTCTCCAGGAAAGTAATAATTTATACTTATTTATTGACATTAAAAATAATTTTTATTCTTTTCATTTTTTATATTTTATCCATGGATCTATGATGACGATTCCCTTTATTCCAATCTAGATCTATACTATGATCTTGTTTTGGGGACTGATCCTTTATTGATTGATGTGTGGAGAGTGTGTGTTCTCTAAGTTATGAAGTGAATTATATTCTAAACCAACTATTTTATTTATTGAACCTATTTTGAGGTGTGTATATTTATTATAACGCATCCTTTTTCATCATTGTGTTCTTCATTATTGGATGAACCTAATGAAGGCATGCATGGACTGAGCTTGAGAAAGGTGGTTCTGTCTCTAGCATATGTTGGATGAACTAAATTTTTTTGGTTTTGATAAAATGTTTTATAAATGAAATGGAATGATTTATTGATTGAAATGTGTGTGTGTTTAAAATGGTATTTTGGTAAGATATGGGGTTTCCCTTATTTTGGTAAAAGAAATGTTATTTTCAAATCATTATTAAACAGATTTATAAATGGTTTTAAAAGAATCTTTTTTGATTAAATGGTTTATAACATACAAAAAATCTAAATAATTAGGTAATTATATAGAAGGCATAACATAGGGCTATCATCTATTTATTTTTAGTGGGGATTACCTCATGTGGTGCTCCTCTGTTCCCTAGGCTTACTGGTATAGGCAATTAATATTGTTATTTATAGGGGATTCACTAATAGTATGATTCATTGATCTTTATGCATGTGTTCTAAGGACATGATTATACACTATTCAATGATTTTGGTATGAGTAGTCAGGTAACCTGACCTACAACAATCATTGGCATGTAGTTACCTATTATTTGGCCTTTACTATTTTAGCCTATATGACCATGGATTTGATATGATATGTAATTTATGTTTTGTTTTGAGCTTATTGGATTTGATGTATGAAATTGTTTAAACTATTTTACCTAACATATTTTGGAAATGTGGATAAAGGAAAATTAAATATTTTTCCATACTTTTAATATAAAAATTGTTAACTTTTTTATCATTTTTTTCTTTAAAGTAAGAAATGTTTAGATTACTATACAAAAACTACTAATAGAAAACATGGGTGTGATCCTACTAAGCCTGTTAGATAACATCTTGCACACCCCTTAGTGGTTCATAGACTATTTTATTTCATTCAATTCATAGAAAAGAAATGGAACCATAATGATGCGGTGAGAATTCCTTCAATTGATTATGTGTAGCTTATGAGACGATCATGGTATTTTTCTTATGCTATCAAATGTATTAGAAGTATTAGATTTTTTTATATTTTCAACTGGACTTGTATCTTATATATTATTTCTACTAATGAGTTATACAGTTTCCACAATGTTCTTTTTATTATGGAATATATTTATATCTTTTTATATTTTCCTCTATTGTGTTTATATATATATATATATATATATATATATATATTCCATATTTTTTCTTTAGTTTGGGTAAAATATTTTCCTCCATTTGTTTTTGGATGCCTGAGTTCTATTTTCTAGCATGTGGGGATCAGTAACACACTTTATGTATGTGGAAATTCAATATGGGTACCAATTTTAGAGGGTATACATTTTAGTTTCATCATAGTTTGGTGTCAATGGTGTTCGTTACTCAAGGTTCCTCATCATGGGACATTTGGTAGACTAGAGATAGGATTACCAAGAAATGAGATGTAGGTTGAAGTGTGTACCTAGTAGGATCTTTCCGTACTGAGACTCATGTTACCATGGGTTGTTGGGATGTGTGCCTTGTGTTTTGTGTTATTGATCTTAATCTTAATTTTTTCTTCTGGTTTTACATTTTTAACTGATATAATCCATTTTTCTGTGTTTTCTTCTATTTTGGTATGTGACAATATGCCTATGAGACATGTTCTTTGGGTTCTTATAGAGGGTAAAATGGATGCTACTCATATAATCCCACCTATAGATCAGAATCTAATGGAAGTGATTGTGTAGGTTGTTCATGCAATCAACTAAAATGTATAATATGTATAGAATTTAGTTTTTGAGGCATAGACAAGAGCTAGATGATACTAGGATAGATCATGTGAATTATTACATGAGAATCCTCCATATTTCATGGGTACGAATGAACCTCAAGAGGAAGAGGAATGTCTAGACATGATCAATCAAATCATCATCATCAGGGATACACCTAGTTGTATCAAGGTGATGTATGTGGTGTTTTCACTTGAGGGTCCCATCAAGTGATGTTGGGATTCTATGATATAGGTTGATATTCATGTGGGATTATAATAGAAGTGTTTCAAGACACTCTTATTTTAGATGTTCGTTCCAGAGTTGCTGATGATGGAGAAGTCTATAGAGATCCTTTATTTGTAGAATGTTTTGATTTTTATGTCATTATACACCAATCAGTTTTTGGTGCTTGTTTTTTTCTTTATATGCATTAAATAATGACTAGATAAACTCTTAGAAGTAATTTTGGGGTTTACTATTGGATAACAGATCTTTTTTACTTATGATGAAGCTTCCAACCTATGTTGAGAAGTTAGATAGGTAAATAGTGAAAGATATGAATAATATAGGCAAGGTTGGAAATTTTTTCCCTTCTCTTCCAACCATTAGTAAATTTAGTAGAGCTCAAAAGAAAATTAGGAAGTTGGGAGATCATTACAGGATTGGTGGAGGTGTTTCTTAGCAGCATGCCTCCACTAAAAATTCAGTTATATCAAGTAGTGTGACCCTGAATTGCTATCATTATGGAAAGGCCAGACACACATAGAACTGTTTCCTAAAGCTTTGATGACGTGTAATAGTTGTAGACACTATGGTAATCATCATAATTTCTACCAAGAAATGTTTATCTACCGATATGGGGATGGATCATCTTCTTCAGTGGATATTTCAGAACAGTTAGATTCTTTAGAGACTATTGGTTTCTATCCACATGTGTTAAGAGGGAAACACCATCATATAGTAGATGAGTCTATAGAAAAAGAAGATGTGGGTATAACGATAGTAATATGGACCATATTTATTGAATATTTATTTTTTATTTCTTTATTTTGTACTAGTACTTACCACCCATTCAGATCTATAATTTTTTTGATACTATTAGATTATAACAATTATGAAGTCATTTTATGTGGAGTTATACACTTCTATTAGAAGGTGGAAATGTCCATGGTTTCGGTGGCCTTAATTTTTTTGATCGATGATGTGGGGTTATTCTAGGATATTCTTTTTCTGGACATGGACCTGTTTAAAATCGTTATTAAGATGTATTAGCTTATCTCTCAACATGATATGGTTCTTTATTATAATTAGTGTGTTTTTTCCTATGCTTGATTGGATATCAAGGGTATTTAATAGAGAGTAGGATCTAGTGTCTAATATTATAAGACTTTACTGCCTATAGATCAGGAGATTCTTGTCTACTACAACTATTGAGCATGATGATGTTTCTTCCATTATTGATATTCCAACAATTGTTTTAGATTTTTCATTCTAATTTACAGGATTATTTACCTTGTCTTCCTCTTAAGAGGTATCTATAATTTACAATTGAACTCATGTATAGTACATAGCTGATTTCAATATACATTATCATATTATACAAATTCTGCGGAATGAGCATAATATTTGATTGGATAACCAATTGGTGAATGGTTTTGATAGTCCTACTATTTTTATTTGGGTATCCATTATGCTCTTTTCCAAGATGGAATAGGGTTTACTCTTATTATGTGTGGATTATTTGATGTTAAACCATGTAATGATTAAGAATAATTATCTTTTCCCTTGTGTGTCTGTTTTTTTATCATATAAATATGGAAATATAGTTTAAAAAGAACTATCATTAGTTATTTAATAATAATCTCAAAGTTTATGAGTATGGTATTCCAATGATGGATTTGAGGAGAAGGTATGTCAATTATAGGTATCATAAAGTGTCATTTGTTCTCACTAATGTTCTGGGAATTTTTATGAATTTGATAAATTAGATATTATAATAGTATATGGACACGTTTGTAATTGTATTCATGGATGATATTTTGTTTTTGTAAATGTTTGAACATGAGCATGAAAATCATATGATTATGGTTATAGAAATCAGGAGGGGTGACTTTTTATATATAAATATTTTGAAATTTAAATTCTAGATCCTATTAGTGAATTTATTGGGATACATAATTTATGATCATAGATTATCTATTGATCCTGAGAATGTGAAGGATATTTTTTCTAGTGAAGATCCACAAAATGCCTTTGAGATTAAAAGCATCCTTGGTCTTACTATATTACATCGATGATTCATCAAGGATTTCTCTATGTTGGCATCATATTTGACTATTATTAATAGAAAAGGAGTAACATTTATATGGGATTCATGTTTATGTATTATTTAGATGAGATGTAATGACTTTGACATTGCCACCTATTATAATCTTAAATAATCTTGATAAGGGATGTATCATTTTATGACACTTCGGGTGCCGATTTTGGTTTCTTACTTATGAAGGAAGATAATTTGGTTTCTTACAACTCTAAACAGTTTCTAACACATGAGAATAATTACCCCACTATTGATTTATATCTTTATATAGTTTTATATTTTGTAAAGTATTGATGTAACTACATTTTGGTGATATATTTACAATCATTTTTGACAATAGGAGTATTAGATATATTTCTTATCACAAAGAACTGAATCCCGAATAGTGTTGATGGGTGGAATAAATTCTAACATATGACGTTGATATCCCCTATACCACAGGGTTTGAGAGTTTTATTTCATATTCTCTAAAAGGAAAGTACCATTATATGTTTTTCTAGAATCGAATTATTATTGGAACCTTATGGGGATCTCTATTGGGTTTCACATGGATAATATAGAGGATTCTTCTGGTATGATTTCTTCTAGTGTAAATTATCATCATCTCTAATTGTGTCTATTATATAGTTTAAATAAAAATATGATGATTTTAAATGAATTTTGGAAACTATATGTCATGGAGAGATTGTTTCTGGTTGATCTATCTATGAAAATTCTATTCTCGATTTTGTGGAATAGTTTGTTGTACCAATATTAATAAGGATATCCATTTTTTTATTTTCATAGTTCTTCATGGGTTTTTCATCTGGGTAGTTCGGTGATTTTTTATTTCCTAGGATGGTGATTCTGTAGGATGGGTATGAAGTGTCTCTTTGCAAATGACCTGCTTCAGTGTTACAAATTCAAATAGATAAAGGAAAATAATCCAAAAGCTTCATATTTTATCCTTCCTATTATGAAGCCAGTTTGGAAATGGGATGAAGTGTTAATAGATTTTTTTTGGATTAACATTTACTTTTAGAGGAAGAAATTATATCTACGTAGTGATTTATTGGTTGAAAAATTAATCCCATTTCATTCTAACTTGTGACAACGCAAAAGTTGATGATCTAGGGAAGATATATGTGCAAGAGAACATAAGGTTACATGAGGTTAATTCTTCTATTGTTTCATAATGGGATCCTAGGTTTTAAATGAGGTTCTATTGTCGTATGCAAGAGATGTTGTGGCCTTAGGTCAGGTCTTTTACAACTTACAATCCTTATATAGATGGACAAAAGTTGTGTTCAATTCAGATCCTAGAGGATGTGCTTCATGAATGTGTCTTGGATTTTGTTGGATCATGGGAAAACCATCTTGGACTGGTTGATCTTGATTCTAACAAGATTTATCAATTTTTGATCAGAATAACACCGTTCAAGGATTTGTGTAGTCACTTGTGAAAATAACCACCTTATTTGGTACAATTGGGAAATACCTATTTATTAAGACTAAGTCTTGTTAAAGAGATTTTTTAAGGATTGTGAATATACATCAGCATATGGTTATTGCACAACATTTGTAGAAATCCATTGAATATCGGTGAAATATCCCTCTAGAGTTTTCCTTTTGTGACCTGTTTTTCTTGGATATCTCTCCTCGATTGGGTCACTATCATCTTGGATGATAAGAATAGTTGAATCTAAGATATGTTAGGCTATTTGAGGTTACTAAGTGGATTGAGAAGGTTTCCTATTCGTTATAATTTTTTGGTTTATTTGAATGGAATTTGTGATGTTTTCTACATAATGAAGCTCAGGAAATACCATCACAATCCTTCTCCCATTACGAGTTGGGAAGAGATTTAGCTAGATCCAGACATTTCTATTGTGGGGAAGATAATTGATATCATATAATCTAATGTAAAATTATTGTATGGGAAGTCAATTCTAATGGTTATAATTTTAAGGTAGAATTGATACTATTATATTATGTTTTGGGAGTGTGATTCATTGAAGAGGGGGCACTCGAATCACTTCTTTTTTAGGAATTATTCTTTCTCAAGGATTTTTGGGGGTATAAATTCTTATTTTTTGGAGTTTGTAACATCCCATTTCCATATTCAAAGTATGTCATCTATCTTTATTATTTTTCACTTTATTCACGTGCTTGTTAGGACTCCAAAGGATGAAAAGCATTTTCTTTGTAAAATGTCCTAAATTTAGGGTATGCATGTTTTTCTTAAAATAATAGAGTTGTGGTATAAATTTGTTACTAGTATTACTGGTTCTCCCATAGGGTGGAGAATTCCCATGTAGGTTTGGATTTTTCTCTTAAAATCTATAGTTTTGTAGTCTTCAAGAGAAATACATGTTGTGTAATGGGGTCAAATTATATTCATTGTATTCATAGTAGAATTCGTTAATATGGTAGACAAAATCAATGAATTACATGCCCTATATTTGGTTTACATCATGTATTCATTAAAAACATGGTTATAATAAAAAGTTTGTGGATTTTTTCAGTATAATTTTCTTTCTTGGAATAAAATTAACATAAAGTAATTACATGAAAAGTAATTTTGGTGAGTTAATATTTTAGGGAACTTCATGGATGATCTTACAATCATTCATCCATATGATCTTTTTCTCCCATCCTGGGATCTCTTCAAACAAATTTTGGGGTCCTCCACTCCATTCAATTTTCTTCCTTGAGAGATTGATCTCTGTTACAGTTTGTTTGCATCTCATCGAGTGAGTAACCATTTTTATTAATTATTTCCTTTGACCATGGTATCATATTTTTGTTTCATTTGTTGATCGATGGTTATTTGTTGATGATTCTATTCATTCCTTTAAATATATGTCATGAGATCTTGTTTAAGGGGATGATCCTCTCTGGGTTCTGATGTAGTGAGTGATTGTTCATTAATGTATGATGTTAATTACCATCTATATAGATCATTTTGTTTATTGAACCAATTTATAGGTTTGTGGAACAATTATAGTACATCTATTTTTATCATTGTGTTCTTCAATGTTAGTGGATCCCATTGATGGCTTGTGGGACTCGAGTATGAGGTAAGTGGTTTCATCTGAAATATATAATGGATGAACTGAATTTTTATGTGTTTGATAAAAATGTATTGTATTTTAAATTACATGAATTATTATTAGAATATATGCATTAAAAATTGTATTTTGAGAAATCATTATTTTTCCCTTGGTTTTGGTAAAATAATATGTAATTTTCAATGAATAGGGAAATGGAATTCTGAATGGTTTTCAAAGAATGATTTTTGATGAATTTCTCTAGAAAATAGAGAACATGGGAAGACATAGGTACTTAGGTGAAACATTTAGATTTGTTCTGAAGTCTATGTATTGCTGAGGTATTCACTCATGTTGAGAACCTTGGCCCATTGTTCCAAGGAATTGATATTGAAATTGTTAGGATATTCACTCATGTGCGGTTTCTTTAATCCTTAAGCATAGTTATAGGGACTTGATTGTGTACTAGTAATTAATTTTGGTAAGAGTAGTTTTAAAGACCCGGAAATTTCAAGGGGAATTTTTTTTCCTAAATTTTCTTTGGAATTTTTCAAGAACGCAGTTTCTGACGGCACCTGATTCCGAGGCCCGGTGTGCCCGGAATCAATTTCCGAAGTTTCGCTCGGGTACATTCAGTGAACGAACGAGCGGGTTTTTCTAACTTTTGAACCGGTGCTCGGAATTAAATTATGAGGGCACCGATGAACTCGCAACGCCGGTATTTTCTTAAAGAGACTTTTGCCGCAGTTGCGTTTAATCGATAGCGGAAGTTAGTTTTTGGGTTTTCGTTAAATAAGAGTAATAATAAAATAACGTGTCATGCAATTTATTTTATTTCAGCCGCCATTGGGAGTGTGGTGGTTGAAACCTCTTCATGGAGGTTGGAGGTGGGGCTACTACACCTTAACCTCCCTTGAGAGGTTATGGTGGTGGGGCCCACCCGAATTAAACCTCCCGTGGGTGGTTTATTATGGTAGGGACCACACGGGGCTTAACCCCCTATTAATGGGAGGAGAGGAAACCTATCAACTCTCCCTCATTAATGAGGGAGAGCCTCTTAATTCCTCAACTCCCCATTAAATGGGGAGAAACTCCTTGCCACCCTCCCCTCTTAAGTGGTGCCAACGAACCTCATAAATTGCGTCAAAGCAATTTATTTCACCCGACCCTATTTTTTTATTTAAAAGTTATTTAACCACAATGGTTACATACCTCTCCCCTCTCCTATATATAGGGATCTTGGGAGAGGGTTTGGGAATGGCTTCACCAAGCGACGGAGCGCTGGTAAAATACCGTGACGCCCAACACTTGGGAAGAAGCTTATCTTCACGAACGAAGAACGCGCCACCTCTAACGAAGAACGCTCATTTTCCTTCCACGGAATTTCTCCCCTTCCGCGGAGAGACTCTTCAACGGATCTTCTTCTTCCCCTTCATCGTCATTGGATTGACGAATAAGCTTGGAAGTGGAATCGGGTAACAAGCGACGACGGCTTCGCCTTCCCTCGAGTCGGACGAACGTCAACGTCCCCCTTCGACGTCGTCATCCTCGCGGCGCCATACCGCGACGAACCTCAAACGACGATGCCTCCTTCCGATCGGTTTATACCCACGGTAGGGGTTTGTATTCAATTATTTATATTTGTTCCAGATTTCCGACTTGATGATCTTCGTTGTTAAAAAAACCATTTGTTATCGAATTTGAACTTTGTGGTTGGAAAGAAAATGATAACGAATAACGTGAGGGGGGGCTGGACCTCACGAACACGGCCGACCCTCCTCATTTTTTCATTGTGGTTGGTATGAGGAAGCGTGGTGCCGTCGCACCACGCGGTTTCTTGCAGTGGATATGCGCGGCGCCGTCGCATCGTGCCATGGAAATGAATTCAAGGACGCGACGCCATCGCACCGAGTCAAAGAAAACCGAAGACATCCGTGGACGGAGTCGGACCGCGGCGAAGGGGCGCGGCGCCAACGCGCCGCGCCGGAGAACCACGAAGACGGCGCATTTCGTTTTTGACGTGTGGATTGACGGGCGACGACATACGAGGCCACAAGGTAATTTTGAGGCCTCCGCAGTGACGGTCAGGTCCCGGGAGGACCATAGGCGAAGACGGCCGGAGAAACGGACCACCGGAGCGCATCCGGTGGTCCGTAGAAGGCGGCGGCGGTGCGCCGCAGGAAGGGACGCGGTTGGCGGTTCGCCGCCGCCCTCAATTAGCAGCGGGTGGGGGACACCCCTTTCCGCGTTTCGGCTCGGCCACGCTGGACGAGCCGCGGCCGGTCGGTCGGACCGAACCAAGCCGGACCGAGCCGGACAAAGCCAGGCCGGGCCGGGCCCAGCCGGGTCGGACCCGGGTCGGGTCGACCCGGTTCGGCCGACCCGGGGGGGTCGGGCCGGGTCGGCCCGGGCCCAGACCCCCGTCTTCGGACCGTTTTCGGTATTTTTCTCGTAACCTGAGCTACGGGCCTCCGAACGACGCGCCGTCAGTGGCAACGCGATCCTTGGATTGAGACAGTCGTTTTGGTATATCGCACTCAAGGTTTCGGATTACTTTGTGTTTGGCCGAGTTGGTTCGTACACGAAACCAACCGGGCCCTCAGAGCGGAAACGCTCATATCTTGAGCTACGGACGTCCGATTGACGTGATGTCAGCTATGGTGGATTCCTCTAAGTGAGACGGATCTTTTGGCTCACTCTGCTCGAGGTTTGGACGCAGGTGGAGTACGGTCGGGTTGGTTTTGCCTTAAAAACCAACAGGGCCCCTGGGACGAAAAAGCCAATAACTCACAGACCGGGCATCCGATAGTCGCGCCGTCTGTTTCGTTGAATTCCTCTTGATGAGACGGAACATTTGGCACACTTCACCCGAGTTTTGGATACAGTTGGATAGTGTCCGGGTTGGATCGCACCTGAAATCCAACCGGGACCTTGGAACAGAAAAGCTGATATCTTTCAGACTGGACGTCCGTTTGACGAACCGTCAGTGGCGTTGGTGATCACGTTGAGAAACAGTCCCTGTGAGTATACCCTATGAGAGTTCGGGGTACATTTGAAATACGGCCGGGATTGGTTCGCTCACGAAACCAACCGGGCCCCTGGGAGGAAAAGGCTCGAAGCTCACAGACCGGGTATCCGATTGACGCGCCGTCTGTTGCGTTGAAACCCCTATGACGAGGCGGTCCTTTGAGATACTTCTTCGTGGGACCTTGAGATACTTGAAGTATCAACCTATAGCACGTGGAGCGAACCCTCCCAGAGATGAGCGTGCAGAGTACGGAGACCATGTAGCCGACTGAGACCTGACGACTGCTTGACCGACTCAAATTGGAGTGAGTCGACTAGCCTAGTGGACGGAGCACTACATTCTGAGGTGCAGACCCATGGAGGATGAAGCACTACCTGTGTGACAGTGCAAACCCGCGGTACTCGTCCGTAGAGTACCTCAGCAGGCTACTTGGGGGTGTTCACTACTGTGTTTGTGGGGCATACCCCAGCGGGAAGCACTACTGTGTTTGGGTGGGTGGCCCGCAGTACTCGATAGGAGGAGTACCTCAGCAGTCTTAGGTTAGTGAGCAGTACCTCGGAGTCGTGACAGGACCACTGTACACTCCAGAGACGGAGTTCTTCAGCAGTTACGGTTTCGATAATGAAAATCTTGGTTTGAGTTGAGACTTTTGACCTTGGTGTTTACCTCATGATTGAGATGGGTCACTTGTTAACTTAGGTATATGTTTGGGCATATACCTGGGTAGTGGTTATCCGTTGATTTCATGATCCTTGTGTTTCCTCATGTTTGAGATGGGTTACTTGATAACTTAGGCATATGTATGGGCATATACCTAAGTAGAGGTTATCTGTTGAGATCTTCTTTGTGGTTATCCTTGTTGGTTTAGTGAGACCTTGAGGGTCTCGGGGTCCCTACTGAGTATCGTTATACTCACCTCTGCACGGGCTATGCCCGCACCTCATTGTGTTGGTTGCAGACGACAGGCAGTGCTGACGGAGGCAAAGTGTTCGAGGACTGGACGGTACCCGGAGGTGGACTACACGACGAGTCAGTACGTGGAGGTGGACTACATGATGAGTTAGTACCCGGAGGTGGACTACACGACGAGACGACACACGGAGGAGGTTGACGGACGAGAGCTTGGAGGAGGCTATCTGTACCTACCCTTCAGGTAGGATCCGTGGTGGACGACCCAGGAGCCGCTTCCGTTCTTCCAACTGTTATCTTTTCTATTGTACTTGTTCAGTTGTAGTTGTACATTATTTTGAGTTTGTATTCTGGCCCATTTACTTTTCCGCACTTCCCTTGTACTTAGTGTTTACTTTTTCTGCTTGCTTACTCTGTGGTGTTTGTTTTCTTTTATAAAGGAAATGCCTTTCCAGTTATCTGGATTTAAGCCTTTGGTGCTAGTCTCCAGCCCCTGGCCTATGGAAGGCGGGCTTGGGGTAGTCACGGCAAGGGCCCTGAGTACGGGTCATGAAAAATTGGTATCAGAGGAGTCAGTTTTACCGCATAACTTATAACTGTGATATTTTCTTTCTGTGAAGAAATATTGTTAAGGGTACCGAGTGTGATTTTCAGTTCAGGGAGTCCAGTGTTGGTGCGGGCGGCCGACGTATCCATACACCAGGACCCTGACAACTGATTTCCGAATTTGTGCACGAAAACACTGATTGCGTGTGTGTTTTCAAAGGTTTTTCCTTAAAACAGCTCGAATCAGGTCAGCTCACCAGGTATAATCATTTGACTATGTCATGTTGTTTCTTTCAATATGCCTTTTCTCGGAAGACCAGCTAGAGCCCAGAGGGACGTGCGTACTGACAGCTTGCCGAGCGACGAGGCTTCGGTATAGGGCCCTCTTTCAGTTGAGGCACCAGCGGAGGCAACAGGAGTACTACCATACGTTGGGCCACCGATGCCACCAGTCCCAGTAGTAGGCGATGCACACCACTTGAGTGTGCTGCACGAGTTCCAGCACCAAAGGCCACCTAGGTTCCGGGGAGAGATGGACCCGCAGGCAGCAGAGGATTGGCTGGAGGCTGTGGTGAGAGTCTTCAGGCTAGTGGGGACGCCGGCAGACCTCATGGTGATCTTTGCTGCCAGCCTTCTTCAGGAAGCAGCAGGCAGGTGGTGGAGGCACTTGTTCCAGTTTTGCGACGGGATGGCCTTCACATGGGAATACTTCGAGACCTTCTTAAGGGTGGAGTTTGTGCCAGTAGCTCTGCACCACGAGCATGTACATGAACTTCTGCCTTTGCCGCGGGATTTCCGATCAGTAGCCGAATCATCTGTGGACAATAGACAGATGATGCAGAGGTCCAGGAGGACCAGACCAGCAGTTGGCCGATCTCGGGTTTTAGGACCAGTGGTGCGGGGCACCCGAGGTGGGGTCAGAGCCAGGCGTGCCAGAAACAGGCTATGTTACTCCTGCGGTGGAAAGGGTCACCTGGCACGTGACTGTCTGAATCCTCATACAGTTGATCTACAGGCATTGGAGGAGCCACCGAGGCAGAAATAGCGACGAGTGCTTGAGCAACAGCCGAGCAGTGGACAAGGCAGTAGAGCTCTGGGAGCATGTGGACAAGAGAGGAACTAGTGGATACGTCCTTTGTACTTCTAGTTCCATGTTGTTGTTGTATTATTTTTCTTTGTATTATGAGACGCAATAATAAAAAGACACTTATCTTTGTTTTCTTTCCTGTCCTTTTGTTCGGTTGATGCTGAGTGGTCCCAGTTAAGACTGTTGACTTGACCCTCACTTTCGAGATTTCTACTGGAGGAGACCGAGTGACCTCACACTGATGCCGACAGTGTGACTCGACCCTTGGAGGCGAGAGTGATAGTTGGATCTCTTGGTAGTAACGTCGAGGCCTTACGACGTCATCCATGGCATGAATGCATCATTCATGTTGGGATTGACTGTGTTAGGCAACGAATGTGGTTCATCTAAGGGATGAGACTGGATTTCTCTTATCAGCAAGGATGAAATCATAGCAGATCTTGTGAGACTAAAGAAGGTCCAGGTCATCCAAGAGCGGATGAAGACTGCACAGTGTAGTAAGAAACAGGAAACCGGTGCCAGTCTTAGAGACTCGGGCGTGTTAAATGTTAAATAAGAGGAAGCTTACAGGAGAGATGTGTCTACAAAGCATCAGACGTGGAGGCAGAGCTAGGAGAGCATCATGAGGTGGTGTACATCCTAACATGGTACAACCACCCGCCTTAGTTATTCCCACCAAGCTCAGGGAGCTGGAGGGCAGAGAAAGAGTGCGGCTGCATGCAGTCAAGGAGTGTGACCCAATGGTTCTAAAAATGATTCAAGGGACAGTCTGTGTCCACTACTAGTTACTGTAGTAATGGACATCGATATGAATCACTCCTTGCTTTCACAAATCTTGTTCCAGACCTAGAGTTTTCGGTAAGCCGTGTACTTGACCCTCACGTTTAGAGACACCTTGGGAGGGGACTCGATAATCACACTTACGCCGACGGTGTGGTCAGACCCTCGAGGCGAGAGTTCCGGTTGTAATCTCTTGGTGGCAGCGTCGAGGCCTTACGATTTTAGTTTGAGTATGGAATGGGAAATAACTGTTCATACTCAAATTAACGGTTTTAGGAAAAGGTCGGGATGGGTTTTCCTTGGTCTGCGAAAAGGAAACCCCAGGAAGCATAGGATAAACTCTGTCACAGGAGGGTGTGACCGATCACTCTTGATTCGGTCAACCTTACCCTCATAGCGGAAGTCGTTTCGAGTTCCAATTCTAAAAGAAAATGGATACCTCTGGAGTTCGAGGATGACGATCACGTCCTTATGCGGGTCTCACCTCGACGAGGTTTACGGAGATGTGGCCAAGGTGGCAAGTTATCTCCGAGGGTCAGCGGACCTTCTTAGGTCCTTAGCTGGGTAGGCGGGGTGGTTTACCACTTGACCCATTCACCGCAGTTGCACCAGGTGCACGACGACTTCCACGTATCTCAACTGAGGAGATATGTGCTCAACCCTTCGCATATCATCGACCATGAGGAGCTGGACGATGGCGACGAGGTGTCTTTCACGGAGGTTCCAGTGGAGATCGAGTATCAACAGGAGCAGATCCTACGAGGACGATCGATTCCTCAGGTGCACTTTCTCTGGCAGTACGAGAACCTCCAGGTAAGCACATGGGAGCAGAAAACTCAGATGCGTGCTCTGTACCATTTTTGTATCCCTAGTTTATGTTAAAGCTTTACGAGGACGTAAATCCCTAAGGTGGGAGTAATGTAAAGACCTGTAAATTTCAAGGGAAATGTTTTTTTCCTAAATTTTCTTTGGAATTTTTCAAGAACGCAGTTTCTGACGGCACCTGATTCCGAGGCCCGGTGTGCCCGGAATCAATTTCCGAAGTTTCGCTCACGTACGTTTAGTGAACAAACGAGCGGGTTTTTCTAACTTTTTAACCAGTTCTCCGAATCAAATTTCGAGGGCACCGATTAACTCGCGACGCTGGTATTTTATTAAAGAGACTTTTGCCGCAGTTTCGTTAAATCGAGAGTGGAAGTTAGTTTTTTGGTTTTCATTAAATAAGAGTAATAATAAAATAACATGTCATGAAATTTATTTTATTTTAGCTGCCATTGGGAGTGTGGTGGTTAAAACCTCCTCATGGAGGTTGGAGGTGGGGCCACCACACCTTAACCTCCCTTGAGAGGTCATGGTGGTGGGGCCCACCCATACTAAACCTCCCGTGGGTGGTTTATATGGTAGGGACCACACGGGGCTTAACCCCCCTATTAATGGGAGGAGAGGAAACCTATCAACTCTCCCTCATTAATGAAGGAGAGCCTCTTAATTCCTCAACTCCCCATTAAATGGGGAGAAACTCCTTGGCACCCTCTCCTCTTAAGTGGTGCCAATGGACCTCATAAATTGTGTCAAAGCAATTTATTTCACCCGACCCCTTTTTATTATTTAAAAGTTATGTAACCACAATGGTTACATACCTCTCCCCTCTCCTATATATAGGGATCTTGGGAGAGGGTTAGGGAACGGATTCACCAAGCGACGGAGCGCTGGTAAAATACCGCGATGCCAAACACTTGGGAACAAGCTTATCTTCGTGAACGAATAACGTGCCACCTCTAACAAAGAACGCTCATTTTCCTTCCACGGAATTTCTCCCCTTCCGCGGCAAAACTCTTCAACGGATCTTCTTCTTCCCCTTCATCGTCATCAGATCGACGAACAAGCTTGGAAGCAGAATCGGGTAGCAAGCGACGACGGCTTCGCCTTCCCTCGAGTCAGATGAATGCCGACGTCCCCCTTGGACGTCGTCATCCTCGCGACACCATACCGCGAAAAACCTCGAACGACGACGCATCTTTCTGATCGGCTTATACCCAAGGTAGGGGTTTGTATTCAATTATTTATATTTGTTCGAGATTTCCGACTTGATGATATTCGTGGTTTAAAAAAACCATTTGTTATCGAATTTGAACTTTGTGGTTTGAAAGCAAATGATAACGAATAACGTGAGGGGGGTCGGACCGCATGAACACGGCTGACCCTCCTCCTTTTTTCTTTGTGGTTGATACGAGGAAGCGTGGTGCCGTCGCACCACACGGTTTCTTGAGGAGGATATGTGCGGCGCCGTCGCGACGCACCGTGGAATGGAATTCAAGGACGCAACGCCATCACGCCGCGTTGAAGAAAACCGAAGACATCCGCGGACGGAGTTGGGCCGCGACGAAGGGGCGCGGTGCCAACGCGCTGCGCTGGAGAACCACAAAGATGGTGCGTTTCGTTTTTGACGAGCAGATTGATGGGCGGCGACATACGAGACCACAAGGTAATTTTGAGGCCTCCGCAGTGAAGGTTGGGTCTCGGGAGGACCATAGGCGAAGACGGCAGGAGAAACGGACCACCGGAGCGCGTCCGGTGGTCCGAAGAAGGCCGCGGCGGCAGCGCGCCACTGGAAGGGAGGCGGCCGGCGGTTCGCCGCCGGCCTCAATTAGCTGCGGGCGGGGGAACCCCGCTCCGCATTTAGGCTTGGCCACGCTGGCCGAGCCGCGGCCGGCAGGTCGGACCGGACCGAGCCAGAACGAGCCAGACCAAGCCGGGCCGGGCCGGGCCCAGTCGGGTCGGACCCGGGCCGGGTCGACCCGGTTTGGCCGACCCAGGGGGGTCGGGCCGGGTCGGCCCGGGCCCAGACCCCCGTCTTCGGACCATTTTTGGTATGTTTCCCATAACATGAGCTATGGGGCTCCGAACGACGCGCCATCAGCGGAAACATGATCCTTGGACCGAGACGGTCGTTTCGGTATATCGCACTCTAGGTTTCGGAAGACTTTGGGTTCGGCCGGGTTGGTTCGTACACGAAATCAACCGGGCCCTCGGAGCGGAAACACTCATATCTTGAGCTACGGACGTCCGATTGACGTGCCGTCAGCTTTGGTGGATTCTCTATGTGAGACGGATCATTTGGCTCACTCCGCCAGAGGTTTGGACGCAGGTGGAGTACGGTCGGGTTGGTTTTGTCTTAAAAACCAATCGGGCCCCTCGGACGAAAAAGCCAATAACTCACAGACCGGGCGTCCGATAGTTGCGCCGTCTATTTCGTTGAATTCCTCTTGATGAGACAGAACTTTTGGCATACTTCGCTCGAGTTTTGGATACAGTTGGATAGTGTCCGGGTTGGATCGCAGCCGAAATCCAACTAGGACCTTGGAACGGAAAAGCTGATATCTTTCAGACTGGACGTCTGTTTGACGAACCATCAACGGCGTTGGTGATCATGTTGAGAAACAGTCCCTATGAGTATACCCTATGAGAGTTCGGGGTACAGTTGAGATACGGCCGGGATTGGTTCGCTCACGAAACCAACCGGGCCCCTGGGATGAAAAGGCTAGAAGCTCACAGACCGGGCGTCCGATTGACGCGTCGTCTGTTGCGTTGAGACCCCTATGACGAGGCGGTCCTTTGAGATACTTCTTCGTGGGACCTTGAGATACTTGAAGTATCGACCTGTAGCTCGTGGAGCGGACCATCCCAGAGACGAGCGTGCGGAGTACGGAGACCGTGTAGCCGACTGAGACTTGATGACTGCTTGACCGACTCGACTTGGAGTGATTCAACTAGCCCAGTGGACGGAGCACTACTTTCTGAGGTGCAGACCCATCGAGGACGGAGCACTACCTGTGTGACAGTGCAGACCCGCGGTACTCGTCCAGAGAGTACCTCAGCAGGCTACTTGGGGGTGTGCACTACTGTGTTTGTGTGGCATACCCCAGCGGGAAGCACTACTGTGTTTGGGTGGCTGGCCCGCGGTACTCGATAGGAGGAGTACCTCAGCAGTCTTAGGTTAGTGAGCAGTACCTCGGAGTCGTGACAGGACCACTGTACACTCCAGAGACAGAGCTCTTTAGCAATTACGGTTTCGATAATGAAAATCCTGGATTGAGTTGAGACTTTTGACCTTTGTGTTTCCCTCATGATTGAGATGGGTCACTTGTTAACTTAGGTATATGTATGGGCATATACCTGGGTAGTGGTTATCTGTTGATTTCATGATCCTTGTGTTTCCTCATGTTTGAGATGGGTTACTTGATAACTTAGGCATATGTATGAGCATATACCTATGTAGAGGTTTTCTGTTGAGATCTTCTTTGGGGTTATCCTTGTCGGTTTAGTGAGACCTTGAGGGTCTCGGGGTCCCTACTGAGTATCGTTATACTCACCCCTGCACGGGCTATGCCCACACCTCGTTGTGTTGGTTGTAGAAGACAGTCAGTGCTGACGGAGGCCAAGTGTTCGAGGACTGGACTTTACCCAGAGGTGGACTACACGACGAGTCAGTACCCGGAGGTGGACTACACGACGAGTCAGTACCCGTAGGTGGACAACACGATGAGACGACACACGGAGGAGGTTGACGGACGAGATCGTGGAGGAGGATATATGTACCTACCCTTCAGGTAGGATCCGTGGTGGACGACCCAGGAGCCGCTTCCATTCTTCCAGCTGTTATCTTTTCTGTTGTACTTGTTCAGTTGTAGTTGTACTTTCTTTTCGGTTTTTATTCTGGCCCATTTACTTTTCAGAACTCTCCTTGTACTTAGTGTTTACTTTTTCCGCTTTCTTACTCTGTGGTGCTTGTTTTCTTTTATAAAGGCAATACCTTCCCAGTTATCGTGATTTACGCTATTGGTGCTAGTCGCCAGCCACTGGCCTATGGAAGGCGGGCTTGGGGTAGTCACGACACGGGCCCCAAGGATGGGTCGTGACATTAGTCTACTAGAATCAGCTATAATGATCCTTTCCATGTTGTTACCTATTAATTGAATTTGACTATTTTAACATGTTATTCCATGGATTTGAAATGATATGTGATGGATGCTTTGTTTTGAGATGATTGGATTCAATATATGAAATGAATTAAATTTTTTACCTGGATTATTTTAGAAATGTGGTAAAATTGAAAATCAAAATTTTCTCCAATCTTTTTATATAAAAAATTTTAAACTTTTTATCATGCCTTGTTTTATTTTAAGTGAGTATTGTTCATATTACTGTACATATACTAGATATAGAACACATGGGTGGGATCTTGCGGAGCCTATTATCTCACACCCTATAAACCCCTATGATGATGCCTATACCTTTGTATATATTTTGTTTCAAGAAATTTCAAGTTTCCGCAGTGGAGAAGTGATCTTTCTATCTACTGGGAATTGGTTACTAATGGTAATATTTTGAGAGTTTTCCCACACAATCTCGTAGAATAGAGTTTTTTTTCATTTATCATTGGAATTTTATATAGGATATTATTTCTACTTTTGAGTGGTATAGTTTTCAAAGAATTATTTATATTATAGGGAATTATTATAACTTATGTTGTTTCTCTTATTTATATATATATATAACATGTTGTTGCTTTAGGTTCGGAGAAATCATTTCCTCTAGCTGTTTCTTGATTCCTAGGTATTGGTCATCAACTTGTGGGGATTTGGAACACCCATTAGGTATGTGGAATTTCTGGTTGGGTACTAGTTTGAGAGGGTATTCAGGTCATGTTTGTCACAACTCCCATGTGAGATAATACAATTTTTCCCACAAAGGTAAGGTCCTATGGCTAACCCTAAATCAATAAAAAATATTAAAAATAGTAAGGAATCCAAACTAATTGTCCATGAAAAATGTTTCATCCACCCACAACAGTATCAAAATTCCACCCCAAGTCTATAAGGAGTTGACCCATTAGCTACTATTAAGATTTAACCCATCACACCAGTTTATACTTAAAATTCTCTCTCCTCAAACATTTCATGATATAATGAAATCCTCACATAAGACTAAGTGTTGTAATATAATCATGTTGATTCCATAACCCATATAATGTATCTTACTTTGTGTCTAATACATAAGATTTGTATCCCAGCAGATTAATTCTCTAATCATAGTTTCTAGGTCATGATCACAGTTTCACTTCAATAACACTGCTTCACAAAGTATATTATATCATATAGAACTTATAAAAAGGAATATAAATTAAATACAGAAACCCACATTTTTGATATCCATTGATATAAAAAACATCATAACATGGTAATTTCTCATAACCTGAAGACTTACAGTTCAATGTGACTATATTAATCCCCTCGATTCAACCATAATACTCCCAAATCATCAAATATGAAAATAAGACCATAGTAAATTACAGATTACACATGATGTATGATAAAATAATGAATTAAATATAGTTATAGATATTACATGGTTTAAAACATTATATATTTAAGTGGTCATAATAAAAACAGTTCAATCATTGAAGAAACTTTGAGGAGATATGGGAATAAAGAATAGAGAAGGACCAAAGTGGGGTGTTGATCATGGATTGGGTTGGGAAGAGGGTAGTAACATTTTATATGTTTTTTCATATTAATTAATATAATAAAAATTTTAGAATACTTCCCACGTGTTATATCATAGTATTACATTTATGCTCATGGAAAAATTCCATCACCTAGTGTCACATTATGATATGACACTCGATGACACATGGTAGTAGCCCCCATTATCCTTGGGGAACCGATTCCTTGAGGATATCCATTGATAAATGAAATAATTTCATCTCATTCAATAATCCTTTTTATAGTGTGGGCACCACTATTATGATGTGACCCTCCCCAGTGCTGTCATTTTAGTTTTGGGATGGAAAATTACACACAACTATCCATATTGATCTTCCATTATCTCCTATGTATAATACATTTCATTTACAAAACCATTAACAAATCCTCATGTTTGTAACCCATCCACTACCAAATCCTTTAATAATAAACCACTAGAAGAAACATAGTTAAAAAAAATCTATATCAATCCTTGATTGAAATTAATGGTATTTACAAACATCCCCTATAAGGTTATCATCCTCTAGAAGAATATCTAGTGATCCTTGTCGAACAACTATGGACACTAAAAATACACCAGAATACCACTCATAGGTCTGGTCTTACATATGCTCATGATAGTATAGAATATGCATGATAAGAAATTGTTTGACCTATAGAACATTCTCACTCAAGTAAATTATAAACAGAGAGAACACCTCAAATGAGGAATATATGTCCAACTAAACATCATCACTATCAGTAACATGCATTGAGCCTAGTTCATATACATAGATCTTAGACAGATGAAATTAACCATGTACACATTGATGTCCTATTAGTAGAGCCAACCGATATTCCATGATCATAATCCACTCCATAAGCTTGAATAAATTGGAACAACTTTTTTCTCAGCATCAAATTATTCCTTAAACATAGATTCCACAATTAAGGTAATACTTTTGAGATTACATGATCCCAAATGTCAAACCCTAGGGCCCATCACCTTTAGTAGGTAAATGAGAAAAACCTTGTCTGAGCGGTAACAAATTACATCTAGATCAAATACACCCAATTAGTGATATAATTCACCATCTCGACCCAATGATAAAAAATTTTAATTCCTCTATCTAAAACATTTATTAGTGGAATGACTAACCATATATTTCTATATAGCTATTGATTTGGATCGAAGCCTAATAATTTATATTTTATGAAAAATCTAGCAACTCTATATATTCATTTGACACCCCTTCAGAATCTATAACACTAGACTTGAGCATGTCCTCAATGATTATAATCATACTCTCATTCTTCCCATATATCTATGAGGGATATGCTTTATTTATCTTTAGCTGTGATACCATATCCTTTTTCACATCCTTATAGAATAAGTGTGTGAACACAAATCTCAATATGTTACAATACTCATGTGTATACTATGATGTCATAGAATCTCATAACCACACATCATTCTAGTCTCACATATCATATATGTCTCAAAAATATATAATAAATACAAATCATTCATCAACTAGTCCACTACTACCCACACCAAATAATGACCCCTTGGGGTCATTGATATCCCAATGATGATTTCCTCGGTTACCTTATCCAATTGACATATAATAACATCTTGTGGAAGAAATAATCATACAAGTCACTAATTTTCAACGTCTACCTTTTTACATGTCACAAAAGATGATATAAAACCTTTAATATCCCTCATAATACTCGGTAATAAGAACTGGTTCATAATATAATGTAAGTTTCTATAAACCCTATGTCATAAAACTCATAATGTGGAATGATATTCCATTATAAAATCATCTATCATAGTGGTAGGGACAACCCCCCATCATTGGATGTCCAACAACCCATCCATATCTTGGCACCACCTTAAAAATAGTTCATCATAATTAAGAATTTCCCCCACACAAAACAATCTAAATAAAGGTTATAGAGGGGCCTCACCTAATCCACTAATTAATAAGTGAAAAAAATTGTGAAAACGTAATCTCATATTATCCATATATTATGTCTAGTAACCATTCAATGAAATGAAACCTAAACTCACATTCCTTGAAAGATTCCTAAACCACATACTCTTGAATATTTATACTCAGAATGTATTTCACATTTTTACCTAAATTAGGGTATATGGAATCCCAAAATTGAATTATTGTAGGTACATCACCAAATATCTTTATCATAATATTAAATTTAGATATAAGATTATTTACCATAATAAATTCAGGTTTGTGAAAATTAAAAGCCATATCCTAAAGAGATAATATCTCTAAAACATTAGGGGATGAAGAAAACTTATATCTTAAGATCATGGGTAGGGTAGTTCCTCTCACTGATTCATACCTAGTGGGATCCAAAGTTGAACATATCCTCCTATGTCAATATATCTCATAGGACAATGATAAAGGCCACATAAAAAATGTTACAACACTCCTTATGGTTTTTGAATCAAATTTATAGTTGAAGACCTTTTCCTATACATATTCCATAACTATTACAATATATATAGGGGGATTCTTATTGTGAGGAATTCGTTAGATCCAAGTTGTTCATACTCAATGAATAAGTGCATTTAACATGTCATAGATAAAAAATGTTAAAATTTTTATAACTTGTCAGGAGGGGTGAAAGAGAATATACATGTTAAACTAATGTAAATGAGAGGAAAAGAGATTTAATCAGTTGGTTGCTGGTGATAAAACATTGATTTGGGGAAATTGTGATGTGGAATAATGATCCTAAGTGAAAGAATATTTAAATTGAGCATTATGTTCAGATTTTGAGAAAAACGAGTCCTTTGAAATTAATAATAAATTAAGTTGATACTGAACATGAGACGATAATAATTCATGGTGAGATGTTTATTCAGATAAATTATTTGAGGACAATTAAGTATCCTGTATACAAGAATGTTGATTGTAAAATTTTTATCAATAATGTTAAATAAATAATTATTACATATTTTCCATAATTTTCTTATTATTTGTATAAATATATTTTATTTTATTATGTTTAATAATATTATAACATGGAATATTTTTTATATTTTTTAGACATTAAAATAATTAAAATATGATTTTTGAAAAAAATGTAACTTTTTAGATGAAATTAAGGCACTAAAAATAAATTTGGTATTTGGAATGGAATAAAATAAGTCATGATTATTGAAGCAAGTTGTATGTGAATAAATGGGAACAAAATAAAAGAATTATTACCCATATAAAATTAAAGTATAAGATATGAACTCATGTATTTATAACTCTAAATATCCAATATAATCTCAAGGAATGTAAATTCCATATCAATACTTATTTAATGCACTCATATGACACATTAGGATGTCAACTATCATTGATGGACCCTAAAGTTCCAATGAAATATCATGTAATCTGGGAATACTATCAAATTCGATGTGTCCTAAATATTTTACAACACAATTTAGAGATCCAAATTTTTCTCAAAATTCCCCAACATAATCATGAACTCTAGTGTAATTATAATCTCCCCTAATTCCACCTTAATTCAAAACATAGACTCATGAACACCTAAAATATTCTTGAGCTCTAAATTATCTAAAATGAACAAAAAAATATCTTTAGGTTACTATTTACCATTATAAATTATATATAATAGCTAGGAAATCCAAGAAAACTCCTAATATCAAACACATTATTGGTCCTACCCAAAGGCATTATTTCCTCAACCTTTCTTGTGTTAACTAGGATTCATTCCATCGATATCACATAATTGAGAAAGTGAACATCCTAAATATAAAAATGAAACATAATGTACCTAAACATATCCAATGTACTCAAATTATACACAATATAGTCTAAGAGTTCACAACATGAAACTCTGAAGTCTATGGATACACCAAATTATCATACATCAATACCACAATTAAGAAGTATATATTAGGATGGAAAATCCAGTTTATAAGAGTAATGGTCACTAATGGTGAATTTGTAATATTGGATGGAATCATAAGATTCTCATATCACCTTTAATTACTATAAAATATTTTCATTGATATACCTTAGCCCTAACTATTAATTGGTGATGGTCTAATCATAAGTTAATATTTGAGAACCATAAAGCTGCTCTTAATTGATCAAAGAGATCAACTATCTATGAAAGTGGATACTAATTTCTCACCATGAATTGTTTCGAAATCTATTAATCAATGGACAATCTCCAACCTCCATCACCCTTGTTGGGGAAAACAAAGTAGGACCCAAGGGAGGAAAATTGAGGTATATAAAACCAATCACCTAAAGATCCTCAAGTTAGACCTCTATATTTCTCAACTCAACTGATAGAATATAACGTATATGTATTTATATTTGACCCCTACATAATATTATATCTATTATAAACTCAGTCTCCCTCTTATGAGGAAACCCTTATAAACCCTTTTTGAATTAATTTATGCAATAATCGACTACTATATGTAAATTAGATGGAATTGTTGTCCGATTTTCTATAGGGAACAACCCAATTATTTGTGTTCTAATTTCTCATAACAAACTATGGTCTGGTTAAACTCTACATACCTCGATATCACATTCACGAAAGAAATAAACTATTAAAATTAAACCAGACCCGAATAATTCATGATCATATAAAAATGAGTGAGATTATATTGTATCAAATAAATCTAGAAAGATAAAAAAACTATATCCATACATCTCATAAAAGAAAAACCCTCTTACACATCAACTATATCCTAGTCCAAATAAAACCCCTACCTTTCACATATAATTTTCTTTATCCACATAATCCCTTAGTAACCTAAGGAACTAACCCATGAGGTATCTATAGTGGCCTCTACCCCTAAAACCCTCAACCAGATTCATGTCCTGAACTCGAAGATGAGGCCTTACTTTCTATCTATGTATCGTCCATTACAATATTGTGAACCATTTATCTCTGTTGAGCCACTACATGAACCTTGTTGAGGCTTACTCAGATATAAATTCTATAGATTCCACATCCTACCACATTCATGAATCCACCTCATTAGGATAGAAAATAAACTATTATAATGACCTTATTCCCTCACCGATAGAATACCACAAAAGTTCCTCATGAAGGAGGGAGGGGTGGGGAAGAAACTCAACCCTACCCATACCACCTCACACTACCTTGGAACATCAAATCAAAACTTTTCATATTGTCACTAGATGAGGAACCACTTATACAATAATGAAGACAACCATTATATATAATATAAAACAGAAGGGAACCCACTAATCCATCCTAAACCATGCTCTTCTTCATGGTATGTGACATGCAGATAAAATAAATATAGAACATCTTGTTAATCATAATTAACTAGAACCTAAAATCAAGTTGAAGTCTAATCTCAAATAAATGAGATTTATAAGACTAATTCCAATCTAAGAAAGGAGAAAACCATAATAACTCCAAAAAATCAGTAGAATAATATGTAAATGTTAATTATCCTTAACAGGGATCTATAACTCCAAAGATTATAATTTCATAAGATAATAAAATATTTTTTTTTTGAAATTTTTTTCTTAGAAGAATTTGTGGGGTCGGTCCTCAGATATCTTAGCTCAAACCATCACATCGTTCCATCACCTTGATTGTCCAAAAAATTAAAATACACCAACTTATTTGGTGGCTGTACCAATTTGAAGATAAACTCAACTATCTTGATCTAATGAAAGAAATCCTAAGGATACCCTATAAATAAAAAGTTATAGGATGTTTTATTTTAATTTAATATGTGAATTAGTCTATAGTATCTTCTTCCCAATAAATCCCTCCATATATAATAAGTACTATACAAAACCCCTCCGAATTGAGAGAATCTACTACCTGAACAGCTGGAGCATCCTCAGAGGGATTCTTGCCTCTACCCCTATTATCATCTATATACGTGAAAAGGTAAACTTGATACTCATGTACCCATCTGTCCCTACCTCTGAATGTCACCATGTGAGTTCATTTATTATTAATATATTTTTGAAATGCCAAAACTTATCCTTAAATTGTTTTTAATATCTTAAATATTAATTTTTTAAGTATTAATTGGTGTACATGTATAAAACCACACAAGGAGACAAACCATATGGGTTCACATAAAGTGAAACTAGACATAACAAAGCACGACTCACCAATTACCCAAGACCACATTAATTACACCTACACATTAGTTAAAATTAATATATTAAAATTGGTCCAACATTCTCATGTTAAATTAATTATATTTCATATATTACAAATTTTAGATGAAACATAATAGAATTTTAATGAAATTTAATTAATTTAAAATTATCATTTTCAAAAGTTTAGGCCCATGACATGTGATCCTATGTGTTGTATCATTATGCTTGAGCATTCCTACTCTCACCATGGCTAACGAAATAAAAAAAAGAAACCATAAATTCTACAATATAAATTGGAGAAAATCATAAAATCATAAAAAAAAGTAAAACAATAAAACTTATTTAAAATCAAAAAATTATACTATATAACTCTTGTTTATAAAAAATAATATATTTCTATTAGAGTTATGTCCTTGGTATCTCCAATTTACCAAGTCATAAATGTAAAATGAAATAACAGGAGGTCTAATAAAATTTTATATTTCCAGGGTCATTTTAACCAAGTCTAATTCATTTTGTTTCTAGGAATGATTCATGTATCATCCTATGAAAGTGGATGTCAACTAGCGGTGATGTTCTAAACTATATGTTTGAGAAACTATTATTCATATATTAGATAATTATCAGTAAAATTAAAAAGAGACATAGTAATAAATAAGAGATAAATAATATGGATTCATTGTTGTAATGAAAAATTTAAACACCATTAAATTATAAAACATAATGAATATATTTCATTCATACATATATTCAAAAGTCTCTCCCCAATGTTTTTTGACCGTTAGATAGGATGAAAAAATAAAAAAACAATACAGATGTCCCACTATAAAATGATTCTATAGTATATATTTCAGTAACCACCATCCACAATTAGCTACACCATCTTAAGAAACCATAATGGTTGGATTTACCTTGACATATATCTGAGAAAAAAACTTTACATGCACATAAGGATTCCCATCAAGGGTTTAAGTAAAGAAAAGGAATGGTCAATTTTTTGGTAATTTTCCATACTAAACAAATTATACTGGTCAAATTCATATACTTTTATACCAATAACTCATAAACCTTGAGAAAATGGTGGGGAGGGTTTAAATATGTCTATATATTGGGTTATGTACAATTTTGGGTCTTTTACCAACCTTAAATTCTACATTTAATCATAAAGTAAGCTTATCATTACCTTAATCACTACAATTAATTTTAAATTTATTCACTAATCATTATGGTAAAAAATTATGTTAACCTTATTTTAATGTAAATATTTATTAATTCCAATTAATTTTACTACTATTTATAAATTCAATTCACAAAAGTGAATAAAATTAATTTAATTTTTTTCCACGAGATGTGATGGGAAAGTGGGGTTTCAATGTGAAAATGTAATTATGGTTATTAAGTTTTTATATCTAAATTAAAAATAAATGATCTGAAGAAACTAAATTGGATTAATATATTTATAATTAAACTAATGTTACTTTAAAATAAATTCAAAATATAATTTAACCATGTATATTATTTTGACGAAAAAGTGGGTTTCAACTAAAATTCGATATTTTTACTATTCATCAAAAAATGAAACTTGATAGATAAATATGAAAAACATAAAAACAAAATTATTATGTTTTTATTTCAAAACTTATTTTTATTTTATCAAATAAAAATTTCAAAATTTCAAAATTTTAATTTTGAAATATGTGAAGCATTAAAAGGTGGTAAAAATACATTCTTGAAAATACATATTTTTTATGTCTAAAATTGGTTTTATTCTTATCTTATGTCTACTATATTGATTGGATAAATGGTAAAATATTGTATTGAATATATATCATAAAACAAAGATATATCATAATGTCTCATGATGTTATATAGACTTCTAAGATTGGTCTTGCGTTTCTTATATGCTATCTAAGGAACTTGTTATTTTGTGTAACACAATTCAATATAGAATGAAATAGATATAAAGATAGAAACAAATTTAAATTTATTATAGTTGGAATATATTTAAATTTCATGGGGTTTTATATTCTCCCCCCCTAATAAAATTTCTTCCTCAGAATTGAAACTTCATCTCAAATATCTGGGGTTTGATATTTGAAAATTCCATTATTAAAAATCCACATCATAAAATGGTTAATAAAACATCAACTTAATAAGGGAGATAGTGATGTAAAAAATTCCACATAACTTGGACCCCAAGTAGGAAAAATTAGGTTGGAAATAAAAATATAGAACTAGAAGAAATGTGTAATAAACAATAATAATTGGTCATAAGAAATTATTTGATCAATGGAAATTCAAGGGACTGAAGGCCATAAATATGTAGTGATCTAAATGACAAATTGATCTATTAGATATGAACGTAATAGTATTACATTTCTATTTCAAAAATCCATTTCCTAGAGAAAAATAATTTTTTATCACACTATGAATATATCTAAATATGATTACTTGATATGTTTCTATTTCTTAATATGAAAATTATGATTTGGTTCTTCCTTGATAAATTTAAAATTTATCTCTTAGTACATGTTGCATCATTCCGTGAATTAATAAAATAACCTCTAAAACCTCATCCAAACATAAATATTTCATAAAAGGGCCTTTTCCAAGATATATAAACCAAGAATTTACAATTAAGGTCACTAAATTAACAAAATAAACTTATCATTAACCTCTAATCAACATGAATTATTTCTTTGACCATCACATACTGACCATGTGAACACATTCATCATGTATTCTCTTGAAATTTTGAAATAACCTGAATTACCATAAAAACTTACTGGAAACATACATGATTCATTATTTCTAATGTAAAATGTAGATTATTGGAAATATTCTTTAAATCAAAAAATGTGCTCAACTCCATCATTGATGGAAAAAACAACATTTTCAACTATTCCTTAATCAGTTCCAAGTTAATCGGTACTATCCAATTTACATTATAAAAATAAATAATCTCATTATTCTAATATCATTATCATAGTATCATGAATGTATTATGGGTTATATTTCCCTCAATGATATTTTTACAGAGAAGTTGAAATTATCACTAATTAATTTTTCTTGTTCATCGGTACCAGTTACAATATGATTTAAAATACTTCATTAAAAAATACTATATTACAATAATTATATAATTCCTAAAAATACTCAAATGAATTAATTCTTGAAACCAAATATATTCTCATTTATAATTCCTCTTCATATATGGTAGTATAATAAGCTCAATCATGATCTATTATATTCTTATAAGGTATATTCCCATGATTCTTAGGGAATTTATTTTCATATTTACTCATTTCACTACATTTTAAACACTGAATACAAATATTATCATTATTCCATTTGAATTATTTTTCCTGGTAAGCCTTTTATCTATACTTATAATAAAACACCAATCCTTTTGTGAATTCTCGAAGGTGATTCCTTTCACAATTATGACATGTGAAAAAATACTTCGTTTTTTTGTTACCTTCATCCTTTTTACCCCATTATTCTTATTCTTCTCATGCTTCCAACCAAAGCTATAATAATTAGATAACCCTTTATATGTATTGTTATAACATGAAACTATGTCCTCATATGATAAAAATATTTGGCATACTAGATCCTTTAATGATACTATTTAAGACCATTAAATGTATGATCCTTATAACTCTTTGGATCATGTTCTTTGATGAGGTTATCATTCAATATTCACGGTGTTATTTATAAAAAAATAAGTACACTATATTACGTCATATAATTATTTAAAATTAAATTTAATCTAAAAACTAGTGAAATTCTTAAATTAAATTGACTGATTAATGCGTCTTTAATATTATAATAAAAAAATGATTTCTTTGAGACATTTGTATATACATATTCTCAAAGTCAACCTTAGGTTTATGTTATATAATCTATGTTTTCAAAAATCTAGATTCATGTTTTCAACTGAACATCCATTGATACCAATTATAATGACCTGACATTAGAAACCTGGTGATGGTGCATTACTTTATTACATAGGCATAACTACTTGGAATAAAATCACAAAGGATAGATCAATTTAAATAATTTGGAAAACAAGATTACATAAATGATAGTCTTTTTTACATTGGGTATAGGAAATAAATTTCAATACATAACAAAAGTTAAAAAAATTTCATTGAAATCTAATTCAATGATCTCTTGTTCATAACATGGGAAAGAGAGAAAAAATAAGGGTGAATTGAAATTCCCATTAAGGTTAAAGTATAATGGATGATACAATGAATAAATAATGAATAAATAATAAATAATATATAGTGAATTGTAAATAATTGAACACACACACCATTTAGTCAACAAGTTGAGAATGAAATGCATCAACAGATTTTGTCGTAGTTAAAATAAAATGTTAAATAATAATTGAAATAAAGGTAATTGTTAATAATTAAAGATCATGTATCTGGAAAATCAAACACTAGATCATAAACACCTATTCTTATGATAGTGGACCTCTTTGTGTGGAAACACATTTGATTCTTTTTTGAAGCAAACTCAAAGGGATTTGTCTATAATATATTTCATCTCAAGAGACTACTGATGCATCTAAGGTATTGCATTAATCAGTCCCAACCTATTTCATGCATTTCCATATAATTTCCCATATTTAATAATAAATTTAATTCATAAACAATGTTCCTTATCAAATATATCTTTTTAGTTTTAGATACAGATTTATCAATGTTTCCCCAATTAACCAATAATCATTCAAAGTAAAAAATTTATTAAAAAATGGAATAAGGTTTATGAAAGAATCATATAAAATAGAAAAAAATATTTATATTTAATAGGAAGGTAATTTTCCCTTAAAAATTATTACAATAATGTTATTTTTTTAGGATAAAGTTAGAAATCACAAAAGAAAGTGGGATTGTCAAGACAAATTTTTCCACTTTGAAATTTTAAATTCAAGACCATTTGGATGAGATAATTCAGATTGAGACTTAAAATACCATTAGGTTTAATTTATTGATGGTATTAAATTAAAAATTGGTATTATATAAACCACAATAATAAAATAAGAGGTGAATATGGCGTTTTATCTCCCAGATGTTAAAAGTGCGTTGAAAATCCCTTACCTTACACTACATTTCGGTTGAATTCTCCTTCACCTCTTGTATAATAGTTTTATGAATTTTATTAATTTATAATATAACCTTATTAATATTTATTATTTCTTATATAATCCTGTTATAACATATTATATCCTATTGATTAATAATCATCCATCATTTTCATCATTTCGAGTGTTAATTGCATAGTTTTTTATTATGTTTTGACTTGTTATTTTTGTTCGTATTATATAGATCATGATTTAATCATATAAAAATTTTAAACCATGATGTAATAATTATATATAATTATTATATTTGTGTTTATATGAATCCATATTTTTTGGAGATATGAAATGACATACAATATTCATTGAGATGGTCTGTCGTACGTGGGCATGAACATTGTTCCCATTTTCTGATCTTATTAAAATAATGAAAATAAAATTATATATATTAATATTATATTTCTAATATAATATAAATTTCATATAAATCACATATTTTTATTTAAATCATCTTTTATAAATTCCATTTAAAGAGTAAATTCATCACATTGCTTTGAGGAGGTGGTAGTCCACACTTCTACAAATGATATTATAATATTTCAACCAAATAGATCTCATGTAGATATGTGTTTATATAATAATTATATAAGAATAAATTAATAACATATATCAAATATATAATTTATAAAATATAAATTCAACATTATTTCCAACCTTTAAAGGTTTTAATGGAAAGAACAAACCACATTGGTTTATAAGGCATTAGTCCTACTTACTCACGAATAATGATCATGTATCCTATTTGATATAAGTGTGTGAGATTGTAAAAAATTCCCTAAAAATAATAAATCTCAATATATTTAGGATAATGATATTATTATATAATAATGATAAAATTAAAATTTAATATGTGGAGAAAGAAATAAAACAAATGTTCTTATTGAAGAATGTTACCTCTTTTTTAGGTGACTCCTTTTGGTTTGTACCAAATTATTACATGGTTTTATTTATAAAAACATGAGAACTGTAGTATAAGGGTAGGGATATTGGTTGACTATTTGGGTTGTTTTTTGATGAGAAAATGTGGCCTGAGCATTGTGAGAAATGGGATGAGTGAATGCCATTTTATAGTATAGGAGGTGTGTCATTCTTGTAAATACCATTTGAAAACAAAATATTGGGAGGCATCCAAAAACTATTATTCTTCCAAAATGGAAAAATAATAGATTAAAGTCGAATTATGGTCGATATACACTCACATCACACAAAAAATAATATCATTTTTATCATATTGTTATGTAGTCTTTAAGTTTACTAATTTTTTTAATTTCGTTTTTCATTTTGGTTACTAGCATTCTATCCTTTGTAATTAATCCATTAAGATTAATTAAAAGTGATAATAATTTTAAATTATATAAATAATTTTTATAAAACATTAATTCTTAATTTAAAGTTAAAAATCCCATATGTGATGGAATTTAATTAATTAGAGGAATACATAACGTAAAAAACACTGTTTTAACCCTATCCATGCTAGAAACATTTTTACTATTTAGTGGTGAATATGTCATTTATAAAAGATCAATTAGTCATTGAATGAACCATACATTATATTTAATAACACATAAAAACACTAGGAATAATATATGTTTTATTAGTAATTCTAAATAATTTATCAAAATATAATTTCTTGTAAAATAACAATAATGTTAATTTGGAATTATTTATTTAATTTTATTTTAAAAATATTAAAAAAATCAAAATCAAATATATTATGTTCAAAACTATGTAACATTATATATTCAACTAATAAATAATGAGATAGAATAATTAATTTAATTTAATTTAATTTTAATATTTTTAACATCATTTATTTTATTATATTATATTATTAACTAAAAAATCCATGTATCAGATTTTGCTAATCGTTTAATGTAATTATATCATATCTAAAAAATTATAATAAAATAACATGAAAGAAACTAATTTCCCATTGAAAATAATTTTTATAGTTGAAAATATGATTTTCCATTATCTCAAATCATTCAAAGTGTTAAATGAATGTAATGTTCATATTTTAACTTTTTTCCTTACATAACATATTATATAGGTCAATTTCATGGAATAGTATCCCAATAAATCATAAAATTAAGGCTATGATGGTGAAGTTCAAAATATGTTCAGATAATGTATTTTGGACATGTTTTTCCTCATTTACACACCTTATATTCTATGTTTTATCATTAAGTAAGCTCATTCTTACCTTATTCACCATAATTAATTTTAACTACATTAACTATGAATTATGATAAAAATTTAATTTCAAATTTTAATACTATTAATATTATAATTATTCTACATTCATATACCAATTTTTCAATGTTAAATTCATATTAGCGGCTAAAATTAATTTATTGCATGTCCCATAGACATGACGAGAAAATGAGGTTTTAATGTGAAAATTTCCAGAAGTTCACTAAGTTTTTATATATAAATTCAATATAAAAAGGATTAAAATTACCTAAATTAGATAAATATATGTTCAATTAAACTAATCTTACATTATAAATAATTAAAATCATAATTTATCAATATGAATTTTTTAGATGAAAAATCAATTATCAATTAAAATAAGTTATTTTCACTATTTACCAATAAATTAATCTTTATAAACAAATTAAAAAAAATTAAATCTAATATAATTTTTATGTTCATCATTCCAATTTTTCTTTCAAATAAAACTCATGAAAGTTCCATAATTTATTTTTAAATTATGCGCTCATTTAAATGGTGACAAAACCGAATTTTTGAAAAATATAGTTTTTATGCTTAAAATTGGATTTGTTATTATCTTATGCCTATAAAATCGATTTGGATGAATGTAAAAACATTTTATTAAATATGTTAAATAAAAAATAAATATATCATAAACATTCATGATGATATATACACTTCTAATCTTGGTCTTTCATTTTATATACGCTGTTGAACGAACTCTGTATTATGTATAATACAAGTGAACATAGTGTTGCGTATAAAGAATTCTAGTAACAAAATGAAATTTAATTTAATAGAAAAATATTAAAAAAATTTGGTGGTTTTTCAATAGGAGGTATTTTTTATGAACTCCATCAAATATAATTTCATTATTTTATAATTATGGGGTGTTGATATTCTCCTCACATTAAATAAATTGTGTCCTTTCAATTTAAACATAATCTCAATAATCAATGGTTTGATATTTGAAACAATTTCTTGCAAAACCAAATTGAAAAGTGTTAATAAAGAATTATCGTAGTATTATAGAAAGTTTTGTATGATGTTCATATAGAATAAAACAATACTTGGTCTCCATGCTGGAGAAAATAGGTAGGAAATGAAGATTTAGACAAGGATGAGAATCATAAATATTTATTGATAGTGATTGAGTTAATTAATCACACAAAAAAAGTGAATGATCATTGGAAATTTAAGGATATCAAAACAATAAATATTTTATGATTTCAAAGACCATATAATTGATTAGATATGAATGTAATTAGGTAACATTATTATTTCAAGATTCATTTCCAGAAGTTGATTAATTATTTTACTGCTAAAGAATATATATAAATATAATTACATGATATTTTTCTATTTAATAGGAATAATTTCATCCCTCTGTTTTATTTGATTAATTCCCAATTCATCCCACACTCACTAAAACGAATATTCCAAAAAATGAATTTTTTATATCTGAAGCACTAAAATATACATTTAACATATCATAATATTCATAAAAGGTCGAGAAGTATTTACTATAACAATTTTACTAATTTAATATCATTAGTATATGTTATCTGAAAGAATACATTATTTTTTGAACTTCAAAATTATGGAGACCTAGGCTTTTCATATATATTAATATTACATATTCATAAATGAATATTCTTTTTATTATACAAATACATGCAATAGGATCAGAATAGTTTAGTGCCAATGAAAACATGGATACATAATCATCCGGTTTATAAAATAACTACATTATATCCCACTAGGATCCCCCTGACTAGAACCCTTCCTAACAACATCATACATAATACATAAATTCATAACCAAGAGAAAGGAAACATAAAAAATGGCGATATAAGAAGATCAGTAAAGGTAAATAAGAGAGGTACATAAGAATAATCATGGGCATAAGAGTGCAAGAATGTGAGCATAATAATAGAACAATATACCATACATATCAAAAAGCATAATATTAAGTCATGAAATAAATATTAGAAGTATTAATACATGAATCATAATGGAATCAAAGATCATAATCCAAGTAATCCTAACATAGGCATAATACATGAAATTTGGAAAAACATATTAACATATAAAATGATTTCCATAGTAGTCAAGGATCACTGCCATGTATATCATAGTGGAATTGGTTGACTCCCCAACCATTTTTTTAGTCAAGGACCACTCCCAACACCATTTTATTTAACATAATCCTTTACTGAACTTGGAACACTCCCTATTCCATCCATGTCTATCTCTTGAGACAAAAATATTTTCTTAATACACAAGAGGGAGATATAGGTCTCACCTTTCACATAATAAAATAAAACAAATTGGTGTCACAATATAATTAGCATTAATCATATCATTACCCATGAAATCAAATGGGAATCAAAAACTATTCATCATATATTAACCTATGGAAATTTAGAAGATTTTATAATCATTTCATCATATCATTTATCATGAAAGAATTGGGTTTCACAATCATATAACCCATGTAAGAGAAATATGTTTTATATGATTATAACACACAAAAGAGAAATGATTTTCATAGTAATCATGCAATCCAAATATAATCCATTCAAATAAATAATATTAATGGTACCCATAGATAATATCACCAGTAAGGCATGGGTAACACCAACATATGTCATCTGAGATGGAAAATAATTTTGAATAATCCTTTGCAACATTTCATGAGGAAAATATCCTTTCTACTTTGAATTTTTTTTAAAACATAAAACCTTTTTGAAAACAATTTTTATTGAAAAAAATTAAAAAAATTAATTTAAATTTGTGAGGAAAAATATTTTACTTTAAAACAACTTTGTTAACGTGAATATAAATTTTTAAATAAAACATGGTCTTGTCAGTGGATAAATATATACATACCATAGATGATAAATAAACATTCCTCTTAGACTGTAAAATATTTAGAAATGTCCCTTGATAAAAAATAATATTAATATGTCTTTGATTTTTTTAAATACCAAATGAGATAAAATTTATTTAATAACTCATTTTTAAAATAATAAATATACATTTGAATTTTTTTAGAAATCATGGTTTTGAAAGAAATAATTATCCAAATGAAGAGAGAAATAAAGTCAACATTTCTTACAAACATTTTCATTGTTATATTATGAACTAATTATTGGAAAAATGGTACTAGTACTTGAAGATACCATTAATTAAAAATAGATAAAAAAATTCATTAGAATTATTGAGATATGGATCATCACACAAGCCTATACCCGAGTGGTAAAGGCTCCTGATTAGCATCCAAGAGGTCTTGGGATCAAGAACTGTTGGGTGCAGGTGCTATTATTCAACTATATAAGAGGTTACATTAATATGATGATATATTCATGAAAATAAACATTGATTTTTATAAATGTAATGGGATTAATGCTAATTGGGCATAGGGACCATGTACTAAATAAATAAGGCATGATGGGTGGTCTATCCACTGGGGGGGTCCGACCTTTCAGTCTATGTGTGTGGTGTGTGCGTGTGTGTTTTAATGTATTTGTACCCAAAACAATCATAAATATACTAATAAATGGATCATAATATTTCATCAATGGATACATAATCATAGACCATTTCGATAAACGATGAGATTATAGCAATAAACTATTACCACATTGGTAACGTTGAATCGTAATCCACAAGATAGAATAAAATTAATTGAAACATAAAATATCATTATAAGGATTATATTCAATATGTAACATTTTAAAAGGTAGAGTACATACAACTATTAAAATAATATAGGTGCATAACACAATATATGTCTTAAAGAAGGAACATTGTTAAACAATTCCCTTACTCATTTCAGATCTTTTGAACAAAAAATCGCAAGGAGAGATAAAAAATGGATATTTAAACTCCAATTGATTTCATATCAATTACTATAAAATACATTAATGGGAAATATATGCACCACATAGTATAAAAAGAGGTGGGTAATATAACACGTGTCTTATAGAAGTAAAAGAGTGAGACAAAAATCCTTTACTACCAGAGTAAATGTTCAATTGTGATCCCTATGAAAGAGTAAAAGAAATTGAAAATTTTAATATCAAAAAATAAATGAAATTTATAATAAAACATTTCATATTAAATTATATAAAAAACTCAAAATAAACGAGTGGTGATTATTTCATAAATCAGATAGACATAAAATATTGATTAGAAATACCCTTACATTAAGTCTTGACTTATTTTTTACTCACTCAATCATAATATATATTAAATATATATTTTTATACATCCGTTAACAAAAAAAATTAATTTATTTCATACCATATGTGATTTTATTTTGAGTTTTATTACTCATTTATTAACAATTACATTCTAATGTTATGTTTTGAGTAATAACCACATTGCTTTTCATATATGTTTTCATTTCTAATATTGTTACTCCTATTAATTTAATAATAATTTAATTATCTCAATAATGATAAATATAATATATATTAAGTATATATGTATTTATAATAACATATAAATGATATAAATTTGAAATAAAATACACTGTTCATGGAGATGGTAGTCTATATGTACGCATGAACATTGTATCCATTTTCCTTCCAAAGTGAAAGGAATAAAAGTATAAAATATTTTAACATTAAAAAATAATGATAATGTAATATATATATATATATATATATATAATATTTTTATTAAAAACGTCACTAACACATTCAATTTAAAGCATGAATGAATCACATAGCTTCGTGAGGTGGTAATACGACAAACACATGAATGACATTATCATATACCCCAAAGAATAGAACGCATTATTAAATGTCCGATATAAAAATTAAAGAATCAAAATAACACAGTAAATATCATAAACATAATATAAAAAAATTATTACCATAATTATAAAAATCCTTGATTGGTGGAAATGGAAAAATGAATGACATTGGTTCGCAAGGCGGTCAACCTCCATACACACCAAATATGATTTCATAGCCCATTTTATGGAAATGTTTTTGGTTTTAGGTTGTACCCATAACATAATAACATCTAAATATATTGAAAACAATTAAAATTTTATATAATAATTATTTAAAAACATTTAAATGGTTTTGGTAATGAAATAAAATAAGAACGATTATTGATAAACATTGCCTATTCTTCGAGTATCTCTTTTTGGTTTGCTGCACATGGATTCCGTGGTCGGATCTCCTCCCAAAATAAGGATACTGGTATTATTGGATGATTTTGTACATGTTATTTTTTATTTTATTTCTTCAAACAATTTTTAGAAGGTTTGAATATAGGAGGTGAGGGGGTGGCCTTTTATAAGTGGGGAAGAGGACACATAAGGTATTTTTGAAAAGAAGTTTAGTGTACCCATGTTTTAATATATATAGGATTTTATGAAAAAAAAATTAATTAAATAAAGGTTTAATGTTTTATTTTTTTTTACTAAAATAGGTCTAATATTTTTTCTAGAACATTTCCTAAAGTTTAAATTTTAGTCCTTTAATAAACTCATTTTTCTCTTAATCAGCGTGATTAATTTTAACTTTTTTCAATAATCATTTTCATCAAAGATTAATTTTATATTGTTATATATAATAAATTAGGATGATCCCAAATATGAAATACATTTTTCTTAATTAAATTCATTGATGTGGTAGAAATTTATTTAATATTAATCCAACATACATGTCAAGGAAGCGTGCTTATAATGAAAAAAAGATCAAAAGAATAAACATTTTTTATATTGAATTTCAATAATAAATTGATTAAAATAACATAAAATTTATTAGTATATTTATTATTCTTCTAAAAAAACATTAAAACCAATTTAAAATATAATTTATCAATATAAATAATATAAACAAAAATGTTCAATTAAACTTCATTATTTTTCAATATTTATCGAAAAATAAATCTTTTCAAAAAAAATGAAAAATATTCACACTTATATGATTTTTAAAATTAAAAATTAAACAATTATGATTATTTTATATAATATAAATAAAAAATGTGTTAATAATTACTTTTAAAATAATTTCACCTTTAAAAGGTGGTAAAACACCTTTTTAAAAAAATACAACTTTTTTATGCCTAAAATTGGAGGCATTCATATCTCTTGTGTGTAAAACACATAAGAAGTGTGTTAAATAGTTTATTTATTATATATTATGTATTTTTTATTAAAATCATCCATCAAATTTTTCTTAATTTATTAAGATAAAAAATGTTTGGCCATAATTTTTTTTAAAATATTAATTTTATTAGTTTCAAACAGTTCTTACTTTAATTTTTTAATTAATTGGTAACCAAAAAATTAATTTTATAATCATGAATCAACCATATTTTAATAATTTATTTATCTTTTACATACCATCCAATCTAACTAAAAGGTGAGAACTATAATTATATTTTAATAATATTCAACGTATCGTTTAAACTCAGTGTTGCGTGTATTGAAAACTAATAAAGTGTTTCTTATAACCCAATAAAAACACAGTAATTTGTGTTACATAAGAAAAAATAATAGTTTCATTTAACAAAATCCAAAATTAATCTTTAATATTGCAAAATATTATCTTTGTGTTGTGTACAAAGCTTTATTATCAGGATCTCACATTTAATATAAACTATCAATGGATTTTAATTTATTTGAAAAAAATAGTCAATAAAAATTTGGAGTCGTACATTATACCCAAATTAAAATGAATTTCTCCCTCAAAATTTATTAGGGTCTTCATTTTTTTAATACGTGAATGCTCTTTTCATTGAAACCTACATAGTAAAATAGAACACTAAAAATCTTTTTAAGGAATGAAAGGTGGAAGCAAACCAGTTACCCAAAGTAACATATAACTAGGTTTCCACAAATTATATCATAGATGGGAGGTCAATATTTTTATTGGGAAGAAAAGAATAAATTATTTTATTGAGTTATAGAGATCATATATGATAATAAATTGGGTGACATAGAGAATGATAGTGATCAGAACACCATAAAATTGTATGTGAAAAATGTCAATGATATCATAATAAATAATTATAATAGTATTTTTATTCTAGATAATTTAAGTAAAATTTATGAATTTCTACATGAAGATAAACTTTCATGATTTCATTACATAATTACAATATCACCATTTGTTAGTGCCTGTATCCATTTCTACTTCTTCTCTTACTCCAAGAAATAATGGTTAATTTTTTTAAGTAAATAATGAGTAAATAAAATGATTCATAAATGTAATGAAAATTAATTCATTATATATTTATTTTTTACAATAAAATGGTTTATAAGAGGTTATCAATCAGCATAAATCATTATATGGTGAAATAATATGTAAATATATAAAAAAACAACTAAATTTCCACCTAAACTACATGATAAATGCTTAAACATTTGAACCTTATGAAATATGAAAATAAAAATATTATAAAGACAGTCACCAAATCATTTTAACATTTATCCACCCTAAAAAATAATGTTTCATTAGATTTTCACATACCAAACATGTGAGTACATTCTTCATGTACTCTCTTTAAACATGGGAATAACCAGAATTTCAATAAAAATTATTGAAATCATACATGTTTACTCATTCCAGACATAAAACAAATGTTATTGGATATATTCCTTAAATAAAAAAATGTTGAAAAAATCATTAAAGATAGAACAAGACACTTTTTCAACAAACAAGTTATCAGTTTTGAGCTCTTTAATTCTATCCAAATTAGTTTATTATTTTCCAATACATTTTTATCCATACTAAAAAACATTTTCTCAGCATTAGGAATGTATAAAGGGTTTCCTTCCCTTAATCTTGTTTTTTCAAAAAAATATAACCTTGTCGTTAAATAAATTTTCTAGTTCATCAGTATGATTAAAAATATTATTTCAAATACTTAACTGAAAACATGTATTGAACAAACCTTATATATTTCAAAATTCATAATACTTGAATCCAAATACATAAATAATTTATACCATCCACTTAAATTTTTGTAATGATATAGGTACTACCTTGGTCTAGAATTAAGTTATTAGGTAAGAAAATTTAGTTGGGTAATTTCTATGTTCGATACAAATAAGATATTGAACCCCTTAACAATATGTCACTCTATGACCCATTTTCCACATAGATAACATCTTCCCTTCCATTTGAGATATTCCTTTGGGATTTTCTTTCCAAATATTTGATATATAGGAAGTGAATTATTATTTCCACTATTTTTATTATAACATGAACTTCCATAATATTCCATCTTCCTCAAATTCGATGTGTCAATAATATCAATAGTTCACATGATGTTATTCATATATTATGACAACTGATTAGGCATAATATCAATAACTTTATCTCCAGTTATTATTAAATATTTTCCCATCATGTTCACTGAGTTATCCATAAAATTCAATGATAACATGTTTCATTAGGATTCCATCCATAAACTACAACCAAAATTATATTTTGAGAAAAAGTAATCAGAGTGTGGAACTACATATTACTAAAAAATAAATTAAATTATTTTAAAATCATGATTCCTAATTCTTTAATCTATGGTACAATAGGTTTATCCTAGGTTATTCATATTCAAATTATATTTTAATACTTCATTATAGAACATAATAAAAATGTGGATTAATAATAACATATCCCCCTAGAATTTTAAAATTGTTATGCATTAAGGCTCATTGTCGTGCACTGGTTCCTAATTAAGTCAAGATAAATATTGTGTTTTTAGGGTTGTTACCCATAGGTACATCTTTTCTAGAACCACACCCACTCATTGTATCCTAATAGGTATGTATTTATAGATAATCCATATAATCATTTCATTACCATAAATTTTGATGTTCACCTATACATTGTTTTATCCTAAGGGGTTATGCTATAGTTGTCTAATCCAAGATTCCCAAGATTAACTATAGATTTAATTTGATACCAACTATGTCAAAACTATATAATTATAAATAAATATAACATATTTAATTATGGATATTAATTTTACTATACAAATACATTCCAAAGTATTGTAATAGTTTTTGCATTTCAAAACACAGATACATAAATAACTGGTCCGTAAAAGAAACTACATTATCTACCATTGAGTTCTCCATGATATGTATCTTTCTTAGAAACATCATACAGAATACAAATTTTCATAACGTGGGGATTGGAAACATGACAAAGGGTGAGATCAGATTCTCAATAAAGGTAAATAAGGGAGATATGTGAGAACAATCATGAGAAAAAGGGTATGAGAACATGAGAACAACATTTCATGATCATACCCAACATATCAAAGATCAAAATCATGAGTCATGAATAAAATATTAGCATTCATAAAACATGAATGATAAAAGAATAAAATATAATAATCTATGTGATAATTAAATAAGCATAAGATATTGAATTGTATAAAACATATAAAGATATAAAATGATATCCATGGTATTAATGGATCACTACCGAGTTTATCATATCGGAATGGATTCACTCCACAAAACATCTTAGTATAAAGGTTGACTCACAATACCATCATAGTAGACAATTTTTTTTCTAAATCAGGTTTACACCCCATTTTATCCACATCAATCTCATGTGATATAAATCACTACCCAATGAATTGGAGGGAGACATAGGTCTCATTAGTCACATAATGAAATATTACATTCATGTGCTCAAAGATCAAAAACATTCATCATATCATAACCCATGAATGGAAAATTGTATCATAAAAATTTCATCATATATTAACATATGTAAAATAGTTAGGTTCATAATCATTTGATAATATCATATTGTATAGAAATAATCTGTATGGTATGAATATAACCTGTGGAAGTGAAATGGGTTTGATAATCATATAACCCTCGAAATAGAAATAGGGTTCGTAAACATCATTCCCAAAAAAAATAATCCATTTAGAGAATGAATATGAATTATACCCTGGTATTATATCCTTAATAAGGAATGAATAACACCAACGTATTTCATCTGAAATGGAAAACAATTTTGAGAGAACATTTATCATATTTCTTGAGTAAAATATCATTTCTAGTTTATAAACACTTTTTAAAACCTAATATTTTTAAATATATTTTATTTTAAACCCACCATAAAAACATTTCATATCAAGAATATTAGGGAAAAAATTAATAAAAAATATATCTATTAACCTAAAAATTATAATTTAAATAAATGATGATCATAACGGTTGATAACTCGTATGGGCCATATATTGTAATAAAAAATTCCATTTTCACTGAAAATGGTTCTAAAAGTGCCTTGATCAAAAAATGAAAAGATGATTCATTTCAAAAAAAAATTTAAAAAAATTGAATATTTTTGAAAAATTATTTAATTAATCATTTTTAAAAAGAAAAAAAATTATTTGTAAAATATTTTTAAAATACATGGTTTATAAATAATGTATATTTCCAACCTAAGAGAGAAATAAAGTAAATTTTTTTTAAAATGTTTTCATAATTATATTAATTACCAAAGAGTATTAAAATGGTACCTCAACTTTAAATTATATTTGAAAACTAGAGGATAATAAAATTTATGAAAATAATTGAGATATGGATCATAATATTTCATTAATGGAAGCTTAATTATAAACAATCCTGATCAATTATGAGATTTTAACAATAAACTCTTACCACATTGGTAACTTTTAATTATAATAACCATGATAGAATAAAATTACCTAAAACAAAAAATAACATGACAATAATTTTATTCATGATGTAACATGTAAAATGGGAACTACATTCACATTGTAAAATAATATACATTCATAATATAACATGTGTCTCAAAGAATGAAAATTGATACAAAATTCTCTTGCCGATTTGGAAACATTTAAACCATAAATGCATGAAAGACAGATGAAAAATTGTAATTTAAATAAAAATTAATTTAATGATAATTGTATTAAAATATGTTGATGTTATGTATATACACCAAATATTTGAAAAAGGTGGTGAATATAAAATGCATCTCACAAAAATAAAAATTGAGATAGATTTACCAAACTACTTGAGTAACTTTTGAATTATGAGCCCCATGAAAGAATAAAATCAATTGAAACATTTAATATAATTACTTAAATGAAATACCTGATATAATAGGTTATAGGGTAGTATATACTCTACACAAATTAAATGAGTGGTCAATACGACATTAGTCTCACTGTAATAAAAGTGAGACTATAAATCCCCTTACCTTATGAATTGACTTCCGTTGTACTCATTAAATATTCATTTATATTAAAAATAAGTTTATTATATATCTATTAAAGAATTATATTCATTTATAAAAAACGATATATTATTTTATTATAACCTTTTATTACCTATCTATTAACAATCTCATTTTAAAGTTACCTTTTGTGTGATAAACACTATATTTTTTTATTTTTTTATTGTTGTTATTTTTTCATTCATATTAATTTAACAAAAATTTATATATCTTAAGAATGATAAAAATAAAATATATTCAGTATATATGTTTTGATAATTATATATATAAAATATAAATAGGAAATTAAATACATCGTTTATGGAGACGATAACCCTTACAAACACATGAACATTATTTCCATTTTCTTATTGGATTGAAAGAAACAAATGAATATGAGATATTATCATTAAATTATAATTATAATTTCATATATATCACATATTATTATTAAAATAATCTTTAATACATTCCATATAAAGCATGAATGAATAACTTCTCTTCGCGAGGTGGTGGTGCGGTGTATACAAGAAGAATGGTATCGTGTTCCCACAAAATGGAAATAATGAAGGATTGTGTGGTATATAAATTTAATAGTCATAATAAAATCATAAATATAATAAATATAATGTTTAAATATTATTTCTATCATTATTCCCAACCTTTGTATATTTAAATTAAAACAATAATGACATTGGTTCGTAAGGTGGTAGCCCACTGTACACATGAACGATGATTCCTATGCCAAATCATGGAAGTGTGTGTGGGTTCAGGACATAACCTTAACATAAAAAAATTATTAATATGAATATAATTATATTTTTATATAATAATTAATAAAAATAACTAAATTATTTTATGAAAAAAATAATCCCAAAATAGTTGTTGATGAACGTTACCTCATTTTTAGGTATTTTCTTTTAGTTTTCACCAAAGGACTTACTTGGATGGATTTTATCCCAATGTAAGGAATAAAATATTAGGGTATGGGATTTGATATGTTAGTTAGGCTTCTAAATTATGAACCAAATTGTTTTTATGGTTTGAATAGAATATGATAGGGGTTTCCTTTTAAAAGTGGGATAATGAACAACGTTGGAATTTTTATGAAGTTCGGTCTTCCAACGTTTTTACCTAAAAATGGATTAAATAATGTACCATGTGACATAAATTGGGGTTAGGGTCTAAATAGTTCAATAAAATTGGTTTTGGACATGTTTTTAGTTTATTCCTCCCCTAAGATGGATGTTTAGTCCCTTAGTAAACTCGTTTGTCTCTTAATCACTATGATTATTTTTAACTATTTTCACAAGTCATTTTGGTTAAAAAATTATGTTAGACTTGTTGGAAATTAAAATTTATTCTAATTAAATATATTGAATCCATTTTAACAAATTCCATTCATTTAATTGGATAAAATTAATTTAATGTTAATCTCATAGAAGTGTCGAGAAAGTAGGTTTTTAATGCAAAAGAGATCAAAAGGTTACAAAGTTTTTATATGAAATTTAGTTATGAAATTGATTTCAATGACATAAATTAAATTAATATATTTATAATATATCATTTTAAAATTAAAATAAAATTTAAAATTTAATTTATATATATAAATAATTCAAACAAAATGGTAGTTTTCCATTATAATTCACTATATTTCGCTATTTATCAAATAATAAATCTTTTCTATAAGAAACCAAAAAAATAACCCTTATTTTTTCTGAATTTAACATTTATTAAATGATGTATTTAATGTAAAATATAATTTATAAGTGTGTCAAAATGTATTTTTAAAATAATTGTTCCACTAAAAGGTGGTGAAACTACCTTTTTGAAAAATACATTTTTAATGCATACTATTAGATTTGTTCTTATATAATGTAAATAAAACACATAATATGAATGTTAAATATATTATTGAATCTATTATATATAAACCACTTCAAATTAATTAATAAAAAGTGTTTTGTTAATATATTGACATAAAGTGTGTCTGAACATGTACAAAATAGTTTTGAGGAAAAAAATTCATTATTTTTAAATAGTTATTAAAATAATTTAAAATTAATTGGTTGTCATATAATTAATTTTATACACAATAAGAAACCATATTTTCATAATTTGGTTAATACTTTTTATACGATCAATTTCAATGTCCTGGTAATAACAATATCAATATTTTAATAATATATCACATCTCATTTATACTTAGTGTTACGTGTAATGAATGCTATGAACAATGTTTAGTGCAAAAACTATAAACATGGATATTCATATAACACAATCAAAAATCAGTTTTTCATATACTTTAAGCTAAAATAAATGTTTCACATCGATCAATCATAACATTTTTGTGTATAAATCAATCTTTATATAGTGTAGCGTGTAATGCAAGCTATCAAAGAATTATAATTTATTCATGAAAAAATAATTAAAAAAACTCAAGATGTTAAATAATTTACATGAGTGGTTAATCATTAATATTTATCAATTAAATAGTTTTATTAAAAACTATACCAAGTTAATAGACAAATCACATAGGCCACTGGTATGCACAAAACCATTATCATCCTTTGATTAAGGGTTCAACCCCCACTAGATTTTCGGATGTGACAGGATGTCCCCCATCATGATGGATGCACTTATTATAAGACCATAGTAATATAATCCATATAATGTCACAAAAATAGTATGATATATATCCTTTAAAATCAATAAATAACCTTTTTTATAATGGTTTTCCAAACAACATATTTTTGACAAAGTCTAATAATTTTATTTTACTATTATTACAATTTAATTAATGATTAAATCAACTCCAATGGTTATCAATAACATTAAAGACATGTTTATAAAATGTAAATTCATTATTCTTTAAATAACGTTTTCACTAACACATTTACTTTCAATAAATGTCTCCAAAAATTCCTTAAACATGGTAGACTCCAATCACAAAAAACCTAAAAATGGGTGTTTAATGTATTTAATGCTTGATCGACAATAATATCATAAACCCATGTTATTATTCAAAAACTATTATGATAATTAAAACGCATTTTATTCTAATATATAACACAACAGTTTTATGTTTTATTTTTATTATAACCAATATACAATGGGTAAAATATTTATATAGTTTAATCCTTAAATGCCAATACTTCATCTATTTTATTTCAACATAGGTCATTCCTTGGTCTAGTGTTTATCCTAATTCCTTCATTGTAATTATATTTTCAAATAAATTATAATTATTTCTAAAAAACATTAATTATCATAATAATACACATAAAAGTGTCACACTAGTGTATAGTAAGGTCCATTTTAGTGCACTAGGTGATGATCATGTCAAGCCCAATGTTCCCTCTTCAGAGTTATTACCCCTACATGAATTTTTCTAGAACCCTGCCCACATATTGTATACCTGATGTGATGTATTTCTAGTAAAATTTAATTCATCTCTACCTTTCCAAAACAATAATATGATCTTATATACAAATCCTAAAATTCTATCACAGTGTCAATTTCCATAATCCGTGTTTTCCTAAATCTACCAACCACATTATCCACTAAACCTGCATTTGATACCAAATATAGAGACCCCAACCAAGTTTCTATAGTTCTATTTACATACTATATAAAATTATAATTGGATACAAGGAATCACATCCTGATAGACTAAATATTTTATTAGTCTTGGTAAAGTAGATATAAACATAAATCACAATTATGTTTTGAAACATTGAAAAAAAGTATTTTATCGCGAATAAAATTATTTACTTTATAATATCCATGAATATTAATCATAAAATATTTATTTCTACCCTAGGAAAATTATAACTTAAGAATGGTGGGAGTTGAGATGCTCAGTAAGGGTAAGTGTGCAAAAAGCTAAAATTATGGAAGGAATAATAAAAATGAAAGGGTAAAAAACTAAAACACATTACATTTATCAATAACTTGACAATAATATGGAAGGAATAAATAATTATCAAATAATTCCATATAAATAATTGTGTGATCATTAAACATATCCATTCATATTATAACAAATCAAACAACCACATAGATTATACGTAACTAAATCTATAAAGATTGAATTCAAAATAATGAAAGACAAAAGCATACCATTGAGGGTTCAATACAATAAATATAATGCCATTGAGTATTCACTACAGGAAATATAATACCATCTAGGATATATTTCAAGACAACTAAAACAATAGATTATTTGTTCCAATACATCTAATACTATCGATTCCTAATGTCAAAACATCTATATGGTTCCTTCAAAAGTGATTTTTAAAACTTTTTATAAGAAAATATTATAATTTATCTATAAAACATTTGTAAATTTAATTTTTTAAAATTAACATAATTTTTCTAATCATAATATGAAAATAATATCTGGTAAAATTTTTGGTTTTTCCTAAAATGGTTAATTTTTCAGTGAATTGTAAAAATTACCGATTTTCCAAAATTTTATTATTTCATTTAATTAAATGAATAAAATTAAAGTTAAATTATATTTTTTATTTGATAAAATAATTACATCTGAAACATATTATTCAAAATAATTTAATTAATTTTATTTGAATCTATAATTTTTGTGATTTTGGTGTATGTTTATTGTTTGGGTTAGAAACATGATTTTCTATAAACAATTTTCATGGTCATAAAGTATATCAATTTTAATTAACAAAAATAAATCCTATTAAATAAATATTGAAATTAAATTCATACAATATAAATCTATTTATATGAATTTAAATTTATATAATGTTGATATATTGACAAATAATTAATATAAGATCATTTATTGCTTGAAAAATGAATTTTGTGAATACGAATTTATCTAAATGTTTTATGGAATTCATATTAAGTTAAATTATTAGAAAATTATAATTATAATTTTTAAAATGGATTTTCAATTTTATTGATAATATGTAATAGTAGGAAATAATTTTTTTGGGCCCACTAGGTGAGATACCCTGAGGGGGGTGGGGGGTGAATTATGGTATGAAAATATAAAACGACTTCCCCATTTGATCTTGTTTTGTAGTTAGAAAAAACCCTCTAGTGTCTCTCCTTCCCATTGAAAAGTATGAATGAATCTTAAAGAATGAACATGTTACAACAATTTTACTTGGTTCACCCTCACTGGGCTACATCCAAGGAGTATACACCGACGATGTGCTGATGTACCAAATCCACTATAAGAGGACTACTATTTATAATTTTGAAGCAGACTCACTGTCCCTCCTAGTTTACAACCATTCACAAATCGAGAACACACTACTCTCTCAACTGAAGTGAGCTCACTACTTCTTCAGAATATCCACTTACAGTTTATTGACCTGTAGGTCTCTTCATTATTTCTAATGAATGCATCCTCCACTATTTGTAGATGCTCTATTAAAGTCTAAATTTCATCCTTTGATGAATACCCCTTTCCCCCTAACCACTAGGTAATGATCTTTTGGAAAAAACTTCGCAAAGCACCCTACTTCGTGAAGCACCCAATTTTTCAAAGCTCAAACAAGCCTTTGTGAAGCTCCTTCTTCTTCACGAAGCACACACCTCTGCAGAGCTCACTGCCTCGTGGATCATAATGCTTCATAGAACATTGACCTTCACAAAGATCAAGCCTTCACAATGCCTAGTCCATCGCAGAGCTCAATTCTTCTTAGAGAAACATCCTTCGCAAGGCTCACTAAGACAACATGTAACACACCACTTTCGCTGAGCAAGATTAGCTTCCGCAAAGACCCTTCTTTCGCCAAAAAAACTGCCTTCGCGAACCACCATTGTGAGTCGAGAGAAACAAAGTTTTCTAGGAAAACTCTCTACTTCTTTTGAGGGGGTTGAGGTATGATTATTGGCAATTCCACTAACCCTCAAACCATCCGCGTGAAGTCAGCGCCACGCCATATCAAATCGTAAAGCTCCGAAATTTTCACCAAAATTCTCTCTCGCAAAGCACCAAGGCAATTTCAGATTGTGGAGTCTAATGTAATCGCAAAGCCTTCTGTCAATTTTTTCGCACATGCGCTATGAATCCCCACTCTCAATTCCCTTCTCCACTACAATTCTCTTCAACTCTGTCATTCATGAAGCTCGTCGTAATCGTGTAGAACGCCATCAACTATTTTCAGGTCATCGTGAAATCCACATAAAGAACATCATCTTTGAGAAACTCATACCATTGCCATATTTTGATGAGATATTCAAGGAATTCCATATTTCTCAAAACTCATGCCTTTTCCACCCTGAATCTACTCTTTTTGTAATACATCCAGATCTTATATTCCTTTCTCATAGTTCTTTGTCAACATGGATTGTTAACAATATCTCTAGAACTCGACAAATCACCATGGAAATCAGCTTTGTCAACAAACACAACTAACCCAAAAATGATGCAATGTAACCTTAAGGGATTTTTGACCAAAAATATCCCCCTTTTGGTTTGTTGAAAACTCTTCTCAGAATGATTTTCTGCACTTTTACACATCACAGAGTCTCATTTTATCATCTCCCATCCTTCACCACTTCTGATTCAGATAGCGACCGAAGATTCACTCACCACATACTCTAAGCTCACATGAATAATGCTCAGTGTGAGAAACAAGAGTAATATGAAAATTTCTTCAATGAGTAACTTCATTACAGACACCAACTATTGATACCAAACTGATACCAATAGAAAAACTATACCAATTGTTGATTGCTGAAAAAAATTAAACATTGTACCAACATAACTCTTATGATTTTATCATGAACCTCAGCAATAATGATATTTATTCTTTGATCGATTACTTTTAGCATTATCGTAATGAATACACTCCCCTATTTCATTTCTCTCCCCTATCTCGTTGCTCCACCTATCAGCTTCTCTCCATGTCTTTGACAAAGAAATTATCTCCCTTCCTTAGCCATAGTTTATCCCCTTGATGAGTCACTATTTCTCCCCCTTTGTTGACTAATCCAATGTTCACTCCATTGTGGTATGAGACATTGGAAAGAACACATATTAGCAAATTCAAGTAAAATATGTCATACATAGGAGAGGGGGGGTGGGAGGGGGATGGGTGAGCCCAAATTCCACTTTTTCAAGTGCGGGGAGTCAACTGAACTCCCAGAGAAAGTCGATGCCTCTCAAAAGCTTCTTTGGGTAAGGCCTTCATCAGAATGTCTGCAACCTGTAGTTCTGTAGGCATATGATACAATTTCACGATTCCCTACTCTACCTTTTCCTTGATAAAATGATACTTTATATCAATGTGCTTTGTCTTTGAATGATGGAAGGGATTTATGCTGAGATTTATAGCACTTGAGTTATCACACTAGATTCCAATTGGAGACTTCACTTCAACTCTCATATCATCAAGCTTCTACTCCATCCACAATAACTGGGTGCATGCTTCAGTGGTTGTAATATACTCAGCTTCTACTGTGCTCAATAAAATCAATCTTTCTTTTTTCTTAGCCAAGAAATACATAGTCCACCTAGATAGAAAGAACCTCCTAACTTTGATTTCCTGTCATCCACTCCACCAGCCCAATCTACATCAGTATATCCCAATAACTCTAACTGATATTTGTCACTATATATCAATATGAGGTCCACCGTGCCTTTGATATACCAAAGTATTCTTTTCACTACAAGCATATGAATTTCCTTTGGATTTCAATGATATCACACTGCTTGGCATGTAGCGAAAACAATATCAAGTCTCATTGATATTAGGTACAATAAACTCCCAAAAATCAGCCTATATTTTGCGATATTAACTACCTTAGCATTATCATCTTTTGATAATTTCATCTAGGTAGAAACCGAAGTCTTTACCTCCTTGGAATTTTCCAGTCCAAATCTCCTCAGAACTTCCTTGGCATATTATGATTGAGAAATAATTGTGCCACTACTTCCTTGTGTCACCTGAAAACCAAGGAAAAATGTTAGCTAACCAATCATAGACATTTCAAACTGATGATTATTGAATTCATAAAACTTTCTGCACTATGCCTCATCTGATCCTCCAAATATTATGTCATCAACATAAACCTGCACTATAATCCACTGATTACTATTATTGTTGAAATAGATATTGTAATCAACTCTACCATGCTGTAAACCAAGCTTCTTCAAATAATGATCAAGCCTTGAGTACCATGCACTCAGTGCCTCTTTCAGTCCATATAACGCCTTCTATTGCCGGAAAACCTTGTTCTCATTCTCAAGAATAAGAAAACCAATTGGCTACTTGATATAAAATTCTTCCTCTAGAATCCCTTTCATGAATGTAGATTTTACATCTATATGAAACACCTTGAACATCTATTACACTACAATGGCTAGGAATAATAAGATTGTCTCCAACCTTGAAACTTGTGAAAATGTCTCATCGACATCAATTCCCTCTATCTGGGAGTATCCATTGCACACTAGTCATGATTTATTTTGAATCATTGTTCCATATTAATTCAATTTGATTTGAAAGGCACATTTAGTCTCGATGACATTTTTATCAGATGGCCTCAAAACAATATCCCATGTCTGATTTTTCTCAATCTGATCTAGTTTTAATTCATAGCCTACATCCATTTTTCATCTTTAGATACATCAGAAAAGCATTTAGGCCCAACTAGAGATATGAAAGATGCGTCATGTAGTGATTTCATTCTTCTACTTTGGACTAGAGCTGATTGATCACCAATGATATTTTTCTTGTAAATTTTAGCTTGAATCCATTGCTTTTATGTAGATACAGATTTTTATTCCTCATCCTCCGTATCTTCTTCTGAATCAGCATCATCCACTTCTTATCATCCTTCGTTGATTTCATCTTCATCGATTTCATCAAGAAATTGTTCAATGTGCTGATGAATGTTCTCACCATTTTCCACAACAGTGACATCATCACTATTAACTACATTTCCTAGACTTTTATTAAAGCAGTTATATGTTTTTCTTTTTCTTGAGTAGCCAAGAAATATTACCTCGTCTCTAAATGTCTCAAATTTCTTGTGTTTTATTTTTTGAGTATAAATAACTTACTCCCAATTATTTGAATATACTTTACCATTGGATTCTTCCCATACCACTTCTGATACGATGTTTTTCCTTCCTTCAGACACAACATTGCCCTCTTAGAAATGTAGACAGATGTCAATATAGCTTCCTTCAAAAAAAATTCTGGTAGTTCTTTTTCTATAAACATTATTCTATCCATGTTATGGATGATCTAATTTCTCCTTTCAACTACTCCATTCTGTTGGGGGTTCTTACTAAATAAACTTGATGCCTTATCCTATGTTCCTTGACATAGTCTTCCAGTTGACTATTTTTTAATTCTGTATCATTTTCATTATGAACCTTCAGAATGTTATGCCCAAACATCATTTTACACTCCCCGAGGTACTGTTTTAAGTAACGGAAAACATTGGACTTATGGGTTATAACAAATACCCATTCCATTCTATTTTAGTCATCATGGAAAAGAATATAGAACATCTTTCTGTTAATTTCTCGTGGTGTGATAGGCCCACAAACATCATCAAGCACCAATTAGAGAACTGTTGTTGAATTATTTTCATTTTCCTTATACATATTTATGATGAGTTTCCCTTTTTGGCTTGCATCACACGTGTGAGTATGATCACATGATATCATACGGAGGTATCTCACTATATCACACATTACCAGATATTCCAGGGATGGTGGACATAGATGACCAAGTTGCTCATGGAACGCCTTGTTTTCTTCCTCTCTAGATATAAAGAACATATATTCTTCTCCACCCACCATGTAGAGTTTATCCATTGTTATTTTTCCATATAGAACCACTATCCCATATATTCCTTTGAAAATAAATATATTCTTTGTAAATTTTATAGAATTTCTTGAGTCACATAGTTGACTAGTGCTAAGGAAATTGTGACTGAGGCCTTCAACTACTAAGACATTAACACGTCTCATCTTTTTCCCCCAAACATAACCTTTCCTCAGCCAATAATCTTCAGTCCTTAATCATTTCAAAACATGACCACTCTTTCTTTTTTATATTTTATGCATGTAACAAGATCCTTATTACTTGTCATATGAGATGTGCAACCGATATCATTGATCCACACACCAGAATGATCATATGATTTAAGGGAAATTTCGGCCACCAATGCCTTCTCATCCTTTTTATTTTTGGTCCATATTTTGGCCTTCACACATAGAATAGATTGATACTTCTGATCTTTCTCAGGGTATGATGGTCCAACATCATCTTGTAAAGCTAGAAATCTATTTTTTATTTTCAACTCACCTTTTGGTTCCTTGATCTGCTGCTTGCGATCATTTTGATTCTTCTTTGGAACATCCCTTTGTATGGTAGATGTACAATATCTAGACATGTTCCCAAATCCTCCACACCAAAAATAATTTCCTTCAAAACATATTTTAGGGAATAGTTCTCTATTTGGCTGCCACCTCTATTCTTGTTCACTTTGATATCTCTTGGCTATAGAACACACATACTGTGAATTTCCCATCCTTCCACAACAATAAAACCTGATATAATGTTAATTCCTTCTTGTCACTTCTAGACTGCTAGCTTCCCCTTAGGATCTCTGAATATTATGATTCTGCTTTGTTCCCTTCAATCTCAGAATTGGTGCTTGCGGTTTCAATTAAATTTTCTCAACTTTTTGTTTTCGATCAAAACCCCCATAGACCTTAGCATCTGAACAAAATTGATGTTTCCTTTCTGATGATCCACTATTTTCCACTTTCAGCTTCTTTGTTTTCTGAGTGATATACTTTATTGATTTCCGAGTAGGAGTAACGAGTTTTTCTTGATCCTTAACTTTTTTCATCATGCTGACAATATTTGCTTCAAGTTCTTCAATACGCTTGATTTGATATTTCCTTGTGTTATTCATTCCATAGATCTCACTTTTCTATTCTTCAATATTAATTTTATACACACTAACCAATTCTGAGTCCTCTGGTGTTGATGACTTGAGTTTCTCAATTTCATCCATTAACTAAGACTTCTCTTCTTCCTGCTGCTGCATAAAGAGTTTGGCGTCATGAACTGTTTTGTAGGATTTCATAGTTTTGTATCTCCAAAAATCTATCTACTCAATAGCAGCCTCTAAATCATCTTGTATATCAACTATTCCTTCAACTTCCCCTTCTTCATAAATGTTGTTTTATTCTTTTTTCTGAGTACTCCGGACAACAGCCACCATAGTATTTTCTCCACGATCTTTGCAGTTCTCTATCTCCTCAAAATCCTCAACCACAGACTCATCTAAACTGCCACATTCTTATGAATGAAGATTCTTCTTCTTAAAAAAATTTATTTTGAACTATTTTATTCCTTTCACATAGACTACAGACTTCTTCATGGGAATATCGACTTCATCCTTATCATCTTCTTGGAACTTCTTAGGGCACCTTTCCATATGGTGTCCAGTCTTTCCACATAGAAAGTATGATAGTGAATGTTTCCCTTTAAACATTCCTTTTGCTCCTTGAAAATTTGAGGAAAGCAATGACATCACCTCATCTGTCTCTTCTTCATCATGAGAATCTTCAATAGTGAGCTTCTTCATGGGCTTCAAAACAACTTTGGATTTCCCCTTTTCCACAACAACATTATAATCATTTATCATTTCATAAGTTACAAGGGTGCTGTGAAGATTATCCAATGTTATCTCTTTCGGGTCTTTATCTTCCAAAACTAAAACATTCAGTATGAATCATGGTGGTAGTTTCATCAAGATATGATTCACAATCTTTATGTCTTCAATAACTTTTCCAACACCTCACATGTTTTCCACTAAAAAAATTAACCTATCAAAGAATGAACAAACAGACTCATTCGAGTTCATTCTCAAAACATCATACTTGTTCCACAACACTTGCAGCTTTAACTCTCCAACCATTACATCTCCTTCATATACATTCAATAGCTTTTCCCACATGGCATGTGATGTTTTTCAGGATATCACCTTCATATAGATAGCATTGGATAGGTCGCCCCTTAATGAATTAATTCCCATGACATCAACATCCAATTCTCAATGCTCAGCTACTGATAATGAACCACTATTGAAATCAGTTTTTATGCAATGCATTACATCTATGAACACATCCCTGGCCAAAGATTGAAATTAGTGCTTTATCTAATTCTTTCAGAGCTGAAAATTGTTCCTATCAAAGATATGAATCCCTTTGTGACAAGTGAATAACTTTTCAGAGAGAAACAATGATATCAACCTTTCCCCTGTTACTAATTGTTAGGTCCACTAGGATAGATACCCAGAGGGGGGGGGGTGAATCAGGGTATGACAATATAAAAAAACAGCCCCTTTTGATCTTTTTTTGTTGTTATACAAAAAAACCTTCTCTATATCCTTCCAGTGTAGAGTATGATTGAATATTAAAGTATGCACATGACATAAAAATTTTACTTAGTTCACCCTCACTGGGCTACGTCCAAGGAGCATACACCAGCGATGCACTGATGTACCAAATCCCCTATAAGCAAACTGCTATTTAAAATTTATCCGCAGATTCACTATCCCTACTAGTTTACAACCATTCAAATATTGAGAATACAATGCTCTCTCAACTAAAGTGAGCTCACTACTTTTTTAGAAGATCCACTCACAGTTTATATATCTGTAGGTCTCTTCATTATCATGAATGAATGAATACTCCAATGTATGTTGATTCTCAATTGATGTCCAAATTTCTTCCACTGATGAATACCCATTTTCCCCTGACCAATGGGAAACAACATTTTGAAAAAACATTCATAAAGAACCCTACATCGTGAGGCACCCAATTATCTGAAACTCAAACAAGCCTTCACAAAGATCCTTCCTCTTCGCAAAGCCCACACCTTTGTAGAGCTCACTGCCTCATGGAGAATACTGCTTCATGGATCTCAGACCTTCACAAATCTCAAGACTTTGCAATGCTTAGTCCACCGTGGAGCCCAAGTCGCCGCAGAGTGACAACCTTCGTGAAGCTCACCGAGCCAACACAGAACACACCACTTTCACGGAGCTAGATTAGTCGTCCCAAAGATCTTTCTTTCACAAATCACACTGCCTTCGCGAACCACCTTCGTGAGTCAAGAGAAACAAATTTTTCTTGTAAATCTATCTACTTCTTTTGAGGGGGTTGAGGTATATTTATAGGCGATTCCAACGACCCTATAAACTTCCGCGTGAAGTCAGCGCCACATCATCTCAAATCACAAAGCTTTGAAATTTCCACTGAATTTATATCTATCTCATGAAGAACCATTGCAATTTTCAGATCCCAGAGCATGAAATAACCGCAGAGTGTTACGTAACTTTCTCTGTGAATTTCCCAAAAATCTATAATCTTAATTCCCTTTCCCGCTGAAATGCTCTTCAACTCTGTTGTTCACAAATCTCTTCGTACTCACGATGAACACAATTGACTTTCTTCATGTCATCGCGAAATCCACATCAAGAATCGCATATTTGTGAAATTAATGCCTTTTCTATATTTTAATGAGATCTTCAAGAAAATCCATATTTCGTAATGATCACTAAACTCCAATTTTTGGACCCCAAAAATTTGGGACACTGGAAAATGGCGCCACCTTGTATCTACTCTTTTTTGTACCGCCTCCAGATCTTCTATTCCTTTCTCATGTTTCATTATCAACATGGATTTTTAACAAAATCTCTATAATTAGACAAATAACCACATAAACCTACTTTTTCAATGAACACAACCAACCCAAAAATGATTTAATGTTACCTTGATATATTTTTTCCCCAAAAATTTCCACATAATTTTTTTCATAATGAATAGTAAACACATTGAAAAAACTAGATAACATGGTGAAAAAATGGTTAATGCCAATAAACATAGAGGTAAGTGGAATAAAATTTATAAAAGACGTTTTGTAATGAATGTATAATGTTTATATAGACAATATCACCCCTAAAATCCAATACTAATCAATTTTTGAGGAACATGAATTTGGAGTTACTTACAGTTATTTAATAGATTTTGTTATTTAAAATATACCACTACCTCTCAATTATAAAGAGGAACAAACTATCATCTCCATACTACACATCGAAAGCCTTTTGGTTTGTAAAATCCCAAACCAAATATATACCTCTATACGCTCACCATATTATAGAATCCTTTTACTTATCAAAAAACCATTCTAGATAAGTGTTTTTATAATCATTAAAAGGTTGCCTGAAGAAGAGGTATCATTATTAACTGAGAATTTTTGTTCTGTTTCGCCCATCTCCTTTACAAAATAAAAATTCTTTTTGGGTTGTAAAAGACCTTCACAAATATTTCACTTACTTCCCTAAAAATAAAACAGCATCCTTTTCTATTATAAATAAAATCTTGCGAGGCCTTATGTATAATCATAAAGAGGTGTTTCGAAAAATATGTATCATTATTAATAGAGTGTTTTTTTATTTATCATCACTAAATCTTCTAAAAATATTTTAAAACCATGATGATATAAAAATATGAATATCTCCCAAATACTGATATGTTTTTAGGTTAAGATCATAACCTACATCCATCTCTACATCCATAAAATGGGAAAAGAATTAATCATTCATTTGTACGGCGGACTACAACAACATGAACCAATGTAATTAATTGTCCATAATCTCCTATCATGGTTGTTAATGATTATTGATTTAATTTTTATAAATTATATTCATGAAATAATACTCATTCAAAAAATTTAATACATTATATACCTTCCTTCTTTACAATTTATGTAAAATGGAAAACATCATTCATGTAAAAGGTGGAGCACTAACTCCTGAAGTGATGTGATTAAATTTTCTTTAGCACATAAAATTATAGTTCATTATGTCTATTTAATAAAATAATATGATATATATTATATACTAAACACCCCATAAAAATAAAATAATACTTATTTTTTTCAATTGTGATCATTTAAAAATGGAAACGTTACACATGTGTATGTATAGGATGTCGTCTTCCGGATTGTAATATAGTTCATTTTTTGTATTCATAATTCATGATTATTTTTCAAATATTAATTTTTGAATAAAAATTATAATTATCAAATTAGTATTATTTTAGAGAAGTCATAAAAAGGACCCATTTAATCATAGTAGATACACTGATTCTGTTTTGAATTTATGAATTTAACATCCCCAAAACACCTTATATGGACATATAATACAACTTTAAACATATTATGAAATTTTTTTAATCTTAAAATCCTATAATTAAAACCATATGATTTTTAATCCTAGTGTATTCTTAAACATTGGTTTATAAAACAATAAGATTAAACAAAAAACTGATATCCTCACCATGTTATCTATAATGTGCTCTTAACTTCATTTGAGGACCTAAAATTGCATTGGATAACCCAAGGAATTCATAAAATAATGGGGTGTGATAAAGATCCTCGTAAGGGAATAAACTTTATATTGAAATATAACATTTTATCCAAATCTACAACATGATTTATTATAAGATAAGGCTCATAAGTAATCAATTTGACGCATAACATAGTAAACATGGTATCACAAGATTATGGAATCATTTGAAATGTGGAAGAAAAATATAAGATAACATTACCCTGACTCCCGAATGACAACCTACACATTATCACATAGTGTAAAAATTTCCAAAATTTATTAGTTTTACTCCATAATACCTTAATTAACATCTCTTGAGAATAAAGAATTACCCAATACAATTTTGAACTACTAGGTGTACCCATTATAACATAATCTTGATTATGTGTGCCTTAAATAACCATAATGGAATAAAAAAACTAATTACCCAATGAAATAAAAGGGAATCATAATATTTCCACAAGTCATAATCAAATGACATTTCATAAAGGAAATTTTTTAGAAATGAACATATGATATGTATTACCCCATAAATGTTTGAGATAATAATATAAGTATATACATAAGAGACATATATAATGAATTTAGAAGAAGTCCATAACATCAAAGGTTTTAATCATTGATATAAATTTTATTAAAATATTACATGGAATATCGGTTGAGGAAAATCTGTTTTTCACTTTAAAACTACTTATTTTAAATCTAAACATTCACATATTTTATAAAAAATATTTTTTATTTAATAGAAACATATAATCTTTTAAAGGAATCTTTAAAGTAATGAGCGATCATAATGGTGATAAATTATGTTGATGTTGTATAAGTACAAGGAAAACATTTATTTAACATTTAAAAATAAAGTATAAATTAGAATTTTATGGAAATTGATAAAAATATGAAATTTAAAACAATCATTTTATATTAAAAAAATGGTTAAAATGACTTCAATAAATAATTAGAGTTTATTAAAATTATTCCTTAAAACATTTTAATGAAAATATGAAGTTTGAAGAAAAATAATTTTTCACTGAAAAGAGAAAAAAATTCTCCTCTTAAAAAGCCTTTGTCTCAATCATTTTATGTTCCCAAGAGTGGGAAAATGTAATATTGATTGACAATTTCATGAAAAAGAGATGAGATTAAAATGAATGGTATTTGTTATAAAATTATCAAATAATTTCCTTAAATTGAATTTCAATCATAAATATGTGTAATTAAAATGATATTGAAGTATTAACCCTTACCTATTTTGTAAATTTTTAATCATAACCCCTACAAAAGAAATAACATATATTGAAACAAAAAATACAAAAAATATAAAGATATTTATGTTATAACATATCAAATGGGTAATATATAGACCTAAAAATATTAATAGCTGCAAAAAACCTTGTATGTTGTAATAGAGTAAAAATTAGGATCAAATTTATTACGAAGATCATAACATTGATTCGTGGACTAATAAATGAATTTAATATTCCTATCAAATAGAAATCTAAAAAATAGAAATACAACATAAAATAATAATAAAAAAGTAATATTAAAATATCAACTATAATTAAAAATTAATATAACCCTATGAAAATAAATTGATTTATGAAATACCCTATAACTTGGTAACGTTCAAGTAAAATATCAATAGGGAAATTATTCAAAAATGAAACTTCAAATAACATGATTTATGAAGGATTGATGATATCACATGCCAAATGGGTAGTATAAAAACCAAATAAAAGAAATTAGTGTATAACATTGAAAACCTTAATTACCAAGAAAAAAATAAAATTTAGAGGATTCAATTTAATGTAGGAGGTACAAATTTAACACCCCTAGAATTTTTAGAAGAAGGCTTGGTTTGACAGTGTATACAACATGCAACACTAAACCTTTCCAAATCGGGATTATTTAAATATGAATGCTAAAAACAGGATGTTAAATTTTTGGTTATGAATAGTACATACAAATGAATGAAAACTCTATAAATTTCCTTCTTAATATAAATGTATTAATAAATTATTATGAAATAATCAACCAATTTTTAATAAAGTTATTTTATTATACAAATAATATGTCTTCTTCAAAAATTATTTTTGAATGAAAATATTATAAATAGTTTTTATAAATTTTTGGAAATTTATTGGATAAAATGAACTTCATTTTTGAAATAATCATATAAAAATTAACATAGGGTGATTTATTTAATTTTTCTAAAATAGTAGACTGTTGAGTGAATAGTGATACTTTCCTCTTTTTCAAATAATACTATTTCTTTTCTATAAACAAATTAATATAAAATTTTCATGATATTTTGGATTTTTCATTAAATTGATATTTTGACCATTTTATTTATAATTATATCAATTATTTATTTTAAATCAACCATTTTCATGATATTTTATATTAGTTTATTTTTATGATTAAAATCACATTTTTCTATAAACTATTTTTAAATGCATATTGTTTATAAATTTTAATTTATTAAAATAACCCATAGTAAGGAAATTTTTAAATTAAAATTTAAGAATATATATGTATTTATATTAATTTAAAATTTTAAAATGATGATTTTAGTTATAGAGTTAATATAATATCATCTGTTTTTTGAAAATACATTCCTTAAAAACTTGTTTTTTAGAATGTTTTATTGGTTGAAATGTAAATTTTAATTTGATTTTTTTTAATTTGATTTTGATAAAATTTATACCATATTTTGGATCAAAATAATTTATATTAATTAAAATTTAAAACTTATTTATTCATCATAATGAATTTCTAAAATTTAGAAAACTACTTACTCTAGTGAAAAATTAAAATGGTAAATGTGTCTATCCATAGATATAAATAGAATAGAATGTTTAAAAATTGATTTATTTTTGACTTTGGTGGATTTTCACCACTATATAACCCATACAATCCATTTTATATAAATTTTAGAGGAACATGTATTTATAATGAATTCAAATTATTGAATAGTTTTGGACATTTAGAAAAATCTCACTTATTCTCACTTATAAAAGGGATACTCTTATCCTTTTAATTAAAATAAAAAAATACACATGGTTTAGAAAATATATACCCATATAATCTTCTTAATTAAATTTCCTTTACCTACAATCCATTTTTTGTTATAAATCTTATCTCGGGAGGCCTTAGATATAATCTGAAAGAGGTGGTCTCAAGAAGTGGTATCATTATTAACCAAGAAGTTTTATTTTGATTCTTCTTCCTCCTACTAAAAATATAATAAAACTATTTTAATATAAATAAATTACTATATCCCCTATACTGATATTTTATTTGATAATATCGAACCCTAAACCCCTCTTTTATTACATTAAATAGGAAAACAACTATCGTTCATGTGTACGACAAACAACCACATCACAAATATATCTAATTCATTTTTCATCATTACCTCTCACAAATTTTTTTATAGATTTAATATTTATATATGATATCATAAAATATTAAGTATTATGTAAAATTAATATATCATATACCTTATCTCCTTACAATCCATTTAAAAAAGATAATGTCATTCTAGTGTACGATGGACAACCACCTCATGAAGCGATGTGATTCATTTTTTAAAAAAATCACATGGATGGTATATGTATGTGTATTTAAATAAATAAAATTATATTTATTATATAATTGTTATTTTATAAAGATAATATAACACCTGCCTGATTATGATCATAATCGTTGAAAAATGGAAATGTTACACATGTATATGTACAACCTATTGTCTCCACTATTGTATTGTAGTTCATTTTAAATATCCATAATTTGTAGTTATTTTTAAAAGTATAATTTAAAAGTAAAAATAAGTACAATTTTATTATCATTGATATTGATATGATTTAATAGTTACTGTTTGAGCATAGTCAACACACCAATGTTGCCTTGAATTTTTGAACTGATCGTCCACAAAACACCTGACTTGGACAAAACTTATTAAGTAATCAAATATGTCATTAATATAAATTAATATAATAGTTTATGTATAATATATTGAAACTTTTAATGTTTATTTGTTAAATAAATAATTTATATGTGTTTGTTATATTGGAGATAAAGGGAATACACGCCATGCATGGACTCGAGGTAAGGTGTTTTCATCTACAAACTGCCTTCTTTGAGTCACATATTATTCTAGGAACCTAATTTCTTTTAAATGGTGTATATACAAACAATTTAATATTTAACTTATTGAATTATTATTATCCTTATCATTTTCACTTCAAATTCAGATTCACCCTCTTTAATGCGGTTTTAAAATTTATGTTTCATAAACCAAAGGGGACTTCATCTCAATTTCCTTTCATTGAGGGATATTATTTTATTTCATAAAAATTTAATTTATATGTTGTGTATATTTCGCATTTCCAATATAATAGAATGAATAATTCATAATTCAAGGTATTTTAATATTAAATTCTAATTATTTCATCCATTGGGATTTAATTTTGATTTTACTAAGAGGTATGTAATTTCATAGATCTTATTGTTTTCATTGGGCTATATTATTATTTCATTCTCTCTAATATTATAAGGCTATATGTGTAATTTTTTTTATTTTTTTTATAATTAAAAAAATTATGTTTATATAGTTTTGATACACAAAGTTAATTCTTTGAAGAATCATCACTTCAACAGTGTAGACTTTGTAAGAGATTTCATCTCAATTTACACTCCATTAATGAATATCTTGTGTCAGGGAGATTTTTATTTTTATGAATTGTATCTAGTTCCATTTTTATATGTTATATCAAGAATATCTTTATGTTCAAATAATTTAATGTTTCAATTAGATTTATTAATTTCATGTTGGAAATGAATCACAAGTTACCAATGGAATAAGGTTTTATGCATCAATATCATTTTAATCAAGATTGATTATGCTTGAATTTGAATTGAAGTAAATTAATTTGTAATTATCAAATAAATCTAATTAATTTTATTATTCATTATTAATTTATAAAATTTAAAATTAATATTAAAATTTTCTACTTTATGGTAATAAATATAATTAAGACTTTATTTTAATAAAACCGAAATTTATTTCCATTTTTCCTAAAAAATTATTTTTCTTCCGTATCAATATTTTCCAAAAATTATTTTAATGAATTTATTAAATATTATAAATTATTTATTAAAAATATTTCCACCAAAGGTTTAATTTCTAACAAATAAATTAAATGGAACTTCATATTTCACCCATACAATATCCTTTTTTATTTTTTTTATAAAAATGTGAATTTAATTTATTCATTTAACTTCAACAAAATTAATAGAATTTATTTAAATCATTACGTCTCTATAAATGAAATTTTCCTTTTCAATTTTTTTTGGTTTTATACAAGTAATATTCTTTATATAATGTTAAATTAATTTATAGACTTAAATATCATAATTTTAAGGGGAAAATGTAATTTTTTCAAGAGATATTCCAAGTGATCTTTAAAAGAAATTTTCTTCAACGAGAAAACAATTTATGATTTGGATTGATTATAAATTCTATATATATACATACTATATATATATTCTATCATCATAACACCGCGTGATGGGATACGAAATGACTTTTTTTCATTTCTCAAATTCCATAATTATGAAATTTCATTGGATTATGTTATGAGGTAAGATTATGCAACCCTTTTAAATATATGGGTAATTATCATATTTATTTCATATGATTGTTTTAATTTTTCAAAAAACATAATTATCATAATATTATTATGATTACAATGAAATATTTATCGAACGCATTGGGTAAACCATTAGTATTATGAGAACATTGTAGTAAACCCAGACCATTTTGGGATATGAAAATAATTTCATGTCCCCAAAACCTAGTGGGAATCATTACCATGGCTAACCTATATCGAAACCTTGAGACTCATAATATATGATATTATTATAATGTATAAATAATTTTTTATATGTTATTTAGTTTTCCTTTTGTTTATTAATGTATTCAAAACATGTTTTTAAGTTAATGGTAAGATATATGTGAATGTTTGAGAAAAAACAACAAGACATAAAATATAAGTATATCCCTAATGATATTAATATCTTGATGGAAATGGATGTCAGAAATTTAGTGATAATTATAAATTATCTATCATTAAGTAAAAATAATAATAGGGTCATAGTTAAGTTTCCAATCATACAAAAAATAGAAGGATGAAGTCCCCTAAGAGATTTGGTGCACATGTTCACTGTGGAATTAAGGATAAATTTAATTTTTTTTAGAAATGTGGGAAATAAAATACTGGAGAATGTATCAAATGAATATGAAAATGTTTTTTTTTGTAAAAATATTTAATTGAGAATGGAATTTCATTGGATAAATGGTGACTTTAGTGTTTATAAATAAATTTATTCATAGAGATCCCTTTATAGATTGTTGGCTTAAATTTGGGGAACCATGGAATTATCTAAGGAATTTATGTCTTCCAAAGGATAACTCTGAAACTATGGACCTAGGTTGTCCCAGTCATTGTGGTGGAAATATTTATGTACTGGAATTGAATAATCTTATTGAAAAAGTATTTTTATCAATGGTGTTTTTGGTATTATAATCAGGAATAATCTAAGGACCTTGTTACTCTTTTGATGTATATATTATATTACTATGAATTTATAGTGATTCATGAAATTTATAAAAACAACTATAATATATTATTAGGGAATATACATTTTTTAATAAGTCCTTAAGAGTGATTGATTTTATTTATATATAATTTTTTAATTTATCTTGGATGAATATTTGATCAAATCATTCATATCATTGGGTTTTACCCTCGGCTAGAAATTTTATTAAAAAAATTTAATCATTGTAATTTCTCAAATGATATGTATTTATATTTATGTTTTATTTTTTTACTATTAATATATTAATGTAGTATTTCATTGTATAAATGTTTATTCATTTTTGAAATTATATTACCATGTGCTAACCTTTTTATTTCCAATTAATGTTAAATTATATTAGGAATAACTTATTATTCTCATATAGATCATATCATGTTAGTTTTAGTTCTTCTGGAATAAAAATATATGCATTGGATATTCATTCCATGGAGTATTATATATTTTGGAAATTGAGAAAAGAACAACCAAAGGATTATTTTCTGCTTAAGAAATAGAAATATGTCATGTAAGTGTATTTTATTATTATTTTAGCAAAAATAATAAATTAATTACTCAAATATAAGGAAATCATCTTGAAACAAAAATTTTATTATATTACAATAATTTAAAAATAATTTATTGTAATGTTATTCATAAAAATTTTAATGGGATTTTCATCATTAAATTTTTCATAATGATTTATTTTATTATGATAAATGATCTCTATCACTCACCATTATTATATGAGTATTACCATTTTATTATATTACCATATCTTTACTTACTTCATATGTTTTTGTACTTGTAAACCTAGTTATCTATTATTCTATATGATCTTGATACATCCATTTTTCTCTTGTCAAGAGGATGTTTTCTGAACCATTTATTCTAAGGGGTTTGAACAAAGGTATTTTAAATTTTCAAACCATTGATTACTGAGTTCAAGTTAAAATTGTTACATTAAAATTAATTAAAATTAGTGATACTCTCACACCTAGATATATTAATAGAAGAACATTATGTTTGCTAACATGTATGTAATGCAACATCAAGCTTAAAAAACCAACAAAATATATTACCATTATATTCTAGACAATAAATTAGTGGGTACGAATAGTATTGAATTCCTTATTAAATGAATATATCATATTAATACTCAATAAAAATGTACTGATAAACTCTTTTTAAATAATCACTCAATATTTTAGTCAAGACAATTAAATCTTAAAAAAACATTATTTTTCAAAAAATGATTTTTACTGTTTATGTAAGAAAATATTATAAATAATGTTTAAAAATATTATAAACAGAAATTTTTAAAATAAATAAATTTATAAAAATATACATCAAAATTAATTTTGTTTACTTTTTTATTTCTATGATTTTTTTTAATTTCTCCTTGATTAGTGAAAATTTAAGAATTTTCAAAATATTATCATATCTTTTGAAAAAATGAAATAATTTAAAAATCCAATTATATTTATCATTATTTATTAAATAATCATATGATCCCTTTAATTTTGAAAAATTTATTTAATCTCATTTAAATTAGTAATTTTTTGGAGTTTTGTTAAAGTTGAATTTAATGGTTAAAATATTGGTTTTATTTCTACGAGTTTTAACTGTATAAAGATTATCCCTTTTAAGTAATTAAATTAACCCTTTGTTGGGAAATATTTAGATTAAATTCAGATATTATAAATCTTTTTATATGAATTTAAACTCATATAAAGATAATTTCTAGTCATAGACTTAATATAAGAGAAATTGTTTCTAGAGAAATGCATTTCTTAAAGAACCATTTTTCGATATGTTTTCCTTATTTAATTTTAATATTATTTATTCTAATTTTATGTTTTTATTTTGATAAAATGGTTTCCATATTTTTAATCACCGTTATTACTATTATTAAGTCATTTCAACTTAATTTTTTGTCATTATTAATAGTAAAAAAGTAATACAAACTAGTTTTTCTAGTGGAAATATAAAATGGTAAGAGTGAGTAACCTTATAAATAAATGGAATAAAATGTTTAAAACATGTTAATTTCTTATTTTTCAAGGTTTTATTCAAGCATTTAATCACTACAATCAATTATCTATCAATTCTAGCTATACTTGACTAAATTTTGACTTCTCATTTTTGAATAGTTTTGGGTATTTGTAAAAATTACACCCCATACCTTATAAAAGGGAACCTCCTTTTGTCTTTATTAGACACTAAAAATTCCTTTTTTAGAAAATAAAAGGATAAATTATTCAATTACTTCACTACCCACATCCTATAGTCTTGGGTTTATTCAAAAAACACATCTATAGATGATTTAGGTGTAATTCTAAATACATGGTTAGAAGAAGAGGAAACGTTATGAATCGACACATTTTATGTTCTACATATTTAAAACATTTTAAAATATTTATAATATAATAAAACCAGTATATAATATTTATTTATATGTTTTGTTTTAGTATTATAAAATACATCCATCTACTCTTTCGTGAAATGGGAAATGATACAAGAATTTATGTGTTAGGTGGAGTGCCACCCCAAAAACCTATTTAATTTCATTTCCACAATATTCTATCTGGTATGATAATAAAGATAGATTTAATTTTTTAATATTATATTCATGAAATATTAATCATTCATAATAATTAATATATTATATACTAATAAACCTATTATCTATTGAAAACAATTACGTCGTTCATATATACAGCGGACTTCTGTATCACAAAGTGATATGATACAATTTACTACCAAATCACATAGATGTTATATGTATGTGTACTAAATTAAATAATATTATATTTATGATATAATTAACAATTTTTGAAATATAAATCAAAACATACCTTTTTCCATCATGATCGTTGAAAATAGAAATGTTACAAATGTTTGTGCCTCCTTCCATCTATACAATTATAACATTGTTCATTTTTCATAACCATAATTCAATGATATATTTAAAATTTTAATTTATAATTAAAAATTATAATTATTTCATTATTACTATATTGGATATTATTTTACGAAGTACGATTTTACCTCGGCCAACACACTGATGTCATTTTGAATTTATGTACTCGACGTTCTCAAATCCTTCAACATGAATATAAATGATTAAGTAATTAAACATGGAATAAAAATAATTGAAGTAAATGTTTTATGTATGAATGATAAAACATGTAATATTATCCTAAAAAAATAATTTATATCAATTTATTACACAAGTTTTAATGGATATACATGAAATTTTTGTACTCAATGTTTGGTTTTCATCCTAAAACATCATTCACTATGATTCATGTTCATTTAAGAACTAAATTTATTTTACATGATTAATATATTGAAATTTGAATATTCTGAATACTATGTTTTTATTATTCATGGTTTTTTTACTTCAAATTTGGTCTCTCTCAATATTTTAAGTGGGTTGTATTAATAGGTTTCTTAATTTATATGATAATTCAACTCAATTTCCTTTCATTGAGAGATATTTTAATATTATTCACCTATTTCATTTATATGGTTTATATACTGCCCATTTTACATGAAATATCAGGAATAAATCACTATTAACTATATTTTATGTCTCAATTATAATTATTTTATGCATCAGTATTTGAATTGAATATTACCAAGTAGTAAATAATTTGATACCTCAACTTCTATTCAGTTGGTTATATTTTTTTATTGTAATTAATTTTACATAATTATATATGTAACATATTTTGATTATTTCATATTGAACTTAAAATTTGTAGGGGATTTACATTTGATACAAATAAGTCATTTATTGTTCTGTCTTCACTTCAAGGGTATTTTCATTATAATCATCTAAGTTTCTACTCCCTTGATGCATATTTTCTATTATACACCAATTTATTTTTATGAGGTGTATCTACTACAACTTTGATATATTTTATCATAAATATATTTTTATTAAATTTATTTAATTTTTCAATTGTTTTTATTTCTTTCATTAGGGTTATGATTCAAATGGTAACATTGTGGTAATGTTTTTTTTCCAAATAACATTTCATTCGGGATTATTTATAATTCAATTACCATATTATAAAATTATTTGATCATTTTAAAATAACCCCCTTAATTTTATTCTCCTATATTTATTAATCGTATTTTAAAATAATAATATCATTTTCCACAATTTGGTACTTAAAATGATTGAGAACAAGTCTTTCTGAAAAGATAACATTATTTCCCTTTTTTCAAAAAAGTATTTTTTTCTCATATCTTTATTTTACTCAAAATATTTTAAAGAATAGTTTTAATATTATTCATTGATTTATTAAAGGAATCATTACACATGTTTTTATTTTTGAGAAATAGTTTAAAAGTAAATTTTTACCATTTCCTAAATAATTTATAATTTGATAATTTTATACAAACGTGAAATGAATAATTTATTTTAACACGTACAATATGAATGATATTTACCACCATCCTAAAAGGTCAATACATTGAAATTTAGTTTAAAAAATTTCATTTATATCATCAATAAATTTATTTCAATAATAAAATGGAAATTTTTAGACAACAAATAATTAATTTGGAAGAGAAAAGGGTATATTTTCTAAGAGATAATCCATGGGTTATTTTAATAATTTGTTTTATCAATTATATAGAACTTTTATTATTTTTATTTCTTCTAAATTCAAAATATTTGTATGTTACATTTAATTCTAGCTTATAATCACATAAATTGATGGGTTAATTCATGTCATATATAAATTTATCAATTTACTTCTTTATGAAATTTAAAATTATTATGTTATGATTCAAGATTATGAATACCATTTCTTTCCAAATGTTTTTTTTATATTTATTCCTTATGATTGCTTTCATTTTTCTGCTCAAATAATCATGAACATATTTTAATGGGTGATCCCAGATTGAAATTTCATAAATCAGGTATAGCTTTAGTCTTATGAGATGTTATGTATGGAATTAGGTTCTAAACCTAATCAATTATGGGAAATTTTCACCCATGTTAAATTTTAAAGGAAGTTAATATTGATTGATTTTTAAGTCATGTAATATGTTTCTAACAAAGATTCAATTATGATAAGATATTATGATACCACATTTATTATGTTATTCTCCCTTGTGATTAATCGTGACACTTCTCTTACATGAAATTATATTGTAACTTTGACTCACACGTTATGCTTCTTTATCATGTTTATTCCCTTACTAAGACATTTAGCTCACCCATTTCCTTTATTTTTTTCCTAAGTTATTTTATGAAGTTTGAGGAGATAAAATTTATTTATGAACTAATTATTAACCATAAAATAATAATTCCATATTTTATTATCCTTTTTTTATCTAAAGAACCATGTCTTCTAATGATCCTAGGATTGATGATATTAAGGTCTTACAACTATTATTATATTATTTTTAAGATAAACATAAAATAAGTAGAGCCCAAATATCATAAGTCCTGGTGTATTTTAATGAATAGCTTTATAAAACACTAAAACAAAACATAATCATCACATCCCAATTTTACACTCTATAAGAGTTCCAAAATCCATTGGTCTCCTAAAACATCATATCATAATCTAGGGAAAAAATAAAATAAATGGATTAAATAAAAATACCTATTAGTGAATGAACATGATAAGTAAACATAGAGAGCGAGTTAAAGGTGAAATGTGATATAATAAATGATAAGTCTCATAAGTAATCACATAGAAGAATAAAAAAATGAAAATGGCATCATATTATCATTGAATCATATTAAATATTGTATAATAATATAACATTACATTAACATAATCCAAGGAAAACTACCGAGAGAATATCACAAGGTGGAAAAAGTTTCCTAAATTATTAGGTTTACTCCCAAATTCTATAAATAACATTACTATTAATTAGAATTATATCTAGGAACATTGATCATAACATGTCCATTATTCTGTGTACCTAAAAAAATAGTAATCATACATTAACATTAGAATTACCCATGGAATGAAATGGGCTCTAAAATATTACCTCATATCATAATTAAAGAAAATTTCATAAAGATATAGTCTTCGAAATGAACATATGTCAAGTATTACCCCATCAGAGGAAGGGATTTGGTAATAATTACATATACAATAGAAATATATATTGATTTTATAAGTAATTCATATAATCAAAGGTTGTCATCATTTATGAAAATGTATATCAAATACCACATGGAATATTTTATAAATAAAATACCTTATTCACATTGGAAACAATTTTATTGAAATATAAAAATATTGATATTATTATATAGATAATTTTCCATAAATAGAACCATGTAAAATTGTTAATTAATAATCAATTTATTGATAATACATGAAGGTGGAAAATTTTGTTCAAAAATATAATTTAAAATAAAACTTATTTTTCATTGGTTTTTTAAAAAAAAGTGAAAAATTACCTTGTTTGAAAAATTATAGAAAGATTAATTTTATGTTATTTGGTAAAATGTCTAAAATTGGTAAAAAATTCCTTAATAAACCATTATATAATATTAAAAAAAATTAAATTTATTTTAAGGAAACTACGGTCCTCGAAGAAAATTCATTTTTTCATAAAAGAGAAATAAAGATGGATTTTCCAAAAAAAACATTGTCAACAATTTTAAATATCAAATAGTGAAAAATGGTAACATTACATGAATATATCATGAAAAAAAATAATATAATAAAAATAAATGAGTTTTTTAGACTATTATAAAATAATTTCATTTAATAAAAATTTACGCATAATTATTCTCGATTACAATGAGATTAAAGAATAAACTCATTTAATTTTGTAAAAAATTTAATCATAATTTCAGGGAATGAAATAACCTCAACCTAAAAATTAAATACCATGAATGTAAATATATTCATGATATAAAATATTATATAGGAAGTTGATATAACTTATAAAAATTAATATGTCCATAATAAAAAATATTTTTCAATGGAATGGAAATTGAGAAGAAATGTCTTATAAAGATCATACACTTAATGTTAGGATTAACCAAAAAATTTATGGTGTGTATACAATTTAATAAAACATAAAAAATTGGAAGTATTACATAAAATAATAAAAATAAATCACACAAATATTCTTAAAATGTCAAAGACAATGAAAAAATTAATATAACCCAATGAAATGAATTTGTGTTATGAACTTTCTTACCACATGGTAACTTTTTTTAAAAAAAATTCCCACAGATGAACTAATGAAAAATGAAACTTAAAATACCATTAATTATGAACTACTAATTATAATTCATTTAAATGGGTAATTATAAATAATATATTAATAAAATCGGTGCATAATATTTTAATTTTCCCCAATGAAAAGAAATTGAGATAATGTCCCTTAGAGATTAATAAAATCCTTCAAAAAACTACTTAAAATAGAGAGTACTTGATGTTGAAGTTAAAATACCATGAATAATAATAATTAATGATTTTTAATATTAATTTCCATGTATATACACCATTTAAAATATATTACATTCATAAAAGTACATGTGTCTCAATGATAGATGTTTTGAGATGAAAACCCTTACATCGACCCTAGATTTGTTATGTATTTCCTTTATCTATTTTAAAATAAAATTATATATTTTTTTACAATTATTTTTACATGTACTAATAACTTATAAATAATACATTTTAGACATTAATTTTAATGACATATTTAATTAATTTATTAGGTATGTCCTTGTCTGGTGTTTTGTGGTTGTTCGATTCATAAATTCAAATCGACATCAATGTGTTTACCATGGTTAAAGGGGTTGCCATTGAATTATATCCTTAATTATTAAAATAAAATAATTATAGTATATATATATATATTATACATTTAAAAATAACCATGAATTATTGTTATGAAAAATGAACAATGATACAATCTTAGAGATGATAGGTCATACATACGAATGTTTAACGTTTTGATTTTTCAATGATCATGATGGAAAGAAGGTAATAGATATTTTAAATTTATAAAATAATAATGATATCATAATTATAATATTATTTCTCTAAATACACTTATATATACTATAAATATGATGTGGTACTAGAAAGATAAACACACTACTTTGTGAGGTGGTGATCCACCATACACAGAAACAATGTTATCTTTTTTCAATAGATGGTAATGTATGCCGTTATATGATATATAACATTTAAATAATTATTAATGTATAATTAATATTATAAGTAATAATTAAACATGTCATCTTTAAAAGTATTTGAAGGCGATGACGGAAAATAAACTACATGGGTTCTTGAGGTAGTTTTTATCCTTACACACGAACGATGGTTTAGTTTCCCATTTTATAGAAGATGATATGGATTTTGGTTATTATATTAAAAAATATATTGTAAATATATTGAATATAATTATTTTATTATATCATCATGTTTTATTAAAAATTTCAAGAGGTGGAAGAAGAAATAATATACACACGTTTGGTTAAGAATGTTACCTCTTCTTCGGAGGACCTATTTATGATTATACCCAAATCCTCCTTAAAATGTATTTTCAATAAAAAATTACTTCTAGGATGTAGGTTGGTAATTAATGAAGTTATTTTAGTAGGATATGAGAAAAATAATTATTTCTATGTGTATAAAGAATATGAGATGATAATCCCCTTTATAAGTGAGTGGGAGGGACAATTTTTTAAATATCAAAACCTAGTCAATAATGGGAAGTCACTCTCAAACCAAGCACTTACAAAATTCATAAATAATTGAATGGGTGGTATATATGTTTGGTTCACACCCCCATCATTCAAAATTAATAATATTTCATACATGTCATTCCATTTACCTGTAATGTTATTCACATGTACAATTTTAGTTTTTCATAATTGTCATTAAATTTATTTACTGTTTTTAATATTTAATATGACAAAAATATAATTTATTATTATTTCATAATATTTATTATTCAAATAAAAATTTTGGAATCAATTATATACCATTATGATCATATAATTGGTAGAAATAAATTTAACATCAAACAAATCAAATGTGTCAAAAAAATGTTTCTATAAGGAACACATTTTTCATGGAAGAGATGATCTTATACTAACATTAATACAAAAAATAATCATTATATGAGTGTCAATTCATATAAATTTAGGAATAATATATGATTTTAATTTAAATATTCCTTCACTACGGGTTATTTTAATTTCATAAAATGTATTAGACGATCAGTGATTGGAATTGATCAAGAACAAAAAGTCTAAAGAGGATGATGATTCCATTGAATGGGGAGACTTCAAGAAAATATTATTCATTAAATATTTTCCAAAAATATATATTATAAAATGGAGTGGGAGTCCCTAAAATTGAATAAAATGGAATATTATTCTATTTTAAAATATAAGGAAAACATCACAAGGCCTGAATGATATACCTCTGACTTTATCATAAACATAGAAAGTATAGTGGGATATTTATTTATTAGACTAAACCTGAGTTTATGGAATGATTTATAGATTCAAGACATCAAAAGATACAAAGATATTTTTTGTTGTGACCTGAAAGTTTAGATGGAGATCACTAACACTCAATGGTTTCGTGGGAGTAGAGAAAAAATTTAAAACTTATTTTTCATTAATATTATCAATTGATAAATCCAATGTAGGAATAAAAACCCAACATTACACTTTTAATATATGTGGGAAGAGGTATCCTCGAAACTAATTTATGGGAATTGGGAGGTGTTTAAAATGTGTAAAAGAGGGAAATAGTTTAATAAATGTTGAGGGAAAATTAATGAAATCACTAATGTGGAAGAATAAAAGACGATTCAGATCAACACTCAGCCCTTGAGGAAGTATTTAAACTAAAAAGAACACATGAATTATGAAAGAAAATTCCCAATGTCACGGATTTTTAGACACAATAAATGAGAAAAATCATTAATACCTACATAGTAATGAATGAAATGTTTTATTACTATTGATAAGGTGGATCATCAAATCAATTTTTTGATAGGTATAATATTTAATCATTTAAGAATAGAGAACATTGTTTCTTATTTTGGACCAATAAATTCATTCATATCATGTATTTTTAGTAGTACTATTCTAACATCGCATGAAAAAAAAGAGTTTGAACTATATATGAAAAAATAAAATAGATAAATGGTTGGATATCAAGTATTTGACTACTCCCAAGTCAATTTTTTTGGACTAAACCTTCCACAAATTATCTTCATAATTCTTTTGTTGGAGATTTATGGTATATTTCACTTGTATTGGTTATCATTTTGTAAATAAAACATCAAATTTTGGGGGAGGGAGATTACACTCCACGTCCCAAGTCATCATCTGATTCTTTATAATTGTTTGGAGGTAGCTTAATCATCATTTTAATGTTATTTTCAACTATGTATATTAAATACTTATAAGAACAAATATAGATCTAAAATGGCCAAGACAAAGTGAGATTATTTCTTGTAGACATTCCCCTTTTGAGGGACTATACCGATGTATTAATCAAAGAGTTCCATGGTATTATTCATAACTAAGTGGTTTATTTCACAATCAAACTCAAACATAGATCTCTTCCCATATTGAGAACACCTATAAGAGTGGATAAAATATATTCAGAATAACTAAAAGAGTGGTTATAAGAGAGTCTAGAAATGTGTTGCATACACCCGAGTGCTTTACCTTAGGGTGTGTTGGTCCTCCTTTTCAATATAAAGTACCAGTTAATAAAAATATGTATTAATTAACATAATCTAAAAACAATCACAATAAACAAAAAGTATCAACTACCATAGATTGATAACCAGTTCAATCAATAATATAGAGCCATGTATTCTTCTACGGTGGAATGTCAATTGAGATATCACTATTTAAGGGAAAAGAAGGAAGATATTCCCAAAAATACTTTTAAAACAAGGCGTGTACAATATAGGTTCATAGGAATTCCTTTCAGACTCACTAATTCTCCATAAATCATTATGGTCATAATGAATAGAGTCTTTATAAATTATCATGAAAATTTTGTGGTTGTCTTTATAGATTATTTTCTAATTTAATCTTATAGAAATAAGAATCCTGGGGAGAATTTGAATATTACACTAAAGTATTCATGACAAGAGAATTTATATGCATAGTGCTATAGATGTGAGTTCTTGATGAAGGAATTATCATTCATAGGTAATATTATCAATAGATGATTTATATCTGTAGACCCCTTTAAGAAAAAGGCAATTTAGGAATAACCTAAACTAGAATCATTAATGTATAACCATAGTATATGTAGAAAATATGGGAATTACTGACTTTTTTGACAAATAACTCATGATTTTGAAATACACTAACCAAGATACCACATAAGGGTGTATATGTTTTCCTGACCAGTGAATGTGAAGAGAGATTAGAGAATATGAAAAGGAGTCTTATCAGTGAACCAGTCTTCTTGATACTCTCAAGTGGGGATCCTTTCAAGGTATACAATGATTCTTTTAAATATTGATTAAGATTTTTAATGATGAAAAATGATAACTTGATATACTACACCATAAGAAGTTTGAATGTTCATGACCAGAACTACCCCACACATGATTTGGTATTGGTCATAGTAATATTTAAATACAAAATCATTTAACATTATCTCAATTGTGGGAGGTGTGGAATATATATAGATCATAATATCCACAAGAAAATATTTACATAGAACGGAATTAATATGAACCAATGAATACGGTTATAGATGATCGAGGACTATGATTTTTTAATCAATTACCACATTTGGAAAAAAACAAGGTGGAATATGTTTTATATAAAAAGGAGATATCAACTTTATCAATGATTAGCATTGAGAAGGATCCAATATTGTTATAATTATAGATTATGGACATGGGAATTATGAAGGAATTAATCCCTTCATTCCATTCATAAATTATTACTAAACTGTCTCTTATGGAGAAGATAGTACATTCTAAAAGAGTTGATGTGTAAATTCAAATGATGATTGATGCTATAAGAAAAAAAATTAGGGTTCAAAATTAATAAAAATATGTTATAATATTTTGGGATAAAATAATGTGTACAGTCAAATTCTGAGATAAAGAAATAATTATGGAATGATTCACAAATCACAAACTTTTTCATCCACCCATGGAGCATGTATATCTTTCATGATCTCAGATAATAATATTAGTTGAACAATACGAAGAAGGTGATCATGATCAGACTTCATAGTGAAGGTTTTTTCAGAATGTGATGGAGGATAAGAGAATTTCTTAGGGGAAGATGAAACTTTTACATACACCCACATGGAAATGGGAAAACATCACTATATAAATTGTCACTATTCCTCCAAAGCCATTAACATGGGATAATGAAATATGGGTTCTAGTGATTCATCTTACAAATACTAGGCATTCATCAAAAATAATGAAGACTTCCCAATCAATCAGCTAGTAAGGATATAAATTAAAGAGGTTGTGAGGCATCATGGGACAACACTATTGACTATCTCTTATCGAGATCCAAGATATACGTCAATGTTTTAGAAGATCCACCAACATTGTCTAATTACTAAGATAAAATTTCATACAACTTATCACCTCCAAACTGATGTCCAATACAAATGGACTATTTAGACAATAGATTAAATATTGGTAGAATGATCTATTGAATAAAATGAAGGTTAGGATCCACATTTTATTTGATTATGATCTCATACAATAATATATTTTAGTCAAGAATCGAAAAATATTCTTATTAGTATTCGTATGGGAAGAGATGCAGAACCCCAAAATTTTAGGATGAAATTGGTGGAAACAAACAGTCGGGACATGAAATGGTTTAGGAGATGGTAGAAAAGGTAATTATCGTTTAGTAATAAATTAATTTTTCTCAGAGTCAATAGATGTGGTAAAATAAAATTATTGAAAATTATTGGATTTTAAGGGCATAAATAATGTGATTCACCACATATCTCTATTGAGGTGAGTCCTGATATTTGGAATAAGGAAATGATAGACCCCAGGTACATCTGACCCTTTGAGAATCTAAATCACATCAGAGGAGAGGCTTATCCACTTGAACTCCCACAAACCATTTCTCAAGCACATAATATATTCCATGTATCTATATTAATGATGTATATACCATATCCATAACATGTAATGATTTTAGAGGTTGTAAAAATGAAAAATTGATCTCTCTTATGAGGACCACCCTATGCAGATCTTGGAATATAGATATAATCTTTTATGCAACAAGTCCACTAACCTGGTGAAATTACTATAGTGGTATAATAAATAAGAAATGGAAACCTAGGAAATTGTGGAATCCAGGAATCAGAGGTACCCTCACCAATTTTCACATTATTACATAATATGGAATGTTTATTGTGATATTTCTTCTAGTGGGAAGGCACTGTAATATTTTAGAAGAATTAAATTATGATTGATAGTTTGTATAACAAGAAACACCGAGTAAAAATGACTCGAAAAATATATTATTATTATAATATATCTATGTAATTAGAGTGTATTGGTAGAATTAACTACATTATGAGGTATATATAAAATTACATCTTAAAAAATTTATTATAAAATTCTTATAAAATAATCACTCAATTTTTTTAATAAAGTATATTAATTCTTCAAAAATACATTCTCCTAAAAAATGTTGTTTCCTATTTTTGTGAGAAAATATTATAATTTTTTTATTTTTAAATTCATAATTTAGTAAAATTAAATTAATTTTTTTAATTAGTATAAAAAAATTAATGTTAGTTTAATTTTTTGGTATTTTTCTAAAATGATTTATTTTTTAATGAATAGTGAAAATTATCGATTTTCTAAATTATCGTAATTTAATTACATTATATGAAGTAATTTAAAATTTCAATTATATTTTTTATTTTTCTTAAATTTATATATGAATAATTTTATTAACAATTTTTATATTAAATTTTATCTGAATCAATTGTTTTGATGATTTTGGTTAAATATTATTTTATACATAAATAACCATGTTCTGTAAAATAATTTTAAGTGAAGAATGGTTATCCTATTTATGTAAATAATTTAACCAGTAAAGAGTGAATATTTATTTAAATTAATATATTATATATTTAATTTAATTAATTTAATAATTCATATTATTAATATTGTTAATATATGATCACTAATGTCTTGAAAAATTCATTTTTTGAAAATTTGGATTTCGACATGTTTTACAGGATAAATTATAAGTATAATATTTCCACATATGTAATTTGAATTTCATCAAAATGTAAAAATATTTTGAAAAAAAGTATGTAATATTATTTAACACTTAATACTGAATTTATGTTTCTATTGAATTGTAAGAATAATAAAATACTGTTTACCTTAGTGAAACACAAAAATGGTAAAAGAATGTAGCATTAGAGGAAAATAGAAATACATGATTAAAAAATGTTTATTATTGAACGATAGATGTTTGGATAGAACATATCAGAAATTAATTACAATATTTATCAATTTCTGACTCACTTGTCCTGAGAGTAACATTTCATTATGGAGTATTTTTGGGTATTTCAAGAAATTCCACTCCAAATCACTAATAAAAGGCCACATACTAACCTCTCCTTCACATAAATCAAATACATTATGGTTTAGAAAATCCCAAATAACATTCCACCCTAAATTTTCTATATATTTGTGGATATAGTTGTTTCCATTACAAATCTTATCAAGGGAGGATTTAGGTCTAATACTATATTGGTACTCAAAAAAGCTGTTCCATTCTTAACATATTGTATTTTTTTGTTACATATTAAAACTCATTAAAATATTACTAATGCATAATGATTTAAAAACATCACAATATTTTTAATACTACAAAATTATTATGTCAACATCATAACCAACACCCATCTACTCTTCTATTTAATGGTAAATAAAACAATTTTTCATGTGTTTGGTGGACTACCGCCTTGTGAAATGTTGTAATTGTTTTACATAATTTTGTCAAAAAAAAAATTCGTAATGATAATTTTTAGGTTTATATATTATATTTTTGACATATTAATCATTCTAGAAAAATAATATATCATATACCTTCATATCATACCATCAATTCAGAAAGGATAACATCTTTTATGTGTGTGGTGAACTACCTCCTCCCAAAGCGATTTGATTAATTTTAAATATCATGTCACATGGATGGTATATTGAAGTGTATATAAGGAAATAAATTATATTAATGATATATTGATTATTATTTAAATATAAAATAAAATTTACCATATTTCTATTATGATCATTGAAAATAGATAATATTACACATGCCTATGTACGACCTTCCATCTCCATTGTTGTTACGTAGTTCATTTTTTACAACAATAATTCATGGATATATTTAGAAGTATAATTTATGTATAAAAATTATAATTATTCCACGATTATTTTTTTATATATTATTTGAAAAATTATCCCTTTGACCATGGTCAACATAGTGATGTAGTTTTTAGTTTATGAACTGACCATCCTTAGAACACCCATCACGGACATAACTAATTAAGTGATTAAATAAGTCATTAAAATAAGTGGAGTAAATGTTTTGTGTATGGGGAATTAATCCAATAAAGGTATTATATATATATATATATATATTTATTAGTTCATGATATGGTAAATAAATGATATTCAAAACAATTCTATATTCCAAGTATGTGAATTGATCCTGACCCATGTAGTTGAGAGTTGGTGATAATGAACAAAAATTACACTAAATCAATAACACGATCACAAAATGAATTCATGAATATTATTAATTCAATAATATCATGGATAATAATAAAAAAAATTTAAATGAGGGAAATAATTAATATTGGAATTCACTATCTATGACATCATGATATCAACTCCGTTATATCCTTTAACGATGAAATATTAATTAATGGGTTGGTATAGACAAAAAACCCATTTAATACTGGCTTATGGATACACTTCATGAGACCATCGATGTAATGAGGGTATATCTATAACTGGCCCATAATAATCACTAAATTTCCTATGTATTCCCCATATATGGAACGATTTATTTAACTCATTGGAAATATGAATTATGAAATTATGACCATATTGAATAAAGAATATATAATATTAATATTTACCCAATCAATAAAATAAATTTTAAAGTAAAACACTATACCTAGATATGGTGTTGGTTATAAGGAACTATCATACCAATGATATAAATAATATGAATATTTTATATAAATTTATTATATACTGATCATAATAATGTTAATTTTTTTAAGTAAATGTTAACAACATAAAAATTGATCATGAAATTTGATGTCAATACTTCCCCTCATCGAAATGATCAGAAACCATTTAGATAAATAATAAGAATGGTATCATTAAAATATATCCACAATTTATAATAAGTAAAATAAAATATTATTGTATTTTATGAATAGACAAACCATAAAAGGATCCATAAAATAATTTTTAGGAATAAACCTTTTCACATTAAAAATAAGTTTTTAAAATGTATAATTTTATAGAATATTGGGATTTTTTGGAAGAGAAACTTTTTCAGTGGAAATGAAAACTTCATTGTAAGGAGTGTCCATGAATGGGGAAAAGTTCCATTCATGTTGATTATGTTAAAATAAAGATTCCATTCACATTTTCATCCAATACCTAAAAAATACCGTGTTTGGAAAATTAAAATATTATTCATTTTAAAATATTTTTGAAAACATGAATCATGTGTAAATGTTTCTTAAATAAATCATTATAAAATTTTTATAAGATTATTTAATTCATTTTAAGTAATATATAGTTATGGAAAAAAATCTTACTTAAAAAATAAATAATGCTGGGTTTTATCAAAAAAATAAATTATTTTATATTCCAAAGAGGGAAAAAATGTACTATTTCATGAACTATTTATGAATAACTAAATAATAATATAATAAAATTGGTTTATTAAACAATTATAAAATAATTTATTTCCTTGAATATTCAATAATAAATAATCTTGATTAAAATGAGATTCAAAAATAAATCTACTACCTCCCAGGTAACTCCAGAATCATAAGAATGATGAATGCAATAATATTATTTGAAAAAATAATTAAATTATATATAAATAGAAAAAATATTTAACATATCAAAGGGTAAAAATATATAAATCATAAAAATAAACAGTTTTAAAATACCATATATGTCTCAATGGACATGAAATTGAGATAAAAGATCTTATAAAGATAATTCCATTTAATTGGGGATTAATAAACATATTTAATATGGCTATAAAATTCAAATAAATATAGTATAAGATTAAATAAAATAAAAAATAATCAAAATACATTACAAACATAATCATAGAATATGATAGACAATGAAGAATTAATAAAACTCAATTAATAAAATTTTAGTAATGATGCTTCTTACCACTTGGTAACAGTCATTTAAAATCCCATTGCATGAATTAAAATTAATTATATATTATATAAATATAATTATGACTTATAAAAGATATAATATGTAAATGTTTTATTATATACAGTAAATAAATTGGTGTATAACATTAATACATGTTTCAATGAATGGAAATTAAGATAAAGTTCCTTACCTCACATTTCCCTTTATTTGATCATTCTTTAACCTCATGTATAATGGTTTCAAAAATGTTATTAATTTATGAAATAAACATAATCATATATATAATATCATATATGATCTTTTTTAATCATTTTTTCACCCATTTATTAAAAATATTTCATTATTACCATTATTTTGGGTGTCTATTGATTCATTTTCTAATTCATGTTTCTTCATAGAAGCTCTCATTATTATGAATATTATATATTTTCATGATCACCATAATTATTTAAATACTATAATTATAAAATTTATTCATTAAATTACATTTAACACCGATTATTGAATATTAGATATACAAAATGAATCTCATTGTTTGATTGCGATGGTTGATCACAAGTAATCATGAGCGAAGATATCATTCCCTTAATGGGTGGATGTTTATGTAATTGGATACAGTATTAATTTAAGATAAATAATATAATTTAATATATATCATATATATTCATTATTTCCATTAATAATACTATCTATTTCAGTCAGTGATAAAAACAATTACATTGGTTCGAGAGGAGGTAGTCCGTAGTACACATGAGCAATGGATTTATTTCCCAATTTTTATAGAAGGAAAAGGATAAATATTATGTCATAAAAATAACATCGCGAGTATCTGGTATGTGTTTTTATATTTTGTTTTATTTTTTAATACAATATTTATTGTTGTAAAAGAAAAATTAAATAGAAATATTATAGTTAAGACGACTACCTTCACATAGAAAGACCTCTTTCAGATCTCTTCTTAAGGACCATAGAGATGGTATTTAGGGAAGAAAAAAAGATCTATAATACCTATAATGATGTCTGGGATAATATTTTTTATGGTTTTGGTCAATAGAAATGGCTTGATATGTATTAAGAATTGAGCTGAGGGAGTTCTCTTTTACAATTGAAGAGAAGTGGCAATTTTCGTTAAATATCCAAAAATAATCCATAATAGTAAGTCACTCTAACCTAATATTACTCCAAAATTAATAAATAATATATTAGGGTGATTCTATGTTTTTTCCACAATACCATTATATAAAAATAATTATTTTGTAAACAATTTATTATCTAATCCTTTATGTTTACCTACTTTTCCTATTTTAATCTTCACAACACCAACATGTTTTTATAACCTAGGTAATTTATAATTTTATTCTAAAAAATTATCATAATAAGATAATTTGGAATTAGTTATTTCAAATCTGAATCTCAATTTATCAAATAAATAATCTATGTGTTGGGAAAATTAATTTTAACATTGGAAAATTTAATGCGAAAAACCATATTTTACCCTTAATTGCGGAAGATAAATGCACTATCTTTACTAATGTTTATGAACAAAAATTAAGTTAACCTTATTATAAAATACTAATATTCCTAATTATATAGGTTAATTTTTTTAAAATACTTTTTATAAAAATGGAATAATTTAATTAAACAATAAACCCACAAATCTTATAGAAAATGGTTTTTCCAAAAATTCATTTTTTATGAATAAGATGATATTATATTAACTATATGACTTATTGTCATCATTTTATAGATATAAATTAACTAATATATATATATATATATTCTATACATTTTATTTAAATATTTATTTATTGTTGGTTATATAAGTTAATTAAAATTCCAGAAGATTATTCATTTAAAAACTATTTAAAAAAATGGCTTTTTTTAAACCACAAAATAAAACAATTTGAAAATTGAATATAAATAAAAAAATGTAAAAATTTAATATTAATATATATAAATAATTTTTTTTCTTACTGTGAAATAAAATTCAAATAATAATAGATCATTTATATTACTTTATTAATTGAAAATAAACATTTATTTTACAAAAAAATGTATTTTTCACTATTTACTGAAAAATCACTCATTTCAATGATAGCCCAAAATTTCCCCATAAAGTAATTTCTATATTATTATTTTAAAAAATATCCTATTAAAAAAATTCTATTTCAAATATTTGTTTAAATTAATTATAATTCATAAACATAAAATGAAAAATTAAACCAATTTTGATGAAAAGTTAATTTGAGGCATAATATGACATTAGTAAATATTTGTGTGATTATTTATGAGGAATTAATTATTTTTTCTTAATACCTTTATATGTATATATCATTTTTCTATTAATCAAATTATTTCCCTCCAATTCTATAAGTTTGTTATAACTGCCATATTTAAATGATATAATATATGGGTCGTTAAAACTCGGTGTTTATTGTTGTATACAATTTCCAACGAAACTTTATTCTTTTAAAATTTTGGTTTGTCAAATTCTCCCCAGAGACAGTAAATATTATCCTCACAATTGGAACATCTTCAAAAAAATTAGTTGTTTTAAATTTTAATATACATTTGATGAAAATCCACATCATGAAAAGGGTAAACAAAACATCCTCTCTATAAGAGAGAATGGGAAGTATGAAAGTCATATAGAATAACACATAACTAGGTATAAAAGTAGAAGAATATTAATGGGAAGCCGAAATATGTACAAGGAATAAAAGAATATATAATTATAGAGTGTTATAGAGATCAGTGATCATTGGAAAGTGAATGATCATAATAAATTCAATGACTAAAAGACCATAAATATTTGATTAGTTAAATAGCCATAAATTCATCATAAATAAAGGTAATAAGTTAATTGTTTTTGTTTAAATGTCCTTTCAAACAAAATTGTAATTGTTTACTATCTATTAACATATAGAAATATACTAACTCAATATATATCTATTTAATAAGAACAATTTTATCCTTTGGTTATGATTCTCTCAATTTCTTTGTCACCCATTACTCTAAGGAATGAATAAAAAATAAAATTAATTTGGTTCCAAAATAATTACAATTATATTTTAATATAAGATAAGATATGTAAATGACTAAGTAGTCTTTTGAATTATCTTTAAATATTTACCAAAACCAAATTGGGTAGAACAAGTTATCCAATATAATACATTAATTATTAAAACCTCAATGGTAACACACAATGTCCTACTTAATATTTTTCAATCTATTTTTTGAAGTAAAAAAATGACTTCATATTAACTAAAAATCATGAATTTCAGTGGTAGTCGATGCACCCCTATCATCCGCTAGTTGAGGAATTTTGCCTCATGACCCTACCTAATGTGATGAGTTGTCATCTGACATACAATTTTTACTTTCTATAAAACTCTATTTATATAAAAACTATAGTGTTCCTAAAATATGATGCACACACTGAAGAAGACATTAATCATAAAATCACTTTTTAACAACTATGGTTTTCTATAAAATATACATTCTTTGAAGAAAATAAAATAATCCTAATTACATTAATATCAATGATCATATTAACCCAAAATTTTATATATTTATTTATAATTTTATTAAGAGAATTATTCTTTAAATGATAATTCATGTTGAACCATAGGGTTATATATACCTCAACCAAATGAAACACCTCCCAAAATGTCACTAATCACATGGAAATCATGTTCCATAAATTATCTATAGGGTTTTCTATGAATTTGATCAAAAAAGTAAACCTTTAGCTCATAAAAAATTATGGTATATATAATTATGGAGATAATAGTATATTAATAACTATTTGATACCGAAAAATGACATAATCTTGCATGTTTGATGATTATTATAACTACAATACCACTAATAAGAATAATTATACAATTTGATTCTTGAATCCCAATACATAAACACATCAACCACTTGACATAAAAATAGTTCTTCTCATGGTTGGGGATTTAATCATTAAAAGAGTTAATTGACATAGGTAATTCCTATGTTCTCCATATTGAAGAAAATTTATTATAAATGGACCTCAAAGGTGGAATTTATTTCTCTCCATTAAACACCTAACTTCGACTCTGAAATTAATTTATCTATAATCTTTTCTTCCACACGTAATATATTTTCTTATTACTTTATGAAATTATCTAGGGTGTATCATTCCATATTTACCACATGAATGAAATAAATCCTACTTTTCACTATGATCCCCATTACTCTATCTCTTAGCATAATCTATTCCTATATTATTTAGTGAATCTAAGAGTTTATTAGGATATATGTTGTAAATCATAGGTCTAGATAGCTAAATAATAATAATCATGATATATTTTACTATATTCATAATCCAAATTTTTTTTATTATAATGACAATATTATTCATAATATTAAATTTTAATATGATTCATTCCGGTTCTATCTTTTTAATAAAACAAAAAATCATAGTGTGAGAAAAAATCGCAAAAACAATGTAATCATTAATTGGGTGTCTAAATCACGACACCATATTTTTAATCTAAGAAAACATTGGTTTAAGCTAGTTAATTAATTTTCATCATCTATAAAATTCTACCATATTGGTTTTTTTAAATTATAATTATCCAAAATATATTCCCTAGGAGTGTCAAACCAGATCTACAGTACTACCCATTTTCGTGAACCATGTGATTATTGAGTCGAAGACCAATATGCTATTGTGAGAATTAGTTCCCATATATAAAAATTTTCTAGAACGATATACAATTTCAGTATCCACACATGATTTTTTTAGTAATGACCAGATAATATCTTCATCACTAAAATATTATGATCTTCTTCTATACTTATCCTCAAAGTCAGTCACATGGTTATGTTTCATTACCATTTTTTCCAAAATCTATTTTCAAGGATTCTACTTATAATACTATAATAAAAACAATAAATACACAAAGTATAGTATCGTAGAGTCAGTGGTTACTTTCTCACAATGAATCTAGATAAAATGGATAGTATCATGAAAGAATGAATTGTTTTATAGTCTTAGTAAACTAGATACATACCTCAATATCACAATGAAATTGATAAAATAATAATAAAACATATTTATAGTGAATATATTGAATCTTTTACTCATTAAAATATTCCTTTTTCATATCTTGGTGAAAAGAAAAAAAATAAGTGTAATCTCCTATACTCTATAAGGGTTATATACAATAAATGTTTTCCTGAATCAGAAATGCATAATTAATATGGAATGTTTAATAACTGAATAGTCATGTTATTTAATCAATAAAATGACTATCATGTTGATATATGGCATCATAAATATGAAAATTAATGTAATTGAACATACATTAAATTACATGAAAAACCTTAATATCATTTTTAGAAAAGTAATAATCAATATAGAAGGAAAATAACATTACGCACATTCCATTTAATCATTAACTTGAGAATAAAATGAATCCAAAGATAATTTCATTGGCATATTCTCTTGAAAAAAAATTACTAAATTCTCAAGGAAGGAAATTATAAACATTGGATGTCATCATATTAGGCATCATGATCATATTACCTAAATTACATTTTTATATAATAATATAATTCATTAGATGGTTTACACTAAAAACCCCTTTAATATGATCTTACAAATATTCCATATAATGGTATCGATGAATAAAATAGATAATAATAACTAATGCTCTATTTTAACTACATGTCTAACGTACAAATCACATATCAAATGATAGATTTAGTTCATGAACAATATTTCTAATTTATAAATATATGTATTGAAAAATTAATATAGTATAACAATATTTCCCTGTTCAATAAATTAAATTCAAATTAAAACAACATATGTAGAAAAGGTATTTGGTTTAGGAAATAATTATATACATTATACAATTAATATAAATATTTTAGATAAATTTAATGTTTAATGGTCACATGAATTTGGATGTTTCAACCGAAACTTAATAACTATAATATTAATTGTGAATATAAATATAAATAATTTCCTGGGTTAAACTAGTCATAAACTATCCATTGAAATAATAAGGAGGGAATCATTACAATATATTTTTAGTGGATTATAAGTACTATTAATGGTTATTTTCATTGATAAAACAAATACCATAAAATTTAATTAAAAATATTTTTATTTAAATACACTTTTCATCGTGAAAATAAATTTTAATGACTATAAATTTAGAGAATATTTGGAAAAACATTTTCTTTGAAAAAAACATTTAAAATTGTAATTGAATATTCAAATAAATGAGTGGTCATGATGGCAGGAAAGTTTCATTCATGTCGAGTAAATTAAAAGGAATATTATTATCATGTTTTTGGTAAAATTTTAGAAAGAAAATTATGTAGAAAATTATGAGAAAATTAATTTTTTTTCATTTTATTAGAAATTAAATATTTGGGAAAAACTAATTTAGTTTTTTAAAATGTTGGGGTCGAAGCCTCAATTTATTATTAAAGCAAAGACCTCTTTAGACTGGGTAGAGGGTGATCCATTACATAGCCCGAAGGCCAAAGGCCAAGTGACCTCTATACATGGGTATAAAAATGTTAATATTACATCAAAATTACACGAATAAACATAATAAGAAAAAATAAAATGTTATTATAATAAAATTCTCAAAATATTTCTATCGATGGAAATCCAATCATAAATAATCTCAATTAAAATGATATTGAAACATAATTCTCTTAAAACAAGGGTATCTTTTGAATATTAATCCTCATTAATTAAATAACATAAAATTAAACATTAAATAGCTTTAATTTAAAGTTATTCATGATATAACATATCGAATGGGTAGTAAATACACCTCCTAAAAATAAATTCATGAATAATAAAACAGATGTCTCAAAAGAGTGTAAATTGAGATAAAATATCTTACAAATATTATATCGATTAAGAGGGTATTAATAGATAGATTTATTAGTATAAAATGTATATCAAAATAAAAAATTGCAAATAAAATAAAAAAAATCAAAATAAATTAAGAACAAAATTGTAACAATGTGATGTTTTTATGAAATATTTTTTTTAAATAATTTTTATTCTTCATTATCATTCGTTACACACAATGGTTAGTATAAAATAACTACAAGATTCCATTATTTTAAAATTACCATTATATCCTGGATATTATATTAGCAGAAAAATTTAAACTAACTTATAAATATGCCTTGTGAATTCTTTGGTTATCAATTATTTTTGAAAAATATAAATTAGATATATTTATTTTTGAGTGAATAACTTTTGGTGATAAAATAAATGAGATATATATGTGTTATATACTAATTTTTTTTAATATTCATCCAAAGGATATTTTATTCATAGACTATGAAAAAAACAATATTTTTTTTGTGTAAAAACATATTTTTTAAGTTTAATTTAACACCATTGAAAAGATAACCCATTTAAAATTATGAATTGTCCATATTAATAATTTTTATATGAAAATATATACATTTAATTTTTATGTAGGATATAAAAATTTACTTTAAATGAATTTCTGATATTTCTCTGATAACTTTTGATGTTTTGAATAATAGTAAAAATATGCTAAATTTTAATTGAAAATAAGTTTTTTCATTGAAATATTTTATATAGAGAAATTATATTATTTAATATTTTCAATGTTTAAATAAAATATATTTTTACCATTTAATATAATTTAGGTCATTCGAATTAATTTTACATTAAATTCAAATATAAAAACATTTCAATCTTCTACAATGTTTTAACTTTTCTAAAAAAACATATTCTCCCATTCAAATAGTGAGATTGATTTTAAATAAATTAATTCAAATTTTGTGTTTTTAATTTTTTAAAATTTACTCCCTATTTGGAATCAGTCAGTACAAATTATGTAACTAGGATACTTTTATTTTTGGGCATAATGAATAGTAACGTTGGTGATTGTATTTTTTACCAGGGTTAAATGTAAATCAGGTAATTAAAGGTAAAATTAATATTAAACAATTATATTAAAACCTATAAAAAGCCGATTTGATAACTAAATTAGATCCCAATAATATATGTTTCTAAATGAAATTTCTTTATGTCCACTTAATTATGAATGTGACATGAATGTCATAAAAACTAAGGAATGTGACAAAATATCACAATCTCATTTTATAAAATTATATTAATTTTATTATATTGATATCTAGGAAATAATATAGAATATATTTAGTTATAGAAAGGTAAAATAATTACCTTCATCATAGATATTTATTTATAACTTTTAGAATTTATATAATTACTATTAATGATTACATAATAGTGATGGAATCATTATTTTATTAATTGAAATATCAAATAAATGGTTTTGAAAATATTAAAATAAATATCATAGGAACTAATTAATTTACTTCAATTATTTTAATAGTTAATATAACATTTTTAGAGTGTATTTAAGATTTTTTCGAATTTATCTTCTGTTTTAATTTTTTTAAATTCAAATAAATGAATAGTGTCAAAATTGGCACTATTGATATTTTATGAAAATAACATTTTATTAAATTATTTAAAATCAAAAAAAAATTAAAAATTACAAACAGATAATTATAATTTAAAAACAATCATTAAATATCTATAAATGGTCTGTTAAAATAATATAACTAAATATTTAAAACCATTAAACACATATAAATTATTTATAACAATTAAAATTAAACAGAATAAAAAAGTGTACATTAAAATGATATGGTTTAAATTGAAGAAAATAAGTTGTCCTAAATAAATTGGTTGATTTTATTATAATACTCTATCATATCGTATTTTAAATTGGGGCATTTTGAAGGTTTTTTTGGGTAGGTATTGTTTTTATTATAAATTATTATTTACTGAGTTTCCAAAAGTGCCCCTCACCTCAATTATAAAAGGGAACCTTATCCCCCACCCATTTAATTCATTTTTAACCTTCAAGATTAGCCATCCTCTAACATGTTTCCTTATAAACTTTCCCATATTCATTATATAGGTTCTGGTAATCTTCAGAGACCAACTCTAGGGATCTAAGAAAAGATTTAGATGAAAAATGTCAAGAAAGAGATAATCTCTTCTACTGATTCTTTCAAACATATTTATTATTCTAATTACTATTCATTAGTTTTTTCATTATAGAGTAATAACATCATAATCAATAATATATGGACATGTTATTATAAATATTAAACATTCACATTTCACCTTCTATCCATCCTACGAAAAACAAAATCACTGTGCATGCATTCGTACGACTTACAGTCGCCACGGTGTGGTGTAATCTGTTTTTCACCAACAACTTACTGAGATGGGTATAGTGATTGATTTAAGAACTGTATATTATTATTATAAATTGATAATAATTTTTAATTATCATTTACCATACACTTCAATACCATTAACTAATTTTGTGAATGACATCATCGCACGCGTGTACATATGACTTATCATCTCCACGATGTGATGTGATTCATTCTACATGATCTTCATTAAACAATGATTATATAAATGAATTGAATGAATAAATATTATATATATTATACTTATAACATTATTTAAATGACATAACTGTAGCTTAAAAATAGGAATAATAACTTATCCAACAAAACATTCATATGAACATAAAGCAGTTTATACCCGAATAATGGGTAACAATGAAATGTTACTAACAAAAAGATTAAAATATGATCATAAATGTTATAATAAATGTTACTATAATTATACAATAAATTTTCATCACTATTTACATCATTATATAAGAGGCACACATACATCCAAATCATATTATACCTAATGTAAGGGATAACATTGCAAATCTCATTTTTATCTGAGATTGTTTATTCCTAAGTATTTATTGGGGTATATTTATCATCCACGTCATTGTTACCTAAATATGTATTTAAAATTTTTTATGTACTTCTATAAATTTTTATGTCAATATTACCCATTGGGGAATTTTTACTAAACAGTAAGAATGGAATCTTTTAACGGTTTCAGTACGAGGTGGTTTTTGACTTTTCTGAAAGAATTACAAAAAGAATATTTTTTTACTTGTATGATTTTTACACTTTCATAATTACTTATTTACTATAATATTCCCCTAAATTATTACATGGTAATTTTCACATAAAATTATTTCTTCTAAAATAGTGCGGCATTTTGAGGACGGAAACCATTTTTGAAGAAGAAAGGATAGTTTACTTAAAAATGGAGCTCAAGTGATTTATCAAAATTATTTTCCATATAAGTTGACCTAAGTTTATTTTTATATCACTATTATTACATTGATTTTCTTTTTTTTATGATGGAATTATTTTTTTGGGATCCATTTATCTTATATGGATTATGTTATGATAGAAAAATGTTTTAAAACCCCCCCCTTTTTTGTTCCTTGGTTTATGCTTTGGTGAATGGTTTATGTTTTTTGTCACATGTAAGAATTATTTAATTATGAGATTATTGGGACCTATATCTCCCAACAATTAATTTGGTAACTAATTATATCTCATGAGATAGACATTACTGGAACAATAAGTAAATCTGGTTTAGTAATACAGTGCTGGAATGAGGAGTGAACTCAGTTTAGTAATGGACTTTGCCCACTATGATGGTCTTGAAAATGAGACTTGACTAATATGAAATTATTTTCTAATATTACGTGTGTATTCAACGAAATATCATGTCTTATGTTATGACTATTGGGATTACATTGCGCTTTTATGATTTATCTTATGACATGATATTATGATCTTCTATATGCAGGATAAGATTTTCAAATGATATGTTCTTATGATTATGATATGATTGATGTTTCCCTTATTTACCCTTATTGAGAATTTCAGATAACCCTTTCATATGTTTCTTATCACCATTTCATGAAGAATGTTTTTATGTAATATATGTCAAAAATGATTCTAGTTATGGAGAAATAAGTGGGAGACAATGTGGATATTTTATCTACAAATTGTTTATATTTCCCAGTTTCAAAAGATAATAAACCTATAATGTCATGGCATGGTTTTTGTTATGTTATGTAATAAATACTAATCAATTTTGAAGTAATATCTGTATGTAATTTATGGGCCGTTATAGATGGTATCAGATCAAAGGTATAGTTAAACATTCGAAACAAATAATAAATAACCCGAGTAAGAACCATAAGGATATGTCTACGTATAGGTTACAATCTTATATTAGTGTTTTAGTGATGTTTATGAATAACCTAGGATAAAACCTAAAGTTCCATAAATTGAAATTTTATTTGTGAATTATATGGTTTTCCCACTATTATTAGTATTTATCACACTACGATTCTTGGTTTAAATCAATAGATAGAACTTGAAGGAACCACACTAATGCAAAATAAGATGGGAAATGCATTGATTGTCCCTCTAAGAAACCAAATGATATGGGATCTAGAATGAAAAATCTTATAGAAATTCTCATACAACTATCTCAAGATAAGAATGATGATGATATTCTAAATGAGAAATGGAGGGAGAAACATTGTATTGTATCATTCATGACACAGTGTCCACCTTAATTTAGTGGGTCTTCTGATTTATTAGTTGTTGAAGAAAGGATCGGTACCAACAAAAATATATTTTTAGTCATACAATTTTCTGAACATTATAAGTGCATCTTAGTAGTATATCATTTGGAATTTGAAGTTGAACAGTTGTGGAATATTATCAAGAATATTAGTCAAGGAGATGAAATTGGGTCCATGTGATTGGGTGAGTTCTAGAACATATTTTTTAACAAATATGTTCCTCGTATTCGTAGTAGAAAGATGGATATGGAGTTCATTGAACTTACGAAAAAGGGTGATGAATATGTTGGTACTTATGTAGTAAATTTTCCATTACTTGAATGGAATGATTCTGGAATTATGATCTAGCGAGAGATTAAAATTGATCACTTCTTTATAGGATTACAACCATGTACTTGAAGGGAATTGTCCATAAGGGACTTCAATAGAAATGAGTAAATTGTTCAATGTGCTCTCAAGGATGAGATAGAGATTGGAGCCACCCATCAGTCATACAGGTTTGATAACAAGAGAAAAATGAAATTCAAAGAAAAATCTAAAGAACACACTGAAAAGAAGATGAGTTTTCCCTTATTCAAAAAATGTTGAAAGAAACATGGACAGAATTGTCTTAAAGGAACTAGAATATACTTTAATCATGTAAAATAAGGTCATAAGGAAGTTGAATACTGAAGTGATATGAAAAATATTATTAATGATGTGAACAAATAAAAGGCTACAAAGAATGCACCCCATACACATCAAAGTTATATGTAAATGGAAATGGGTAATTATTCCAATCAATTCATTAATATAAGGGTTATTGTTAATGATCAATGTCAATAAACTCTTAAGCCTAAAGAAAATGGAAAGTCACATGAAATCATTATCGGTGATAATGATGTGGTGAATGATACACTTACTATCTACTCTCAAGTAGTAAATATTTTATTTTACTATGGATCCACCCAATAATTTATTTCTAAAGAATTTTCTATGGGTATCATCGTATTACCTCAACAATTAGATGTTGAATTGGGTGTGACAAATCTTAATGAAAAAACTGTAGCATCAAATGTTTATAATTATTCTTCAGTTGAAGATTTGGGGGATGTGATTCCTATAAATCTTGTGATACTTAATATTGTGTAATTTCATGTGAGTCTTGGCATGTATTATCATTATATATTTGGAGTTCATATCAATTAACAAGAAAGGGATGTCACATTTATTATCCCAAATCAATTTATGATCATCTATCGATGAAAATATGAATATAACCTTCCAGTAGAAATGTTTTCTGTCATATAGGTCTTGATTTCGATAAATGAATGTTTTTTATAGAAAATGGTTGGGGATAAAATCCTAATTAATATTACATCCATTGTACAAGAGTTTAATGATGTCTTTCTGGTGGAATTTCTAGTTCTTCCATCAAATTGTGAAGGTGATTTTTTCAATAGAACTCATATCAGGTGATATGCATATTTCAATGAAATCTTATAGATTAGACCTAATTGAGTTGTATGAGTTGAAGAAGAAAATTCAAGAAAATATTGATAAGGAATTAATATTCCCTAGAATAACACCTTGGAAGCACCTATTCTGTTTGTTAAGAGGAAATATGGATCAATGATACTATTTATTAATTATCAAGAACATAACAATATCTCTTTTAGGAATAGATATCATTTTCCCCAATTGTGATGACATATTTGATCATCTACGCAGATATCAATACTTATCCAAGACTGATCTTCATTCATGATATCATCAATTAAGGGTAAAAAGAAGTATATACCAAAGATAACATTCCATACAAGGTATAAACACTATGAATTTATAGTGATGACTTTTGGTTTTACTAATTCCCCCACTATCTTCATGTATCTAATGAATAGAGTCTTTAGAAGATATCTTGATTAGTTTGTTGTAGTCTCTATAGATGATATTATTGTATATTTAAATAGAAAGAAAGAAAATGAGGATAAATTGTGCATTGGTTTCAGAACGTTTCAATTTTGGGTCATGTAATCTCAAGAGAGGGGGTATCAGTGGATCCAGCAAAAATAGAGGTTATTGAAAGATGGTCAAGACCAACAATAGTATCTGAGATCCAATTTTTTCTTGGTTTGGCTGGATATTATTGATGTTTTGGAAAATATTTTTCACCATTATCTAATCCAATCACCAAATTTAAATGGAAATAATTTAAGTTTATTTGGCCGGTATAATGTGAAGAGAATTTCAATGAACTAAAAAGAAGGTTAGCCAATGCACCTGTGCTCACATTTCTTTATAGTGGAGAATGGTTTTTGATATATAGTGATGCATCCAGGAAGGGGATGGGATGTGTTCTCATGATAAATGATATGGTGATACCTTATGCCTCATGAAAATTGAAAATTCCTAATAAAAATTACCCATCTCATGATTTTGAGTTAGATTCGGTAATAATTGCATTAAATTTATAGAGGAATTATCGTAATGGTGAAAGGTGGGATATTTATAATGATCATAAAATTTTAGTGAATATTTTCTCATTAAAGGAGCTGAATATGCACCAAAGAATATGGTTGGTGTTGATTAAATATTATGACTATTCAATACATTTCCATCCTAGGATAGAGAACAAGGTGGGAAATTCATTGAGTTGAAATTACAATTCTTGATTATTCATGATGAGGATCAGGAAAGATCCAATATTTATCAATTTAAAAAGGATGGATCTGAAAATTTGAATGGGAGGGAAGAAAACTTTTCTTTCTCAATTGAATATTCAACCATCTATACAAGTGATGATTAAAGAGGTGAAGAAAGAAGATGGTGATAAATGTTCATGTATTCATCATTGACTATAATGGAATAATAAGGGTAAGGAACTGCATTTATATTCCTCATATACAAGAACTAAAGATGTATCTGTTGGATGAGCCTCATAGTTCTTCATTCTCCCTTAATCATGGAGGCACAAAGATATATATGAACTTGAAAGAGTATTTTTTGTGGGATTATATGAAAAGATATTTTTTTAAATATGTCTTTCAATTCAAGGTTTTATATTCATGTTATGGTTGAGTGACAAAAGCTTAAGGGGTGTTACAACTATTACCCATACCGAAATGGAAATGGTAAAACATCAGTATGGATTTTGTTGTTAGAATTACCAAAACACTTAAAGTCCCTAATTCTATATGGGTTATAATTGATCACATTACAAAGTCGATACAGTTCATTACTATTAGAGAGGATTTTTCTCTCAGTCATATTTTTAGGATATATCTAAAAGAAGTGATAAGATTTCATGGAGTACCAAATTCAATTATATCTGATTGGGATATGAGGTTTAACTTGATGTTTTGGCGATGTCATTAGTATTCTACAGATACATTATTAAGTTTCATCACTTCTTATCATTCTCAGATAAATGGTCAGTCAAATAGGACAATTAAAACTCTGGAAGACATGTTGAGAGCTTGATCTATGGATTTCAAAGGTGGTTGGGATCAACACCTACCATTGGTGGAATTTTCATAAAATAATATATTTCACTCCAATATTTAGTTGGATTCTTGTTAATCCCTTTATGGACAGAAGTGGAGAACTCCAAATAATGGGATGATGTTGGGTGAAAAATCTATTAGGACTTGATCTTGTTGATGAAATGGTGGAAAGGTTTAGATATATTCAACTACAAATTAGAGTATCTTAGAGTCGACAAAAATGTTATACTGATAACCAAATAAAGTACCTAGAGTTTGATGTGGGTAAAAAGTCATTTCAACGAATATCTCCCTGAAAGAGAGTAATGATATTTAGAAAGAAGGGAAAGCTCATCACTAGGTATATCAGTGCTTTTGAAATTTTGGATCATGTTGGGAAGATAAACAACTGATTTTCACTTCCAAAAAATCTCTTTCAAGTTCATTATGTGTTCCTTGTATCTCTATTAAGAATACACATACCTGATCCTTCACATATACTAATCTCAGAAGTCGTACTATAGGAGAAAGATCTTTATTATGAATCCCAACCGATAGAGATTCTAGATTGTAGCAAAAAAGTTCTACGAAACAAGACCACTTTCTTGGTTAATGTTGAATGGAGGAACAACAAATTTGTATAATGTACATGTGAACTTAAGGGTATGATTAGGGAGAGGTATCCTAATCTATTTGTTTCCAGGTGATTAATTTTGAGGGTAAATTTTATTTTATGTGGGGTAGAATGTAACACCTATATGTTTTTATGGAATATATTTTTTAAATAATTTTTATTCTTCATTAGTTTCATTATACAAAATCGTGAGTGTAAATGAAACATGATAATTTCTTAGTATAAAATCATCGTTATAGACTACCCGTTATGTTTTTGGGAATAATTATAACTAACTTATGAAAATGCATTGTGAGTTCTTTGGCTATCAATTATTTATGAAAAGTATAAAATAAATATTTTTATTTTTGGGTGAATATATTTTGGTAATGAAATTAATGAGATATATATTTGTTATAACTTAATAATATATTTTTAATATTCATCGAATGGATATTATAGTAATAGGATATGAATAAAACACTATTTCATGTATAAAAACCTATTTTTCTAAAAGTTTAATTTTACACCATTGAATAGAGAATCCCTTTAAAATTATTATTTTGACACATTAATAATTTTTATATGAATATATGAACATTTTATTTTGAATAGGGTTATAAAGATTTACATTCGCTGAATTTCTGATATTTCTCTAATAACCTTCATGTTTTGATGAACAATAAAAATACCCTAAATCATAATTGAAAATAACTTATTTCATTGAAATAATTTATACGGATAAATTATATTATTTAATGGTTTCAAAGAATAAATATAATATAGTTTTACCTTAAATTTAGTTTAGGTCATTGGAATTAATTTTACATTAAATTCAGATGTAAAAACATGTCAATCTTTTGAAATGTTTTAACTTTAATGAAACCTAGTTCTATCATTCTGACAATAGGATTGATTTTAAATTAATTAATGAAACTTCTTTGTTTTAAATTTATAAAAATGGACTCTGTATTAGGAATCAGTTGGTATGAATTATGTTAATATAATACTTTTAATTTTGGGCATTGTGAATAGTAATGTTGGTAATTATTCTTATTACCATGGTTCAAGGTAAATCGGGTCACTAAAGGTATAAATGATATTATAAAATGTCCGTAAAACCTATAAAAATATTATTGGATGAAATTTTTTGATCCTAATAATCTAATATTCAAAATAAAATTAATTTATGTCCACTTTCCTATTAATATGACATGAATATAATAAAAACTAATGAATGTGACAAAATGTCACAATCTCATTTTATATAAGTATATTAATTTTAATATATGGATAACTTGGAGATAATATTGACTATATATAGTCACTAGAAATGTAATAGAATTAACAAAATCACATAAATTTATTTATAATTTTTAGATATTAAATAATTTACATAAATGAACACACAATAGTGATTTAAAAATTATTTTATTAATAGAAATATAAAATAAATGGTGTAAAAAATATTTAAAAGTTATCATATGAATAAATTAATTTTTTCCAACAAATTTTTATGTGAATATTAAATTTTAGCAGTGTATTTACTATTTTTGTTCGAATTTATCTTCTCATAGAATTGTATAAAGTCTAATAAAGGAATACTATCATAATTGACAATATTGAGATTTTATGAAAATAAAAAAAAATTAAATTTTTTAAAAATCATAAAAAATTTACAACAAAAAATTGATAATTAAAATATCTAAAATTCCATAAAATATATATTTCTGTTCAATTAACACCATATTTTTAAATATTTATAACTATTGAATATTTATAATGTTATCACCACAATTAAAATAAAATTTGATAAATAAGGGTCAATTAAATAAAGTATGGTATAAATTTAAAAAAAACTATGTCCAAAATTTATTGATTAATGTCATTAAAAACCTATCTCCTTTCATTTTCACAATTTGGAAATTTTTTATGGTTTTTGGGTTGATTTTTATTATATTATAAATTATTATTTATGGAGTTTCCAAAAGTGCCCCTCACCTCAATTATAAAGGGAACCTCCTCTCTCACCTCTTCTTATAATTTTTAGCCATCAAGATCACCCATACCCTTCCCTTTTTCCATCTCAACTTCCCCATTTTCTTTCTAGAGGTTTTTCTAAACTTAAAATACCATATCGAGTGATCTAAGGATAGATTTAGAGAAAGCATGTCAAGGAAGAGGTAATATATCATACCAATTCATTCAAAATTATTTCTTCTTATACTTCCTATTTTTTATTATTTTCATTATAATGTAATTACCTAAGTATAAATAATATATTGATATGTTATTATGAATATGAAAAAACCATATTTCACCTTCTATGCATCCTACAAAAAATTTAATCATTGCACGTGTGTACGTACGACTTATCATCTCCACGTTGTGGTGTATTATGTTTTCCCCAAAACGTACATAGATGGGTATAAAGAAAGAAATAATAAGTATAAATGATTATTATAACATGATAATAATTATGAATTATCATGAACCATACACTTCAATACCATTCAATAATTCTAGGAATGATATCATCACTCATGCGTACGTACGGCCTATCATTTCCATGATACGATTTGATTCATTTTATATGATCTTTATTAAACCACGCATATATAAATTAATTTAATGGATGAATATGAAATATATTATACTAATACCATGATTTAAATGATATTACTATATCTTAAAAATAAGAATAATTACTTATCCGACAAAATATGTAGAAGAACATAATGCAGTTAATACCCGAATAATGAGCACCAATGAAATGTTACTAAAAAATAAATGAAAATATGATCATAAATGTTACCATAAAAATTATTATGATTCATTAATAAATTATTAACATTATTTACATCATTATACTAGAGTTTTGGATACACACTAATATATATCAGACCTAAGGTAAGGGATAACATTGCAAATCTCATTTTTATTAAAGATTGTTTATTCGTAAGTATTTATAGGGTATATTTATCATCCACTTCAATGTTTCAAAAATATTTATTTCAAATTGTTATTTATATACTTATATAATTTTATAAGTAAATTTTATACATTAGTGAATATTTACTAAATTGTATGAATGTAATCTTTTTTCATTTTCAGTATGATGCACTTTTTGACTTTTCTGGAAAAGTATGAGAAGAATGTTTTTGAATTTTTACGGCATGAATGAATTTTTATTATATCATAATGACTCATATCTTTGAATCTTCCCCTAAAATGATAAAATTTGATTTCCAGATAAAAATATTTTCTCTAAAATTTTGTGGCATTTTGAGTAAGGAAAATGTGTTTGAAAAATAAAGGATATTTTCTTCAGGATTTAAGCTCATTTGCTTTTTCAAAATAATTTTCTATCTAAGATGACATAGGTTTATCTTCCTGTCCCAATGGTTATTTTTATTTGATTGTGTTTATGATGAAATTATTTTTTTGAAATCAATTTATCTTATATGGATTACGCAATGATGAAATGATGCTTATGAAACACATTTTGTGTTCCTTGGGTTATGCTATGGTGGTTTGTTTATGTTTTGTGGAACATATAGATATGATTTCATTATGAGATGGTTGAGACATATATATAACTACAATTAATTGGGTAAATAATTATATCTCATGATATAGACATGATTAGAACAACAAGTAAATATAGTTCAGTAATACATGGCTGGAACAATGTGTGAACTCGGTTCAGTAATGGAATTTATCTGTTACGATAGTCTCGCCAATGAGAATTGACTAATATAAAATGGTTTTCTTTTCTTATTAATACATTAAAATAAATTTCATGTATTTTTATAGACTATTGGGATTACATTTCACTTTTACGGTTTATCCATTGACATTATATTATTATCTTTTATATATAGGATCAGATTTTCAAATGTAATGTTCTTATGATTATGATATGATTGATATTTCCTTTGTTCACCCTTACTGAGAATTTTATCTCACCATTTCAAATGTTTCTTTTCACCAGGTCATGATTAAAGGTATTAATATAGATATTTAATAAAGGATTCTAGTTATGAAGAAATAATCGAGAGATAAAGTTGATATTTTATAAAGGAGTTGTTTATGTTTCCCAGTTTTTAAAGACACTAAAACTATAGGGTCCTAGTGTGGTTTTTGTTATGTAATGAAATAAATATTCTTTAATGTTTAATTAATATCTATATGTAATGTATGAGTTGTAATAAAAATCATAACATATGATAGGGAATTAAGAAGTAATATTACTCAATGAAACGAAATTGAGTTCTGAAACATCTTACCACTTGGTAACATTAATATAAAAAACCCTCTAATGAAGTAAAATTTATTGAAACCTAAAATTACATTAAATATGGGGTATTAATGGATTCATATGTCAAATTGGTGGTATATATTCCATGGAAAATAAATTGTTTCGTAATATTAATATATTCCATAATGAAGGGAAATTGAGAAATAATTTATTAACTCCCATTTCTCATTATTTGATCATGATTTAAACTATGATTTAATATTTTTAATCATTTTATTAAATTATAAAATAAATATATTAATATTTATAATATCATATATTATCTTCATATATTATCTTATCGGCCATTTCTTTGTTATATATTACAGTTACAGTTATTTCTGTTTTTAATTGCTTCATTTACACATAAATTTTATTCATATAAGTTATGGTTATTTAGAATATGATGTAAATTAATAATATAAATAATTATTTTAATGTTATATTTATCACATGTATTCATTATAAACATTTATAAAACAATTCTTAAATGTAGTACCTATGAAATGAACCATATCGCTTCGTGGAGACAGTAGGAAGTAAAAATGAATGAGAGACGATATCATTCTATAATAAGGGAAAGGGAATGAGATTTGATTATATATTAAGTTTATAGAATTAATATCATGTAATATTTATCATATATATTTATTAATCTATCATTATGACTATCCATGTGAGTTATTGAGGGAAAACAAATTACATTGGTTCATGATGAGGTAATATGTCGTACACATGAGTGGTGGATTTGTTTCCTATTTTGATGCTGAAAGAAACAAATATATATTATTACATCAATATAGAAATAAAAAATTAAATACCTGATACTTTTGTTTTTATACAACATGTTTTAAGACATAACTGGTGTGGGTAAAAGAAGTTACAATAAGAAAGAGGGGTGTTGAGATGATTACATTCTCCTAGAGAACCCTCCTTTGGACCACTTCATAAGGACCATAGGGTTGCCCTTTTGGAACAAAATAATATCTAAAATGTCTCTAGAGAGGTTTGGGGATATTTTTTTGTAGGTTTTGGTCAATCAAAACGTCTTGGTAGGTGTTAATATTTTAGGGCAGGGAGTTCTCTTTTTTAATCAAGAAGTACCATTTTTTAAATACAAAAAACTATTCAATAAAGAGAAGGAACTCTAACCCAAAGTGCCTCTAAAATTGAAAAATAATGGATTTCAAGGATTTTAAGTTTGATCCAGATTTCCAAAAAATAAAAATAAACAATTTTAATTTTTTTTTCTTTAATCTTCTACATTTACTGACTTTTATAGTTTTTTTCACCATTGTAACCAGTTTTTTTAACCGGAGTTTTTAATACATTACGAGTAATATAAAATTAGACATAAAACAAAAATTTAACATAATTATTTTATAAATTAAATACAACATATAATAAAATAATTTGTTTGTGGAAAATTAATTTTAACATAGGCACATATTACACAACAAACCCCATATAAACCTTAATTGTTGTAAATAGATGTTATTATCCCTAATATTCATCATGACCACAAATTACGTTGACCATAATAAATAATATAAATTATTTTGATTCAAAATATTTTTTCCATTTTTTAAAATCAACTTACAAAATTGTATGACTTTAATTCAAAAAACAAACCAAAAAATTGTGAAAAAACAACTTTTAAATAAATGCATTTTTCATGTATAAAATTATCATATATTAAATAGATGACTAGTGATCAAAATTATATGGATTTAAATTCATATATTTAAATATATTGTCCAAATATTGAATTTATGTATTTATTTATTAGTAGTTACTCAAATTAATTAATATTCAGGAACAATATGCTTTTAAAAATAGTTTTCAAGGAATTGAAAACATTAAATTCCTTAATTAAACTTATACCGAAATAGATTTTTAAGATAAATAAAATATAATAAATTATTTTATATATAAATAAATAATTATTTTTTAATTGAAATAAAATTCAATGTACACTAGTACTTTTAAAATTAAACAATATATTGAAAAGAAATGACAATTTCACCCAAGTGTTTTTAATCACTATTCACTAAGAAATCACTATTTAAAACAATTAAAAAAATTACCCCAATATAATTATGATATGATGATTTAAAAAAATATAATATATAAATATAATATAAATATTAAAGTTTTATAAATTAATTATAATTCCAAATCATAAAATGAAAAATAAACCCATTTTGAAGAAAATGCATTTTGAAGAATAAAATGGCTTTACTAAAAATATTTATTATTATTTACAAATTATTTATCAATAAATTTTTATTTATTAATACCATTAAATATATATTTCATATTTTACTAAACATTATTCGTACCTAAAGGTTTAACATCTATGTTATAAGGGTCATATTTAAAAAATATACTTCAAGGGTTATTTATATTTTGTCTTGCATATTGTATATGTTATCAAACATGTTGTTCATTATTTAATAATTCATGTTTTTACTGTAAAAGTTTTTTTTCTCAAAGCATACTTCTCAAAGAACCATGTACGTTTATGAACCTATTTTTATTTTAATGGAATATATACTAAACATTTAATATTTTACATAGTATGTTATTCTTATTCATGGATTTTGATCATCAAATTCATATTAACTCTCTTTTAAGTGGTTTCTATTATGTTTTTTATAAAACCTTTAGGGGATTTATCTAAATTTCCATTCATTGAGGCACAATTTAATATTACACACCAATTATTATTTTATGGTGTACATAATACCCCTTTTACATGTAATTGTATGATTCCATTGTAATTAATGGTATTTTATGTTTCAATTTGAATTAATTCATCAGTATGGATCTAATATAAAACATATGAAGTCCTAAATATTTTCATATCACCAGTTCATTTTATGAGGTAACATTACATTTTCGATGTCATTAATATTGTATGTTTATGTGTGTAATTTATTTTGATTATTTTATGTTTTATTTACACTAGTTTTACATTTATTTACATTTCATACCCATAATCAATTCAATTATTACTCTATAATTCAACGATACAATCTTTTTAAGATATTTCCTCGGAATTTTAACACTTTTTGACATATTTGGTAATATATACATGTTTATTATAATGGGGTGTTTCTTATTCCTTTTTTATATGTTACATCATGAATATATTTAATTTCATGGTATTTTATTTTTCAATTAAATTTATCTCATTCATGGGGGTTATGAATGAAATTTAACCAAAGAGGTAAGGGATTGTATTTTAATATCATTTTAATAGGGATTTTTTATGATAGAATATACATTAATGGAAATTATTTTACCATTATATAAAAAATATACTAAATTTTTTCACATATTCTCATTATTAAAATTTAATGTAATTGTACCATTTTCTTCTCATTGGAATGAGTAATGATTCAGAAAATGTTTTTATGAAAATCCACCATTATTTCACTTTTGAGTCAAATATTCATTTTCACCCATGTCCATGTTTCCATTAAAATGATTTAAATAATATTTCTACTACTCTCTAATGATTTATTAAATATATTTTTACATTTTATTTATTTTACTAAATTTTATAAATGGATTTTTCTATTATTTTCCAAACAAGGTACTTTTTGACCTTTTTTATAAAAATGTGAACGGTGTGTTTAATTTTATCTTGTATATCTGGAATATAATTTCCCACTATCATGACCAATAAATAACTAATCTTAATTTAATGTTTTAAATATTTAAATTCAACGAATATTTCTTTTAAAATAATATGGGAATATTTATATTTCAAATATTTAATTTTAGAGAGAAAATGGTAGTTTCAACAAGAAATATTCCAGGTGGTCTTTTAATGATATTTTTCTCAAGGAAAATTGGTTTTGTTTTTTTTATGTTTCTTATATATTCGTATCCTAAATATACACCCTCCTCAGTATCCCTTAATTTTATTATGTAAAACATTTCTTATGTTCATTTATCAGATGCATTCTTCATGAAATTTCCTTTGAGTATGATATGGGTAAATATTATGCAACCCATTTCAATACATGGGTAATTCTTATGTTTATAACTTATGATTGCTTTCAATTTGTAGGACAAATAATCCTAAATATTCTGTGATAGGTGAACCTATATATTTCTCCAATTCATTGGGTAAGGACTTAGTCTTACATGACGTTATCTATCAGATTAGCGAGTAAATCTAATTTTTATGGGACATTTCACACCATGCGATTTTATTTAGGTAGTTATCCTTTTCTCATGTTTATGTAAAGTTATATTATTCTACTAAATTCCATATAAAATCATGTTTATAAGATACCATGCAATTTATGTTATTATCTCATTTGATTCACTCATATGTCATCTCTTTTATGATATCATGTTATAATTTTAAATTGCATGTTATTTTTTACATGTTATACCCTTACAATATTCTTTTGATCACCACATTTGTTTAAGTATTGTTTAGGTTATCCTAGGCAATATTAGGATCTTGAATAAATTTTTGGATCAAATTATATAGAATGAAATAAAGATGTTATTTCTAGTTACACATGATGTATTATAAAACAAGTCATCTATATACATTAGGAATTTTCAATCTGTAATTTGAATTAATGGATATTTAGGTTTAAAAAATGTAAATATATGCGTAAAAGGATGGGGTTGATATAGATTTTATCAGCGAAAGGTTTAGTTAATTGTGTGGATTAGGATTTGAGAAATTTATAAAAATACATAGCGATAAGTCTATGTATAAGATAACATCATAATGTTTGGGTAAAGAGGTGATTATGTGGTTTTTCAAAAAATATATTCCTCGCTGGATACTAAAAATTGTAATTATTTTAAAATACATCTATCTAGGGTATCCAACCTAAAAAGAGTGGGTTTAGTATATATCTACCATCATTATAATGCATAGTAAGTGTTTCGTTATTACACACTAGGTTTGACACAACTAGGGGATATTCTTATGATAACTCACATGTTCATTGTAAACTATTATGATTAATGAGATAGTAAAACCTATGGAAACCTTTTATATTCCATAGATAAATGGAATAAACCTAATATTTCATGTTTGATAAGTCTCATTTTACATATTCGTTTAACTACATAGAGACCCATTTGGTGTTTTATATTATGGAAGTTTAACATGACTACGAGTATTTTACGAAAACTTTGGTGAATCGAACCATTTGGTTTAACATATGTTTTATAGAATATTTTATTTTGAGTAATAATTCTTTTTATTTTTTTTAATAAAAGTCTAACGGTATTGAAAGACTTTAGGGATTATATGATCATTGATGATGAGGTATTTTATGGTTATTAAAATTTGAGAATGTATGTTTTAATGTACATAACGCAATGAGATTAAAAATTGATTTGATTATTACTATTAATTTTTGTGTTTTCATAATATTTCGGGGAATATTAAAGAAATTATATTAAAATAGTATTATAAATATTAAAAACATATGTTGGGTGACAACCCATCACACCGAGCAAGGCCACAGGTCATGAACCTTTAAATGAAGGGAAATAATTATGTTGTGCCTACAATAGGCTTATGTGATGTTCATGTATGTATAAAATTCTATTAATAAAATGATTTGAAAGACAAATATTTATTTGATTTTGGGAAATATATTTTAAGATCAAATATTTATGAATTTCTATAATTATGATGTGATTAATGATATTTTCGGATATTTTTCATTTGGATATGGTATATGATACCCTTAGGTATAACATGTGATTTACCATGAATGATCATTTTTAAATAACCTAGTAAAATCATTGAATGTTGATATTATATGGGATGGAGGGTAATTTATTTATGTACTGATTTATGTTTGACACTAGATTTGGATATTAATATAAGGGTGTATTCATTTTTTGAATTATCATACCTTTTTCTAACATTTGGTTTTGTTATGGTTAATGTTTGGAGATTGGTGTAATATCTTGATATCATTTGTGGAATAATTTTATATGTAAGAATATAATTTTAGTGCTTTTAGCAGTAAAACATTATCTTCAATACTCATTGTTTGGAGAAATAGATTAGATTATGGTGAAGAAATATTAAAGGATAAAATTATAATTTTCAAGTAATTATAAATCATTATGTTGTTAGTCTTCATAGTAAAGGATCCCACATATTTAAGAGAAGGATATTGAAATAAAAATTTTATACTTTTGATAATTGATGGTTTATTCTCTCTTAAAAAGTACAAAAATATCCCTTAAATGGATGTTCTTTCTAAATCTATGTTTTTACATCCCAAAAAAATTCACCTATTTGGAATCCAATATTTCTGATGACGTTCGTATTTCCTTTTAACTTTTTTAAGGGGATGTTTTGTTAACCTATTTTTTAATGATATGGGTTTTTCTAATTGTAAATTTCAAATGTCAAACCCCTAATTACTGAGAACGTGTTTAAATTTGCTGGTAAAATTTTATTTAGGAGTGCAATAATCTAACACCCCTATATTTTATAAGAATATTATGTTAAATGTCATATATGACATGTAACATTGAGTTTAAAAGAACCATAATATAATATTAAAATATGATTATTTAGATAAGAGTTAAATAACCAAACTATAAAACTTATTGGAATTAATTTGATTAAATAAATCATAAAATTCATATAAAGTTCGTTATAAGTACAAATTTATTGATAAATTATTATCAAATAGGTAATCATTTTGTTATAATTACTTTTTAATTCTAAAATATATGTTTCCTTAAAAAATTAAATTCTTTTATTTTTTAAAGAAAATATTTAATATTTTTAAAATTTTAGTGGTATTTTTTATAAAATTAACATCAATTTTTTAATTATAATCTAAAAATTAACTCTTGGTGAGTTATTTTAATTTTTCTAAAATGATTAATTTTTTTGTTAATGGTGAAAATTACAAATTTTCCAAAATACTATCAGTTATTTTCATTAAAAGAATTAAATTAAATGTGAAATTATATTTTAGATTTTTTATTAAATTTTATTATGACCCATTTGATTTAGAATAATTTAATTAATTTTATATTAATCAACAATTTTCATGATTTTGGAATAATTTTATTTTTATACTTAGAAATATGTCTGATTTCTATTTTTTAATGCATAAATATTATCCATTTTAAATAACTAATATACCTAATAGTGAGGAAATATTGAAAATATATTAATAGATTATATATCAAGTTATATTAATTAATTTTAATTTAATTATAACTACTAATCATAGAGCTAATATAATACCATCTATTACATGAAAAATAAACTTATTGAAAACTTATTTTTCAACAAATTTCTCAGGAATAATATTAAATTGAATTATATCACTTCAACTATTTTAAATCTATAAAATGGATTGTATATTTTAAATAACAATAATTAATATTATTTAGTAATTTGAAAAAAATTAACATAATTAATCGTAAGAATAATAAAAAAACTAGTTACTGTGGTGAAATACAAAATATTAAAAGTGAGTAACCGAAGAGGTAAATGGAGTGATTAGAATAAAAAAAGATATTTTTTGGAATAAAATGACCCAAATACCTCCCTTAATTTATTTACTATTTTATATCATTTTTATTATGATCAGAAAGATAATCTATAGAGGATTTCGGTATAATCCTAAAGAGGTGGTCTTAATATGTGGTATAATTCTTAACTAAGTGTTTTTTTCATTTTCTCAGTGCCATTAAATATTCTTAAAATATTATAATATATTAAAACCATTTTCTTTAATATATTAATATTTTTTTTATGTTAATAGAATAACCTATATCTATCTCTAATTCCATAAAATGGGAAACGAAACCACAGTTTATATGTATGGAAGACTACCAACTTGTGAACTAATGTAATTCCTTTTCCATAATAACCTCTAATAGAAATTCATGGCGATAAAATTAATTTCTTATATAATATATCAATTAAATTTTAATAATTTGATAAATTTAATATATAATATGCCTTTTTTACTTTTTCACTTACTGAATAAAGACAATTTTGTTCATCCGTACTCTGGACTACTACCTCACTAAGCGATGTGATTTATTTTTTATTACCACATCAGATGGATGGTATAAGTGTGTTTATTTTAGAAAAAATAAAATTTTATATATTATATAATTATAAATTGATATATATAAAATAACATTTACCATAATTTCATCATGATCCTCGAATAATGGAAAAGTTACACAACCTTATATACGACCTACAATCTCTAGCATTGCAATGTAGTTTATTTTTCATTACCAAAATTCATTGGTATTTTTAAAAATTATATACTATTTATATAAATTATAATTATATAATTATTATTATTCTAGAGATGATTCAATAATGATCCATTTGACCCCTGGTAACAAAACCATGCCAATTGGACTTTATGAAATGAGATTCCTAAAAACACATAACATAGACATAATATAATAAGTAATTAAGTATGTTATTAAAATAATTGAAGTAAATTATTTTATTATAAGGTATAAATATGAATATAGTTTTTTTGAGAAAAAATAGATTTGATTTTATTTTTCCAATAGATAAAGGTCATACTCGATAGGTTTGGAGTCGAGGTATAGGATTTCTGGTCCTAGTTATATCTTTTTGAGATATATACCATATTCACCTATTTTTTGTAGTTTATATAAATAAACTTATAAATTTTATATCATTAACTTACTTATATTAAATATTTTTAATTTTTAATTTCTTATAACTCCTTCAAGGGGCATATGATTCAAAAGATATCAATGTTGTAAGGGTTTAAGTCTCAAAACATCATGTAGTGAGACACATGTTCTATTATTCAAATAATTTATTTCAAATAGTGTATATACTTGTAATTTCAAATTTAATTTTTTAATATTCATACACATAGTATTTTAACATCAATTTAAAAACACTCTCTTTCAAGTGGTTTTTATTAAGACATTTATTAAACTGTAAGGGATATTGTCTTAATTTCTCATTGTTGAGGAGAATATTAATATTATGCACTGATTTATTTTATATGTTGTACATATTACACATTTTTAGTTAATATCATTAATACTTTATAATTCATGGTATTTTATGTTTTGATTTTAATTAATTCATCCATAGAGATTTAACTTGATTATTACTAAGTGGCATATAGATTAAAAGCACAACTTTGTTTCACTAGGTCATATAAAATTTTCATTGTCATTGAAATTATAGGATTATTTATGTAATTATCTATTTTTTATTTCCACTTTATATATCTGAATTTACATTTTATACAAATATTAAATTCCTTGATTAATCCCTACTATAATGCTATGATATTTGTAAGAAATTTCTTCTTAATTTTTACTCTATTGAGACAAATTTGGTATTAAAAACCTATGTACTCATATGAGGTGTATGTAACACCCAAATTATAATTTATATTGTGATTATATTTATAATTATGGTATTTAATGTTTCAATTGAAGTTCTTTCTTTCATATGGGTTATTATTCAAAATTTACCAAAGTGATACAGTTTTATGCTTCAATCTCATTTTAATTTAGATTTTTATGCTTGAATTTCTATTGAAGGAAATTATATGAAATATTCCTGATAAAGCACATTCATTTTATTCTCTTGTGTTTTTTCATGAAATTTTAAATTAATAGCAATATTTTATTCACATTGTTAGTTAAAATTATTGACATAATATCATTAGGAAAAGAAAACATAATTTATTTTTTCAATCAAAAATACCTTTCCCTTTGTATCCATACATTCTATAAAATTACTAAAATAATATTTTTTATATTTTAAAATGATTTATTAAAGGAGTTTTTTACAGATTTTTTATTTTTTCCAATTTTTTAAAAATGAATATTTCTATCATTTTATGAATAAGATAATTTCAAAATGTTTTTAGAAAAATTTTAAAGGGATGTTTTATTTTAGATTAAATGGAACGAGTGAAATTTAATACCATTATAACCACTCAATAATTTGAAAAATAAATTTAAAATTTCCATGTTTTTCTTCATGTGAAACCATTACAAATATTGTTTTGAAAAATTTGGATTTTAAAAAAGATTATTCAACGTGAAAAGTTTATTGTCCTCAATAAACATTCTATGAGATCTTTTAAATATATTTTCATTAATAAAGACAATAGTTTATGTTATGTATTTTTTTCAAATTTTGTATATATGTTTAATAAATATATAATGAGCTCATTATCCCTTTTTTATTTGTGGTAATACATTTCTTTTATTCATTTCTCAAAGGCATTATTTGCAATGTTTCATTTGATTATGATGTGAGGAATGATTATGCAACCCTTTTATTTGCATGGGTAATTATTATATTTACATGAATGATTGTTTTCTTTTTCCTCAGACATATTCATGAAAATTTAATTTTGAGTGCATCGAGATAGTGTTCCAATGCATTAGGTAATGATTTAGTCTCATGAGATGTTACATATTGGATTAAAGAGTAAACTTGATTTTTTATGGGACTTTATCCACCATGTGATATTTTCAAGGAATTTATTCTTGACTCATGATTAGGTCATGTTATATATTTCTACCACATTTCATTTTATTCCGCGACATTTTGATACCATGTTCTTTATGTCATTCTCCATTGATATCCACTCATGTGCATTCTCTTTTATGATATCATTATATACTTTTGACCTACATAGTATGTTCATTTATCATGATATTCCCTTACTAGGGTTTTTCCTTACCCATTCTCCCATTGTATTCTCCATGTTATCCAACGAATTTTTGGGATATCAATTCAACTTAGTATCCCATTATGAAATATAAAATAAGGATGTTATGTTTAGTTTCACTAAATGTATTATGAACCGAGTCTTCTAAATAACCTAGTCCTATTCAATCCATTTTTCAAATTAACTGATATTTAAGTAAAAGACATGGAAAAACATGTGTAAAAACTCTTAGGTTTCGATAGTAAAAAAAATTATCTATCCCACTTCCATTCTAAATGAAAGGAAAACATCACTGATGTGTATGTGTTGACTAAGACATTTGTGAAGCAATGCATTTTGTTTGGTATATCACATTCACATAAATAGTGATAATGATTGATTTACTGAATGTATATTGTAATTATGATTTTTTAATTCTATAATGGATTATTATTATTTAATTTTATTTCATTTCATTCATCAAAATTAGAAATAACTATAACCCGAATGACATGAAGGTCTAAATTTTTATTTATTTTTGATAAACCCCCTTTCAAGGGACGAGGGGGAATCCTTACAGGGCCCATAGGATGAGAGATTAAATGCCCCATAGGCTTAGGAGATTAAATAACCCGAAGGTCATAGGGAATTCAACTAGACTATCTATAAGGAACTGCCCCTCCCGAGCATTTGCATCGTGATAATAGCTCTCCACCTTCTCATGGCTATCTGGCTAGGCTTCCCGTGAAAGAACAAGCTCATCCTGATGGCATAGACATACCCTTTCATTCTGAAAAATCCATTTGGATCTACTCTAGTGAGTGCACCTGCTCTAAATCCTCTTCTGGGGATGCTCCTTTTTTGTAGAGTCTGTCTTGGGAAACTGCATGTGGCATGAAGGCTTTGAGGCGGTCCGTAGGCCTTAATAGAGGCTCGAAAGCCCTAATGTTGTGAAGGTCTGGGTGGCCCGAAAGCCTTAAAGAATCCAAGCCCAAACCATTGGCCCAAGGTGAATAGTTCAATCTACTATAGTACCTAATAGGACATGCTACAGTGCATTCTATAGTACCCGCATAGTGTACAGTTCCACTAAAGTACCTGCACAGTGCACAGTTCTGCTATAGTACCTGCACAATGTACAGTTCTTCTATAGTACCTACCTAGTGTACAATTCTATTGCAGTTACCGACACAGTACCTGCTACAGTACCCCCGAAAATATGCCTCTACCTTGTTTTGAACCTGGGTCTTGTGGATGCACTTAAGGATACCTCACCAACTAGGCTGAGGCTCATGTGAAAAAACAACAATAGTTTATACGTACAGAAAACCATCCCCATGATGTTTTAATTCATTTATCATCACCTATTTTAATGAATAGTTATATAATTATATATATTAGTTATATATTATTCTATGGAATGATTAAAATTAAAGATTTCATTGAAGCATGATCACTATATAAGGAAAAGTATTTTTTAACAAAATCATGCATGAAAAACAATGAAATTATCTCCCAGAACAGTGATTTAAGAAAAAAATTATTAATAAATAGGATATTAGATGTTATATTTAAATAATAAATGGTATTATATATATGATTTTGGTTTTTTAAAATATTTATTATAATTATATATTTAATATAGAAGAGGTTATTATGCCTAAAAAGCAGGATGCGACTTGAGGTAAGTTTTTTTTTGAATTAATCACATTTTGATCAGGTGTGTTTATACTTTAATATTAATTACAAGAAATAATATGATACATATATGATAAAAAAAATTAATTTTAATATATTATGTTTATTTAGGTATTATTTAATTTTTAGTACCATTTTTTACTATTTGGTACCGAAAACAATTCATAATTATTTTTAAGAAAAGTTTATACTATTTCTCTTCTTTTGGGAGTGAATATTTCTTCTCCATATCCAAGCCCAATAAAATGATTTCAAGAATGTTTTTTTATTTTATAAACGGTTTTTTATATTAATTTCTAGCCGTGTTTTAATTTTTTAAAATGTTTTTAAAATAATATTCTATTCATTTTTTAAATGAGGTACTTTTTAATGATGTATGAATAGAATCTTAGTTTTAAACATTTATAGAATAAATGGAATTTCCTTAATTCATGAACACTTAATTATATTAATATTCTTCTAAAAGTATAAAATTTTATTTTAATAGAAATTAATTTTTAATTTTTTGGAAATTTTATGATCACATATATCAAATGAAAATAATCCATTTTTTAAAATAATTTTTTTAAATGTTATTTTTAATGAATTTTTCATATGTGTTAAAATATATTGTCGTTAATTATGATCTACTGAAGATATTTTCTTATGAATCCATTTAAATTACTTTTTCAGGAATGTTTATGATGATGTGCGAATTTACATGAAAAATGTTTTCCTTCCATAGGTCTATTAAGAATTGATGAATTATTATATGATTATGATTATAAGATGTTTATGAGACTTGTTAAATTTAAATGGGTTATAATATGATAATATAATGAATGGTTTATGATATTTTTTAATATATATTAATTAATAATGATTATGGGATAGGTGGGACCAAAATTATATTTCCCTCAAATGAATTTATTAATGATAACAAAGTTCGGAATCTCTTAATAGATGATAGAGATAATAAAATCCATTTTGATGATAGAGTTACTAAAAACCCAAGAGATGTTGGATTTAACTACATAGAAGTTACACCTATGATAATGTATTATATGATTGGGTAGGAATTTGAATTATGGGAGGTCATTTACACTGATAGTCATGGGAGTGAACCATGAATAATGAAGTGAATTGATAATCTTATGTGTATTATTCAGTCTTATAACTTATGGTTATGATATTTCTACATGGATCTTGATTTATTTTTAATTATCCTTTACTCTTTTGTCTTATGTATTTTTTATTAAAAAAATTAATCCATTATTCCTTATTAAATATCATTGAATGATTGTGTATGATTCTTTTAGGTTACAATCCTGTTCTCGTATTCTTATTCTAATAATTTTTCAACATATAATAATATATCGATATCTCTTATGTTTGGCCTTACTATGAATTTGTGTTCACCATTTCTTATGTCTACATCCCAAGTTTACGAATAACCGTTTTAAATAGGGTATGTCTATGAATTTTGGAATATGAGAGGCTAACTATTGGAGATATTGAATATATTTCATGAAATAAGATGAATATATATAATGTTTAGAAAGACTTAAAACCTTTACAGTCTTTGGGAATGTATTATTGTAAAATGTATTGAATCTTCATCCAAAATTATGCAATATTAATATATGAAAATCTAAAGTACCATAAGTTATCTATTCTATAGAAATGAAAATGTTCATTTTTTAAAAGAATATTAAATTTACATTAAAACATGTTGAAAACCTACATCCATCTTGTAAAAATTTTATTTAGATAAACATGTTTACAATGGTTTTTGTTAAAAGATTTACTAAATATTGTAAAATATTATGCATGGGTTTAATATATCAAAATAAAATTTCAAAATAATTAGTTTAATGTAATAAAATATATTTCATATATTAAAGATGGTTACAAAAACAGTCATGGATTTCTTTTATAATAATTCCATTAATTTGAAAATATTATTAAAATATGTATTTTTCATTAATCACCAAAAATTTAATTATATTAGAAAAATATTAAAATTATTGATAATAAAATTTTAATATTATAATTCCAAATATTAGGTTATTTTTTTATAATTGAAATTCTAAAATTAGTAATATTAACTTCTGAATGATTTTATAAAATATAAAGAAAAACTACTTTCACTTTAAATGATATTTTGGAACATAAAATTTTGTTATCATTATTACCTATCGATTTTTAATTTAAAAGTTGTTAATATGTTATTTCATATATAATTTATTAATGGTGTTCAAAATACAAAATATTTAACAAAAAAATTCTTCAAAAAAAATTAATTTTATACTAAATAATATTAAACAAATAGAATTACAAATAATTATTTAGATTCTAAAATTCAATTTTACTACTCTATTAATATTAAAATATTTAATTTAATTTATTTAAAAATAATTTAATATTTTAAAAATATTTATATTTATATTTATACATAATTCATATATATATAAATATCATATTTAAATATCATAATTTTATTTCATTGTGAGTTATATTATTTTAGATTTACTACTAAAAAATAAAATAATTAAGTATTGAATTGTATATGTGACCAATGATCCTATTTATGATGAGATTATATGCAAGGTACACATATATAATTTCTAGATTTCATTCCTATATATACACTCAATAAATAATTTGTTTATTCCACTCCCACTTTAAAATTTAGAGTTCTTATTTCATATTATAATTTTTTCATAATGATTTATCATTTCATAATGATCTTGCTAGTTATAGGTTTCTTTCGTTATTGGTGATCCTCAAAATTGAAGATGATCTAGGATATTACAAAGTCATGAATATTTTATTCTTTTAATCTACATTTTCTTATTACTTTAAAAACATTTATTCGATTCAATTTTTAGAGACCTGATTTTTTCTTTATAAAACATTAAAATATATATATATATATATATATATATATATCCGAATCTAGAAACTAGGACAGAATTCCATTTGGAGGCCTAGTGTGCCCAGAATTTTTTTCATAAAATTTTAAATATATTTAATATTGAACATTCATAGTTCTTACAAAAAATTGGATAACTCTTAACTGGAAGCTCCGATCAGAAATATTTAACCATGGTTGAGTCTATAACAAGGTGTTTAACTTAGTAACTACATAAGATAGTTCGTCATGGGGTACTCTCATATCTCACTCATTAGTTTTATGTTAATTAGATTAATGAATTATTAAAATAATTCATTCATTAATTTCAACCTAAAAGGAATTCTATAAGAATGCTGATATAAAAAATTCTCTAGGTTTTTCAGCATAAACCTTGGGAGAATTCTTTAGATCCACAACCTCATTCCATTGGTGGATCCAATCAGATAATGCCTAAATGCCAGATTAGAGCAGATCGGAACACAACAATTGTGCAAATGTTCTTCAATCATTGGGAAGTACATTCTTCAATGAAGAATTATCCAGTATTATGGTTATACTCATCAATATTTGGATTAAATTTTTTTGACTAAATTAACATATTGGATTGATTTATTTCTTGGATCTGTGCCAATTTTAGATTGAGCATGCACCAGTGTATTGAAATATTAATTGATCATTCAATATTTTCTAACCCCATATTCCCATTCTTGATCACAGATCAATAATGCTTTTCAATGATCATTTAAATTTTTTTCTTATCCCATTACCCCATTTATGACTTCACATTCATCACCATTTTGACTCTGTGATATCATTTTGACCTTGTCAAGCAGTACCGAGCTCAATCAGATCTGAGGAATAACAACAGCTTCATGAATGAGGGGAGGATCGCTGAAAAAAGTTTGATTTTTTTTATATTTTTGGATAAATGGATGTTCATTTAGAATATTTTGGAATATATCATTATCAAAGGAAGATGTGGGTGCACGTATAAATTTCTAAGGGACTCTAATAGGTCTATGTGATCTGTTTTCTTGAGATTGGTGGTCAGAAATAGAAGATCCATCATAGATCTAATGATAAAAGAGAGACTTGTGTCCAAAAATAAAAGGTCAAAACTAGATTTGACATATGGGAAGTAGATATGAGAATCTATGAAAAAACCTGACTATGCACCACGTACAATGATGAACACAGGGTTTATAGTCCCTTCAGTGCGGTCGCTAGAGTTTTGGAACTATTTATGGATGTAATGGCATGTATCCCTCCTGCACATCGTCTACCTGATCCCCAGGTGGATGAGTTCTATGATGGATCACATGAGTAGTACTCCATATAAGAGTACAAATCCAGAAATGTGACTATGTACCAAATTATTGAAACATGACTAGAGCGCAAGGATAGAACCCCATGTGAATCCAAAGAGCATGTACAAAGTACACATGCAGACATTGAGTACACATGCATGACCAGATGAACACGGTCCGATCCCAGTTAGCTTGGACACAGCAGGTAGTCCACCGACATAGCATGTACTTATACATGGCTTGGGATATATGTACCTATACTTACATAGATAGGTGGTGAAATGAAACCACACGCCACGTGGGTCCCATCACATGCCTTGTACCCCTTATCATATTTTATGTAAAAAATTTCGGTTTGTATCTCCTTCACTTGAACTCGGATTTTGAATCTTGATTATACTATCCTAGATGTTTTTCCATATATAAAATGATGTTCACTATGTTGTGGATTTTATAAAAAAAAAATTCTTGGTGAAATCACATACACCCTGCCTTAATATGGCCATCGGGTCTAGGCCCACTATGTACCACTAGTTTCCCCCACAGACACGTGGTCCCCACGTTTGGGTCCAACCACGTTCCCAAATGGGTCATCTAACTAATGACTATCCTAAAAGGATAACACATATTATTTCCAATGTTTTTTTCCTCAATCACACACATCTTTGGAAACATCCTAGAAGGCCACCCCTCCTAATCACTACTCTAGGCCAAGTACGGTTAACTATAGAGTTCTAATCTGGTAGGCCCCCAAAAGTGAAGGTGTACATTGTTGACCTGGGTCATATCATTTATTCATTTAACTATTTATCATTTTTTGGTGTTACATTTACCGCCCCTTTAGATCACAACATCCTCACTGTCTTTGCTTTCATTAGGAACTAGTTTCCTCAGGTCTTGGCCCACCGGATACCACCAGTTTCCCCACAGACATGTGGTCCCCACAATAGGTCCCAACCACGAGCTCGGATGGGTCATATGACTAATGATTTTCCCTATATGCTTACACATTTTCTTTCCAGTGTTCTTTTTCCTCACTCACACACACCCTGAGAAACATCCCAAAAGGCCACCCATCTTGATTGCTACTATGGACAAGTAGTCTTTACTGTGGAGTACTAATAATGTAGGCTCTATAAAAGTAAGGTCCACCTAGTATACCTGAGTAATTTCATTTAGTCATTTAACACATTATAATTTTGGGGTTTTACATTCACCCCCCCCCCCCTTAGAGCACTACAACCTTATTATGTCCCCCACATCTCAACCCTTGTAATACACCACACTTAAGGCTAGGTACCACCTATGATACCAAAAGTAACAACTGTGTCTCGGTGATATCACAGACACCCACCTTGACATGTCCATTTGGTCCTAGCCCACTAGGTAAAACCAGTTTCCCCACAGACACATGGTCCCCACCCTAGTGCCCAACCACGTGGCCAAATGGGTCATCTAACTAATGATTATCCCCATAGGCCAACACATGTACTTTCCAGTGTGATTTTTCCTCACTCACAGACACCCAAGGAAACATCCCAGAAGGTCACCCATCCTGATCACTACTCTAGACTAAACAGAAATAAATGTGGAGTTCTAAACAGATAGGGTCTTGGGTGTGGGTCCTCTACCTACTAAGTGAAACCCCATGTATTGTCATAGGAAATTGGTTCTCACGACCCCAATGTGGTACCCCCCATTATCATGTGTGCGGGTCCACTAAAAATTCTTATATAGTGGATACCTGTGAAATAATAGGGTGTGGGTCCTCAAATTTGAGTTTGTACCCACATGACAATGCAACACAATGATGAGGCATGGGTTGACTTGAATAGTAATTTCTAAGAAGACACGTGAGATGTTGGATATCATTGATGAACTTTTGGAACTTTTTATGACAGTTCATTCTGTACTAATATGTGATATGGAAATCCACTTTTCTCTCTCATTTGGGTTTTTTGACTGAATATATATATATATATATTTATTTATTTATTTATTTGTATCCATACCATTGGATTTGGCTACTCTATTTCCATGAGAGGTGAAGAAGGGAAAGGTATAACATGTGAACTCTCTATTTATATTCTTGTGGTTGGATGAGTATACACATCAAATATTAGTTTAAATGACTTGACATGTATTTCATCAACTAACCATATTTATCCCACTGTTAGTCAGGCTTTTTTTCTCTTGGCTTTGGTTGATCTATTCTCTTTCACTATATCTTCCATTAGGTTTAAAATCAACAGTATTTATATTCATATTGTTTCTATTACTTCTCCCCCATTTTCATTTAGGGATTTTTTCTATGTAACTATATACATAAACATGCATAGTATTTTCCGGCACGGGTCATGTCTTATCCTGATGACAGATAGGTCAGTGGTAACTTCATATGAGTTTTGGGAAACCTAGTATTCTTGACTTTGTATGGTCATCATATCTTGGATATCAGGGGCCGTGCTCCCTTATAAATTTACTTTTCTTGTGTTTTCAGGTTGGTAAATATTTTTGGTTGGGTATTTATTTTTTCCCTTTACTTTTCACTTTACACTACCATACACTTGTTAAATATTTAGTTTTTTCAAGCTTAGAGATTCCATTAGAATTTTTCTTCATTCACTTTACATCCTCTAAATTTCTTTATCAAAATGGTTGTTTTTATGTGTGTGTGTAAAGATACATAAGTAAAGTCCACCACATGTAAGTTATTCCCTTAGCGCTAGTCGCCAGCCCTTGTCCTATGAATGTGGTCTTGGGGTAGTTGTTTATCGATCCCTAACATAATATGGAAAGTGAAAGATTGGTATCGTAGGTGTTTTGATCCTTGTGATAGTGTTTTGAGTAGTCCCCTTATGAGGATTGGTTTGGTATTAAGGGAAAAATTCAGAGTGTCTTGACTGTGGATATTACGATACGGAGTCTAGTGATGGTATAAGTGGGTGATGTATCCATTCCCCAGGACATTCACTACATGCTTTTTGACTCAGCATACCGAGAAATTGGCTACATGGATTAATGGTATATTCATCATATAGGATTGGGTCTTCAACTATCTATCGTGATTTAGATCCCCATTTTTGTTATATATATATATATATATATTCATCTCACCATGGTATGTCTTAATAAATCTCAGGATTCCTCCATGGTGATATCCATATTAGATACCAGTTCTAGATTATGATGATGATGGAATGAATGAAGATGCCTTTGTTTAAGGTCCATTTCATGAACCCATTTCTCCATGTGTGAAGGTAGTAGCAACTACACCTACCGATTAGTAGATTATCATTGAAGATAATGATTACAATGCACATGGTCTTAGAACTATCTATGCATTCTGGTGCCTGAGGCAGCTGTGGTTCTATAGGAAGCTAGATCCTTAGGCATTGAAGGATATGCTAGAGCCGGTGTTCTGTGACTTCAATCTAATCTAGGCACTCAAGGATAATATGGTTGCACTGGAAGCCAATATTTTCCATGTATTATCTTGGTGATGGTGGATCATTGTTACATAGATGCATGATGAATCAGCACTCTCATGGACCAATATTTGGCATCTATTCTATGAGAATTACAACCCCTCCTATTTGTGCTCAGTTCAGATCCAAGAGATTTTGTAGCAGCAGCAGGAGGGGATGGTGATGGATAAGTACATATTGATGTTAAAAATCTATATTTGTTACTCCATTAACATAATATTGGATGGTTACATCAAAGAACATAATTTTTAGTAGGGACACCGCAAAGAGATCCATGCCAATGTGGTTCCATTGTGCATCCCCACCTATGATGGGGTGATGGATAGAACCCCAGTGACATAGATATTTATATCATACATATTCCATAATGGTTGAGCTAGTAGTGGGTGACATGTAGATGAATCATCTACAGTAGTTATCATATGACAGGTGCCATTATGTAAATAAAGAAGACCTCCCCATGATCAATATCTAGTATGTGGTCAGGGATAGTAAAGAGAACTGAGATATCCTTAAGAGAGGATATTCTATTCTTGAGATGAGAATAGTTAGACAATGTAAGACTGTATGAGAAGATGATTTATGTAGCACCGAAATATTGATGACATACCACCACAGAATAGGTAGTTCCCTGATCAAGTATCTCATTTTTGAGGGCGGGTGGTCACTAAGGAGGTGGTGTTGATATAGGAAGATGAGGGTCTATAGGTGGGGTTTGACTCTATGTTACCATTAAAATAACACCACTATGAATCCCACATAATGATCGAGGATTTTGAGGGTGGGGTTGTATAATGTTGAAGGCTTTAGAGGATTATTACCCCGTAGTGCACTAGATGATTTGAGGTACAATATAGGATTGTTATAATCTTTATTAAATACTATTATAAAAAGTTTTATGTAATTACTGCATATCTATACTCTCATTTTGAGGGTTATATCTCCCAATTGATGTGCTACCTCAGTACCTTTGTCTTGAGGTTCTTACAAGTAACACTTCTTCTATATCTCTTATCTATCTTTAGAATGACATATCGCTTGGTGGGGAGAGGCTTGTGTGGGACATTTTGGCCATCATTATGGAACCTTGTGAGGTAATATTGTTCATGTATTTGATGTATATGGTTTGATCACAGATTTATTTTCATCATAGAAATGAAAGATTCTATTGCACTAATGGAATGAGATTTTCCTTTTATGGTGAGAGAGATCTCATGGAAGGATGAGTGAGTTCTACATGCATGAGGCTACATTACAACACCCATAAGTTCGGGTGTATATCCCTTGGTGTAGTAGGCTCTGTAGGAATTTGGATTTCATCATTTTTAGAGGACTATCTGGACTTATTACCCTTAGTAAGTCAGGGGACTACCTCAAAGGTGGGATATTGGGATTTGCATCGAGTTACACCCCGACACAATTCCAACATCTTCTATAGAATATCGTATGGCCCTACAGGGGGTCGAGAGATATGGTTGTAGTTGTATGACAATGGGGAAAAAGGTTTCATCAGAACTAGTGTGTACTCCTAGAAAGATCCAGTGTTGTTCATGAAAAAGGTGGTTGGGACATTGAGACTTTGAATAGATTATTGTCGCTTGAACCAGGCCTCAATAAAGAACATGTACCCAAGATCGAGGATTAATGACCACTTTAACCAGTTATTAGGCATGAGGTGATTCTTGAAGATCAAGTTTATCTTTGGTTACCTACATTTGGGGGTTTTAAATGATGATATTACAAAGCTGTCATTATGATGTTGATATAGACACTATGAGTTCCTAGTGATTCTATTTTGTGTAAAAAAACTCCCCACAATGTTTTTCAATTTGATAATCCTATTTTCCCAACTTTACATGGACTAGTTTCATGTAGTCTTCATCTAATAAATTCTCATATACTATGAATCAGTGAAGTAGCATTCCGATCACATGGGGTTGGCTCTAGATTTTCTTTGAGAGAAACATCTTTGTAGAAAAATCACAAACCATCAATTCTTGATTAATGATGATCAAATTTTTGGTCATACCATTTGTAAACATGAATTTGTCATGGACCCATCAAATATCAATGTATTTATTTCATGGGATCCACCGAAGTGTGTCTTAGAGGTGCACATAATTTTTAGCTTCATAAGGTACTACATTAGGTTTGAGGAAAATTTCTATATATTTTAAGCCCCTTGGATCACCCTGACATGGAAATGGAAGTTGCTTACCTAGTATGAGCAGTTCTATAGGACCATCAAGGAGTCAAGACTGAGGAAGACGACTGTTCAAGAGTTGAAAAACCAGTGGATTGGATAGACTATGTAGTGGATTGTGATGCCTCATGAGATGGGATTAGCAACGTGTTGATGCACCAGAATGTAGTCATCACATATGTGTTGAGGATGTTGAGACCCCATGAGAAAAACTACACAACTCATGACCTAGACTGGATTATGGCCATCTTCTCTTAAAGGATGTGGAAGCACTACCTTCTAGGGGATCAATATATGGTTTTATTAGACCATCAGAGTGTCAGGTACATATTCACACAATAATACATGAACATGAGATAACTAGACTGTTTGGAATTCATGTAGGATATGAATTTGAGGTATTCTATACTCTAAGAAATGGAAATGCAGTAGAATATTGTATTAGTAGAATGTCTGATGCTCGCTTGGTGTAAGAGGATCTAGAGCAAGTGTCCTCCATGAAGCTAACCCTAGTGGAGTAGGGGGAGGAAGTTTTATATATTCGACAATGTTGACTCCTTCACTACTCAAGAGTGATAGGTAGTCCTAGCAGAGAGACATCGAATTTGAGGTCTTTTGTGACAATATATCAATGTGGGACTCACTAGATGGATATTCTTAATGAGCGATTCACATCATTATTTTCCAGGGATAGACAGTGGGTCTAGTCTAAATGCATGAGGAGGTGATGTTGGAGCTCTTAATTTCTCATTTAGTTATACATCCTGATGTAGAGAATATGTAAATAGAACTTCAGTGGTAGTTTTTGTGGTCTGGCATGAGAGGATGTGTAACTGAGTTCATATCTTGATTCCTCCGCTGTCAGTAGGTGAAGGCTAAGTACCATGTTATGGAAGGTTTTTTTGCATCCCCTCAAGATCTCAGAGTAGAAATGGGATAGAATTTACAAGTGATTTCTGATAGGGATTCCATATATAATGAAAGTGAATGACTCTATCAAGGTGATAGTTAATCGACTTGTAAATTTGGTACACTTACTTACTATTATTGAGTAGACATCAGTGGAGTTTTTGGGGTAGTTTTATATATGGTAGATCATTCATATTCTTTAGGTACCCTAGTGGATTGTATCTGATAATGATGTGCAGTTAACATCCTGATTATGGGGAGTGATGTAGAATGAATTTGGGACACAAATGAGGATGAGTACATCCTTTAACCCCCAAGCTGATGGGTAGTCAGAGCACACTATCCTGGTGTTGGAAGATATGCTGAGGTATTGTGTGTTAGACTTTAAAAAAATGGGATGGTCATTTTACCTTGTTAGAGTTATTATACAAAAATAGCTAAAAATATACCATTAACATAGAACCTTTTGAGGCCCTGTATAGGAGACCATGCAGGTCACCCTTGTGTGGTGTAGAGATTAGTGGGACATATCTGGTAGGGCCAACGATTTTGTAGGTGATGAATAATAATGTCCATGTCATCCAAAAGAATATGAGGCATGAGAATAGTATATATAAATCCTACACATATCATCATCAAAGTCCCTTATAGTTTGATTTTGGAGATAATAATTTCTTTAAAGTCTCCCCATTATGATGATTGTGTAGTTTGGGCTAGATAAGAAAGTAATTCCATATATTCATCAGGGTTTTTAGGTTTGTTTAGCGGGTTGGTGAGGTTACTTACTACCTCACTATATCGACACTATTGGAGAAGATGCACGACGTCTTACACATTTCATATTTAACAATATATGTACATGACCCCATGCATGTCATAAACCTGGGTAAGATGGACATTGAGTATAAATCAACCTTTTTTAGAGCACCTGATGATGATGGAGGATCTATAGAAGATGACCCTTTATGGGTGGACCATCCCATTGGTCCACATGTTGTGTAAGCATGAAATAGTGCAGGAGAGTTCCTCTAAGTGAGGGAGTCAATTAAAGACTTAGTATCTTGGTTTTCTTATTTATTATTTCCTTTTGGTGATAAAAATAATAAAATAGGTATGATTTAGAGAACCTATTTTTTTGTAAGACTTTGATATATTTATATATATATATATATTTCCAAATCTATATGCTGATATGAAATGTGATACCAAGGCCCAGTGTTCTCAGAATTATTTTTAAAACTATAATAAATATATTTAATATTACATACATATAGTCTCTTAATGAAAATAAGATAACTCTAAAATGGAAGATTATATCAAAGATAAGAGACCATGGTTGAGTACGTAATGTGGTGTTTACCCTAAGCATGACAAAAAATAGTTTGGCTAGAGGTGTATGGACATCTCACTCATTGGTGATATGTTTAATGGATTAATTAATGATTAAATTATTTAATTAATTCATTTTACCCTAAATGTAATTACATAAGAATAATTCCATAAAAAATTCTCTAGGATTACCCACACAAACCCTTGGAGAATTACCAAGATCCCATTCCTCATTTTTTGGCAGGTGAGATCATATAACGATGAAATGATGGATCAAAGAAAATTAGGATATAGTGAACACAACAATGTCCTTAAATTGTTGCTGAGTGAATTCTTCAATGATGAACAATACAATCTCCATGAAAGACTCTCCAATTTGAGTATTATTCTAATTTAGATTAAATTGACAATGAAAATTGATTCCTTAATTGAATCTGAACCAATTGGGGACCGATAAAGCACAAGTTTATTGAAATCATAATTTATTATTTATTTGTTGAACCCAAAATACAATTCATTATCTATTTAAAAGAACACATGGAAATGATTGATTAAAATTATATTCTTGTGATGTTCCCATATATTTCTTTGTGTCTGTTATATGTTGGACCCAACGGTCATATTTTAACCTTTCTAGGTGGTACCGAGCCTGATCCAACCCCAATAATCTCAATAGATTCAAGAATAAGGGGAGGAACATCAAAATGAGAATTGATCTATGATTTTTGTGAGGTGATGATTGTTATTTTGATGATTTATGAATGAATAATTATTTAAGGAAAGTTTGGTGGATTTAAAATCATATGAAAGAACTATTTTGGGTTAAAGAGATCCATTTTTTGGTGAGTGGAAATCAAAAAATTGCATATCCTTCCAAGATCTAAAAATTATGGGAAATTAATGGAAAAAAATGAAATGTATAAATCCAATCGAGTTCACGAGATGTGGATATAATATTCTATGAAAAAACCCTACTATATGCTGCGTACAAGGATAAATACACAACATATATCCCCTTAGGTAGTCAGCTAGGGTTTTGAAAATATATATAGATGGAATGATTCATATACCTCCTACAAGATATGTACCTCATCCTCATGTGGACAAGTCATATGATGGATCACATGAGAATGATTCCATGCAAGAGTACATAGAAAGACACATAGCCTTATACCGAAGTACATGAACACAGTCAGATCACATGGGTGCAACCTCGTGTAATGCCACACATCATGTACCAAGTACCCAAATATGGATTGAGTAGACAAACATGACCAGAAGAACACTACCCTATCCCATTAAGGTTTTACATGCCGTGTATTCCACCTAAAAGACATATACTAATACATGGCTTGGGTGTCGTGTACCTCTAATGATAAGGCAAGGTGATGGAGTGGGACCATACAACATGTGGCTACCCCCACACACAATTTACCCCTTTTCCATTTTTAAGGAAACTCCATGGTTCTATAACTTCTTCATTTGAACATGTATATTAGCCTTTGAGAAGCCTACCCTGGGTTCTTTTCTACATAAAACATGATAGAACCCTAGATTGTGGCAATTAAGTTATGATGTAAAATTTTTTGGGAATGGAACATACTATGGTGATGCCCGACAATGGTAGTGATCAGGCGATATCACTAGAGGATTCATATAGATCGAAACCCCCCATTAGCATGGGTATAAGTCCTATAAATTTACCATATAAGTAGAACCACGTGACACACTAGGGAATGGGTCTCGATGACTAGTGTGGAACCCCCTAGTCACAGTAGATCATGGTTCCTTGATTCTCAAGGGGGGTAACATATTGGATAGGGATCGGGTCATCGATGACTATATTGGAACCCCCATGCATTGCAAGGCATGGGTCCTTGACCTATAGAGTGCAACCCCCATAATCTTGGGCACAAGTACTCTACCTACCATTTAGAACCCCTATCAACATATGGAATGGGTCTTTATGACAACAGAGTTGAACACCCCATTAGCTTGGGCATGATCCCTTTTGGGGTACTTATAGAGTTGATCCCCTTGATTTTGGATGATTTTTATCCCTCAGTGTTTTGGTTGAGCTATTCTACTTCACTATATCTTATATCATTTTTACTATCTATAGTATTTCTATTCTTGTTGCAACTCTTACAACACCCCCATAAGCTTTCAGGATACCCTACTGGGTATGTATATACTCCTCCCTTCATGAAATTTTCCTGCACATGTAGAGTCTTATGTAGATGATGGATATTTAATTGGTGCCTTTTTTAGGAGCTTAGGGATACCTCATATTTGGTTCTGTGATTGATGGTAATTGCATAGAGATCAGGTGGCGGGCTCTCTTAGTAATTTTCCCTTACATTTTTTAGGTTGGGACATATTTCTTTTTTGATGTTTAATTTTTCCCATTCCTTTTCACTTTACACAACCGTACTCTCATACAATCTAGCAGTTTTTAATTCATGGTTGTTCCCTTATAGTTATTTTGATTTTACTTTTACTTACACTACACTTATATATCGATATGGTCATGTGTGTGTGTGTAGGAACATAGTAAAATTCCTCACCAAGTTAATTTTCCACCAGAGCTAGTTGTGTAATGCCCCGACCCGAGTAACCTAGAGTCGGTACATTATTTTAATACATTGGTATGATTACAAGGAAACAAGTACCAAAGAACCGATCAGTTTAACAGTCATGGAAAATATATTACATACGTGAACGATACATTACACTTTATAAGGGTAAGCAATACATCGGAAACATTCATAAATTAACATGAAAATTTAAGGAAATGTATAAAACTGAAACAAAATCTTTTTCAACATAAACTTCATTATAATATGGAAAATATAAAGAAAAATAATTCCATTTACTTACTCACATGGATAATCTACTAGTTGAATAATCACATGCAATATCAATAGCCACTTTCATAATGATGGAATGCATAATGTCATACTATCATAACCACATAGTCAAGGCCTTGTGCCAAGACTACAAATAAGATTCTGTCAAGGCCTTGTTCCAAGACACTAGCTTGTCTCATGAGACCTATCGATGCATCTAGGAGCTATAGAAGGCTACACCCATCACTCACTAAGTCTAATGGATTCCTCATAAGAAAAGGTTTAAACATAACATAAACATTCGTATTAAAACTAGAATACAAAATGTCAATAATTTACTCATAAACAATGAATGGTATAAAAATAACAAATCCACGGTCAAACATATCAAAAAACCTTCAATACAATATGGAATATTTTTACCATGATAAATAAACTTCAAAACAAGTTTAAAATCCATTAAAGGATTTTGAAATAGATGAAAAAGATTTGTAAAACTCTTTGTTTAAAATACCCCTTTTCATGAAAACATTTAAATGTAACACAATTTAGAAAAGAATACATTTAACGAAATTTTTTAATTAAAGAGTATCATACCACTTTGAAACTTTTAAATGTAATTAACATTTTAAAAACATTCATGTCTCTATAAAAAAAATCCTTAAGAACCATTTTTAAGACATGTACAATAATAAAAATATTTAGAAGAATAAATATTTAAAATATTTTAGATAATGTATTAGTAGAAAATTCCATTAAAATAATCCCTTTTAAAACTCGTTCATGATACATGGACATGGATAATAAATATTTCCCAGTAGATACTTGCGTAAAAACAACCTCGGATAATACAGAGATTGTGAAATTAATCCTTACCTTGAACTTTCCATTGGTCCAGGGTACATTTAACCTCCTGTATAATTACCATTGTATGATATTATATTATACCTAATCCATATTCATATTTATTATATCATAAATGATTAATTTATGACTTTATACTACCCATTTAATAATGATTTACACGTTAAATTAACATTTCAGCTAATAATCTTTTTCTTTATCATACATATTTTAACTTGTTATTCTTGATCGTATCATTTAGATCATGATTTAAATAATTCCAGAATATAAACCTTGATTTAAAAATCTTACATTTTTTGAATATAAATATTTATAATAGATATATATATGAAATGGAAAACACCATTTATGGAGACGGTAGGCCGTACGTACGCATAAACGTTGTTTCTATTTTCATATCGTATTGAATGAAAGTAAGTGAATAAGATATATGTAAGTACTCAAATACATACATACATACATATATATATATCTCCAGTAGCATTATTATGTCATATATTACATATTTATTAGTAATATATATTTTTATAATCGTCGATGAATTGTGAACTTGGAAAAGAATCTCATCGCGTCGTGGAGACAGTAATCCGTACGTATGCATGAACGACAATATCATTTCCTTAAAGGTGTGAAATTGGATATTATATCATATATACATAATCATTATCATGTTTTATTTATTATTTACATCAATTAGACATCATTTTTATACCCATCCAAATAATAATGTATTGAATAACAATTACACCACGACATGGAGACGTTAAGCCGTACGTACGCACATATGGTGAAATGTCATTCAAAGGATGGATATAATAATGAATTTAGTTGTACCATATTTATAATAACATCACAGAATATATATGATATTGGATTTATTATTTTATAATAGAATCAATAATGAAAAAGGAAGTGGAAGAAGGAAGGAACTTGAAAGATGTGGTGAGATATTTACCTCTTCTTCAGGTTGTTACTTTTTATTTGATCAAAATGGCTCATTAGGTAGGCTTTCTGACTCAAGGAAGGCCTCTAGGATGAATCTAGGATAGTTTAGAGGGTATTTGGACAGGGGTTGGAAGATCCAAAAGGATTTGAAAGTGTGAATTAGAGATAAGGGGGATTCCCCTTTTATATGAGTGGTGAGGGGCACCTTAGGAAAAGCTAAAAATATTATTTTATAATAAAATCATTTTCAGTTTATAATGGCTCTTAAATATAATATTTAAAGGATATGGTGGGTATGGGTTTAAAAAAACAAAACCAATAGGTTTTAGATAGGTTTGGGTCACCATATTATCCTTATCATTTAGATTTAACTCTTAGTTAAATAGTTTGACATTTACTGTGTCTCTTTGTATTTTTATATTATATAGTTAATAAACATGCTATATACTTCAAGAGAACCCGCAATGGTTCATTAATGATACACCTATCATTATATATGTCCATTGGCCGAACCTTACATTTTTAGGAATATTATATCAACCAGTAATATAGTATTTGATTTAAATATTAATTTATGTCAATTTTGTCCCTATTAGGTATTTTGTTTTTGTGAAAGTTATAAAAACTTTATTACCTAAAACGAGATATATTTTAATCATACCTAACATGTCATATTAATCTATAAAATTAGTGTATGTCATAAAAACTTTGAAATATTATTTATTTTAATATTTATAATAACATTTATTTGATTCTTTCATTAATAAGAAAAATATTGCATCATCATTGTCTCATAAATAAATTTAATTATTCAATGTCTAAAAATTATAAATAAAATACCATTATGTAGGAAATATTTATATATTTCTAATTAATATTTATAGTTGATGAGATAACATCTATAACTCTATGTAAAATTTTTTTTACTAAAATATAAATGTTTATTTCATTATTGTATTTTCTTATCTTAATTAATATAAAGTGACATTATCACTTAAAAGTGGCTCCATGGGATCCCAAAATCAACCCAATGATTCCCATGGTCGGACATGTATCTTCCAATAAGGTTAGGACAGCTTTTAGTGAAATTTAATATTGTTATAATATTATTTTTTACCCTTATTTACCAGATTTACCATTTAACAATGGTAAATAAAATATTTACTGAAGTAATTATACAAAATGTATAAAATTAAAAGTTACCTATTAACACAATTTGAACCTCCTGATTATAAATATGGAATCCATTTTTCTAAATTTAAAACACAGAAGTGGAAAAAATTAATTGAAAATTAATTCCTGTTGTCAAAACAAAAAGTGTGTTTTTAAGAAATAATAACTATAAAAAGATTGACACTTTCTTATGTTCAGTTTAAAAGTGAAATTATGTCCAATGACCAAAATTGGATTAAATGGTAAAAATATAATCTAATTATACTTTAAAACCACTAAAATTATTAATTTATCAGTGTTGAGCCCTCTGGAAGATTGCTGATTTCATGTTTATAACTGATGTTTTAATAATCACAAATCATCACAACTCATTGATGCTTAATCTGGTTTGATGTCTCATAAACATAATTCCAATCTATGAATGAATCAGTTATCATGCTTTTAACTATGATTATTGACTTACAAAGTATGTTGGAAGTCTTCTGGATTCAACAGACATCAGAGTCACCGATCAATCAGACTCACCGATCAATCAGACTCACCGATCCATCAGAGTCACCGATCCATCAGAGTCACCGATCAATCAGACTCACCGATCCATCAGACTCACCGATCCATCAGACTCACCGATCAATCAGAGTCACCGATCCATCAGATTCACCGATCCATCAGACTCACCGATCCATCAGACTCACCGATCAATCAGAATCACCGATCCATCAGAGTCACCGATCCATCAGAGTCACCGATCCATCAGACTCACCGATCAATCAGACTCACTGATCCATCAGAGTCACCGGTCCATCAGAGTCACCGATCCATCAGACTCACCGATCAATCAGACTCACCGATCCATCAGAGTCACCGATCCATCAGAGTCACCTATCAATCAGACTCACCGATCCAAGGACTCACTAATGCAAATGACTCACCGATCAGATGATAGACCGATGCTGATCAAAATGACTCACCGATCAGATGACAGACCGATGCTGATCTATCTGAGTCACCGATCATTACTCTAATGCTGATGACCTACCGATCTCTTGAACAGTCATAAACAACTGTTTGAATTTCTTTATCTTTATTTATTCTAACCAACGGTCATATTAGTTATATTTTAATACCCTGACAATTAATTAATAAAGGTTGTCGGATGTCAGGAAACCGTACCTCGTACCTGCGGAAAGGAAACCTTTTTTGTCCTACGGAGCACGTGATATAAATACAAGAAGACTCTGCTGAAGAGGTGTGTGAAGTGAAGAAGAGAAAAACGAAGAAGAGAGAGACAACACACACAGAGACAAGGAAGCATACGACATACTCAAGAAGAGCTCTGTGCATACAAGAAGAACCAAGCAAGAAAGAATCAAATATACAATCAAGCCTACTCAAGAAGAGTGGTGTGCATACAATAGAATATTGAAGAGCTTCATCGACTACATCTCACTGCCTGTGAACCTGAAGCATACGACACTCTGCTTCTCAAACAAAATCGAGAAGAGGACTCAGAATCACTTCTGATTAATTCCAAAACGAGTCCAGTGCTACACTGAAATCACTAGAGCCATTCCTAAACTCTACATCTCTGCTCTGTGATTTATTTATTCTACATCTTGAGCAGTGTGTGTTATCTGCTGTATTAAACACACACACTGACTCCTGTACTTTCACTGGAGGATCTGTAAATCCTCAGCAAACCTTTTACACTTCACTTCCCACTGTGGATAGTGGTAGAGGTCTTGTGACCTGGACAGCTGGCTGCTGTTGTTTGTTTTCCCACGTAGAACTGTGGTAGAGGTCTTGTGACCTGGACAGGGTGTTCACTGTTGTTAACCCCGATCCAGGGTGTGGATCACTTTTATATAAACTTTTGAGAGGACTAAGTCTCGGCTTGAGACTGAACCTCTTGGTTACTTCTCTGTGTTTATAGTTATACTCTATATCCTTACTATACATATTTATTTTATATTCCGCTGCTATTACTTTGAAATATAATCTATCTTCAAAGCTACTTTGATAATTAAATTCGCAAGTGTTTATATTTATTATAAATCAGTAAATTAGTTTAAAAAGTTAATTTAATCATAAGATTAAGTTAACTGAGAACTAATCAATCTTTGAGAAGCTAATTGAACCTTTACAATCTATATAAATTCACTACAGTTTAATTTGTTTTTGAAATTGAGGGATTTTATTAGAAATTGTTTTTAACAGAAAATTTTAATTGGAACTCAATTCACCCCCTCTTGAGTGTCCACTCCGACCAACACTTGGTATCAGAGGAAGTAAATACTTTCTAAAAGTGCTCTGCTCTTGACCTGTGATTTTAGTTGTATTTTAAAGTTCTTAAAATTTCTGTTATTTCTAAATTTTTATCTCTTTAAAATTCTTTTTTGTAATATCATGGATAATAGACTTGAGGGTGCTTCTACTAACTGTCGACCTTTTTTCAATGGAACTAATTATGCTCAGTGGAAAATGAAAATTAAAATTCATCTAGAAAGCATAGGTTTTGATATTTGGACTGCTATTGAATCTGAATACAAAATTCCCACTACTGCTAGATCTACTTGGGATGAACCTACAAAGACTGCTTACAATAACAATTGTAAAGCTATGAATGCTCTGTACTGTGCTCTAGGAGATGAAAAGTTTAATAGAATTTCTGCATGTAAAACTGCATATGAAATTTGGGATACCTTAGCTGTTTCTCATGAAGGAACAACTAATGTTAAGGAGATGAGATTGAATACCTATACTATTAAGTATGATAATTTTAAGATGAAGCCTGATGAACCCATTTCTGATATGTATCTCAGGTTCAATGAAATTGTCAACACAATGACCTCTCTGGGAAAGGATGTTCCAGCAAAGGAACAAATTATGAGAATTTTGAGATGTCTACCTGAAAGATGGAGAGGAACCTCTGTCTCCATTAGAGAATCTTGTGACATTGCTGCTCTACCTGTCAAGGAATTAATTGGTAAGCTGATGATGTATGAAGAAGAGCTTAAAGTAAATAAAGAAGAAGATGATGAACCTAAAAGGAAGTCTATTGCCTTCAAGACTACAACCTCAAAGAATAAGGATAAGGAAAAGCTTCAAGCTATCAATGAAAGTTCAAGCAGTGAGGAAAGTGAGAATGATTCTGATAGTGATGATGAGATGGCTCAAATAGCCAGGAGATTCAAAAAGTTTTATAGGAAAAAGAACTTCTTTAGGAAACCAAATTACAAGGGAAAGTATGACCAACAAGGCAAATGGAAAAAGGATTGGAAGAAGAACGACAAATCAGATGATGTTGTCTGCTATGAGTGTAAGAGGAAAGGACACATTAAAGCCGACTGTCCAAAGCTGAAGTATAAAAAGAAATATGAATACAAGAATAACAAGTACAAGAAGGCCATGAAGGCTACTTAGAGTGCTTCAGAAGACAGCACAAGTGAAGCTGAATCTTCAGACTCTGAAAAGAATCGGGCCAACATGTGTTTCATGACAAACACTTCTGAGGTAACATCAGAGACTCCTGCTTTTAATTCATACTATTCTGGAGAATATTCTGACTCAGAAAACATGTCAAAATCTGAATTGTTTGAATACTGTGACATGCTATAAGAAACATGTAATGAGCTTAAAGATAAATATAAAGGTCTAAAGAAACAGTATGCTTTAAGTGTTAAGCATAAATCTGATCTGGATATAGAAGTAGAAAAGAATGCTCAGCTGCTTAAAGAGAATACTGAACTAAAATTGTCTAATGAGCAACTCAAGAAAGACTTAGAGAAGTTCACCAATGGTAAAAATACTCTAACACAAATGCTAGGAAAGTAAGTTGCACCTAGATACACTACTGGTATAGGATACCAACCTGGACAAAGGAACGTTGCCAAAACTAGATTCATTCCTAAATCTAGATAGAAGATAGTTAATTCTGGAACTTTTTATACCTCAACAAGTTATATTCATAGTTATGAATCTAATAAGGTTTATCTTTCAAAGAATGTTATTTCTACAAATTATATGAGACCCATTAGACAAATATGGGTACCTAAAGTGTTATTGGCTAACCTGTCTGGACCCAAGAAGATCTGGGTACCAAAATCATCTTCCATTTAAATCTGTTTTGTAGGAGACCTTCTTGAAGAGCTGTTACAAGAAGATATGGTATTTAGACAGTGGGTGCTCAAGACACATGACTGGAGATTATTCTTGCTTCAAGAGCTTAATAAAGTTTGATGGAGGATTTGTCACCTTTGGTGATAACTCTAAAGGAAAAATCATCGGCCTAGGCCAGATTGGTAACACGGATTCAATTTTGATTTCTAAAGTTTTATTTGTTGATGGACTTAAATATAACCTGTTAAGCATTTCTCAGTTATGTGATGATGGTTTTCATGTTAAATTTGAAAATGATTCTTGCAATTTTTTTAACTCTAAAAATGTTTTAGTATTTTCTACTTTAAGAAATGAGAATGTTTATGCTGTTGATTTAGATTCTTTAGCTAAACAGAACATTCCTTGTTTAAATGCTTTTCATAAAGAGTCTTGGCTTTGGCACAGAAGATTAGGACACTGCAATGTGCAGTCACTTAGAAAACTTTCTAGGAAGAACATGGTTAGAGACTTACCCAAACTTGAATTTCCAGCAGACAAAGTTTGTAATCCCTGTCAAAAGGGAAAACAACACAAAGTTTCTTTTAAATCAAAGAAAGAAGTTTCAACTTCTCAACCACTTGAATTGGTTCACATGGATTTGTTTGGACCATCAAGAGTTTCTAGTTTAAATGGGAAGCACTATGTCTATGTTCTCGTAGATGACTTTTCTAGATATACTTGGGTATATTTTCTAGCTCACAAAAGTGAATCTTGTTCTTACTTTGTTAAATACTCCAAGTCTGTAGAAAATCTTAGTGGACTCAAGATTAAGACCCTAAGAAGTGATCATGGTCGTGAGTTTGAAAATCAAGATTTTGAATCTTACTGCTCACTCAATGGTTATTCTCATAACTTTTCTACCCCTAGGACACCCCAACAGAATGGTGTAGTAGAAAGAAGAAACAGAACCCTACAAGAAATTGCTAGAACCATGCTCAATGAATATGACCTGCCAATTTACTTTTGGGGTGAAGCTGTTAATACAGCCTGTTATGTCATTAATAGAGTCTTGATCAGACCTGTTCTAAAGAAAACCCCTTATGAGTTGTGGAACCATAGGAAACCTAAGGTAAACTACTTCAAAGTTTTTGGCTGCAAAGTCTTTATTCTGAATACTAAAGATAATCTGGATAAATTTGCATCCAAGAGTGATGAAGGAATTTTCCTAGGTTACTCTATCTCTAGTAAAGCCAATAGAGTTTTCAATAAGAGAACCAAATATGTGGAAGAATCTGTTCACATCAAATTTGATGAAACTGATCCACATGAGCCTAAAACCTCTCTTGGGAATCTTGAAGAAGATTTGTCTATTCTGGACCTTAATGATAAATCTAAAGAACCTGTTATAAAAACATCCAGTTCTGGACATTCTCCAGAATCTGCTTCTGTTGAACCTCAATCTCTAGATGGACCTGAAATTACTAGCCCTATCTTTTCAAGACCATCTAGGACTCTAAAGAACCATCCCTTAGATGCTGTTGTAGGAAATCTAGATAGAGGAACACAAACTAGAGCTTCTCTAAGAAACCAGGTTGAACATCAAGCTTTTCTTTCACAGTCAGAACCTAAAAATATCAATGATGCTATCAATGATGAATTTTGGGTAATGTCTATGCAAGAAGAATTAAATCAGTTTGAAAGAAACAAAGTCTGGGAATTAGTTGACAGACCTAAGGACACTTTGACAATAGGCACAAAATGGGTGTTTAGAAATAAAGTAGATGAATCTGGAAATATAGTCAGAAACAAAGCTAGACTAGTTGCACAAGGATATAGTCAAGAAGAAGGTATAGACTATGAGGAACCTTTTGCACCTGTAGCTAGACTAGAAGCCATTAGGATCTTACTTGCATATGTTGCACATCTGGATTTCAAATTATATCAAATGGATGTTAAAAGTGCATTTCTAAATGGTTTTATAATTGAAGATGTTTTTGTAGAACAACCACCTGGATTTACTAATCCCCATTTTCCAAATCAAGTTTTTAAACTTTCTAAAGCTTTATATGGTTTGAAACAAGCTCCAAGAGCTTGGTATGATAGACTTAGCAATTTCCTTATTTCAAAAGGTTTTACTAAAGGGATTGCTGATCCAACGCTTTTCATTAAAATAATTTCTAAAGATGTTTTAGTTGTACAAATATATGTTGATGATATTATTTTTGGATCTTCTAAAAACTCCTTATGTACTGATTTTTCAAAGGTTATGCAAAATGAATTTGAAATGAGCTTAATGGGAGAGCTTAAGTATTTTCTTGGATTTCAAATCTTTCAAACTAAAAATGGTATTATTTTAAATCAAAGTAAATATTCAAAGGATCTTTTAAAACGTTTTGGATTGGATATTATTAAGGAAAGTAATACACCTATGAGTACCACCTGTAAATTGGATGTTGATGAAACTGGGAAACCAGTTGATCAAACCAATTACAGAGGTATGATTGGAAGCCTACTTTATCTTACTGCTAGTCGACCAGATATTATGTTTAGTGTATGTATGTGTGCTAGATTTCAAGCTAATCCTAAAACATCACACTTATTAGCTGTTAAACGGATTTTTAAGTATCTTAAGTATACTATAAATTTAGGTTTGTTTTACCCAAAAGGACAATCCTTTGAGTTAATGAGTTATTCAGATGCTGACTTTGCTGGTTGTAAGTTAGATAGAAAAAGCACATCAGGAACATGTCATTTTCTTGGAAAATCCCTAGTATCATGGTGTAGTAAGAAACAGAATTCAGTTGCATTGTCTACTGCCGAGGCAGAATACATAGTTGCTGGTAATTGCTGTGCACAAATTTTGTGGATGAAACACACTCTATTGGATTATGGATTTGATCTTAAACACGTTTCAATTAACTGTGACAACACTAGTGCAATCAACTTATCCAAGAACCCTGTGTCTCACTCTAGAACTAAGCACATTGATGTCAGACATCACTTTCTAAGAGATCATTACCAGAAGGGTGATATTTCTCTAGAATTTGTTAGTTCTGAAAATCAATTAGCTGACATCTTCACAAAGACCTTATGCTCTGAAAGAATGAAATTTATTAAACAAGAATTGTGTATGATTGATCTGTGAAACTGATCTATGAAACTGATCTGTGAAACTAATTTGTGAAACTGATCTGTGAAACTGATCTGTGAAACTGATCTGTGAAACCGATCTGTGAAACCGATCTGTGGAACCGATCTGTCACATTGTTCTGTCAAACCGATTTTTTTTAATTACTTTTTATTAATTAGTAAATTACTTTTTATGGGAACCCTAAATGATAAAATAAATGATACGCGGCTATTTATCTTCCCTAAACCTTTGACCTTACATTTCCCGCCGAACCTCTCAACCTCTCTTCCCCTCTGCTTCGAACCTTCGAACCTTCGAACTCCTGCCTCTCCAAAATCCTCGAATGGCTAAGCAAAAGAGACCGAGCAAAGGACCAGATAGCCCTGTACCTTCAAAGAGTGCTCGAGGCGAGTTGAGCAGTACCTCTCAACGCTCAGTAAATCCGAACCTGGAAACTCGGATTGTTGCTGTAGAAAAAGAAGTAAACTCGGCGTGGCTTCTGTCAAGTAAGTCCCTATTGCTACAAGTTCTTGAATCGCAAGGATGGATAGACTGGTTTTCAGACAACGCCCGAATAGATTATCCAAAGCTAGTACATGAGTTTTACATGAACCTGAAAATCACGCTTGATGGTGTGGAAGCTGCTAGGATGTCATCGGTTGTAAAAGGAAAGAAAATATCATTCTCATCTAAGCAGTGGGCTGAATTTTTAAACGTACCTCATGAAGGTCGATATGAGGACTATGCTGGCAATATACCCCCAGTCACTGGCTATTTTTCTTATGAGCTAGCGCTAGAGTTTCTAACTGGAAACAGAGAATCGAGGAGAATCACAGCTTCAGAATTAGACGGTGAAAGCAGACTCCTATTCAAGTTTATTCAGCACCAACTTTGCCCTCGAAGAGGAGATTTTGCTGCTGTTAAGTTTCAAGATTTTTTTCTATTGTTTCTGCTCAAAACCCATGAAAAGATAAATCTGTGTAGATATGTGATGGTCCACATATCTAGTATGCTGAAACCTTCCAAGAAAGCCACAGCGTTGTTTTATTCAAAAATGATATCTACTATGCTCCAGAATCTGGAATGTGTTGATGAAGATGATGAAGTTGTTGAAACAGAGCGTACCTTCTGCCTCAACAAAGAGATCTGCAAGAGGATGAAAATCAATTGGAATCCATGGAAGAAATGCTGGGTTGCAGATGAAGATAAGTTGTATGAAGCTTACAATCCTATAGATCATGGCAAGAGGCCAAAGGATTTGAGAGATCCTGGATTAAAACCAGATGAGGAACCAATTTATTCTGATGATAATGAGCAAGAAAAAGCTGCAACTGAAGAAGGAAGTGTGTCTTCTCCTGATGATAGGAGTGATCCAGACACTGCTAGCCCCAAGAAAAGAATAGAATTTGGACCTGCTAGTCCACCCTTAACCCTACCAGAGTCAGAACCTATTCTTGATGATGAAGAAGATTCTGATACTGAGGAATATCACAGTGAAGCCTCTGAGCAGAGTAATCATGAGCAAGGTGATGCTGAAGACAATCTTGGTGGTGATGATGATGATGCTGATGATGTTTAAGCTGCTGTTGATGGTGTTAACAGACCGGTGGATGGTCTTACTGTAGATCAAGTAGAACAACCTCAGTCAGTACCAGAAATCCATATCAGTGGCAAGGCTGACTCATCAAAAATTAGTGGAACAGCAAGCTATGAAAAACCCAACTACACCCTGTGTGCTGCTGTTTGGGATGACTACCCTGGATATGCTGTTTTGGGCTTAGAATATTCTGAAGAAGAAGACGAATTGCCAGAATCTGCTGTAGCTGTGAAAAGGAACCTTCCAAGAGAAGCAAGGTCTATTCCTACTGTTGATCCTGTAAATGTGAATTTACCTGGTTCTGAAATCTCTCGGGCTGATCTTGATAAGTTTAAGACTGAATTTCTAACCACTGTGAGAGATATAGTCAGAGAAGAACTTTCCAATGCCCTTCATCAAGTATCTCTGCAAGTTTATGAAAATTCCTTGAAAGCTTTTTCAACTGCAGTCTCAGATGTTCTCAAGCCAGACTTGACTGCTACTGGTGAAATTGTTGGTAGGCACATAGCCTCTTTGAATCAAACATTGAAGGATCTCCAAGTTAGCTTACTTTCTCTATCAAATGAGTTCAGATCAACCATCTCTGGTATGATGGAAGTTTTGAGAAATCTGATTGAACATCTCAACAAGTCTGACCTGAGGAAGTTGAAAGCTGAACTAACTCACATAGTCGGCCAAGCCAGTACATGCAAGGTAACCAAAATCACTACTCGTGAGATAGAAGCTCTCAGAGAAGTTGTGCATGCAGAGCTAGCTGCTGTAAGACAAATTCTTGACTTAGAATCTTTGAGGAGGATGAAAGAGCTCTGTGATAATAGTCATAAGATGGCCTTAGTATATTCAGCAGATGCTAAGAATCCCCTGCAAGAGATCAAGGAAAAAGTTGATACTTACTTTTCCAAGATTTATACAAAACATGAGATGGCTGCAAACTTCAAAGTCATGGCAGAGAATCTGAAATTACCTCCAGTCACTCAGGCCTTCAACACTCAAGTTCGCCAATTGCAAGATTTTGTCCCTTCCTTGGCGCAGTTCATGGAAAACAAGGATGATTTTGAAAAAGATATGAAGTATGGAGCAGAAGTTATTCAGGACTTCATTCATCTATTAAAGCCTTACTTGGATGCACAGGCCACTGCAATTGTACTCCCTACTTCTGAACCTCTCAGTGCCTCTGATGTCGCTCCAAATCAGCTGTCTGTTGCCCAAGCTCTATCTCAGTTGCGGCCAGTCTCTCAGAAAGCTTCTCATTCAGCTCCTGCTCCTTCTCACCAACCCTCTGTCACACCTCCCACTGCACCTGCCAGAGTTATCCTGCCGCCACTTCAGCTCCGTGAACCACAGCCTACCTCCAAGCCTTCTACCTTACCTACCATTGATCCCAAGGATAAAGGGAAAGCCCCTTTGTATCCCACCAAATAGCCATGTATTGTTTTTGATGGGGTGATCTATGTATTGCTTATCTTTTTCTGTGACTTTAACAAATTTGTTTTTCCTTTGTGTTATGTTCTATCCTCTCTGCACCCTGCTTCTCTTTTCTCTTATCTGTTTTCCCTCCTTTTTGATTATCCCAAAGGGGGATAAAGAAGATATATATAATGGGAGAAAGATATATATAATGGGAGAAAGAAGATATATATAATGGGAGAAAGATATATATAATGGGAGAAAGATATATATAATGGGATAAAGAAGATATATATAATGGGAGAAAGATATATATAATGGGAGAAAGATATATAATGGGGGAAATATATATCTAAGGGGGAGTACTCTATATATGAAGAGGGAGATAAATATCTCAGGGGGAGAAATCTGAATACTATATATATGGGAATGTTATTTTAAGAGGGAGATTTTTTTTTTATTATTATTTTTTATTTATTATTATTTTTTTTTATTTTTTTATATATATATATGAAGTTTTGTGATTATCAAAAAGGGGGAGATTGTTGAGCCCTCTGGAAGATTGCTGATTTCATGTTTATAACTGATGTTTTAATAATCACAAATCATCACAACTCATTGATGCTTAATCTGGTTTGATGTCTCATAAACATAATTCCAATCTATGAATGAATCAGTTATCATGCTTTTAACTATGCTTATTGACTTACAAAGTATGTTGGAAGTCTTCTGGATTCAACAGACATCAGAGTCACCGATCAATCAGACTCACCGATCAATCAGACTCACCGATCCATCAGAGTCACCGATCCATCAGAGTCACCGATCAATCAGACTCACCGATCCATCAGACTCACTGATCCATCAGACTCACCGATCAATCAGAGTCACCGATGCATCAGAGTTACCGATCCATCAGACTCACCGATCCATCAGAGTCACCGATCCATCAGAGTCACTGATCCATCAGACTCACCGATCAATCAGACTCACCGATCCATCAGAGTCACCGATCCATCAGAGTCACCGATCCATCAGACTCACCGATCAATCAGACTCACTGATCCATCAGAGTCACCGATCCATCAGAGTCACTGATCAATCAGACTCACCGATCCAAGGACTCACCGATGCAAATGACTCACCGATCAGATGACAGACCGATGCTGATCAAAATGACTCACCGATCAGATGACAGACCGATGCTGATCTATCTGAGTCACCGATCATTACTCTAATGCTGATGACCTACCGATCTCTTGAACAGTCATAAACAACTGTTTGAATTTCTTTATCTTTATTTATTCTAACCAACGGTCATATTAGTTATATTTTAATACCCTGACAATTAATTAATAAAGGTTGTCGGATGTCAGGAAACCGTACCTCGTACCTGCGAAAAGGAAACCTTTTTTGTCCTACGGAGCACGTGATACAAATACAAGAAGACTCTGCTGAAGAGGTGTGTGAAGTGAAGAAGAGAAAAACGAAGAAGAGAGAGACAACACACACAGAGACAAGGAAGCATACGACATACTCAAGAAGAGCTCTGTGCATACAAGAAGAACCAAGCAAGAAAGAATCAAATATACAATCAAGCCTACTCAAGAAGAGTGGTGTGCATACAATAGAATATTGAAGAGCTTCATCGACTACATCTCACTGCCTGTGAACCTGAAGCATACGACACTCTGCTTCTCAAACAAAATCGAGAAGAGGACTCAGAATCACTTCTGATTAATTCCAAAACGAGTCCAGTGCTACACTGAAATCACTAGAGCCATTCCTAAACTCTACATCTCTGCTCTGTGATTTATTTATTCTACATCTTGAGCAGTGTGTGTTATCTGCTGTATTAAACACACACACTGACTCCTGTACTTTCACTGGAGGATCTGTAAATCCTCAGCAAACCTTTTACACTTCACTTCCCACTGTGGATAGTGGTAGAGGTCTTGTGACCTGGACAGCTGGCTGCTGTTGTTTGTTTTCCCACGTAGAACTGTGGTAGAGGTCTTGTGACCTGGACAGTGTGTTCACTGTTGTTAACCCCGATCCAGGGTGTGGATCACTTTTATATAAACTTTTGAGAGGACTAAGTCTCAGCTTGAGACTGAACCTCTTGGTTACTTCTCTGTGTTTATAGTTATACTCTATATCCTTACTATACATATTTATTTCATATTCTGCTGCTATTACTTTGAAATATAATCTATCTTCAAAGCTACTTTGATAATTAAATTCGCAAGTGTTTATATTTATTATAAATCAGTAAATTAGTTTCAAAAGTTAATTTAATCATAAGATTAAGTTAACTGAGAACTAATCAATCTTTGAGAAGCTAATTGAACCTTTATAATCTATATAAATTCACTACAGTTTAATTTGTTTTTGAAATTGGGGGATTTTATTAGAAATTGTTTTTAACAGAAAATTTTAATTGGAACTCAATTCACCCCCCTCTTGAGTGTCCACTCCGACCAACAATCAGTATTAATTATTTCGAATAAAAAAGTTGTTTTCAGTTAAAATTTAGTATTTTTCACTATTCATCAAAATATGAAAGTTATCAGAAAAACACAAACAATTTATCAAAATTAAATATTAATATCCTTATTCTAAAGAAGATGTTTATTTTTTAAAATTAAATATATAAAATTTCAAAATATTGGATTTAAAAACGGTTCGCCATTAAAAGGCGGTGAAATTGCATTTTTTGAAAAATACTTCTTTTATCTGAAAAAAATGAATTTGTTCTTAAATTATGTCTAAGAAACTCATATTATGGATTATAAAATTATGAGGATTATATAAAGTTCAAAATTTAGTTAACACTATTCAGAACCACTTTTGAACAGCTAGTTTGGTAAGTCGTGGTGTGCTTGAACTCAGTGTAGCATGTAGTGCAAGTTATTGAATTACGTTGAAGAAACAACGTACTACGAAATCATAGGGTGTTACATTCTCCCCTCCTTCAATAAATTTAATCATTAAAATTTTAAATTGTTCTTCAAAAATAAAAGTTATAAAATAGAGAAATACCTTTGGGAAAACCCCAGATCAGAAATTGGGTTAATAAAATTTAGTCTTAAATAGAGGGAAAGGGAAATAAAAAAGTTACCACCAAATTATGATCTCGATTAGAAGAACATTGGTGGTAATTATAGACACATAACTGGAGGGAAAACGTAAATATTTATAGAGAGTGATTGAGTTCATCAATCACAATATATCATTTAAATATATTGAAATAACAAATCTATTATCAAAATCATTTTCAATACAAAAATACATAAAAAGAGTATATGGTATTTATTTTCTTTTTCTTTAAAAAAACATTTTGGCTTTTTAAGGAAGCCAAAGATCAAATAAAACTCACAATGGCGCGAAGTTCGTTTTCACCACTTATATTAAAAAAAACATTCTTTTTTTTGACGTTTAGTAAAATGCTTCGTAGAAAAAATTACCCTTGAAATGAAAAGTCAAAGGGTTTTATGCAGCTTATAAAAGAAAGTCATTTATAAATCAAATGATGCCTCAATGAAAGGATTTTGTGATGAATTCCCTTAACTAAAGTTTAATAATTAATTTAATCATTGAATAAGAGGGATATATATATATATACTTGACAAGTAGAGTTACATCCTTTAACTAATTCCTACCACAACTCATCTTTCTCTCTAAAAGATTTCAAAAAATATATTTTATTTATCCTAATAATATAAGGTTCTAAAAATAATGAATTTATAATTCACCTATCAGACCATATAAAAAACTACATTATACAATCCAGGACATCACGTATGCCATTGGTATTTGATTCATCCTTGTCGCCCTTCGGTTGTGGGTTCAAGTCTCGCGGCCTTGCCGGACACGACTAGTTGTCGCCCGACCTCTGGGTTTTCATTTTTATGACAATCCAAAAATAACCTTAACAATTGTTTCCAATTTCTAACATAATCCATTGCAGCCTTTAGACTTATCCAAAATACTTCTATCCAAACTCGTAGTCCAAAATTTATAACGAATCTAAACATAATGAAGATCCTTTTTTCCACGTAATAGCATGTTAACACCTTCATCATGTATTCTTTTCAAACATGGTAAAACGTTGAATTACGAAAAAAAACCATATCGATTACATTCATGCTCCCTTATTCATTATAGAATACTGGATATATTTCTTATATCCAAATTTTTTGAATATTCCAACAATGATGAAATAAAAAAACTATTAACCAGTTCCAAGGAAGTCAAGAATATCCAATATTATTTATCCAAATCAACCATCTCTTATTTCAAAATTAGTACCTCAGTATCAGGACCATATAATCTCAAATTCTCAATGAAATAGTACTGCATAAAAATCCTTATTTACTTCCATATTTCAAATAACCAATATATCTTTGATACAACACTAAAACGAAACAATACTTTAATAACAACATAATAACTCTTAATTATTCCTCTCCATCTTTGGTAGTATCATAACATGATTATTATCCAATAGCTGCATTTAGGGTATACTCTGATGATTTGGACATTGATTTTTTTAGTTTCAAAACTCGTTGTAGATGAAGCATTGTACATTTGACACTTTTTTCTTACCCTTGAAATCATGTACTTGGTGTCCTTTTTCTCCACACTTATAAAAAACTCGCATTCCCTTAAAGCATTTAACAAGGTGATTATTTCCATAGTTATCACATATGGGAAAATCCTTCTTTTCCCTCTTCCCTTTTTCCATCTTTATCTCTTCCATCCTTTTCTTCTCTTGCTTCCCTTCAAACCCATAGGATTCAGAGAATTATTTACTTATCTTGTTAACACATAATACTATTTCTTCATATGTTGAGAATACATGGTAAAATATTTCACTTATAAATATTGGTTTAATACCATGAATTATATGAACCTTCTTACTCTTTAGATCATACATATTTATGGTGTTCTCATTCCTTCTACTGGGTGCCATTTCTAAATAATGGCATAAACTATGTCAGTTTAGGAATCACAATTCATAATTCCAAACATGTAAAATACCTAATGTAAATTGAAAATTTTATTGATATAATACATAATCACAAAAATGTTTTCTTTTAGAAGATATATACTCATAAACCCTTCATAGTTGTTTGTAATGAAAATGAGAATTATTATAAGAATATCCCCCGGGAGTGTTGTAACCAAAAGTGCAGCAAGGCCCATTGTCGTGCACCAGTTCCCATTTGAGTCAAGATCAAAGCAATTTTTTTTTGGTTTTAACCCTAGGTACATCTGTGCTAGATCCTCTTCTAACTACTCGTATCCAGATAGGGGTGTATTTCTTGGAAAACTAACAAAATATCTATAGTACAAAAATTCTAGGATGTTCTTCAATACTAATCCTCAATGTCTATCTTAGGGTAATGTGCTATAATCAAAGTTTATCTAAATCTAGTTTCCAATGTTATAGATTGAATTACTCTGATACCAACTATGACACCCCGACCCCAGTTACCCAGATTCGGTGCATTATTTTAATACATTGGTATGATTACAAGGAATCAAGTGTCGAAGGACTGATCGGTTTAGTAGTCATGGAAAATAGATTACATACATGAATGTTACATTACACTTTATAACATACAAAACAACATAAATAATACTTTATGAATGCCATTATTCCCTTGAATGAGCCCTTCATATCAATCATAACACACTTCTTGGAATTATGGGAAAATAAAACATAGAAATGGGTGAGCTCAAATGCTCAGTAAGGGTAAGAAATACAACTGAAAGTTTCATAAATAACCATAACCATTTAAAGAAATATATAAAACTAAAAAAAGCCTTTTCAACATAAACTTCATCATAATATGGAAAATATAAATAAAATTAATGCCATTTACTTGCTCACATGGATACTCTACTAGTCGAATAATCACATGAAATATCAATAACCACTTTCATAATTATGGAATTCATAATGCTAGGCTATCATAGCCACATAGGCAAGGCCTTGTGCCAAGACTACAAATAAAATTTCATCAAGGCCTTGTTCCAAGACAGTATTTTGTCTCATGAGACCTACCGATGCATCGAGTAACTGTAGTGGGATCCACCCGTCACTTACTAAGTCCAATGAATTCCTCATATGAAAAGGATTAAACATGACATAAAAAGTTTTATTAAAACTAGCATATGAAATGTCAATACTTTACCCATAAGAAATGAATGGTATAAAATTAACACATCTATAATCGATCATATCACAAAACCTTCAATACAATATGGAATATTTTTATCCTGAAAAATCAACTTCAAAACAAGTTTAAAATTGGTTAAAAGATTTTGACATAGATGAAAATGATTCGTAAAACTCTTTGAGAGAAATACCCCCTTTTCATGAAAACATTTAAAATTCACAAAATTTATAAAGGAAGAAATTTAATGACATTTTTTAATCAAATTTTCCAATACCATATTGACAATTTTGAATGCAATTAACATTTTAAAAACATCCATGTCTATATAAATACATTCTTAAAAACAATTTTGAACACATGGACATTAATGAGAAATATTTAGATGAATAAATATTGGAAATATTTGAAATGATGTCTTAGTAAAAAATTACCTTAAAATAATCCCTTTGAAAAATCTCTCATGAATCGTGGACATGGATAATAAATATGTCCCATTAGATACTTATGTAAAAACAACCTCGGATAATAATGAGATTGTGAAATTAACCCTTACCTTGCACTTTCCTTTGGTCGAGGGTACGTTTAACCTCTTGTATAATGAAACTTTTATGTTATTATATTATACCTAGACCGTATTTGTATTTATTATATCATACATTATTCATTTATTACTTTATACTACACATTTAATAATGATTTCATGTTAAATTTACATTTTGGGTAATAACCTCTTTCTTTATCGTACATATTTTAACTTGTTATTCTTTATCGTATCATTTAGATAATGATTTAAATACTTCCAGAATATAAACCATGAGTTATAAATCTTACATATTTAGAATATATATATTTATAATAGATAGATATATGAAATGGAAAACACCATTTATGGAGATGGTAGGTCGTACGTAAGCAAAAACGTTGTTTCTGTTTTCATATCGTATTGAACGAAAGTAAGTGAATAAGATATATGTAAGTACTCAAATAAATATACATATACATATATATATATATATATCTAGTAGCATTATTATGTCATATATTACATATTTATTAGTAATATATATTTTTATAATAGTCGATGAATGATGAACTTGAAAATAAATCTCATCGCGTCGTGGAGATGGTAATCCGTACGTACGCACAAGTGACAATATCATTTCCTTAAAGGTGTGGAATTGGATGTTATATCATATATACAGAATAATTAGCATCTAATATTTATTATTTAAATCAATTAAACATCATTTTTATACTCATCCAAATAATAATGTGGTGAATAACAATTACACCGCAATGTGGAGACGTTAAGCCGTATATACGCACGCATGGTGACATGTCATTCAAAAGATGGATATAATAATGAATTTTGTTGTACCATATTTATAATAACATAAAAGTATATAGAAGATACTGGATTTATTATTTTATAATGGAATCAATAAATAAAAAGGAAGTGGAATAAGAAAGGAACTTGAAAGAGGTGGTGAGATATTTACCTCTTCTTTGGGTTCTTCCTTTTGATTTGATCAAAAGTGATCCTTAGGTTTGATTTTTGGATATAGTAAGGCCTATAGGATTAATGGAGGATATTTTAGAGGGTATTTGTGTAGGGTTTTTCCGAACCAAAAGGCTTTTATGGTGTGAGTTAGAGACAAAGGGGAGTTCCCTTTTATAAGAGGGGTGAGGGGCACCTTAGGAATAGCTAGAAATATTATTTTATAATAAAATTATTTTCGGTTTATAATTGCTTAAAAATGTATTATTTAAAGGATATGGTGGGGATGGGTTGAAAACCACTCAAAAAATAGGTTTTAGATAGGTTTGGGTCACCATATTAACCTTATCATTTAGATTTAACTCTTAGTTATATAGTTTGACATTTACCATGTCTCATTGTATTTTTATATGATATGATTAATGAACATACTATATACTTCCAATAGAACCCCAAGTGGTTCAATAATGATACAGATATTGTAACACCCCAAGCTTCTATGGTACGCTTCTCTTTGAATAATGTGATAGCGTGTGTTGTACGCAACACCGAGTTCTAACACACCATAACTAATCAAACTAGCCGTTATGAATAGTAATACCTACTTTTTGAAATTATATATATTTTATATTTGAAAATGGACTTCATTTTTGGATTCGGAATATCGAATTTAGCCTAGGGTGAAATTTTGGTACATTTCGGATAACTTTCATATTTTGATGAATAGTGAAAATTACTAAATTTTAATTAAAAACAACTTTTTTAATCAAATTAATCACTAGTGATAAATTATGAATTTGAGTGGTTTTAAAGTATATTTAGAATATATTTTTACCATTTAATATAATTTTGGTCATTGGACATAATTTTACAATTAAACCGAACATAAACAAGTGTCAATCTTTTGATAGTTATTATCTCTTAAAAACACGCTTTTTGTTTTAACAGCGGGAATTAATTTTAAATTAATTTCTGCCACTTCTGTGTTTTGAATTTAGGAAAATGGATTCCATATTTGGAATCCGGATGTTCAAATTGTGTAAATAGGTAACTTTTATTTTTAGACATTTTGAATAGTTACTGTGGTAAATATTTTATTTACCATGGTTAAAGGGTAAATCCGGTAAATAAGGGTTAAAAAATAATATTATAATAATACAAAATTACCCTAAAACGTGTCCTAACCTTATTGGTGGACACATACCCGACCATGGGCATCCTTGGGTCAATTTGGGGACCCCTTGGAGCCACTTGTATGTGGTAGGGACACTTTATATTAATAAAGTTAAAATAAAAATAAAAATGGCATAAGCTTACATCTTTTAGAAGAACAATTTTTACATAGGGTTATACATGTTGGATTTTCGATTATAAATATTCATTAGAAAGCTAAAAAGATTTCCTACATAATGATATTTTACGTATAATTTTTAGACATTAAATAATTTATTTTATTTATGACACAATGATGATGCAGTAATTACTATAATAGTGAAAAATTAAAATAAGTGATATTATAAATACCCAAATAAATATAATATGAAACTTTTAATGAATTAAACTAATTTTATAGGATAATATGATATATTAGAATTGATTTAATTGACTTTTTTCGAAGTAATAAATCTGTTATGAGTTTCAAAAAAATCAACTAATGAATAGTGTCAAAATTGACATAAAAGAATTCTTAAAACAAATATTATATTATTAATTGATATTAAATTCCTAAAAATCTAAGGTTCGGCCAAGAGACTTATATCATGATAGGTTAATCATTAATGGACCACTTTGGGGTCTCTTGGATGTATATAGTAAGTTTATTAACCATAATATATAAAATACAAAGAGACATTGTAAAAGTGAAACTAATTAACTTAGAGTTAATACTTAAAGATAAGGTTAATATAAGTACCCAAACCTGTCTAAATTCTATTGGATGAGTTGCTTTCGACCTATCCCCACCTCATAATTTGAATAGTCAACTTTGGAGCCTTTAGAAACCGAATATGAATTTATTATAAATTAATATTTCTAGCTTTTCCAAAGGTGCCCCTCACCCCTCTTATAAAAGGGCACTCCTCCTTCTCATTTCTTCACACCTTCAAAGCCTTTTGGTTCGGCCAAACTCTGCCCAAATACTCTCCCAACATCCCTCAATACAACCTTGAGGCCTTAGTTTGATCAGAAAGCCAACCTAAGGAGCCCTTTTGATCAAATCAAAAGGAAGAACCCGAAGAAGAGGTAATGATTTCACCACCCTTTTCTAAGTTCATTTCTTCTTCCACTTCTTCTTCCTTTGTTCTTACCATTCTGAAATAATAACTCCAGTATCTCACATATACTGTGATGTTATTATAAATATGGTACAATCATATTCAGTATTCTATCCACCCTTTGAATAACATGTCACCATTCGTGCGTACGTACGGCTTACCATCTCCACGTCGTGGTGTAATTGTTATTCAATATAATATTATTTGGATGGGTATAATAATGATGTGTAACTCATGTAAATAATAAATATAACATGTTAATGATTCTGTATATATGATATACCATCCATTTATATATTATTTTAATATCAAAAGAATGATATTGTCGCTCGTGCGTACGTACGGACTACCGTCTCCACGAACGCGATGAGATTCATTCTCCATCGTAACCATTAAAGCGTAATTATCATTTTATGATTTAAAAATGATGTTTAAGGACTTGATATCATTCTGGATATGAATAATATACAACCTATCCTTTACAAACATGTCTTACGTAACAAAACATATGAAAGGAAACAAGTAAGTTAACACCCGAAACAACGATAATACTAAGATATTATTATCAAATCAATATTAAAAGATCATATATGATATCATATTAATGTATATGATTCTTGTATAATTTAATAACAATTATTTCACCATTATACAGGAGGTTAACCTACCACAACCAAGGAAAAGTACAAGGTAAGGGTTATTTCACAATCTCTTCATTATCCGAGGTTGTTTATACGTAATAATCTACTGGGATATCTTTATCATCCACATCCATGTTTCTTAAAAATGTATTTCAAAACATTTTTACTATTTACAAGAATATGGGTTAAAGTCATTTATACCCTTGTTTGACTTTTTATAAGAGGTTTATAAAGGAATCTTTCCGTCGTTTTCAAAACAAGGTCCTTTTTAACCTTTTCGACAGAATTGAGGTAAGAATGTTTTTTTTAACTTATACGGTGGGTGCGGTTATTTTCTGCCATTATAAAATCGTCGAAGCTTCCCATACAAGCTTATAAGAATATTTTCAAAGAAAATGTTTTATTTTATATGGATATTAAATGATTTCAAAATAAAAGGAGATACTTCTTTAAAAAGAATTTTGATTTCATCTATGTCAACATCCTTTAATGGATTTTAAGATTATTTGAAGTTGATTTATTATGATACAAAACTTCTATATTGTATTGAAGGTTTTGTGATATGTTTGACTGTGGATGTGCTATTTTTATACCATTCATAGTTTATGGTGAAATTATTGACATTTCGTATGCTAGTTCTAATACGAATGTTTATGTTATGTTTAAACCTTTTCATATGGGAATGCATTGGACTTAATAAGTGACGGGTGGAGCCCGCTATAGCTCCTCGATGCATCGGTAGGTCTCATGAGACAAACTAGTGTCTTGGCACAAGGCCTTGACAAAATCTTATTTGTAGTCTTGGCACGAGGCCTTGGCTATGTGGTTATGATAGTCTGGCATTATGCATTCCAACATTATGAAAGTGGTTATTGATTTTTGCATGTGATTATTCGATTAGTAGAATATCCATGTGAATAAGTAAATGGCATTATTTCATTTTACTTTTGCCATACCATGTTGAAGTTCAATTTTAAAAGGCTTTTGTTTTAGTAATGCATTGCCTTAAATGTTTATTCTTATTTATGAAAGTTTCCGCTATATTGTTATCCTTACTGGGCATTTGAGCTCACCCCTTTCTTATGTTTTATTTTTCCCCAGGATGTGAAGAAGTAAATTATGAATGACCTGCAGGGATATTATGAGGGGATAGTAGTGTGGATTATGGAGACATTATGTTGTTGTAGTAGTTTTTCATTTTATGATGTAATGTAAAACTTATGAATATATCTAGTGTTTCCAAGGCTACTAAACCAATCGGTCTTTCGAGATTTGATCTTTCTTGTGATCATGCCAATGTTATGTAATAATGCACCGACTCTGGGTAACTGTGGTTGGGGCGTTACAGTTGGTATCAGAGGAAGTTTAGTACAAACCTTGGAAGCTAGATTTAGATAAACTCTGATTAGAGCACGTAGACCTAAGATGAACTTTGAGGATTAGTATAGAAGAACTTCCTAGAATTTTGGTATTGTAGTGATTTTGTGAGTTTTCTGAGCAATACATCCCTGTCTGGATACGAGCAGGTAGAGGCGGCTCTGGCACAGATGTACCTAGGGGTAAAACCCGAAAACACCGCTTTGAGCTAGACTCGAACGGGAACTGGTGCACGACAACGGGCCTTGCTGCACTCTTGGTTACGACACTCCCGGGGGATATGCTTAGGATAACTCTCATTATCTTTACAAATCATTATGAAGGGTTTATGAGTATATACTTCCTCAAAGAAAAACATTTTTATGATTATGGATTATATCCATAAATAGTTCAATTTATGTTAAGTGTTTTATAAGTATGGGATTATGTATTTTGATTCATAAACTGATCTAGTTTATGCCATTGTTTAGAAATGGCGCCTAGTGGAAGAATTGGAAACCGTATCAATGCGCGCACTCCATGTAGGGATTGCCCTCCTGCTCAAGATAATTATAGTGGGGCTGGTGATGCAACTGGTGCCGATCAGCTAATCACCATACTGGGACAACTTACTCAGGTTATGAATAATAACCTTACCCGTATGGAGCACCCTGATCCGCAGCGTGGAGGATCAATGTTAGATCGATTCATGAGACAAAAACCACCAACGTTAAATGGGAGTACAAATCCCTTAGTAGCTGAGAAATGGATATTTTCCCTAGAGAAAATATTTCAGGCTTTGGGGAGTAGTGAAAGGGAAAAAGTTACCATGGCAGTTTACCGCCTCACTGGAGATGCTGATCAATGGTGGTCATTGATTCAAAACATGAAGGAAGATGATGAAGTATCAAACATGGAATGGAGGGAGTTCAAAGATCTGTTTTTAGAAAAATACTTTCCTCGCGACCATCGAGCAGATATGGAAAGGCAATTTCTGAGTCTGAGACAAAAGGAGGATGATAATGTCACAAAGTATGAGGCTAACTTTACAAGGTTAGCGAGGTACGCTGGTGATTATATTCGCAACCCAAGAAGTAAGATTGATCGTTTCTTTGATGGGTTAAAACCATTTCTCCGTCGAGCATTAGTCTCACAATCCTTTTCATCGTACGAAGACATTGTCTCATGTGCTATCAAGACCGAAAAGGAATTCTCTAAGTCTTATGACTTTAAAGCAAAGCAAGAGAAGAAGAGACCTGCTGATCAATCTGGGAATGGAAATAAGGGGAAGAAGGGAAAGGTTGAATATCCATCTTGTGGTAAGTGCGGGAAGAAACACCCCGGTGCTTGCCTGAAGGGAATGGGAGTCTGTTACAAGTGTGGTGAAAAAGGCCACCAAGCTCATGATTGCAAGGGGAAGAAGGAAGCTACCAATGTTCAGTGCTACAATTGCAGGGAGATGGGGCATTATGCAAATGCATGTCCTAAGCGTCAGGAGAACTTACCTCAGAAAAGGCCAAGGGATCAAGGCCAGGCTTATGCTATCACTACTGCTGAGGTAGAAACTCCGAAAGACGTGGTGGCAGGTAATTTAATGGTTTCCTCAAGTTTAGCAAATGCATTATTTGATTCTGGATCATCGCATTGTTTCATATCTTCCCAGTTTGCTAAGAAAATTAGATATTTCCAATTTAATTTAATAAGGGAGTTGTCAGTTAAAACTCCTAAGGGAAGTATCGTTGCAACAAAGTTTTGTGAATCAGTCCCCATTAGAGCACATAAATTTTCTTTATCTGCTGATTTCATCGTCATACCTATGATTGAGTTTGATATAATCCTCGGTATGGACTGGCTTTCGGACTATGATGCGAAGATTTATTGTAAGAAGAAAGAGGTTACGATTCATGATGATAATGATAAGGAGCACCTTATTTTTAGAGCAGAATCGTCACCACCTAATTCTTATTTAGACCCACCCCCAGTAGCTCAACTTAATTCAATTATTGGGGAGGAAGAGAATGAAGTAACTATCGGTGAGGAAAGGAATGTTCAAATAGAGGATGTACCTGTTGTGAAAGAATTTGTAGATGTATTTCCGGAAGATTTACCTGGACATCCTCCAGAACGAGAAGTTGAGTTTTCTATTGATTTGATTCCTGGATCAAGGCCTATATCGAAGACCCCTTATAGAATGGCCACTGTAGAGTTAGTCGAACTAAAGAAACAACTAGAGGAATTGAGTAATAAGGGATTTATTTGCCCTAGTGTTTCTCCATGGGGAGCCCCTGTTCTTTTTGTTAAAAAGAAAGATGGATCTATGAGGTTATGTATTGACTACAGGGAGATCAATGCTATAACGATAAAGAACAAGTATCCCCTACCTCGTATTGATGATTTATTTGACCAACTGCATGGAGCTCAATACTTTTCAAAGATTGACCTTCGATCTGGATACCATCAGTTGTGTGTGAAGAAGGAAGACATTCCGAAAACAGCATTTCGAACCAGGTACGGGCATTACGAGTTTACTGTAATGCCGTTTGGATTGACCAATGCACCCTCTGTATTCATGGATCTGATGAATAGAGTTTTCAAGGAGTATCTCGATGAATTTGTGGTAGTATTTATTGATGATATATTGGTATACTCCAAAACCTATGAAGATCATGAAAATCACTTGCGCATTATCTTGAAGACTCTGAGGAGGCATGAATTATATGGAAAGTTTAGAAAGTGTGAATTCTGGCTTCAGGAGATTTCTTTTCTTGGCCATATTGTCTCTAAAGATGGAATCTCTGTTGATCCTTCTAAGACCAAGGCAATCCAGGAATGGCCAGCACCTACGAGTATAACTGAGGTACGTAGTTTTATTGGTTTGGCAGGTTATTATCGACGTTTCGTCCAGAATTTTGCCCGATTGGCAAACCCATTAACGAAGCTCACACGTAAAGGGGTTAAATTTGTTTGGAAAAAAGAGTGTGAAGAATGTTTCGAAGAACTGAAGAGAAGATTAGTCAATGATCCTATATTGACTCTACCATCGGGGAATGATGGGTTCGTTATTTATAGTGATGCATCAAAGAAAGGACTTGGCTGTGTCCTTATGCAGAATGATAGAGTTATTGCCTATGCATCACGACAGTTGAAAATTCATGAACAAAACTATCCTACTCATGATCTTGAGTTAGCAGCTGTGATCTTTGCTTTGAATATATGGAGGCACTACCTCTATGGTGAAAAATGTGAGATTTATACTGATCACAAGAGTTTGAAGTATATTTTCTCACAAAAAGAACTCAACATGAGGCAAAGGAGATGGCTTGAATTACTCAAGGATTATGATTGCACGATACACTACCACCCGGGGAAAGCAAACAAAGTAGCAGATGCTTTGAGCAGAAAAGACCATGGAGTTCTGAACATGATGAGAATTGAAAGGGACCCAATTTTCATGGATCTAGAGAAGATGGACATGGGAATAACCAGGGAAGGTGAAACATCAATGCTTTTTCAAATGGTTGCCAAACCATCTTTACTAGAAAGGATTAAGAGTTCTCAGACCAATGATGAAGAATTCCAAAAGAAGATTAAAGCTGTGAATGATGGGAGATTGAGAGACTTTGTGTATGAAGATGGAATTTTGAAATTCGGGAAGAGACTTTGTGTTCCCGATTTACCCGATCTGAAAAGGGAATTGTTGGATGATGCTCATAGTTCCAATTTCTCTATACACCCTGGGAGCACCAAAATGTATAGAGATTTGAAGGAACATTTTTGGTGGGACAACATGAAGAGGGAGATTGCTGATTTTGTGTCAAGATGTATGGTTTGTCAACAAGTGAAAGCTGGAAGGAAACAACCTGGAGGAGTCATGCAACCTCTTCCCATACCGGAGTGGAAATGGGACAATATTACGATGGACTTTGTCATGGGGCTACCAAAGACTCCTAGAAGGAACGATGCAATATGGGTTATTGTTGATCGTCTTACCAAGTCATCACATTTTCTTGCTATAAGAGAAGATCTACCCCTGGAACGTCTAGAAAGACTATACATTAATGAAGTTGTGAGACTTCATGGTGTACCCCTATCGATTGTTTCTGATCGTGATCCCCGTTTTACTTCAAGATTCTGGAAAAGTCTTCAGAAATCCCTGGATACTGAACTTCATTTGAGCACTGCTTACCACCCTCAGACAGACGGACAATCAGAACGGACTATTCAAACCTTAGAAGACATGTTGAGATCTTGCTCACTTGATTTTCAGGGTATGTGGGATCAATATTTACCTCTGGTAGAATTTTCCTATAACAATAGCTTCCATTCGAGTATTCAGATGGCACCATATGAAGCGTTATACGGAAAGAGATGTCGTACACCAACCTGTTGGGATGACGTTGGTGAAAGAAAACTTGTAGGCCCAGAACTGGTGGAGGAAACGGTGGAAAAGGTGAAAGTAATCCAAAATCACATCAAAGCAGCTCAAAGTAGGCAGAAGAGCTATGCCGATAATCGAAGGAAGGATTTGGAATTTCAAGTTGGTGATCATGTTTTCCTGAAGGTATCTCCGTGGAAGGGAGTCATACGTTTTGGTAAGAAAGGTAAATTGAGTCCCAGGTACATCGGACCTTTCGAAATTCTAGAACGAATTGGGGCTGTAGCTTACCGATTGGCAATGCCCCCAAGTCTCTCCAAAGTTCACGATGTGTTCCACGTATCTCTGTTGAGAAAATACATGACTGACCCAACCCATGTACTCACCTATGAGGAATTAGAACTGGAACCGGATCTGTCTTATTGTGAAGATCCCGTCAGGATTCTTGATACAAGAGAACAAGTACTGAGAAACCGGACGACGCGTCTGGTAAAAGTTTTGTGGAGAAATCATAAGATGGAAGAGGCAACGTGGGAACCCGAGGAACTTATGATGAAGAACCACCCGAGTATTTTTATGCAGTAATACCCTATAAATTGCGAGGACGCAATTATTTGAAGGAGGGGAGAATGTAACACCCCAAGCTTCTATGGTACGCTTCTCTTTGAATAATGTGATAGCGTGTGTTGTACGCAACACCGAGTTCTAACACACCATAACTAATCAAACTAGCCGTTATGAATAGTAATACCTACTTTTTTAAATTATATATATTTTATATTTGAAAATGGACTTCATTTTTGGATTCGGAATATCGAATTTAGCCTAGGGTGAAATTTTGGTACATTTCGGATAACTTTCATATTTTGATGAATAGTGAAAATTACTAAATTTTAATTAAAAACAACTTTTTTAATCAAATTAATCACTAGTGATAAATTATGAATTTGAGTGGTTTTAAAGTATATTTAGAATATATTTTTACCATTTAATATAATTTTGGTCATTGGACATAATTTTACAATTAAACCGAACATAAACAAGTGTCAATCTTTTGATAGTTATTATCTCTTAAAAACACGCTTTTTGTTTTAACAGCGGGAATTAATTTTAAATTAATTTCTGCCACTTCTGTGTTTTGAATTTAGGAAAATGGATTCCATATTTGGAATCAGGATGTTCAAATTGTGTAAATAGGTCACTTTTATTTTTAGACATTTTGAATAGTTACTGTGGTAAATATTTTATTTACCATGGTTAAAGGGTAAATCCGGTAAATAAGGGTTAACAAAATAATATTATAATAATACAAAATTAACCTAAAACGTGTCCTAACCTTATTGGTGGACACATACCCGACCATGGGCATCCTTGGGTCAATTTGGGGACCCCTTGGAGCCACTTGTATGTGGTAGGGACACTTTATATTAATAAAGTTAAAATAAAAATAAAAATGGCATAAGCTTACATCTTTTAGAAGAACAATTTTTACATAGGGTTATACATGTTGGATTTTCGATTATAAATATTCATTAGAAAGATAAAAAGATTTCCTACATAATGATATTTTACTTATAATTTTTAGACATTAAATAATTTATTTTATTTATGACACAATGATGATGCAGTAATTACTATAATAGTGAAAAATTAAAATAAGTGATATTATAAATACCCAAATAAATATAATATGAAACCTTTAATGAATTAAACTAATTTTCTAGGATAATATGATATATTAGGATTGATTTAATTGACTTTGTTCGAAGTAATAAATCTGTTATGAGTTTCACAAAAATCAACTAATGAATAGTGTCAAAATTGACATAAAAGAATTCTTAAAACAAATATTATATTATTAATTGATATTAAATTCCTAAAAATCTAAGGTTCGGCCAAGAGACTTATATCATGATAGGTTAATCATTAATGGACCACTTGGGGGTCTCTTGGATGTATATAGTAAGTTTATTAACCATAATATATAAAATACAAAGAGACATTGTAAAAGTGAAACTAATTAACTTAGAGTTAATACTTAAAGATAAGGTTAATATAAGTACCCAACCCTGTCTAAATTCTATTGGATGAGTTGCTTTCGACCTATCCCCACCTCATAATTTGAATAGTCAACTTTGGAGCCTTTAGAAACCGAATATGAATTTATTATAAATTAATATTTCTAGCTTTTCCAAAGGTGCCCCTCACCCCTCTTATAAAAGGGCACTCCTCCTTCTCATTTCTTCACACCTTCAAAGCCTTTTGGTTCGGCCAAACTCTGCCCCAATACTCTCCCAACATCCCTCAATACAACCTAGAGGCCTTAGTTTGATCAGAAAGCCAACCCAAGGAGCCCTTTTGATCAAATCAAAAGGAAGAACCCGAAGAAGAGGTAATGATTTCACCACCCTTTTCTAAGTTCATTTCTTCTTCCACTTCTTCTTCCTTTGTTCTTACCATTCTGAAATAATAACTCCAGTATCTCACATATACTGTGATGTTATTAAAAATATGGTACAATCATATTCAGTATTCTACCCACCCTTTGAATAACATGTCACCATACGTGCGTACGTACGGCTTACCGTCTCCACGTCGTGGTGTAATTGTTATTCAATATAATATTATTTGGATGGGTATAATAATGATGTGTAACTCATGTAAATAATAAATATAACATGTTAATGATTCTGTATATATGATATACCATCCATTTATATATTATTTTAATATCAAAAGAATGATATTGTCGCTCGTGCGTACGTACGGACTACCGTCTCCACGAACGCGATGAGATTCATTCTCCATCGTAACCATTAAAGCGTAATTATCATTTTATGATTTAAAAATGATGTTTAAGGACTTGATATCATTCTGGATATGAATAATATACAACCTATCCTTTACAAACATGTCTTACGTAACAAAACATATGAAAGAAAACAAGTAAGTTAACACCCGAAACAACGATAATACTAAGATATTATTATCAAATCAATATTAAAAGATCATATATGATATCATATTAATGTATATGATTCTTGTATAATTTAATAACAATTATTTCACCATTATACAGGAGGTTAACCTACCACAACCAAGGAAAAGTACAAGGTAAGGGTTATTTCACAATCTCTTCATTATCCGAGGTTGTTTATACGTAATAATCTACTGGGATATCTTTATCATCCACATCCATGTTTCTTAAAAATGTATTTCAAAACATTTTTACTATTTACAAGAATATGGGTTAAAGTCATTTATACCCTTGTTTGACTTTTTATAAGAGGTTTATAAAGGAATCTTTCTGTCGTTTTCAAAACAAGGTCCTTTTTAACCTTTTCGACAGAATTGAGGTAAGAATGTTTTTTTTAACTTATACGGCGGGTGCGGTTATTTTCTGCCATTATAAAATCGTCGAAGCTTCCCATACAAGCTTATAAGAATATTTTCAAAGAAAATGTTTTATTTTATATGGATATTAAATGATTTCAAAATAAAAGGAGATACTTCTTTAAAAAGAATTTTGATTTCATCTATGTCAACATCCTTTAATGGATTTTAAGATTATTTGAAGTTGATTTATTATGATACAAAACTTCTATATTGTATTGAAGGTTTTGTGATATGTTTGACTGTGGATGTGCTATTTTTATACCATTCATAGTTTATGGTGAAATTATTGACATTTCGTATGCTAGTTCTAATACGAATGTTTATGTTATGTTTAAACCTTTTCATATGGGAATGCATTGGACTTAATAAGTGACGGGTGGAGCCCGCTATAGCTCCTCGATGCATCGGTAGGTCTCATGAGACAAACTAGTGTCTTGGCACAAGGCCTTGGCAAAATCGTATTTGTAGTCTTGGCACGAGGCCTTGGCTATGTGGTTATGATAGTCTGGCATTATGCATTCCAACATTATGAAAGTGGTTATTGATTTTTGCATGTGATTATTCGATTAGTAGAATATCCATGTGAATAAGTAAATGGCATTATTTCATTTTACTTTTTCCATACCATGTTGAAGTTCAATTTTAAAAGGCTTTTGTTTTAGTAATGCATTGCCTTAAATGATTATTCTTATTTATGAAAGTTTCCGCTATATTGTTATCCTTACTGGGCATTTGAGCTCACCCCTTTTCTATGTTTTATTTTTCCCCAGGATGTGAAGAAGTAAATTATGAATGACCTGCAGGGATATTATGAGGGGATAGTAGTGTGGATTATGGAGACATTATGTTGTTGTAGTAGTTTTTCATTTTATGATGTAATGTAAAACTTATGAATATATCTAGTGTTTCCAAGGCTACTAAACCAATCGGTCTTTCGAGATTTGATCTTTCTTGTGATCATGCCAATGTTATGTAATAATGCACCGACTCTGGGTAACTGGGGTTGGGGCGTTACAGATATCATTATATAAGTCCTTTGGCCAAACTATTCATTTTTAGGAATATTATATCAACCAAAAATATAGTATTTGTTTTAAATATTAATTTATGTCAATTTTGATAGTATTTGACAATTTGTTTTTGTGAATGTCATCACAATTTTATTTTTTTAAACAAGATAAATTTAATCAGAAATAACATGTCATATTCATCTATAAAATTCGTTGATGTCATAAAAACATTGAAATTATATTTATTTTAATATTTATAATACCATTTATTTGATTCCTTAATTAATAAGGAAAATATTTTATCATCATTGTGTCAATAATAAATTTAATTATTCAATGTCTAAAAATTATTCATAAAATACAATTATGTATTAAATAGTTTTATATTCCTAATGAATATTTATAGTTGAAGAGATAACATGCATAACTCTATGTAAATTTTTTTTTACTAGAAGATATATGCTTATGTCATTTTTGTATTTACTTTAACATAATTAATATAATGTGTCATTATCACATTCAAGTGGATCTATTGGGTCCCAAAATCGACCCAAAGATTCCCATGGTTGGAAATGTATTGTCCTATAAGGATAGGACATATTTTGGGAAATTTAATATTATTATAATATTATTTTTTACACTTATTTACCGGAGTTTCCCTTTAAGCGTGGTAAATAAAATATTTACCGAAGTAATTATTCAAAATGTCTAAAAATAAAAGTCCCATATTTACACAATTTGGACCTCTTAATTCTAAATATGGAATCCATTTCTCTATATTCAAAACACATAAGTGGAAGATATTAATTTAAAATTAATTTTTCATTTTCAAAAAAAAAAGCGGGTTTTTAAGAAATAATAACTATCAAAAGATTGACAATTGCTTATGTTCAGTTTAAAAGTGAAATTATGTCCACTGAAAAAAATTAGATTAAATGGTAAAAATATAATCTAATTATACTTTAAAACCACTCAAATTATTAATATATTAGTATTAATAATTTCTATTAAAAAAGTAGTTTTCAGTTAAAATTTAGTATTTTTCATTATTCGCCCAAATATGAAAGTTATCATAACAACACCAAAAATTTATCGAAACTAAATTATTTTGTCCTTATTATAAAGAAGGTGTTTTTTTGTCAAATTGAATATATAAAAGTTTCAAATATTGGATTTAAAAAGGGTTCACCATTAAAAAGCAGTGAAATTACATTTTTTTTAAAAATACTTCTTTTAACAGGAAAAAAAGGAATGTGTTCATACATTATGTCTAAGAAATTCAAAATATGGATTCTAAAATTATAAGGATTATATTAGGTTCAAAATTAAGTTAACACTATTCATAACAGCTTTTGAACTACTAGTTTGGTAAGTCATGGTGCGCTTGAACTCGGTGTTGTGTGTAGTACAAGTTATTGAATTACTTTGAAGAAACATCATACTTTGAAATCCAGGGGTATTATAGGTTTCCAGTACCTAGCCTATAGATTTGGTCTTGGGGTATTTTTAGTTCGAGACTCATCTTGGGTCGGGTCACAAAACACTTCATCTATGGTGAGTAATAATCCATGGTGTGTATTACTTAATTTTTTTTTTGTTTTTCTAATGTCTTGTTAATGAAATAATAATGTGTATTTAGTATGATTTGTAAAATATAGGTTTCAATTTATTATAATATATTAATACATTAAATTTATAAGGAATAATTCATTAAAATCATATACATAAATAATAATAATAATAATAATAAAAACGATAATAACTACAGATCCTAAAAAAATATAACATTACATCCACCTAAATAAATTATGTCATCATATATTTAATTATCGCATAAAAAAAATCATTTAAGTGAATTTAATTTATAAATATGAAGAAAGGTAAAAATTCTAGATAGATACCATCCACATAAACTATGGAAATATATCCTTTTCCTCATAATATTATTATCCACAATATTTATTTATTATACAACCATTTGGGAGATGTGTCTACTATTGTTTGGTATCAAGAACCACATTTTATAATTTCCATATATCATGTGTTTATTAAATCCCTTTCTCTGATAGAAAATCATTGGTTTAAATGAAATATGTTTTCTTTACTCCATATAATTTTTCTAATATGGGGAGGGAACCAATAAATCAATCAATTCAAATTAAATTTATCTTTTGTTAGGATATTAATATTTACACAAACGGATAATTTTGGGTTTAGCACCGTGGTAACGAAGAACCATAATACTATATATGATTCCATAATCAATTATGAATGGCCATCAAAATTCGAATATTTTGGATGGAACACATCCCAGGTGGAAAGGCATAAGGTGGCGGTTGGTCAGTGGTGTATCATCAATGGGGGTTTTTTCATAGAAAAAATTGAATACCATCCCAAAAGAGGTAGTGCTTGTGTTTTTTGGAGTGATATATTGGCGCTCGATAGCAAGAGAGGAGGCGCATGATGAAGAGATCCATTACTCGATGGATCGTGGAAAAATATCAAACAACAATGGTATCGATGACTAGAAGGGAGATGCTCAGTGATGGGAAATGGTTGGGCGGTGCCTATGAAATGATGTGGTAGTTCTAGGTTGTAGCGGTGTCCTAATGAGTTTGTAGGAGGGCTCTCAACAATAATTAAAATTGATGATAATAATAACGCGGTTAGATACATGGTTTCATTCCTAGATGTGGTTAGAGAAGGAATATACCTCTTTCAATGTAATCATATTTGGATGAATGAGGGGGTATGGATTTTTCATTTTTACCAGGCCCTTATAGTCATGAATTTAGATTTCTTGTTGTGTATCTTTGTAGTTTGGAAGGTTTGGAACATTAATTTTCTAGAAACTAAGTGGGGGTTTTTGGGTGTTTTTTCATTGGGCCTAAAATGGACATGTATTAAGGAATAGTGCGTATGAATATATGGAGAATGTTAAGGTTACCCCACAACCATTAAAATTGATAATATAAAAATTTATAAAAATAAAAAATTCCTTTGGGTGTTTATGTAGATTTACCTGAGGATAATTCCAATAAGATTCAGCTCATAATACAATATTCATAACACCATAAGAATACATTGATAATTAAATCATCAAGGTTGTGATTTAATTATCTTAGAAAATTTCATAGATATACTTGTGTTCCCAAAATAAAATTATAAAAAGGAATTTATGAATTGAAATTTGATGGTATGTGTACCTTAAATATCTTGATCCATATTAGGAGTAATGAATTCATTATCATTATATTGTCGACTCTGTATTTGAGTTTGGTGATTCTTTTCATCATGTTTAGTCACTGGATTAAAAAATTGACTACGATAGTGGCAATGTTCCCAAAACATAATACATTTAATTATTAATGGTACCATATTAATATTTCTATTTATTTAAATCTTATTAACTGAACTAAACATTTTCCTATGGAAGATTAATGCATGATGATCCCCTCTTCTATATAAAAATCATCTTTTATCCCCTTAATTCAATACCCAGGGTGATTCTTTAAATATTTTGGACATGAAATAAATTTCTTATTTTATCCATCATCATATTCTTTATCAAAACATTCATTAGAATCCCTTTATATATTATAGGGTGTACTCAATATTTCATCTATTATTACATTTTAAATAAAACATTTTGACAGTTGATTTGGCATAATCATCATAATTATCAATCTGTGACCCATTATCATTTTTTGATCATTGAGGTAATTAATGAATTTTCCTTTGTATCCATGTTTAAATCATTTACTTCTTTCTCTATCCATCACAAAAAACAATTTTTTTTCATGAGTGAAGAAATTGTAACATCATAATATGATTATAATAAAATAAGATTAAATAAAAAATCCTTTAACCCTTTTACATATTCACATTATACTGAAATTTATTTAGTTCAACCTATAATAATATTAGATAAACCTATGTTAATTTAATTGTTTTATCCAATATATCCTAACCTAGTCCGTCAATGTAACTCATATTCCAATCCTTCATAATGGTTCATAAACAACATATGATTAACCAAACCATATCCACTAATAGATTTTATCTATGTGTATAGTTGTGTATCTTTTCCATGCACTAGTTCATAGTAATGTTAATACCAACATGACCTATTAGAGTTTATTACCAGAAGTTACAACTGTTCGATAGCTAGTATCTACTTCACAATTTTAATTTAATGAAGTAATTGTAATGAAAACTACACAATATCTTCATTATAGAATTTTGAAAATGTTATCATATACCAAATATAATTAATTATACCTCAATATCGAGGATTCCATATAGTTTTATAATCCAATATATAAAAATAACTAGACCATGCATTGATAGAAACTATAGTGACCCATTCCTTAAATACATAGTATCTCATATTTTTTCCACATCGATTTTCAATGAATTAAAATTGAAAATCAAGAGGTATAGTGTATTTAGAATATTAGATACATAAATACATAAAATTAAATAAAAAAACATATTTTTTTATTAAAACTACCCATATTTTTCCTAAGTCACATTAATCATAAAAACATCATAAAAAATCCTAGAGAATATTATTAATGAAAATGGTGATCTAAAAGCCCAGTAAGGTAATAAACATGGTATAAAAACATAACATGAGAGTTAAAAGGATTAACATGATATAATAATGAGAAATATCATAATCATGATTATATAGTATAATAAAATGATTTTATAAGTTCTTAAAAACATGGAAAGAACATGAAATATGATATCATTAACATAAGTCATCGGTTACTCCCAATACAATCATCATAAAGTGGAAAAGATAAATGGTGGATTAGGTTTACTATATAATGCCTTAAATAATATATCATGAGAAATAAATCATTATCAAATGAAATAAAGGGATATATAAATATTGGACCACCCGTCACATAAATGAAAATTATATATATTCATTCAACATTAAGGAAATCAACCATACAAAATTAATAACTACGTTGAAACCAATGATAATGATGTTGGTTTCCTAAGTATGATTCAAAGAATAACCAAAATATAAATCATTAGGATTACCAATGAAATATGAAGTTACATCATTTTTATATTCAAATTGAAACATTAACATTGGTATTATCATTGAGTTCGAAATAAAGAAATCAGTCAAATGATATTGGAGAAGAACGAATTAAAATATACCACTTATTTGAAGCCTTGTTAAATAAGTAAAGGATATTTTTAAATAAGGAATGATCTCATTATTTCAAAATACAAAACTGAAACAAGAGGAATATTTAAATATTAATTTGGGTTTTTATAATCTATTAATAGTACTAAAAATAATTGATGGGGGTGATTCTTGACAAGAAACAATAAATAATAATGTTTCATAAATCAAGAATATTTAAAATTGGAAATTCTGAAATTAAATAAATCTATTGATAAATAAAAAATTCGAAATGATATTTAAATAGGTATATATTTAAGGTACATATAAAAAGATAAAATAAATTCTTGAAAATAATTTTCAATTAAATGTATAAAAATAATGGGAATCTGAAAACAGTAATTATCAATGGTGGTACAAATGATCCCATACCTTGTGACTAAAATCACTCTAAAATGGTACATAATTTCTTAAATATTAAAATTATTTTTAAATAAATATTATAAATAACCTTATACTTCAATATTTATTTTTACAGTGTGTATGTATTCCCATTTGTGACCAATTTATTTCATCATTTCAGTTTATGTCAGTTACTTAAAGTCCATCAGTCAATTTCTAAAAAAAAATTTGTTCTATTGAACATGGAAAAAGTGTTTTAAAATAGTTTTATAATATCAATAATATCATATTATTAATTCCTTTAATATACCATTTTATATTTGAATTGGTTTTTGATGAATAGACTGAAATTAGAAAAGGTATAATGATATTCCTTTTAAGAGGTTAAATTTACTATAACCATTTATTGTAAATATCACTTATGGAACATAAACTATTACTATTAAATAACATATTTTTTTAATAAATAACCTTTTATACAATACATATATGGTTTATTCCACCCATTCTAGTCATTATGAAAAATTAAAGAGCAATATCATCTTGTCGGGAAAACAATCCACACATACACACGGACGACATTCTCATTTTTATAGAGTAGAAGGAATGTAAATAATTATAAATCATATTATTTAAGGATAATTATAATGTTACAAGTTTCATATTTTCTTAGAAAATTACCTATTTAATTGGATAAGAAAAGAGGTTATTGGAAAATAAACACGACATTCAGGGTGGCAGTAGTCCACACACATATATGATCGTGTTTTCAAATTTCTGAATGATTTTAAAGGAAGGTATAAAGTGGATTTAAATTAGTATATCAATATAATATAATAACAATAATATAGGATATAAAATACACTATATTATAGAAGATGTTTGGAGTGGTAGAAGTATAAAATAATTTAGAAGGTGTGGTGGAAAATATTACATATCTCTTTGGATACTATCCTTTGGTCACCTAAATGATATACCATAGAATTGTATTTTGGATAGATAAAGTAATATATAACATGTTTATAAGGTTTATTAGAGACTAAGGTAGAATTTGGTTGATCCCTAATGGGATTTATAAGTGTTCATAGTTGGAGGGATAATGCTTCCTTTTATAATTCAAGAGAAGAGATTTTTTGGAACATTTCACATTTTAATATAATGAGATCACATAACCACAAGGGATGTACAGACAGAGTTGAAAATAATATATAGTGGTAATTTTTCTGGTAAAAAAATTCAAAAAAAATATTTCATTAAAAAATTCATTTACAGTTACGTTTTTACTTTAACCATTTTTTTCTTTGAGGAAACTAATAGTTACCAAAGTAAATTATTTTCCATTTCAGAAAGTTAAACTAGAATAATTATTTAATTTAATTAAACTAATAGTAAATATGATACATGATTTATCAAAAAAATTATATATTTATTGAAAATAAATTTTATCATTATTGCATGTAACGCACAAAAACACATTTTAATAAAAAGTTTATTTTTAGCACTAGTTTTTTTTAAGTATTAAATTATCAAAGGTTTTGATCGTATTGAAATTTAAATTTTCAAGATTATTCCATAAAATTTTATTAAAACTAATAATAAATAAAACATAATTCTACTATATGAAAATTTTATCCACAGAAACATATGAAGAACATTTTTCCATAAAATATTATCTAAATTTTCTAAAATGTTAAGTTATGGTTTTATATATAAACATGTTATTTAAAAATGTTTATAATAACAATATAAAAAAAATTTATAGTAAAATTGATTTCAAAAACATTCATGGAATTATCATATAATAATGTAATAAAATTGACTGCATTAGTAAAATTTGTATACTTCACTATTCACCTAAAAAATAATAATATAAAAATTTAAAAAATAAGTCTATGATACGTTTCGTATTATAAATCAAAAAATTAAGTCATATTTATCTAATTATGAAACTAAAAATAAAAAAAATATTTAAAATTAGTCTTCAAAATATTAAGAAAGATTATTATTATTTAAAATTGACATTTTTAATCATTGAGTGTTATTAATATTATTACATATATATTTCTAGTTTTGATGATAGTAATATGTTAGTTAATATAAAAATAATTTAGTTCTGTAAAAAATATAATATAATTTATAAAATATATTTGAAAAAAATATTTCATTTATATTAAATAAGATTTAAAAAAAAACTATTCAAAATAATTATTTATATTCTAAAATGTAATTCTACAACTATGTTGATATTAAGATAATTTTTTTAATTTTTTATATATATCATATCCCATATTAATATTTTTATTCTTAATATGTACACATATTCTATAAATAAATATATGTAATATTTTAATATCGTATTTTAATTTCACTGTGAGTAATTTTATTTTAAATTTAATACTTAACAATACACTACATTAGTATAGTTATTGGGAATATAACCCACAACCATATTTTCAATAACCACATTTATAAGACATTGAATACATTTATATATATATACTTACTAAATCATTTGATAATTCCACTCTCACATCCCATGGTAGAATTCTTGGTTGATATTATATATTTTTCATAATGCTTTCAACTTTTATGGTACTCTTCCCCATTATAGGTTTTGTTTGGATATTTGTGACCCCAAAGGTTGGATATTATCTTGTATATTTCATAGGAATAAATATTTTATTATTTTTTATTTATTATCCCATATTTATTTATGTACTTGTAATGGATTTACTTCCTCCATCGTGATGAATAGTCCAAGGTGTGCTGTAATTTCTTTTTTATTATTTTTTTAAATGTCCAACTTATTAATGAATAAACTATATCTAGTTCGGTTTAGATCTCATAGGAAATATTTTATTATTATATTTATGTTCTTTTTAAATAATAGAAAAAAGCTCCGTAAAATTATATGTACAAATAATAATAATAATAATAATATGAATAATATTATTAATAATAATAATCAATCATAAAATCAATGAAATTATAATTACTAATAGAAATAATTACTAAAAAAAAATAAGATCCAAATCATCCAACATGACAGACTCCATGAGGATCTCCATATAATATATTATCTACATACATAAAACAGCATGGGTTGGTGGAATTATAATGTAGGGGATAATATAAATATACACAATATGATTCATAAAAAAATGAAAAATAAGAAAAGAATACACATAGTTAAAAATAATGATAAGAAACCAACCAACACAAACCATCCATTCAATGATATATGTTAGGAATAAATGAATTATATTGCAACTCATCTTTCCAACTGGATAGTAACCATCCTCCTACCATGAAAGGGAAACTAGAGAATAATTTTATCTCATCAGAATGTAAACCTCATAATTGAATAGAGAACCTCAACCCAAATCCATACTTACATGCTCAGTATAAATAGTATAGTCTTGTTATCCAATATAATCATATGATGATTTTTTTGATAAATTTTACTCATAGGGATGATAAAAATTTAGAACATACTTACAGAAGATCACCGATATACAAGTTACATCACATCCATCTGAATCACTACTTGCTTGATAATATGGTTAATAAACTAGACATACCAACATATCAATGTTCTAAAAGATATGTTTTTTCCAAGAGAACCTCTCAAACTGAATCATTATAAATTTTTTCCCTAAAAACCACTAATTAATTTGATGAATGTGATACTCACTAAGGAGACATCTATTGGCTAAGTGTGTACCAAACCCAAAAATATACGTCCTGCACCCCACCCCATAGTGGAGTTACCAAACCCCGTTATTCAAAAATCATAATAACACCTCTATAATAATGTAATGATTATATGATTCTATGGAATCTTATTTCTAATGTAGTAGACACATTTCCTTTCCTTTAGGGGATTATTAACTATATCATTTTGAAGTAAATAAATAACTCGTTAAGGATTCCATCACTAAGGGATTAAGGTTTTGTCTTTTACTAGGTTTGTTTCTCTATAATTTTTTACTTGATTTTTTATTTCTAGAGCCCTAACATTCACCCAATCCACAAACACATTTATCTTAAACTCTATCCCCCCCTAAGGATATTGTTTGAGATTTCATTCAACCAAAGTATAATTTCATTAGATCATAGTGTATGAGACCTAGAAATTAAACGTACGCCTCTGGGTTATTCTCTTACTTTTTAACCAATTTATCCATAAATAAAATCCTAGGTCATTATTGTTAAACATAGATACTGTATTGATGAATTGTTTCGATATATATTGATTGGTTTTGATTGAGGTTGGGGAGGGAGAAACACAATTCTACCTTAATCATCGATGATTCAATTCATCATGATAATTTTTTAAGGGGGAGATCTGACAAAATTCCCTAAGGTATTTTATGTTTTCCATGTATGTATAGCATGTGAGATTGGTATGAAACACCATATAGAGAGAAACTTATTAATTTAAAATGATTAATTATTTATGCCTAGACCTTCCAAAGATCATGTTTAGTACATTGGAAATGAGTTTGGTACTTTCAGTGACCTAAGAGGTGTTTCAACCATTGAACATGGATTTGAAATTTGAGTGTAAGAACCTAGATTATTTAATTGAATTGATATTTGTTAATAGAGTGGATTTATAATGTGAATTGGCTTAGCACAGAATTTTAAAATCATATTAATTGTGTAATTTAATTTATAAGTTAACACATTGATTGATTTTTTTCATTTTTCATATATAAGGAGTGGAATTATAATAATATCGAATGTTTAAATAATTGATAGTGAATGAGAAACTTGTTTCAATTGATATATGTAATTAATTGTTATGATTATTTTTCTAATTGGGTAATTCAACTAAATGGAATGAATTGATATTTGATTTGAAATTTTTTTAATTTACAAATATGTCTATTGTTGACATGTTTGGAATATATTGGGGTTGGAAATATAAATGTTTTTTTTTGGAATATCACGTTGTTATGGTTCTTAATTTATGTTGATGGATGAGGGTTAGGTACATTGTTATATACAACCTAATGGCTATTTTCATGGTAATGTACCTCTTAGAGTTTGTATGTGTGGTCACTAATAAAACACTAGTTTATTGAATATTTTATTGATAATAAATTATATAATTTCCTCACATGGTGTTAAATATGTTTAATTAGAAAGTATTTGTGATTAGATCATTCATTTGAATATTGTATTAAAATTCCAGTTTTACCCTTTCAAAATCACTGTAGTATTTCAATAATAAATATTTTTATTTGAATTATTTGAACTTAATATTTTTTAAATGCCTTCCTCACTTCATGGGATACAACTTTTATTCATGACACTATATAAAATAAATGCATTTGGTTGGAGTAATTGGGCCATAAAGGAAAAGGTGGTCTGGACATGACAGATTCGAAAAGCTTCTTGTATTTTGGCCATCAATCATTACTATTTGCTTGGATTAAGCCCAAACATTTAGAGGAGATAGAGGACACATATCCTCATATATTATCCTGCTGGAATGACGGCCAATTCACGTGTATTGGTGGTCAAACCGGTGGTGAATGTTGGCATAAAATATTTGGCCGAGCTTCCCCATTCACACTTGAAACCACATTCAACCTAGCCTCCCCACCACTCTATAAATTGGTTTTTTTCTCATTTTTTGGGATTGGGACCTGAATTGGGAAGTTTAGGGCAGAGGAGAAGTGGATCTAATCCATTTCTCCAGCCATTTCTATAAGGTTAGATCTTGAAGCAAGGATCTCTTCGATGAAGCTTTCTTCTTCTCCTTCGTGTTTTAATGCTTTTGTTTGTGTAATAAACTTCTTTGTTCTTATTTAATTTATTTCTCTTTTCTTCTGTTTTGTTTAAATTTATTCTTCTCTTAATCTTCCTCTTTGGGATTTAATTCTTGAGTATATGCACTATCGGGTTATACCCATTATAAACATTTTTACATGCAAAACGATTCTACGATGATTACGCCACCCATGGAAGAGTAGTCTTTTAGTAATCGATCTATCATATACCATATTCATTTAATTATTTTGAATCATTGATATAATGTAATTAAATTAAAATGATCCATGAATTTTGTTTTTAAATTGTAAGAAACTAATAAAGAAATTGAATAATTAACACAAAAACACACGAGGTTGAGATTTTGTGTAAATTGTGAGAGCGCAATCTTAATCGGTAATACAAGACCACACAGGATAAATTTGTAGAGTTCAAATATAATCTCTAAACACAATTCATACTCATTTCCATAATGGATATATTCTCTAATTAACCAATGACCATAATCTACCCTTATAACAACAATCAAAGCTGGGTGCTGCGATTGCGTGTTCTGAAGCTAGCCTAGGGTTTAAGTAATTCCATATTTGTGGTTAAGTTAACTCTTGTTGGGTTTGAGGTTTAACATATTAGGGGATCATAATTAAGTGGATATTTATTTTAATTATAATGATTAATAATTCAATGAAGACGTAGATTTATATTGATTACTCCTTTTAAATATTTTCTAAAAAACATCTTCTTGTTGTGTCTTTTTAATCAAACTTCATTTAAAAATTAAAAGAAATGAAATCTTCCTCCAGAAAACTTCTTCATGTTTTATAAAATTCACAAAACCCCCTTCCTTTCAAGTAGTGTTTTAATTTTATTCTATTTTATTTTTAGAATTTCTCTAGAAAGTTGTTTTAATTCACTTCCTCCTTTGAGAGATGACCTTGGTCTGCCACTCTGCTACACCTAAGTACCCCAAAATCCCACTAATCATTTGGGGGTGCCCAAGATAGTTCTCATTAAAATTGGCTCCGTTTCATGGGAGGCAAGTAATTATTTCAATAAATTAGAGGCATTTATTTTATTTTACATTTTATTCTCTTCCTCTCTTCTTTCATCCTTCTTTACCCAATATGAATTTTTTTTCTTCTTTTTCTTTTATTTTCTTCTACATCTTTTAGGACCACCAACTCAAACTTCTAATTTTTATTTTACTATGGTCCACTTTCCTTATTTTCATATTTCATTTATTTATGACATGAACTAATCCCGATGATCTCTTAGATCTTGACCTGGAGATTGAACATAGCCTTCGAGCTCGAATCAGATATTCTCAGTTTACAGTAAGTTTCAATATTCAACCAGTTGGATAATTACTCCAATATCAGAACATTGAAATTGGAAGAAATTCAAATTAAACCATAAAACAAGAACCAATGGCTTAAAATAATGTAAATGAACTTAATAGAACCATTTGATAATTGGCTGCACCAGATATTAATTATAAACCAAATGGTATTGCATACCCAAATCTTGAATCAGACTTTGAACTAAAATCTGGGTTAATTCACTTACTTACAAAGTTTCATGGCCTCTCTAGTGAGGATCCCAATAAACATTTGAAATAGTTTAATTTGGTTTTCTCAACCCTAAAACCTAGGAATGTCTCTGGAGATCAAATCAAACTAAGATCATTCCCATTCTCACTTAATAGAGATGCAAAGGATTGGATGTAATATTTACAACCTGGAGATGTAACATGTTGGAACTATTTGAAACATCTTTTATTGCAGAGATTTTTCCATCATCGAGTTCCACTTCTATTTGTAAGGAGATCTCTGGGATCAAAAAAGCACAAGGGGAGTCAACGTATGAGTATTGGGAGTAATTCAAGAAGTTGTGTGCAAGCTGCCCACATCACTAAATCAGTGAGAAATTACTCATCCAGTACTTCTATGAAGGAATCACACCTAGGGAGAGAATCATGGTGGATGATGAGGCTGGAGGAGCATTGATGGGCAAGACACCAGTATCTGCATGTGCATTGATTTAAAAGATGGCCCAAAACTCCCAAAAATTTGGTGATAGAGGTACACCACATGTCAGGGGAGTAAATCAGGTAAGTCCTACTTCTCTTGAAATTCATTTGATTGATACCAAGTTGGAAGAATTGACAACTATGGTGGGACAGAATGCTTTGGCACAAAAGACATCCGAACCCCCTCCTTCAAGGCCTTGTGGAATTTTCACTGATACAATCCACCCAACTGACTATTGCCCACAACTACAAGAGACAGAGTATTGCACAGAAGTATTCCCAGGGAGACTATATCGGAAGCAACAACAAACATACCCCCAAAATAAGTTTGATTCATTTTCTCCAACATACAACCAAGGTTGGAAGGATCAATAGGACATGGGGTATGGCTCCGGACAACAACAAATCCCCCTTTTCAACTTAACTTCCAACTTCCTCCACCTTACCAAGAGGTTTTCCAACAACCCCAAAGGAGATTCGATGCTCAAACATCAACAAGTCAGCAACAAGGGAATCTCAAACACAAGGTAGACTTTAACACTGATGATCTTTTGAAACAGATTTTTCTTAATCAACAGAATGAGCTGAAGAGTCAAGGTTTGTAGTTGAGAGAGTTGAAGACTCAAATGAGCCAGATTTCCACCGCCCTCCATGAACTTGTAAGTAAGAATTCTGGAAATCCACCTTCCCAACCCACTTCAAATCCAATGTAGAATGTTAGTGCCATCACATTTAGAAGTAAGAAGCAAATGAATGATACATATGTACCTACCATTCCATCGGGATTCACCTCAACTCTAGAGAAGCCGCATTCAATACCATCTGATGAGAAATCCAAGGAGAAAGATAAAGGTAAGAAAAAGATTGATGATGTTCCTTCTAAACCCCTTCCTTTTACAAATAGGGTTGTTCAAACCAAGAATATGGCTGAAGAGGCGATGCAAAAAAGGGGTTTTGGACACATTCAAGCATGTGGAGATCAACATTCCTCTACTAGAAGCCATTAAGCAAATTCCATGATATGCCAAATTCTTAAAAGAACTCTGCACCAATCGAAGATGGCTCAAGGGAAATAATGTATCAATCTTGGAAGGAATGTGTCAGTACTCATTACACCAACTCTAGAAATCCCGAAAAAGTCCAAGGATCCTAGGAGATTTACTATCCTATGGACCATAGGGGAGTTTCACTTCTCTGATTCTCTTTGTGATTTAAGAGCTTCCATAAATTTGATGCCTCACTCTGTATTCTCTTATTTATAGGTTGGTGAGTTGAAGCTGATGAGAGTAGTGGTGCTATTGGTTAATAAAGCTATGGCATATCTAGCGGGAGTCCTTGAGGATGTACTTTTCTGGGTAAGAGACATGGTCTTACCAGTATATTTCTACGTGCTCAAAATGTAGGATGATCAGGTAAGTTCTTGTGATCCCATTATATTAGGTAGACCCTTCCTCAAAACTGAAAAAACTTTCATAAATGTTCGTGAGGGTACACTTTCCCTTGAGTTTGGAGATGAAGTTGTAATTTTTAAAGTTATGGACTCCATGAAGTACCCCTCTAAGGACCATTCTGCTTTTGGTATCTCCCATTTTGAACCACCAAGTAAAAACCCCATGGAATTTTATTGTCCTATTCTTAGTGAGATTATGAGTATTGGTTCTAGTTTGATGTCTATGAGAACTTCCACACCTGTTTTTAAGGAACAAGACTCTCTAAGATTTGATTTTGAAATGGAATCATATTCTGATTTTGATCATGTGAACTCTAATTATAACATGGTGGTTGAGTATGCTGATGAATTTGATGCATTATTTTGTAATTTTGTTGATTTTTATTCTGATACTGGTGTTCATTGTGCAGATATGTATGTTGCATCAATTTCTCCATCTATACATCACCCCCATACATTGGAACTCAAAGCATTTCCCCCAAATCATAAATATTCATACTTGCTGAGTGGTGATAGTTTACCTGTTATCATTGTTATCAATATCTCTTTTGAAAATGAAGAAAAACGTTTGAATATTTTGTGAGATAACATTTGGGTAATTGGTTGGAAATTGGCAGACATATCAGGGATTATCCCATCTATTTTCATGCATAGGATTCTCTTGGAGGATGGGGCTAAACTGATTAGGCATCCACAAAGGAGACTTAATCTAAAACTTTTGGAAGTTGTTAAGAAAGAAGTTGAAAAATTACATGAGGCGGGTATCATTTACCCTATTTATGACCCACAGTGGGATAGCCCTGTCCAGGTTGTACCAATGAAAACTGGTTTCACTGTAATAAAAAATGAATATGATGAGTTAGTTCCTGTGAGAGTACAAAACAGTTGGCGAGTGTGTATTGATTATAGGAAACTAAATCATTGCACTCGTAAGGACCATTTCCCAGATCCATTCATTGACCAGATTATTGAAAGGCTTGCAGGTAGGACACATTATTTCTTCTTGGATGGTTTGTCTGGCTATTTATAGGTTCCCACTGTAGTAGAAGACTATGAGAAGATGACATTCACCTGCCTATTCGGTACCTTTTCTTACCGAAGGATGGCATTTGGACATTCCAATTCCCCAGGTACCTTCTAGAGCTGCATGGTGAGTATTTTCTCAGATTTCATTGAGACCTGTGTGGAGGTATTTATGGATGATTTTATAGTTTATGGATCCTCATTTGATGAATTCTCTCAAGTTTGGGTGATGTGTTGCATCGTTCTATTGAGAAGAATCTGGTCTTAAATTTTGAAAAATGACATTTAATGGTCGAAAAGGGAATTGTCTTAGGTCATATAGTCTCACAACATGGCATTGAAGTTGATAAATCTAAGGTAGAAATTATTTCATTCCTCCCATATCCTACATGTGTGCGTGATGATTGATCATTCCTTGGAAATGCTGTATTTTTTCGACGCTACATCAGATATTTTACTAAGATCGCCCTACCCTTATCTCGATTGCTTCAAAAAGATATTGACTTCAATTTTGATGATTCATGAAGGGTATCATTTGATAAGAAAAAGATGTTTCTGACCACTCCACCAATCATATAGCCCCCGCGTTGGGACCTTCCATTTGAGCTTATGTGTGATTCGTCCAACTTCACGGTTGGAGCTGTCTTATCTCAGAGGGCGGAGGGACGTTCACATATGATTTTGTATGCATCGACGATGTTAGATTCTGCTCAATCAAACTACACGAAAACAGAATAGAAGTTTCTTGCTATTATATTTTCTTTAGATAAATTTCATTCATATTTTTTGGGATCTAAAGTAGTCGTTTTTCTGACCATACATGCTTTGAGGTACCTCCTGAAGAAGCGTGATGCAAACCCACGACTTATCCATTGAATTCTCCTTCTTCAAGAGTTTGAAATTGAGATAAAGTAAAATAATGGGTCAGTGAATTTGGTGCCAGACCACATGAGTAGGATTATTGACACACTAGAGGATGACACCTTGGACCAGGTACCACTTCGGGACACATTCCCTGATGATCATCTCTATACCATCTCAGGTACGCATCCTTGGTATGATGATTTAGTTAATTAAATTGTTTCCTCTGAAATCCCAGTAAATTTGAAGAAACATCAAGTCCAAAAATTAAAAAGTGAGTCTCGGTATTATGTTTGGGATTATCCATACCTCTAGCGCATGTGTAGTGATCATGTTATTAGGAGGTGTGTTCCTGATCATGAGTTGGAGTCTGATTTACATTTTTGTCATACACTTAATTTTGGTGGACACTTTGGACCCCAATGGACAGCTAGGAATGTCTTGGACTCTGGATTATATTTGACTAGCTTATTCCATGATGCCCATGTGTTTTGTAAGTCATGCTCTCGTTGCCAGCACACTGGGAAAATTTCTAGGAGGCATGAGATGCCCCAACAACCAATACTATTCTGTGAGATTTTTGATGTATGGGGCATCAATTTTATGGGTCCTTTTCATAGTTCATTTGGATTTTTATATATTTCAGTTTTCGTTGATTATGTGATTAAATGGGTGGAGGCTAAGGCCACCGGGACTGATGATTCTCATGTTGTAGTGGAATTTGTCAAAAAACAAATTTTTTGTAGGTTTGTAGTACCGAAGGCCATCATTAGTGACCAAGGGACACACTTTTAAAATCGGAATTTGGATTCACTCCTTCAGAATTATGGGGTGACACACAAAACATCAACACCATACCACCCCCAAACAAATGGCCAGGCTGAGGTTTCAAATCGTGAGTTGAAATAGATTTTATAGAAAATCATGCATCCAAATAGGACGGATTGGAGAAAGCTCTTGGATGATGCATTGTGGGCTTATATAACAGCATACAAGACACCCATTGGTATGTCCCCATTTTGGATTTTTTGGGAAATCATTTCATCTCCCTGTGGAAGTTGATCATCGGGATTATTGGGCTATAAAAAATGTAACATGGATTTGGACCAAGTTGGAATCCAAAGAAAGCTGCAAATTCAAGAGCTTGAGGATATTAGTTTGTATTCATATGAGAACTCAAGGCTCTATAAGGAAAAATAAAAAGTATCTCATGATAGAATGATCCAACAAAAGAAGTTTCATGTTGAAGAGAAAGTCCTTCTCTACAGTTCACGACTGAAGCTGATGCGTGGTATGTTTCGTTCCAGATGGTTAGGTCCTTATATTTTATCTAATGTTTTTCCTTATGTTGTAGTGGAGATCACACAAGAGGACACTGGAAAGATCTTTACAGTCAATGGGAAACTTTTGATGAGATACATTGAGAGAATTCCTACTAATGCAGCGGATTTTATCACACTGAATGACCCAATCATTACTTGAGCACATCAGGCTGTTCATAACCCTTTCACTTTTATATTATTTTTCTTATTTAAAAAGTCTGTATTTCATGCGAATATATCATCTGAGAGGTTCACATTGACTACAATGAAATATTTTAAGTGTGGGGGAGGGAACCTTTTAGTTTATTAATTTCATTTGTTTTCATGTTTAAAAAAACAAAACAAAAAAAATTGTGTGTTTTTCAAATTTTTTGTTTTCATTTTTCAATTTTCTTTGTGTTTTTAAAATTTTTGAGCTGAAATTATTGTCATCATAATTTTTAAATTCATATCAATGAGTGAAACAATTTATCCAATGAAACTGATCTTAAATGAATTCTAAAAATGACTTTGTTTCAAGTTCAAATATTTAGTAATTTCATGAAAATTACATTGAATTTTGAATCCCATGCCACATATCATTGTCTTTAAATTTGAAACCACATTACTATGAGGATTCTAAACAATTATTTTTATATTATTTACATTCACATCACTTCTTGAGATAACCAAATCGTGCTTGATTTAACCAGAATTTGATATATTTCTGTAAAACTTGAGGGTTTTAGGTACTTATGTTTAAATGATTGAGGCATTTATTTGGTATTAAAGCCCCTATTTCAAAGAATCCTTTTTTAATGGCCTACCATGGACATTTAATCCTTTTATCCCTTTGAATCCATGCATATCCTGTTAGGTTAGACACATTTCAGGTTGATTTTCCGTATCCAACCAACTCTTAAAGTGAAATTGCATAATCTAGTTGTGCTCAAGTGTGGGAGAAGATGTATTGTGTTTTGATACCACATTATGTGATACTTTGCGTGGAATATGAAATTATGAAGAGATGTGTTTCCAACTGAAAAATATCATTATATTGAAAGATGTGCCTCTTCTGGAGCTTTCATGACAAGTGAACCTGTGCCTTTTCTGGAGCTTCTAATAGAGGTAGACAGTTGTGCCTATCTGGTGATTTTAAGAAAATCATGTTTGAAAATATTGACATTTATTAATGCTGGAATGATGGATGGTGTAAAATTCCCATGACTTTTCATGATGATGGAGCTGAATTGATACTATGGGGATTGATGAGAGGGCCATATTTAAGTGAAAATTAGATTAATTCAATTTTGTTCAAAAAGAGTCAAGCCCTCCTCATTCAGCCTCAGAATTTTTCACATCTAAATCGTACCAACTGAAAGCCATAGAACAACCCTGAAAATTCTTCATGATAAACATATTTCCTAGACTCACATCGGGTAGCGATGTAGAAATTTATCAAGCCTATGGTGACCCTTGTATGAGTTTGGATGAGAAAGACATTGCAATTTTTTTGACAATTGTGTGATAAGAGAAAATTCAAGTGAAGTAAGTGCTTTGTGCCTGGGAGGATAAATAAAGTGGAAGTATATTGAATGATATAAATTAAGAACTTTAAATAATGTTTTTTTATTGGGCATGATATCTTTTGTTTTTTGGTGTGCAATTTTTTGATCTCAAGGATATGTGTTTTAAAATTGGTTTTGATTTGATATTGATGTTTACTTGACATGAGGTTTTTTCCAGGTGTGCAAAAAGTTAAGTGTGGGGGAATCGATAAAAAAACATTTTATTGAATATTTTATTCATAATAAATGATATAATTTCCTCAAATTGTGTTAGATATGTTTAATTAGAAAGTATATGGGATTAGATCATTCATTTGAATATTTGATGAAAATTCCAGTTTTACCCATTCAAAATCACTGTAGTTTCTCAATAATAAATATTTTTTTTTGGAATTATTTGAACTTAATATTTTTTAACTATGTTCCATACTTCATGGGATACAACTTTTATTCAGGACACTAGATGAAAAGAATGCATTTGGATGGCGTAATTGGGCCATAAAGGCAAAGGTCTGTTGGACACGCCAGAATGGAGAAGCTTATGTATTTCGGCCATAACTCCATAATATGGGATTGGATTGAGCCCAACGTTTTAGAGAATATAGAGGACCCATATCCGCACATATGAGCCTTCTAGAAGGCCGGACAATTCACACGTCTTGGTGGTTAAAATTGTGGTACAAGTTGGCATAAAATATTGGGTCGAGATTCCCCATTCACACATGAAACCACTTTGAACCTAGACTCCCCACCACTCTATAAATTGGTGTATTTCTAATTTTGTGGGGTTGATACATGAATTGGTATGTTTTGGGAAGATGAGAAGTGGATCCACTCCAATTATACAACCATTTCAATAAGGGTAGCTCTTGAAGCAAGGATCCCTTCGACGAAGCCTTCTTCTTCTCCTTCGTGTTGTAATGCTTTTGTTTGTGTAATAAACTTCTTTTTTATTATTTTATTTATTCTCTATTATTCAATTTTGTTTAAATTCCTTCTTCTTTTAATCTTCCCCTTTTGGGCGGGAATTATTTAGTAGAAGCATTATTGGGTTATACCCATTATATACCATTGCACATGCAAAATGCTTCTACGATGATTACGCCACCCATGGAAGAGTATTCTTTTAGTAATTGATCTATCTTATACCCTCTTCATTTAATTATTTTGAATCATTGAGCTATTATAATTAAATTAATATGATCCATGAATTATGTTTCTAAATTTTTAGAAACTAAGAAAGCAATTGAATAATTAACACAAAAATACATGAGGTTGAGATTTTGTGTAAATTGCGAGAGTGAAATCTTAATCGGTAATACACGACCACATAGGATAAATTTTTAGAGTTCAAATATAATACCTAAACACAATTCATACTAATTTCTAGAATTTATATGTTCTCTAATTAACCACTAACCATTAGCAAACCTTAGAACAATAAAAAAAGCTTGGTACTGCAATTACGTGTTCCGAAGCTAGCCTAGGATTTAAGTAATTCCATCTTTGTGGTTAAGTTAACTCTTGTAGGGTTCAAGGTTTAAAAAATTAGATGATAATAATTAATTGGATATTTATTTAAATTACAATGATTAATAAGTAAATTAATTGGTATATTTATATGGATTACACCTTTTAAATATTTTCTAAAAAACATCTTCTTGTTGTGTCTTTTTAATAAAACTTCATTTGAAAATTAAAAACAAAAAAATGCAATCTTATTCCAGAAAAAATCATCAAGTTTTATAAAATTCAAACAACCCCCAACCTTTAAAGTAGTGTTTTAATTTTATTCTATTTTATTTTTAGAATACCTCAAGAATGTTGGTTTAATTCACTTTGTTCTTTGAGAGACAACCTTGGTCAGCCACTCTATTGCACCTAAGTACCCAAAAATCACATTAATCATTTGAGGGCACCCACGACAGTTCTCTTTCAGTCACGCACCACCTAAATATTATTTTCATGTTACATAATAATTAATTTCTAAATGTATGGGTATATATTATTTTAGGTCTATATGAACTGTTACTTGATTCCTCAGAGAAAGAAGTGTAAATATATTTTATGATTGAAGGTGAGATACTTGGATACATTATTTCTTCATGGAAATAAAAATTTCTTCTCGATTTATGGAATGCATGACCCATCCTAAATAGAAAAATTCATCATTATTATAGATGATTCTTCCTCAACATGAGAATCAAATGATTTATAGAGATTTATAGAATTGTATCGATACATGTTTGGATGGAATTCGTGTTAACCCACAACTCGAGGGCCGACAAGTTATATGATTATATTCATTAATTTAGGAATTAATTCCCAGATTCACCGTACAATTTCGTGAAATATTTATTTATATTGGATTTTTCGACATTTTGGGTGTTGATGAACTAATTTGTACACACACCCTACTCCAGAATTATTTGGTACCCATGAGCATTTCATGGATGAAAGTTTGGACAAGGTAAATGGGACATGTGCATGATTTATTTCATGTCTAGTTGGGTTTGAATCTTGAAAATGGTACTAGGAATGGGATTTATGGATAGATTTATTTTGAACTCTTTATTTTACTTACTTTTTTAGTTGCTACATGTATGACATTAATCATGAAATTTACATGACATTTAGTATGATATAACATGGTTTATTATTATTTGTTTGTTTAGTATTTATATGTAATTATCATTCGATGATTTTTTTTACTATTTGTCTTATTATATTGTTATTAGAACTATGTTCCATATGGTATTGTATCCCTATGATATTATTTACACCTTCATTGTTAGTCAGAAACCACAAGTTTTGGGTGAGGCACATCTGAGGTCCCATAGTGACCCGACATGGTCACAATGTGAGAAACGGTCTTGGGGATATTAAAATGTGGTATCAAATCCCATGAATTTTATATTTCATTAATATTTGGGGAAGGTATATATGATACTAGGATGGGTAGAGACATATTCATGATCTCATGCATTGAAGTATTTAACCCATGTGTTGGGAAATTCCCATGTACCCTGGGATAAGATTGATGTAATCGATGTTTTCTTATTATAGTTATGTTATTATTTCAACTTCAGTGATTCACTTATTGTTTGATGTTACTATTTTATGAGATTTTACTATTGGGATGGTATGTCATGATATGAGCATTAATGCATCATAGTAGGAATATAATCTGATATGTTAAAATTAATTCTTCATGTTGGGGAATATTTTTACAAAAAGACATATGAGTATATAAAAAATTCAAAAAGTAATTTTTTGACATATCTAATAATTTGGAATCAATATAAATGGTACAAAATTCCAATTAAATCATTAATACACGTTGGGGAGGAATTGGGTGTTAGTGGATCTTAATTTTTATCTTAACTATTTCAGTATGATCATGTTATATATATTGTGATATAAGGAGTTTTTTATCCTTTATACAAGAAAATATATCCATATGATTTTTAGGTTGAGTTTTAGGATAGTGGTATTAAACACCCCTTGTACATCTATGTAGAAACCACCTAAATCCCTAGGTAACCTTATGAAGTATTAACTTGATTAGAGTTTCATGTAAGTCATGTGATCCATGTAGAGGAATATTGCTCATAACATGCCTTCTATGTTTGATCTTACTATAGTGCTTCATAGAGAGCATCCTCCCACATTCAACAGTGAGGGAGGACCCCAAGGATTTCAGTTATGGATAGATTTTATCCAGTTTATCTTCAATCTTTTTAAGACAATGAAGAATATAAAGTAGATTCTTTTTACTTATATGATATTAGTAAAATAGAAGAACTTGCGGGATGTCCTAGAACAAGCATAATGGTGGGAGGAGTTGACTTAGATGGACATAAATGAAAATTACATTAGTTAATTTTATCAAGTGTTTTTTAGGGATGAGATATCATGGGATCCCAATCACTTGAATCTTGAGAACATGTCAGTGATAGAATTCAAAAAATATTTTACCAGCCTACAAAAATATTATTATATAAATGGAATTTTATGAGATAGCCAGAGTGAATTACTTCTAGGATGAGATTAATCATGACAATAGGCCACTATTGAATGTATTTAACTTATGAAAAGTAAATAATATAACGAATCATGATATATTAATAGATGTGAACCTAAAGTATGTATTGAGCGTTAGGAATGAAAACTCTATGGGATGACTAGGTAGCTCATCCTTAGGAAGTAAGAAGCATCACTATAATAGTTACTATTGGGGTAGTAGTTGGAAGATAATATTGGGTAGTGGATAAACATGTCAGTACCATATTCAGGTCTGGTACTTTTAGTGTGGTAGGGCAGATAGGAGGCACATATAGTACCCTTTCTGTAAAGTAGAGATAAATAGTTATGGTAGCATGGGCCACCTACAACAATTCTTTTGGATCACTCAGTAGCCATGTGAATGTATAGGATCCGGTCACGTTCTAGTGTCTGAGAAGGAATCAACAACGAATTGGTAGATAGTTTTTGGTAGTTCCTTCAGGAATTAAATATGGACTTGTGAAATGGTACCCAACAATTGAGAGATAGTATCAATTGGAGGGACTATCCATGTGGATTCATTCTAGATCGTAGGATAGAGGGATGAGTCAGATGCTTTCTATATAATCTACTTTAAACATTCTAGATTTAAGTATTTAATCCATCCAAGGAATGATTCTACTATGATATAATTTTTTATGTGTTTTTCTATATAAAAGTGTTGTATTTATTAAAATCTACTGAATTTTGAAATGGAATGTGGTTAGATGTAGAAAAATCAGATGGTATTATGATCATCGACACATCATTATGGGTTAATTATGATGATATTAGATATTATAAGGAGTGTAATAATATATTTAAGGTCTACCGTTTCTTCTAGAAGAAATTTATGTACAAATTAGTTGGTATTTATTTAATTTGGGGGATGGGTTTAATAGTATTGTACTTGCATCAAGTTAACTATTATAAGAGGATCTCTACCTTTATATCTTCAGAAGGGAGAATATATATTCACCAGGGTGAATGGGATCTTCGAACTGGTCTTGAAGGACCAATTTCATTTAGATTGGTTTTTCTCATGCCTCATATAGTTATCCTTATTCTAGATGAAGGTGAGTTATAGTATGATACTTTTATTCTATTATTGGACAAGATTTATTGAAAAATATTCTTAACATACATGGATATTACATAATTTTAGATGAATATTCGGTACAGTAATCATGAACATGCTTGAGGACCATAATTGTTTAGTGACTTTTCAAACTTGGGACACATTATTTTAGTTTGGTGAATTATCTTAAATATCTCTCTTAAGTATGTCCCCCTTTAGTACTCTTACTAAAATCTATTCATCATAACCTAGGAAAATGAAACATTATAATTGGGGGGGCACAAATGCTCAGTATGGGTAAATAAAGGAGATATGAAAGAATAAAATTAACATAATGGTATGAAAACATGAAAATAACATTTGAAGATAATACCATTCATATCAAAGATCATAATCACGAGGCATGCCATAACATTTTTTAGTTAATAATATGTGAATCATACGGTTGATAAATCATCATAAATCAATCACGATTCATTAAATCATGTGTTATAAGTGTGCCACTATCATAAATATTAAAAACCATTTCATATGTCAAGTTTAAATAACAAGACTATAAACATAGTGGATCAAAAGACACGAATTTATAATAATGGATCAGGATAAACCTATTTCCCATTAAGGATTAGGACCCACTTATATCCTATTGTGAATAATGACACACCTATTTCCTATTGTGTATCAAGACACACATGTTTCCCATTTTGGACTAGGACACGCCTACTTCCCATTACAAATCAAGTATGTCTACTTGTTTTACATCATTATATAATGAGATATCAATCTTTACCCAATGCATTGGATGGAGATATAGGTCCCACCAGTCTAAAAAGGAAATCATACATATGTGTTCTATAGGCTAATAAAAAATTCATCATATCATGACCCATAAAATTATATTGGTTTTCTAAAAGTCAAATCATAAACCATGAAATGAAATTGGTATCATAAAAATTTCATCATATATTAAACTACAGAAATAGATGGGTTTCATAATCATTTCATCAAATCATAATGCATGAAAAGAAGTAGGATTCAAAATAATATAACTTGTGGAACAGAAATGTGTGTAATAAAAATCATACATCAAAACATAAATTATCCAATAAAGAATGGAAATGGTTTTCTTGGATCATGTACCCAATAATTACTAAAATATATTAACAGATATCATCTTAGATAGTGATGGATTTTGAAAGATCACATGGAACATAACTTTTAATTGAAAATCACATTTTAAATAATTTAATATTTTCAAAATACCTTTCCTTGAAAAAACATTGAAAACAAATATTGAAATAATGAAAAATCATTTAAAATATTTCTAGAGTAAAATACCCTTTCCACTTTGAAAAACTCTTTTTAAAACAAATTAACTTTAAAAATATTATTCCTTTGAAAATAACCTTGAAAACATATAATATAATCATTGAAAACCATATAAAATATTTTTGATAACCATTTTCAATTATTTTTTTAGAAAAAATAATTTTAAAATATATTAGGATTTTTTTAAATATAAACTTGTAAAATTAAAAAAGAGGCTTTGAAAAAATGGAAGTTGTTAAATTCATACATGCCGATCATTCGTTTTGAAACATAAAATGTTTAAAAAATTTACGTGATTACAAAATGAACAGTATAATCCTTTTTAAAAAAATATGTTAAATATTTTAAAAATGTGTCAAAATTAATTTTACACATCATATTAGAAAAAAATTTAAAACATTTATAGAAAACATTGTTTTGTGAATAAATGAAAATTCTGAATGAAGAGATAAATAAGGAAAAATTTGATCAAAAACAATTTCTTAAGAATATTAAGTATAACTAACTGTAAAATTTTTACCATTATATGGATATTTCATAGATATATAGAGTATATTAATATTAATGATATTTCATGTTGTAGGGATCATTATATTCCATCACTGTTAGAAAATCTTAAATAATCTCAATAAATGATGAGAATGTTCCAATAAACCGTTACCACTTTGGTAAAATTGATTTATAAAACAATGGAATGAATAAAATTAACTAAAGATTAAAATAACATGAAAATAAAGATAATCTGGAAATAACATGTCAAAGGCTAGTATATACACCTCAAGGAAAACATAGAGGTGCATAACATGGAATGTGCCTTAATGAATGGAAATTAAGATAAATTTATTTCAATGATTTCGTAACTTTTGAACCATAAACCGCATAAAGAAAAGATCATCAAAGGGATATGTAGAAGAAAACAAATTTATCTACAATAATAATAGAATAAAATCATGTTTATTATATACACCACACTAATGTAATTAGTGGTAAATAATTCATAAGTCTCAATGAAATAAAATCATGATGAGAAAAACCCTTACCTCAAGTCTTTACATTAATCATACATGTTCAAACCTCAAGTATAATAAATATAACTTTATTATAAATCTTACAAAACCCATATTCTCATATATCATACCATATATTATTTTATTCTTTCTTTATATAAACATTTTATTAACAATTTTATGTTAGTGTTATGTTTCCTGTAATATCCACTTGGTTTTAAATATATTTTTTGACTTATTATTCCCGATACGATTACTTATATCATTATTTAATTATTTACAGAATTTTAAAACATGATTTTAATATAATTTATATTATGTATATAAATTTTTATAATAATATAAAATATTTATAAATATTAAATGTAATACTCCATTCATGGAGTTGGAAGGACAGATTTACAGATGAATGTTGTTTCCATTTTATTTTTTTGTTGAAAAAAGAAATGTAAATGATATATATATATATATATATATATTATTTATAGAAGAATTATTACTTCATACATATAATATAATTTTACTAAACCTATCCTCAATACTTTCCATGTAAAATGTGAATGAATCACTTTGCTTTAAGGAGGTGGTAGTCTATACATCGATAAATGACGTCATCATATTTACAAAAAAATGGAAAGAACAAAGGTATATTTTAAATAATAACTAAATAAGAATAAATAAATCATAAATATAATATATATCACGAAATGATATATGTATATCACAATTCCCAACCATGATAGGTGGTAAATGAAAAAAATAACCATATCGTTTCACGAGGTGGCAGTCTTTCGTACACACGATCTGTAAGTTCGTTAGCAATTTGAAAGAGGTGTGTGTATGTGTAGGTGAAACAACTAGAATAATAATATATAAGTATATTTAGTACACTAATTTTATAATATAATCATGGAATAAAAATAATGTTTGGGGTGTAGAATGAAAATAAAAGAAAACAGCTTTTGGAAGGATGTTACCTCTTTTTTGGGTTATTGCTTTTGGTTTACACCAAAAGAATAACATGGTTTGATTTATGCCCAAATTTTGTCATATAGTTTTATAGAATGAATATTGGGAGATTATTTGTTCTGGTTATTTGTGATACAAATTGTATTTATGATTGTGAAAATTTAAGGGAGAGAGTCCCTTTTTATAATAGAGTAGTGGAATTCTTGTAAATATAAAAAGTTAAACACAATTGAGAGGTATCCCTTATTTCATGTTCCTTGAATAATTTTAAATTTTCTATAAAAGGGATTACATGGTCTAAATATGGAAATAAAATGTTTTTTTGGACATTTTTTAGGTATATGGTCCCTTATAATAAAGTTTAACTACTATGTAAACTTATTTTACATGAATAACTATAGGTAATTTTAATTAAATTCACTAATATATTTGGTCAAAAATTAATTTTGGCTTATTGGATATTATAAATTATTCTTATTAAAAATATTGATTCCATGTTTCCAAATTCTAACCACATAAGTGGTATAAGTTAATTTAAAATTAATCTTGTATATGTGTCACAATGGCAGGTTTTTGAAGATAAAATGTCCAAAGTCTGAAATTTTTTTATATCCAATTTCAATGTGAAAGTTGTTACAATGAACAAAATTGGATTAATTTATTTATAATTTATCTAATTATACTTAAAACCCAAATTTATATATTATTTTACAGTTTAAAAAATTTAGATGAAAAGTAGGTTTGAATTAAAATTCATGCTTTTTAAATATTCATAAAAAATGAATCTTCTCAAAAAAATACCATAAAATCACCCAAAGTAAAATATTATATTTTTATATAAAAAATGAAGTTTAATTTTTCAAATAAAAATAATTAAATTTCATGACATTATATTTAAATGGGTTTACCGTTAAAAGGTTGTAAAATTACTTTTACAAAAATGAATATTTTTATTCAAAAAAATAGATTTACTCTTATGTTATACCTGTAAAATATATTTGATTACAATAAAAAATATCTATTCAATATATAATATAAAACATTTACTGAAAACATTCATCAAAATTTTTTTTCTACATTATTGAGATAAAAAAGTTTGTACATATAAAAAATTATTTCATAAAAAAGTAATTTATTTATTTTTTAAATAATTTTTACATTCACATCAAATTTATTAGTAACTAAAGGATTAATTTTATATGTATGTGTAAATAACGTTTTCACAATTGTGTTTTCCTTAATCATAAATTCTATTCCAATTATTAGGAAGTAATTATAATAAAATATTAATAATAACAGTAATAGTATATTTCAGTCTAATAAAACTCAGCCTTGCGTATAAAAAAATATAATAAAGGGACTCGATATTCTATATAACACAAGAAAAACATAGTTTTGAGTGGAACACAATCTAATATAATTGTTGTGTGTAGAGAAATATTATCTTTGTGTTTCATATAATTCCACTCAAATTTAAGGATTTTATAAACAAAAAGTTATATTCATTATTGTGTGAAATAATAAATATTAAAATATTAAATTAATAACAAGAATTCACCAAATATCATGGTGCTACATTCATTCCCTTTAAAATAATTTTTTACCTCCAAATGTATATGTGTTTTCAATGGATTAATAAATTAAATTTCATTTCATAAAAACTTACATCGTAAATGTGAATACTAAAACATTTATTAAAAAGGGAATGATACAATAATAATAGTTACCCAAGGTAACTCATAAGTAGGTTTCCACATAAGAAAACATGGGTGGAAATTCAAAACACTATCATGGAAGAAAAGAGTAAATAAACATAGAGATGGTTAAATATTATTGGTCATAAGAAAGGGGTTGATCCCATGAAAGTTAACGATCACAAAACCATAAACTAAAGAAGCATGAAAGAAGACATTCATATCATAAAAAATGATGATAATAGGATAAATTTTTGTTTCTGGAATCTTTGTCCTAAAGTTGATGAATTTTTATGAGAATATATACTCACGTGAATTTAGAAAAACCTCACTCTTATATTTACCTTTAACAATTTCCACTTTATCTCTTATTCCAAGAAAAGAATGTGAATCTTTCATTCATGTAGCATTATCAAATCAAGGGATCCATAAATAGAAAGATAGGTGGTTCCATATGGATTTAGTTATCACAAAAAGTTAGTACATGTTATACAATATGAATAAATCCCCATATGTAGATATATCTCATTAATCTCTAAAACCTCATATGATGTTAATATTAACCAATCAATAAATGGTTAACCATATAACCCTTCTAGAAGATGGAAGTCCAACACATTAGAAATTAGGTCACTAATTTTGTTGAAAATTACTTAGGGTTGATCCCCTATATATCATAATGTATCTCTTGCTTTTCATATACCAAACAAGAGAATAAATTCATCATGTATTCTCTTTAAACATGGTAATAACATGAATTACATGAAATACTTATTGAAAACATGCATGATTCCTTAATAAAATGTTTATTGGATATATTAATTAAATAAAAAAATGAGGTAAACTTCATCTATGATTGCATAAACCATTTTTAAATAAATCCTTAATTAGTTAAAAGGTAATCTGTACCATTCAATTTACTTATTCATATTCAACATGTCATTACCCAAATATACTTATCTTAACATATGGAATATATTATGGGTTTTCATTCCATTAATCATGTGTTTCCCATGAACATCACCTTTCAATTCAATCAACTTTGTAATTCTTCCTCACCATTCAACATATTTTTTTCAATCCACAATGAATAAAATTACCATCAAAATAATTTTTTTCATGATTTTTATAACATAATATTTGTATCAAAAAATATATACCCTTTAATGACACAGCATTATTCTTAAACCTTTACTCATGCTTAATCAGCTTATTCCATAATAATCTTTTCATATAATATGAAATATGAATCATTTATTAATGTTTCTCATCCTAAATATAATAATTATTTTTTACCTTTAATATATAAAAATATAGTTATAACATATCATACCTTTCACAAATTGTTTTTTGTCACTTTATCTTCAGCAGTATAACCAATACTTGTCACGACCCGACCCTACTCAGGCTCGAGCCACAACTACCCCAGGCTCGCCTCCATAGGCCAGGGGCTGGCGACCAGCGCCGAAGGCACAACAACTCGTGGAGGCATTTTCCTAAGTACCTGTACACACACACACAACACACTCAATGCAATTTTGTAGAGTAATTGAAAGAACAAGAAGAGTAAAAAAGAACAACTGTTATATATATACCATAAATGTGCATCGAACTCTAAACAGTTCAAAGTACAAACTGAAAGGATAAGGGAAAAAACACGCACCCAACCAAAAATTGCCACAACCTGGCAACAGGTAAACAAAAAAAATGGCTGACAGGTCTCCCTCCTGGATCCCGGCCCCAAAAACCGCACACGGTCCAAGATACCGAGCTCCTACACTCCACTGAAGTCACGACCAACCTGTTTGTCTTCTGCACGGGCACACCAAGTGCGGGCAAAGACCAAGCAGGGTTGAGTATAAAAATACTCAGTAGGATACCCCAAAGGCTCGAGGGAGCAACAAAAGAGGTAATGAAGGGTGACCATTAGAGAGAATAGGGAAAGTAAAGGAGTCCAACCGAGGGTACAATAAAGAGTCCAGCTCAACCCCACAAGAGAAAGGAAGTAGACTGGTCCAGGCACAAGGAGCTGTAAACGGTGAGAAGATGAACTTCCTGTTGAGACTTCGCTACCTATAGTAGGAGAGTACACTCATCAGGCCACGAGAAGCTAGAAATGGAAATCACATGCCATACCCCCCGCGTCTTCACCTCTCCTAGAGGGAGAGAAACCAATCCCAAGAAGTGGGTACTCGAACAAGTTATATACATATATATATATATATGCTCTACAAGAATCCCGAACAAGCTCATAAGGGGATCTCCTTCCCGTAGCTCAACCCAAGAAAATGAGTAGCCAACAGTCCCATAGGTAAACTCCATCGATGCCCATCATCTCATACGTCTGCCTCAAACCGAAAGCCAAGGGGCTCAATCACCATACCTCGACACTATCCGCTTTGGGCGGCACTGAATCGCCTGCACGGTTTTAGGTCGCGTCACAAGGATGCGTCTCGGTGGGGGAAAGTGCCCCTCGTACTTGAGAGTCATAGGGAAAGTCAAACCACACCTCGTCATTGCCCTGTAGTCAAGAGGTCTCCTCAAAGTCAAGGTCATCACAACACTGACCCGTAACTAGGGGTCCTGCTCCGGTAATCATGGAGGAAGTCCACAGGCCTGCCTAGTAGAAAAGATTAAGCCTGGAATTCCAACACGTGTCCCACTACGCAGCCCTACTGGAGGGTAATTCATAACCAGATATCGGGTGACCCTATGCCCAGCCCAGCTAGAGGGTAAACCATAATACATCATCCGACAACCCACTGCCCAGCCCCGCTGGAGGGTAGACCATAATAAGATACTGGGTGACCCACTGCCCAGCCCTACTGGAGGGTAAACCATAAGACATCATCAGGCGACCCACTGCCCAAGCCCCCCACTGGAGGGTAGACCATAACACATCATCAGGTGACCCACTGCCCAGCCTCGCTGGAGGGTAGACCTGGAATAAGTCGAAAAGTGACCCACTGCCCAGCAGTGTTGAAGGGTAGACCTGGAATGAGACGATAGGCGACCCACTGCCCATCCCCGCTGGAGGGTAGACCCTAAGAGGACGTCGGGTGACCCACTACCCAGCCTCTACTGGAGGGTAGACCCTAATAGCGTCGGGTGACCCACTGCCTAGTCTCTGCTGGAGGGTGGGCCCTAATAGCGTCGGGTGACCCGCTTCCCAGTCTCTGCTAGAGGGTAAACCCTAGAAGTTGAGGAGTAACCCACTACACAGCCCCGCTGGAGGGTAGAACTTGGAAATGCTCTAGCCATTTTCACCGGAGGGCACACCACTGGCCAACCGAACACGGAGTGGGTATCGCACAACCTCCCAGCTCTAGAACAACTCACCCAAAAGAGGTGTAGCGTCTGCTCCAGCACTGGGTGTCACTAGCACCGCTCCCGGCCAATCCATTGAGAGAGAAACCAGGGGGAGACCACTCAAATATGATGGTCAAACAAATGAGCACAAAGCCAGGGGAAATAAAATCCACCCTTCTGGCCAAAAAAATGAGAAAAATGGGACCCTCTACGCCGCGAGAGGTCCAAGTACGCAAAGTAGAACACGACACGCACGTGGGGCCCACACGACGTGTGGCCCCAAGTCAACCCCAACCAAGCGCAAGAACGTCTCACGTACAAACCACACATACCTCCAAGCATTCTCGTATACTCCCAGAGTACACCGCGTCTCCAGCCCTAAGTCTATCGTGCACACGACACCCAACATCAACGCGAAGGCGTGAAATAACAACTCCAGCCTGCCACCTCATCAGCTGAGGCATAGGCAACCACATCTCATGAACCATTTATATCACTCTCCCAAGAGTGTGCGATCACACGACAAGTGTCCGCTACAATCAAGGTAGGGCGAACAACCCCTGGAGCACCTTCTATGCTTCCACATTTAACAATATCACGCAAGAGGCTCCGCACAACCAAATGGATCACTCCTTTGTAATCCTCGTGGAAACACACGCGAGATCGACAACCTACTCGCCTCCAACGGATATCCGAAGAAAAAGTCACCAACACCGCCTCACGCCCGTACGACGTCCTGTGATCCCGAGCCTCAGACCCGAAAACAGTCGGGCGCATCGCACCATTGCGATCCCCTCTGGAAAACACGTCAAAAGCACTACTCACTTGAGTGCAACGGATATCCAGAGAAAAAGATACATTCTGGGGCACCTCACACGAGTGGTGCTTTGTGGGACCTGCATCCCGGTCCTGAAACTCAACAAACGGATTGCACCATTGCGATCCTCTCGAAAAATCACACAAGGTGGACTACTCACTTGTCCGAAACGGTCACCCGGTTATAGAGATGGAAAATTGCCATTGACGCCCAAATGAACCTCATGGGCCCTGCACCATCATGCCGAATTAGAGCGGGCGGATTTAACCATTGCAATCCCCTCGGAAAAACATCCTGAATCGACTGCTCGCACGCCCCGAACGGACGCCTGGTGAGAAATGCGTGAAATGCTGCACGCAGCTCGAAAGACGGGATGTGGGGCCCATGCCTCAAATCCATTCTCAATGCCTGACACTGCCCTGGAGTGCTCAGCCTTGGTACCAGGGTTCCAACGCCACATACGGCGCTCAAAAGGGACGTTGGACGCGTCTGCGCCGTCCAAAAAACGAATTCTCGGGAAGTCCTGCTTAGCTGCCTTACGCAGTGTCGTGCCACTGAGGCCCCCGTCTTGAGAATTATAATTTCCCAAGACCATCTCAAAAGGTCCGTCTCTACGTCAGGTCCGCACCACCGCAGACGGCACACAAAACGGATGCCCGTAGAAAAAGTTACCAGCGTCCAAAATCAAACCCGGCCGGTTCAGCCGGTCCGGGCCGGGCCGTGCTAGCTGGCCCGGCTTGCAGCGCCGGTCCGCGGTTCGGCCGCGCGGACCGGCCGCGGTCCCGCGGTCCACCGACCAGGCGACCGGATTCGGGTGGCCGGTCTTCGGTCCATGCGGAGACCCGCCGATGGCGGGCCTCGGTTCCCTTCGCGGGGTCGCGCTCTGCGACCCCGGCTTTACCCGGCCGGCAGTCCCGCTCAGTCGACCTGTTGTGCCCGCTGCCTACGAGTCGTGCCCCCGACACTCGGGACCCCACTGTCACTGCTTGGAAAGCCGCCGGACCACCTCTGGGAGCTGCCTCCGCCGCTGGGAAGCCGCCGCCGCCACTGATGCTCGTCGGACCGCCGCTGGAACCCGCCGGAAAACACCAAACACCTCCCAGAACTTCGCCTAATCCCTGCGATAACCCCCGAACTCGGAAATTTGATCTGAAAAGTGCGACGGAAACCCTAGATCGAATCCAACGCAACTAATGGCTTTACTTGATATGAAAATTAAATATTCGATGCAAATAAAACAATCCAAGGGAATTGCGGATATGAAAACGAAGAAAACCACGAACTCCTACCTCTTAGGTGATGCCCGTAGCTTCACAGGGAGTCCGCCGCCGCGCCGCGCCTTTCCGGAGCTGCATCGCCGGGGCTGGAGTAGGAGAGGGGAGAGATTTTTGCCAGGGGGTTAAAGGTAGAAGGGGGAGGGGGAGGGTTTAAATAAATTAATTAATGTTTTAATTAATTTTAAACCCCCGAAAAGACCCGCATCCGAAACCCCTGACAGGGTCGAGGTTAAACCTCCCCTAGGGTAAACACCACATCTCAAGCACAATGGCGGACTCTCAATTCTAATCCGAGACCCCGTTCAAAAGTTATAAAATTTAACGTCTGAAGTCGCTAAATTACGAAAACGCCCCTGGAGCCATTTTTCACAAACGGCCCGCGCCTGTGAAACTTATACCCCTCCTAGGGTAAACGACACACTCTGAACTCAACGATGCCCTCAGTTTCCCAATCTGAGCCACTGTTTAAGAGATACTTGAGTTTCAACATTAAACGAATAAATTAATTAATTATTTTATCTGTTTAACATTCCGAAAGCGAGTGAGGTGTCCAAACGTCCCGCGCCGACATACTTTATGTCGTTCCTAGAGTAAACACCCCATTCTAGATCCATCCGTACACTTGGATCTCTGATTCGGATCACCGTTTAGGAGTTATACAATTTATTTAGCATTTCCAGTGTGAACGCACTGTAAATTCAATTTCGGCCACTCCGGGGATAGGAATCGCATGTCGTCTGAAGGCGCTGCTCTAGAATATGATCAAGAATATTCCAAAGTCTTTCATAGCAAAAACTGGGTTTTACATCATTCCCTCCTTAATGATTTTTGTCCCCGAAAAGCAAAACTAGGGAGCAACACAGGGTACTAAGCCCACACCTGGATTTCCCATACCTAGAAGAACCCACGCACAGCTCTGCATCACCGCACACAGACCAAAGGATTGATCTGTTCATGCTAGGTCAGCCCTTGCTGACGTCGTGCACCGAATTCAAACTTTTCGGTTAGGGAAAGGTGGTAGGGCACCTAGCCATCCCTTCACACGGTCTAAAACGGCCCAAAGGCCCTCAGGGGTAACTCACCTCCCCAACCAAACCTTTACATGGCACGCCGCGACATGAATCATCGCCCGCACCTGAAACAAGGCTCGGTGATTCCCTCCTTCAGAATATCCATATGGAAAAATACCCAAGGATATCTGTTCACGCTAGGTTCCACAGTCGATGCTCTCTTTCACACTCAAAAGGCGAAGGAGTTAACCCCATCGTCTAAAGGAAAAGGTCTCACGCCTTTTCCCTTACCAACACAGGGTTACACCAGATGCCCTGCGTCACCCTGGTAACACCTCAAACAAGGAGCAGGGAGAAAACCCTTTCACACGCAGAGCCTAACAATTCTACTGCAAAAGTAGAAGAGTCGCAAGGGGTACCTCTCTCCATCCCATGCTCTGCAGGATCGTAGACATCCAATGCTCGCGACTGTCAGTGGTCCCAATCGTTAGCTCGCGGACCCTGACGTGGACCACCTAGTGGTGATGGGGAGATCTCGTAATGTCATCCCCCACTACCAGTTCCTCCCGCTCCTCTGCTAGCACCACCTCCCTGGGTACTACTCCAATCACGGTGCTGCCTCTGCCGTGGTGGTGCACCTTCTTCCTGCCCAAAGCTCTCAGCAACTCGGGTCGGGCAGTCTCATACCAAGTGAACTCGCCCATCACAAGCATAGCACTGACTCTCTCTGGGCTGCACTGTTGCCCTCTGGTGCCACTGTGGTGTACGACCATTCCCCTGAGTCCAGTTTTAAGAAAGCCACCTGCGTCGAGGTTCTGCTTGCCGACACCCACTAGCTGCGACAGACATCTCGGCTCCGACGTGCCTGCTGCCACCACCAACACTAGAACGTGACAGGAAGCCCTCTGTCACCAGCGCCTGCTCTAGCACCCCAGCATATGTGGAAATGCCAAAGGGTTCTATGACAACACGAATCTCTCGGCAGAGACCCTACTCAAACATCCATGCTCGGATGTTTTCGTCGTGGACCAAGTCCGAGTAAAAGAAAACACAGTCTGCAAAACTAGTCGCGTACTCGGCCACCGTCTTCCCTCCCTGATGAAACTGGAGGAGCTTCTGAATCCGAATGGAGTGCAAGTAGGAGGGGAAAACTCTTCATGGAACAACAACTGGAAGTCGTCCCACAGAAGAGATGACTTGTCTAGAAACCGAGTCACCAGACTCCACCAACATCGAGCTGATCTACAAAAAGGGGTGGCTGCCAAAGCCGCTCCCTGATCTGTCGGTGTCTGCACAAGCCTGAAAAGGCTAACCACTGCCTTGAGCCAATCCTCTGCTGCCTGAGGGTCTGGCTCACCACTGAACCTCAGCGGTCCCTGTCGCTGGAACTCACGTAGCGCGCTCAATCTGTGCTCAAGCTCATCCTGCTCTGCTAAAACTGCCTGCTGCTCAAAAGGTGGGGGTGCTTCTACCGTCCCTCCAGGAGAAAAGGGCTTGCATGATGGGTCTTGGACTGTGGCCTCATAGCTCACAGGGTCTTCGTCACGCTCCCAAAGTAGGTATCCTGGATGGCTGTCTTTGCGGAGAAATCCTGAATATTATCAAGGAGTGCCACGGTCAGATGATCATATATGTATATACCAACAACAACAACAATTGGGAGATGACTCAAGAAGGACAGTCAAGACTCATTCCTATGTGATGCACAAACAAATTTCCCTGCAACAAGTGTCTCAGCATGCCGAGTCGACAAACGGGTTATCAAGGTCCTGGTGAATGGATACATCGGCCGACACACCATCACTGGACTCCCTGACCTGAGAGCTGCTCTCGAGACACGTTAACATTGTTTCCCTAAATCCCAACCAATTCCTTTTATTTTAGGGACGTCTGAATAGCATCCCAAGGAACAAACCACCTCTGATACCACTTTGTCATGAGCCGTCACTACTCGGGCTCAAGCCGCAACTACCCCAGGCCCGCCTCCATAGGCCAGGGTCTGGCGACCAGCTCCGAAGACACAACAACTTGGGGAGGCCTTTGCCTAAGTACCTGTACACACACACGCAACACACTCAATGAAAAAGTGAAGAGTAAAAGAACGAACAAGCAGAGTAAAAAAGAACAACTGCTATGTATATACCACAAATGTGCATCGACCTCTAAATAGTACAAAGTACAAACTGAAAAGAAAAGGGGAAAAACACGCGCCCAACCAAAAAGTGCCACAACCTGGCAACAGGTAAACAAAAAGAAACAGCTGACGGGTCTCCTGTCTGGAACCCGGCCACGACCACCGCACGCGGTCCAAGCTCCCGAGCTCCTACGCTCCACTAAAGTCACGACCAACCTGTCCGTCGTCTGCAAGGGCACACCAAGTGCGGGCAAAGCCCAAGAAGGGGTGAGTATAAAAATACTCAGTAGGATACCCCGAAGGCTCAAGGGACCAACAAACGAGGTACCGAAGGGTGAGCAGTAGAGAGAACAGGGAAAGTAAAGGAGTCCAACCAAGGGTGTAGTAAAGAGTCTAGCTCAACCCAACAAGAGAAATAAAGTAGACTCGTCCTGGCACAAGGAGCTGCAAACAGTGAGAAGATGAACTTACCGTCGAGTCTTCACTACCTATAGCAGGAGAGTACACTCATCCAACCACGAGAAGCTAGACACGGAATGAACGTGGAATACCCCGCGCGTCTTCGCCTCTCCTAGAGGTAGAGTAACCAAGCCTAAGAAGTGGGTACTCGAACAAGGTATATACATATATATATGCTCTACAAGAATCCTGAACAATCTCGTAAGTGGATCTCTGTCCCGTCGCTCAGCCCAAGAAAATGAGTAGCCAACAGTCCCTGAGGTAAACAATATCGATGCCCAGCATCCCATACGTCTACCCCGAACCGCAAGCCAAGGGGTTCAATCACCGCACCTCGACACTATCCGCTTTGGGTGGCACTGACTTACCCGCACGGTTTTAGGTTGTGTCACAAGGATGCATCTTGGTGGGGGAAAGTTCCCCTCATACTTGAGAGTCCTAGGGAAAGTCAAACCACACCTCGTCACTACCCTACAGTCGAGAGGTCTCCTCAATGTCAAGGTCGTCACAACACTGACCCGTAACCAGGGGTCCCGCTCCGGTAATCACAGAGGAAACCCACAGGCTAGCCTAGTAGAATGGACTGAGCCTAGAATACCAACAGGTGTCCCACTGCCCAGCCCTGCTAGAGGGTAATTTGTTACCAGATATTGGGTGACCCACTGCCAAGCCCCGCTGGAGGGTAAACCCTAATACATCTTCCAGCGACCCACTGCCCAGTCCCACTGGAGGGTAGACCATAATTAGATATTGGGTGACCCACTGCCCAGCCCTACTAGAGGGTAAACCAAAAGATGTCATCAGGCGACCCACTGCCCAGCCCCGCTGGAGGGTAGAACATAACACATCATCAGGCGACCCACTGCCCAGCCCCACTAGAGGGTAGACCTAAAATAAGTTGACAGGCGACCCACAGCCTAGCTGTGCTGGAGGGTAGACCTGGAACTAGACGACGGGCGACCCACTACCTATCCCCGCTGGAGGGTAGACCCTAAGAGGTCGTCGGGTGACCCACTGCCTAGCCTCTGCTGGAGGGTAGACCCTAATAGCGTTGGGTGACCCACTACCCAGTCTCTACTGGAGGGTAGGCCCTAATAGCGTCGGGTGACCCACTACCCAGTCTCTGTTGGAGGGTAAACCCTAGAAGTCGATGAGTAACCCACTGCCCAGCCCTGATGGAGGGTAGAACTCAGAACTGCTCTAGCCATCTCCACCGGAGGGTACAACACTGACTAACCGAACACAGAGTGGGTATCGCGCAACCTCCAAACTCCAGAAAAACTCACCCAAAAGAGGTGTAGCATTTCCTCCAGCACTGGGTGTCACTAGCACCACTACCGGCCAATCCATCGAGAGAAAAACTAGGGGGAGACCACTCAACCCTACTGGTCAAACATTCGAGCACAAAGACAAGGGAAATAAACTCCACCCTGCTAGCCAAAAAAATGAGCACAAAGGGACCCTCTACGCCACGAGAGGTCCAAGTAGACAAAGCAGAACACGGAACGCACGTGGGTCCCACACGACGTGTGGACCCAAGTCAACCCCAACCAAGAGAACAAACGTCTCAGGTACAAACCACACGCACCTCCAAGCGTTCTCGTATACTCCCAGAGTACACAGCGTCTCCAGCCCTAAGGATATCATGCACAAGGCACCCAACGTCAACGCGAATGTGTGACATAACAACTCCAACCTGCCACCTCATCGGCTGAGGAACATCCAACCTCATCTCATGAACCATTTATATCACTCTACCAAGAGTACGCGATCACACACCAAGTGTCCGCTACAAACAAGGTAGGGTGAACTACCACTGGAACACCTTCCATTCTTCCACATTTAACAATATCACGCAAGAGGCTCCACACAACCAAACGGATCACTCCGTTGTAATTCTCGCAGAAAAACACGCGATATTGACTACCTACTCGCCTCTAATGGATATCCGACGAAAAAGTCACCAACACCACCTCACGCCCGTACGACGTCCCATGATCCCGAGACTCGGCCCCGAAAACAGTCGGGCGCAACGCACCATTGCGATCCCCTCTGGAAAACATGTCAGAAGCACTACTCAGTTGAGTGCAATGGATATCCAGAGAAAAAGATACATTCCGGCGCACTGCACATGAGTGGTGCTTCGTGGGACCCGCATCCCGGTCGCAAAACTCAACAAATGGATCGAACCATTGCGATCCTATCGAAAAAGAACACAAGGTGGACTACACACTTGTCTGAAACGGTCGCCCGGTGAGAGAGATGGAAAATCACCGTCGATGCCGAAATGGCCCTCATGGGCCCCACACCATCGAGCTGAATTAGAGTGGGGGATTTCACCATTCCAATCCCCCTCGGAAAAACATCTAGAATCGACTTCTCTCACTCCTCGAACGGACGCCCGGTGAGGAAGGCGTGAAATGCTGCACGCAGCTCGAAAGACGGGTCGTGGGGCCCATGCCTCAAATCCAGTCTCAGTGCCCGAAACTGCCTTGTAAAACTCTGCCTTGGTGCCAGGGTTCCAACGCCATTGACGATGCTCAAAACGGACGTCGGACGTCTCCGCGCCGTCCAAAACAAGAATTCTTGGGAAGTTCTGCTTAACTGCCTTACGCACGTGTCGTGCCACCGAGGCCCCTGTATCGTGAAATATAATTTCCCAGAACAATCTCAGAAGGTCCGCCTCTGCGTCAGGTCCGCGCCGCCATAGACGGCGCGCAAAACGGACGCCCGTTCCAAATGTTATGGGCGTCCAAAATCGAAGGGGGTGAAGCCCCTTCGGCTGAACCGGCAGGGGTCGGCCGGTTCGGCCGGTCCGGGCCGGGCCGCGCTAGTTGGCCCGGCTTACAGCGCCGGTCCGCGGTTCGGCTGCATGGATTGGCCGCGGTCCCGCGGTCCACCAACCTGGCGACCGGCCCCGGGTGTCTGGTCTTCGGTCCACGCAGAGACCTGCCGATGGCGGGTCTCGGTTCCCTCCACGGGGTCGCGCGCCGCGACCCCAGTTCACCCGGCCGGTAGTCCCGTTCAGCCGACGTGCAGTGCCCTCCACCTACGAGTCGCACCGCCGACGCCCGGGACCCCGCTGCCGCTGCCTGGAAAGTCGTCGGACCACTGCTGGGAAGCCGCCGCCGCCGCTGGGAAGCCGCTGCCGCCACTGAAGCTCGCCGGACCGCTGCTGGAACCCACCGGAAAACACCAAAACCTCCCGGAACTTCACCGAATCCCTGCGATCACCCCCGGACTCCGAAATTTGATCCTAAAAGTAAGACGGAAACCCCAGATCAAATCCTACGCAACTACGGGCTTCTCTTGATAGTAAAAACAACGATTTGATGCAAATAAAACAATCCAACAGAGTTGCGGATATGAGAACGAAGAAAACCACGAACTCCTACCTCTTGGGCAATGCCCGGAGCTTCACGGGGAGTCCGCCACTGCGCCGCGCATCACTGGAGCTGATTCACCGGGGCAGGAGGAGGAGAGGGGAGAGGGTTTCACCAGGGGGTTCAAGGGAGAAGGGGGAGGGGGAGGGTTTAAGTAAATTAATTAATGTTTTAATTAATTTAAAACCCTCGAAAAGACCCACATCTGAAACCCCTGACGGGGTCGAGGTTAAGCATCCCCTAGGGTAAAAACCACCTCCCGAGCACAACGGCGGTCTCAGAATTTTAATCTGAGACCCCGTTCAAAATTTATAAAATTTAACTTCTGGAGTTGCTAAATTACGAAAACAACCCTAGAGCCATTTTTCACAAACGGCTGCGCCCACGAAACTTATACCCCTCTTAGGGTAAATGGCACGATCCGAACTCAACTGTGCCCTCAGTTTCCCAATACGATCCACCGTTTAATAGATAATTGAGTTTCAACATTAAAAGAATTAATTAATTTATTTATTTATCTGTTTAACGTTCCGAAAGCGAGCGAGGGGTCCAAACGTCCCGCGCCGACATACTTTATGTCGTTCCTAGAGTAAACACCCCATTTCGGATCCATCCATACACTCGGATCTCTGATCTGGATCACCGTTTAGGAGTTATCCCATTTATTTAGCATTTCCAGTGTGAACACACTGGAAATTCAATTTCGGCCACTCCGGGGCTCAGAATCGCATGCCGTCTGAAGGCGCTGCTCTGGAATATCATCAAGAATATTCCGAAGTCTTTCACAGCAAAAACTAGGTTCTTACAATACTCATACCACCACACTAATTACCATTTTGATATCTCAACATATGAAGGTGATTTTTATAATGTCCATAAATTCCAAAAATCAAACATTCAATACTAACCAAATTCCTTTTAGTTCCATCCAATGAGTAAAACCATAAATCATAGGGTGTGAAAAAATTTTCATAGAAGAAAACTATATAATCATGAAAATTACATATAGGATGCATAAATGTTGACATATACTTTTTAATATTTGACCTCTTCATCTTATCATTAGAGACATACATATAGATATTAATATAAATATACTTAATTATCTCAGTATATTTTTGTCATATATGTATCCAAATGTTGAATAAACCATTCCGTTGATGCCAACAGTAGAAACCTAAGCTTAACATATATGAGTTTTATGTAATTATAGATGAATATTCAACACATTATAGATGTAAATTCATGAGGACCATAATATTTTAGTGTCCTTGTAAACATGGAACAGACTCATCTATTTTGGTTAAATATCATCAACATCTCCCTTAAATATCTTCCCATTTTGTACTCATACATGAACCATTATTCATAACACATGGAATGGAAAATTAATAAAGTTTTTATATAAAATTATAATTAATGTTAAATAAAGTAAATAATTAAGAATAACATGAACATAATGGTATGATAACTTCATAAAAACATTTTAAGGGCATACCATGCATATCAAAGATCATAATCATGGGGAATGGAATAAAGATTGGTAGATCATAAGACATGAATATTAAGGCTGATAAATCCTAAAAAATTAATGATGGACCATAATATCATGTAACATATATGCGAAACCATCATAGATATATAAAATAATTTCATGCTTCAAGGTTAACTGCCAAGACTATCAACGTAGTGGATCAGGACAAACTAATTTCCTATAGTGGATCAAGACCCACATATTTCTTATTGTGGATAGGGATTCGCCTATTTTCCACTGTGGATTAAGATGCACCTATTTCCCATTGTGGATCAGGACATACCTTTTTCTCATTGTGGATCAGGACAAACAATTTTCTGATTTTGGATCAAGCCTTTCATCTTTTTTCAAATTATTATCTAATGAAATATCAATCATTAGAAATTTCATTGGAGGGAGATATAGGTCCCACCAGTCTCATAATGAAATCATACATATGTGTTCCAAAAGCTAATAAAACATTCAAAATATCATGATCAATAATATTATATTAGTTTTATAAACATCATATCATAACCCCTGAAATAAATTGGGTATCATATACATTTCATGACAGCATAGCCAATGGAAAAGATATAGGTTTCAAAATCATTTCATCAAAGCATAACCCATGAAAAGAAGCAGGTTTCAAAAGCATATAACATGTGGAATAGAAATGGGTTCATGAATATTATTTCATTAATATATAAACTATTAATGAATTGATATTAATGGTATTATTGGATTCTATCCCTAATTAATCTTTAAATATATCAAAGGATAACATCTTATATGGAAAAGGATTTTGAAATATCACTTTGAAGATAACTATTCTCTAAAAATCACTTTTTAAAACATATAAGAGTTTCAAAATACTTTTCATTGATACAATTTATAAATCATAAATAGTAACCAAGAAAAATAATTAAAAACATTTCTTATGAAACATATCCTTTCCTATTTGAATAATTGTTTTGATAACGTAAGTATTTTAAATACATTTTTTCCATTGAAAATAATGTCCAAAACATATAAATGAATCTTTAAACCCATATATATTTTTGAAATGAATTTAATTTGAAAAACATATTAAAAAATTCATCTAAAGAATTTTATAAAAAAAATTATTTAAAAAATAAACCTTGAAAACATTAAAACGAAGCTTCAAGGAAATGACAGTGGGAAAATCCATATAAACTAATCATTCCTTTTTCACCCTAAAAAGTTTTAAAAGGATCCTTGATCAGAAAATGATTAGTAGATTTCTTTTTAAAACCTTTTTTATTAAAAATTAAAAACAAGTGTAAAAATTTATTTTATATATCATGGATGAAAATTTTAAATCATTTTTAGAAAACAGTGTTGTGTAAATATAATAAATTTTTGACTGAATAGATAAATAAAGCCACATTTTCTTAAACAAAAATTTTAAATCATCTTAATTATCTAAGTGTGGAATTTTATTACTAATACATGGTTATATCATGGATAACCAGAATATAAGAAACTTTATTATATTTTTTGATATATTTATCATTGAATTTTATCAATAGAATCATAATAATAACCAATCATGATAAAAGATGAGATTGTAGTAATAAACTATTAATGATTTGGTAACATTCGATTATAATAATATGTAACGAATTACATTATATGAAGATTAAAATTTCATGAAAGGGATTATTTTTAAGATATTATAAGTTAAAGGGTAGTATATACACCTCATAGAAAAAATAGGGGCATAACATGGACAGTGTCTCAAAGATTAAAAATTGTGAGAAAATTAATTTACCAATTTGGTAAATGATGAACCATAAATCCCATGAAATAATGATAAAAAAGGGATATCTAGATACCGAAAATTTTAACTATAATAATCATATAATACATAAAAGTATAATATATACACAAAAAATTAGGTTCGAATAAATCATAAGTCTCACAGAAATAAATGTGGGACGAGAAAAACCCTTACTTAGGTCTTGACTTTATTTGGACACATTAATCCTTCAGTATATAAGTTTATTATAAACATATCACAGAACCATATAAACATATATCATACCATATTTGATTTTGTTATGATTTTATATTTTCCTTTTTTAACAATTTCATGTTAATGTTACGTTTCAGGTAATATACACATTGTTTTTCCTATCTATTTTGACTTGTTATTGTTGATCCAATTACATGGATCATTATTTACATTTTTAAAAAAAATATAAAAAACTAATTTAATATCATATATATTCAGTATAAATATATTTGAATTAATAAATAATATATATAAATATGAAATGGAATATACTGTTAATAGAGACGGTATGTCATATGTACTCATGAACATTGTTTTCATTTTATTGTCATATTGAATGAAAGAATGTAAATGACACACACACACATATATATTTATATATTATAATTCCAATATAATTATTATTTCGTATATATAATATACTTTTACTAATCCCAACATTAATACATTCATGTTAATTGTGAATGAACCACATCACTTTGACGAAGCGGTAGTCCACATAACCACAAAAAAAAGTTATAATATTTACAAAAAATGGTAAGCATGAAGGATTTTATTGTGTAATAATTAAAAAACAATTTATACATAATAAATTTCATACATATCAAAAAATATATTATTTCCATCACTATTCCCATCCATGAGAGGTGGTAAAGGAAAAAAAGAACAACATTGTTTTCCGAGGTGGTAGTCTTCTGTACACACGAACTGTAAGTTAATTACCCATTTGATGTAAGTGTGTAGAGGTGTCAGTAAAAAACATAAAATAGAAACATATAATAATATTAATGATTCTTAGGTTATTATATAATAATTTAATTTCTAAAATTGAGGGTGTGGAGAATGAAAATAAAATAAAAGAGCTCTTTGAAGGATATTACCTCTTCTTTGTGTAATTCATTTCGGTTTACACCAGAGGACTAACTTGGTTTTCTATATTCCTATATTATGGTGTATATGTGAAAATAATGTAATTTGGGATCTTATTTAGGCATGGTTTTTAAGAACCAAAGTGGATTGAGATTTTTGAGGAAGGGAGGTGGTGAATTCCTATTTTATGTTAGAGTAGGAGTGGAATTTTATTTAAATATAAAAAAGAAAACACAATTTAGAGGTCTCCCTTATATAATGTGCCTCCAATAATTTCTCATTTTTTAGAAAAGGGATTGGTCAGGACCCATCCTCGGGGCCCATGTCGTGACTACCCCAAGAAAGCCTTCCATAGGCCAGGGTCTAGCGACTAGCACCAAAGGCGTAAATCCAGATAAAAATGGAAGGAATTGCCTTTATAAAAGTAATGAACACAACATAGTACCCAATTGATGGGTGGGTACAGATAGTCTCTCCTAGCACCATGGGTTTGTCCATCTGCTCCGTGTACGTCACACCAAGTGCTCCACCTCCATGTACCGTCCAGCTCTAAAAGCCTCTACCACGATCAGTGATGTCCGTCGTCAGCATCCTACACAATGTAGTATGGGCATTGCCCGTGCAGGGGTGAATATAAAGATACTCAGTAGGGACCCCGAGACCTCGGAAGGTATCCCAGAATCGAAAAAGGATAAACCACAAGAAAAGGTGAAATCATGAAGCATCAACCTTCTCTACTTAGGTATATGCCAATACATATAACTAAGTCATAAATCCCAGCTCGGCTCCTACTCTCGAGTCCATGAACAACCCAGTCCACACAGGAAGGAAGTCAATCACATCGTTGGTAATGATTGAAAGTCAAGACTCAGCTCATACATGTATATAAACTTTGTAGAGTGATAGGGATGATTAGATATAGTCTCTGATTCATCCAAGCTGTTGTACCCACATAGGATACAAGACCAGCTAAGCTGTCGGTCCCACGTAGGATACAAGACCATCTACTCTACCAGACCCACTCAGGATACAAGTACAGAGGTCGAACTCCCAAATCCACGTAGGATACAAGAAAAGTAGTCACCGTTGTCGAACCCACAGAGGATCCCAGTACAGATGTCATCGCTATCGAACCCACAGAGGATCCTAGTATGGAAGTCATCATCATCGAACCCATGGAGGATCATAGTTTGGTAGAAGTTGTCGTCGAAACCACGGAGGATCCCAGTACGGTAGTCGATACAGCTACATCCAGCTATAGTGTTCCCGCACACAGAACGCTTGATTCCGGGAGGGTCCACTCCTCGAGCTAGGGGGTCGATACATAAACTGTCACAAAGTCCAGATTTGATGTATCCCGAAGTTCTTTCTAATCAAAAAGGAACCCGACGCGACATACGGTGCATCAATCGGACGCCCAGTGTGAGAGTTATTGTCATTTCTGTTCTAGGGGCCCAGTTGGTTTTTAAGCTAAAACCAACCTGACCATACCCCATCTGCGTCCAAACATCAATTTGAGTATTCCAAAAGAACCATCTCATCAAAAGGAATTCAATGTAGTTGACGGCACGTCAATCGGACATCCGGTCGTTAAGTTATAAGTGTTTCCCCTCCAAGCGCCCGGTTCATTTTGAGATCGAACCAACCTGGCTATATCCAAACATGGCCGAAACCTCATGTGTAATATACAAAAATGACTGTCTCAATCCCGGGATTCCTATGCAACTGACGGTGCATCAATCAGAGATCCATAGATCATGTTATGGGAAAATGAACGATAAACGGTCCGAAGTGGGGGGGGGGGTCCGGGCCCGGTACGACCCGACCCAACCCACCCTAGGCCAGCCCGAACCGAGTCAACCCGACCCAGGTCCGGGTGACTCGCCCCAGCCCGGCCGGGGGGGGGGGGGGTGTGCTGGCTTAGCCGGCTGGCCGAATGTGGGGCGGGCCCCCCGGTTCTGTGAATGTCGTGCCAAGCTGGCACCACTTGTCTCCCGAATCTGACACAGCCGCGGGATACCTTCATCGTCATCGCGGCCAGTGCCGCGGCGAGCTTCTTCCGGTGGCGCGCTGGGGTGCCGCAGCCTCCAGGCGGTCGGGCAGTGGCAGCCGCCACCTCCGATTGTCGGCGGCCCCGTGCCGCCACGGTCTTCTTCGGGCCACCAGAGTCATTTCGGTGGTACGTTTTTTGCTTCAATCTGCACTTGCGGTCATCTCAGGATCTGAACTCCACTACAAAGGATCCAAATTGCCGTTGCGGTCCCTTTTTGTCATCACCAACATCACACGCACCAAGAACAATAAAGAGATTGGTCCGGACATGTTCGTTAGTCTGTACCCACCACGTTAGTGGTTAAAAATATCACCTAGAAATTAAACACCATGCTCGAGGGTATAAATTACATAAATAAAATATACAAATCCCCCTACCTCGAAGTTGACGCCGTTCGTTGTCAAGCCACAGAAGATGAGCGTCATGGTAGTCGGGCGTCGCGGAAGAACAGTGTCATCCCATCAATGATGGAGGAAGAGTCATTGTCATAGGCGACTTAAGCTCCTTGACATCGAGGTGAGTCTGAGGAATATGCATCGTTGGAAGATGTCCTTCGCGTTCTTCACTGGGGATGTTCTATATTGAAGAATAGTGTTCTTCTTCAGAGAAGGATCACCTATTTTAAATTCTCCAGATCCCCTTTTTCCACACGTAATTTTCCAATGCAAAAGAAATAAGTAGGATCTCCCATTAATAGAATTGATATGCAATTCATATATTAATTCAAAGAGATATCATTTAATTAACGATGACATTAATTATATGATTTTGCACATTTCATGGGAAGAGGGAGGCTGGATGGAACCACCATTAATGAGGAGTTGTCAAAGGAAACAACAGAGAATTAATGAAGAGTTGAGGAGAGTTATAGGAAAAAGATGGTTGGGGATCCTGTTGGACCCACCTCACATATATCCACACTTGAGAGGAAATAACCAATTCACAAATAAAATCGTGTACCACACAATTTTATTTAGTTTAAGATTAAACCCCAAAAATTAAATTTCGATCCACATAAAACGAAACTGCGGTAAAGGTCCCCTTAAGAAAATACTGGCACTGCGAGTTCATCGGTGCCCTTGGATTCCAATTCTGAGAACTGCTTCAAAAGATATAAAAACCCACTCGTTTATTCACTAAACATACCCAAGATAAACTTCATAAAATTATTCTGGGCACACCGGGCCTCGGAATCATGTGCCTTCAGAAATTGCGTACTTATAAAATTTCAAATAATTTACGAAAATAAATTCCTTGAAATTTATGGGTCATTACATTACTATCACATCATTGCTTTATGTCCCTGTAAAGCTGCAACATTGACTAGGGAAACATAAAGGGGTACTGAGTACGCATCTGAGCCTCCCGCTCCAATGGGCTCTCCTGAAAGTTCTCTTGCTGCCAGCGAATGCGCACTAGAGGAATCGACCATCCACCAAGGACCCACTCCTATCGATCCTTGATCTCCAAAGGAACCTCCGATAATGTATCCCCATCATCGATGTCCAGCTCCCCGTGATCGATGATGTGGGTTGGGTCATGCACGTATCTCCTCAGCTGAGATACGTGGAAGGCGTCATGCACCCTGTGCAACTAAGGTGGAAGGGAAAGGTGGTAAGCCACCTTTCCTACTCTGCTGAGGACCTGGAAAGGTCCGATGAAGCATAGGGATAACTTCTCGCCCTGGCCAAATCTCCATAATCCACATCGAGGTGAGACCCGTAAGAAAATGTGGTCGCCATCCTCAAACTCCAGTGGTCTCCACCTCCTATCAACATAGGACTTCTATTTGCTCTGTGCAGTCTTCATCCACTTCTGGATAATCTGAAACTTCTCAATCATAGCCTAAACCATCTCTAGTCCTACAAGTGTTGACTCCCCTGGGTCAGTCCAGCACAGAGTTGATCTGCAAGGTCGGTCGTACAGTGCCTCGTACGGTTCCATCCTGATGGTGGAGTGGTATCTGTTGTTGTACGCAAACTCCACCAAAGGTAGGTGATCCTCCTAGATGCGACCAAAGTCAAGGACACATGCACAAAGCATGTCCTCAAGTGTTTGAATGATCCTATCAGTCTAGTCATTCGGCTAAGGATGGAAGGAGGTGCTCAGATGCAGCTGCGTACCAAGTGCCTCCTACAACCCCTTCCAAATACGGGAAGTAAAGCCAGCGTCTCGATCGGAGACGATAGACTATGGCACACAATGAAGTCGTACGATCTCCTGAACATAGAGGCGTCCCAAGCTCTCTACTGAGCCCTGCTCTCTGATCTGTAGGAAGTGGGCCGACTTGGTGAGTCGGTCGACAATCACCCAGATAGAGTTGTGACCAATGGATGTAGGTAGAAGCATCATCACAAAATCCATGGATATCCTGTCATACTTCCACTCTGGGAACTATAAGGGTTGTACCAAGCCTGCTGGTACCTGGTGCTCCACCTTCACTTTTTGACAAGGGAGGCATCGTGAAACGAACTCTGCTTCAGCCTTCTTCATACCTGGGCACTAGTGTTGTCGTCTGATGTAAAGACCCATAAATTTCATAGAAATTTTTTTCTTAAATTCTTTGGTATTTTACGAGTATGCAGTTTCTAACAAAACCTGATTCCAAGGACCGGTGTACCTAGAATCAATTTATAATGTTTATCTCAGGAACGTTCAGCGAATGAACGAGTGGGTTTTTCTAACTTTTTAACTGGTGCTCGGAATTGAAATATGACAGCAGTGATGGAACCGTAGTGCCAGTTTTTGCTTAAGAGGTCCTTTCTCGAAGGTGTGTTTTCTCAGGAGGATATGTTAAAAAAATGTGGATTAAATGTAAAGTATATTAAAATTGTGTTACAATTTTATTTCTTTAATGTAAGTGGTTTAATCCAATGTGTGGGAGTTGGGGTAGGACCCACCAATTACTAACTATCCTTGAGAGGATAAAGGTGAGGTGGGGCCCACATGATCCCCACCCCTTCACATTCCTTTAACTACCTAACCCCCCCCCCCCTCTATGAGGGTAACTCCTCCCTCTCACCCTCATTAAGCTTGCCAACATAACACCCCATTTAATTAGACAACTCAAGTTTAATTCATAACGTGAGATTGTTTTTTAATTTTGTAATTTTAAATACGTGCCATGATATAATAAAATAAGAGTAAGTCTTATTTTATTTGGGATTAGGATTGTAGTGTTGAGACTTTGGGAAGAAGAGATCTATTCTCTTGAAGAACATCATCCTCCCGCGAAGAACAACACCATTCGACGAAGAATGCCATCACCGAAAGGAGAGAAAACATTCTGTTCCTTCATCTCTCCACAACTAGTGTGAGACCTCGTTCCACCCTTGGACACAAGCCAACACCATCTTCGAAACCCCACCCCGCGATGCCATCTTCTGTGCCACCGAAAAACATCAACATTTATCGAGGTATGGGTTAGTTCTTCGTTCAAGAATTATTTAACGATCTCCATTGTTTAATGATTGGACACTTGATATCGAAATAACGGGATGAGATCGGACCACACAAACACAGCCGGTCCTCCTCCCCTTTTATTATTGATCTTCATTGTGTCTTGAAACAGAGGTGACGCGGTGTTGTTGCACCGTGCAGGAACGAAAAGGACTGCGGCTGGAGCGGGCCGTGAGGGAGGGGCGCGGCCCCGTCACACCACGCTGGAGAAACCAAGGGAGGCCGCGGCCAGAGCGGGCCACTGCAGAGGGGCGCAGTGCCATCACGCCGCCTTCGTCGGGGAAGAGTCGCGGCCTTAGGCCGTGGCGGTTCAGCAGGGTGTTGCCGGCCAAGCTGGCAGCCGGCGCTCCAAGAGGCGGGACCACCCTATGGGTCCCACATAGCGCAATCGGACGACCATAATGGTCGACTGTTTTTCAGAATGACCTGGGGTGAAAACCCCCAGAAATCTCGTAGGGCGGACCCCACCTAGGTCCGCCGTTTCGGTGTCAAGGTGGCGGCGCTCCCCCTTCGCACCCCGAGGCCGGCTCCGAGCCGAGCCGCAGGCCGCGCCCCACGCCGGGTCGGGCCGTGCCCAGCCGAGGGCCGGGCCAGGCTAGGCTGCGCCCATCTGGGTCAGACCGGACCCGGGTCGGGTCGCCTTGGTTCGGGCCGACCCAGGGGGTATTGGGCCGGGTCAGACTGGGCCCAAAACCCCTATTTTCAGAGCAGGTTCTTTCAAATGCCCATATCTTGGGCTACGGACCTCCGATCGATGCATCGTCAGTTTCGTAGGAATACTTGGATCGAGTCGGTAGTTTTGGTATATTACACTCAAGGTATCGTAGAATTATGGGTATGGACGGGTTGGTTCGAACACGAAACCAACCGGGCCCTTGGAGCAGAAACGCTTATAACATGAGCTCCAGACATCTGATTGATGTTCCATCGACTTTTTTGGATTCCTCATAGTCATATGGTTCTTTTGGATTACTCCACTCAAGGTTTGGGCACAGCTGAAGTATGGTCGGGTAGGTTTTAGCTTAAAAACCAAAAGGGGCCCTCAGACGAAAAAGCCAATATCTCTCAGACTGGGCGTCCGATTGATGTGTTGTCTATCACATTGAGTTCCTATTGACGAGACAAAACTTTTTGATTCATCTAATCCAGACTTTGTGATAGTTTATGTATCAACCCCTTGGCTTGAGGAGCGTACCCTCCTGGAATCGAACGTGCTGTGTGCGGGAACCTTAGAGCTGGATGCAACTGCGACGACGATGACGACTGTACTTGGATCCTACGTGGGTTCGCAATGAGGATAACGATACATGGATCCTATGTGGGTGTGGTAGTGATGAAGACTGTACTTGGATCCTCTGTGGGTTCGACATCGATGACGACAGTACTTGGATCCTACGTGGGTACGACAGCGATGGTTACTGTAATTGGATCCTACGTGGGTCCGGCAGCGACGACTTCTGTACTTGGATCCTACGTGGGTTCGGTAGAGGAGATGATTCAAAGGCTACATCTAGTCATCTAGACCCCTCTTAGTGAGTAATATACCTATGTGAGATGAGTCTTGACTTTAAATCATTATCTTCGATATGATTGAATTGATATCCTATGTGGATTGGGTTGTGCTTTCTTGTGTGGATTGGGTTGTACTTCCCTGTGTGGACTGGGTTGAACTTGGGCTCGTGAGTTGGAGAAGAACTGGAATTGATGAATTCGTTATATGTATGGGCATATATCTAATTAGAGTTGGTTGATACTTTGTGATTGTATCTTTCCATTCTGGTTTATCCTTCATGGATTCTAGGAGACCTTAAGGAGTCTCGGGGTCCCTATTGAGTATCGTATACTCACCCCGGCTTGGGATATGCACTCACTACATTGTGTTGGTTGCAGACGATGGACATCGCTGATCGTGGTTGAGCCTTGTGGAGTGGGACGGTACCCGGAGGTGGATTATGACGCGGGACGTACACGGAGTGGACGACCGGACTTGAGGATCCGATGAGACTATCTGTACTCACCCATCTAGTGGGATATCTGGAGGATGTCTTGGTGGTGGCTACTCTACTTATCAGCTGCTGTACTTTATTTTCTCATTTGTATTGTACTTCCAGTTGGGCTTGTATACTGGCCCATTTACTTTCTAGCACTTACTTTTGTACTCAGTTTACTTAGTGTTTACTTCATCTTCTGCACTCTGTGGTGTTTTTTTTCTTATATAAAGGCAATTCCTTCCCTATTATCGAGATTTCTGCCTTTGGTGCTAGTCGCCAGCCCCTGACCTATGAGAGGTGGTCTTGGGGTAGTCACAGCACGGGCCCTGAGGGCGGGTCGTGAAAAATTGGTATCAGAGGAGTCGATTCTACCACAGAACTCAAGACTCTGATAATTTCTTCTATGTGAAGCAATAATGTTAAGGGTATTGAGTGTGGTTATCAGTCAAGGGAGTCCAGTGTTGGTGCGTCGGCCGACGTATCCATACACCAGGACCCTGACTTCTGATTTCCAAATCAGTGAATGAAAACATTTATTTCATGTGTGTTTCAAAAGCTTTCTTCGTGATTACTTTGTGTCACCTCACCAGGTATACTGTATTAGCCCTTGAACACCTGTTTCTTTTTAGGATGGCCCCACAACGGAAGCCAGCTAGGGTTCTGATCTTTGTGTGAGATGGAAACCCACCGAGCGACGAGGCCTCGTGCAGGGCCCCATTATAGTAAAGGCACCATTGGTACCTCTACCCGCCGAGCCACCGATGCCACCAGCCTCAGCAGCTGAGAGTTCACATCGCCTGAGTGCACTTCACGAGTTTCAGCTTCCGAGACCGCCCATGTTCCGCAGAGAGACGGACCCTCAGGCATCCGAGGACTGGATGAAGGCTGTTGTTCAAGTTTTCAGGTTAGTAGGGACAGCAGCTGATCTTATGGTGATCCTTGAAAAGAGTCTCCTACACACGCCAACAGGTTGATGGTGGAGCCTGATGCTCCAGGTGACCGACGAGATATCTCTTCTTTGGTTATATTTTAAAATCCTCTTCCGTTCGGAGTTCTTACCAGCCACCCTTCATGTGGTGCGCATTCAGGAGTTGCTACACCTATAGCAAGACAGCATGACAGTAGCCCAGTACTCGGTGAGATTTACTGATATCTCGCGCTATTCCATTGACATGGTACGGGACCCATTCTTTCGGGCCCGAACCTTCGAGCTAGGACTGAGGCACGAGATCCGGGCTTCGATGATCTCCCTCAGTATTCTGACACAGCCAGGAGTACTAGAGCGATCCCTTCATAGGGAGAGCTTCCTTGCTGAGCCTACGCTAGCAGTGAGGCCTACCACATGGAGACATGTAGTGGAGTCTTCTGCAGACGGCAGTCGACAGATGTCACAGGGGTCCAAGCGGACCAGACCATCAGTTGGACGACCTCAAGATACTTGCTCGGAGGTGCGGGGAACATGCAGTAGAACCAGTCATACGAGAGGCAGACAGTGTTATGCATGCATCGGACAGGGCCACATGGCTTGGGACTGTCCGACCTGCCGTGTAGAGGAGCAATAGACGATGGAGGGATAACCTAGGTAGAGGTAGAGGTTCGACCATGGCGGTCCACAGGGAGCAGGCGGATGAGGCAGAGGAGATGGTCAGGCAGCGGGTTGAGGGAGATGCTTTGAGGCTCTACCACCACCAGGAGGACCTCCCGACCACAGGAAGCTGGCGAACAGAGACAGGATCAGTTTCAGAAAGTGGAGGCCTATGACCATAGTGCACCTGAGAAGATTAGAGGTACTATCTGTGTCTACTCCACCCTTGCTGCAGTTATTATAGACACAAGAGCGAGTCATTCATTCATTACCGCTGACCTTGTTCGGAGCTTAGAGATTCCGACGGAGCCGTTACCTCGATCCATACGGCTAGAGACTCTTACGAAAACAGACTTGACGATTAAACACTGGTGTCAGTCGTGTGAGCATACTCTAGGAGGTGAGAGCTTTGGATGTGATATTCTTGTAGCAATGTCGAGGCCTTAATATGTTATATTGGTCATGGATTGGTTATGAATGGCCCTTGCTCAGATCGGCTATATTAGGCACAAGGTCTGATGTGTCTGCACTGATGGGAGTAGGTTCACCTTCACTGGCGAGAAGGGAGACTTTGCAGCGCAGGATGGACTCATGCTGAGGAGAGTACAACCGATCACCCATCAGTTGGCTATTCTCATTATAGGAGCACTTGCTGTGCAGAGTCCGAGTTTTCCTATTCTGGTGGATTAGTTTGCGGACGTTTTTCCTGATGACATTCCAGGACTACGTCCTCGCATGGGAGGTAGACATCTATATTTACTTGTACCCCAAGAGATCCCCGATATCTACTCCAGCATATAGGATGGATCCCACTGAGCATTGAGAGCTACGGGTACAGCTGGAGGACTTGCAGGGCAAGGGATTTATCCGACCCAGTGTTTCACCCTGGGCTTCACCGATATTGTTTTCCAAGAAGGCGGACAAGATCTTGCGACTGTGTGTCGATTACCGTCGCCCGAACCAGGTGACCGTGAAGAACAAGTATCCACTTCCAACGATTGATGACCTCTTTGATCAGCTTAAGGGAGCACGATGGTTCTTGAAGATAGACCTCAGGTCAAGCTATCATCAGCTCAATGTTCGAGATGAGGATGTGCAGAAGACAAAATTCAGGTGTCGGTATGGCCATTATGAGTTCTTGGTTATGCCTTTCGGCATAACCAATGCTCCCGCAGGGTTCATGAGTCTCATGAATAGGATCTTCCAGCCTTACCTCGATCAATTTGTCGTAGTCTTCATCGACGACATATTGATTTACTCGACTACTTAGGAGGAGGAGGCCTACCACTTGTGTGTTGTGCTTGACACACTCTGAGAGCACCAGATTTATGGTAAGCTCTCGAAGTGTTAGTTCTAGATTCGATAGGTCCACTTATTCGGACACATCATCTCTGAGGCGAGAGTTGCGGTGGATCCTGCGAATATCGAGGCAATGCTAGCTTTGGAGCCACCCAAAAGCGTGACAGAGGTGTGGAGATTCCAAGGTTTGGCTGGGTACTATCGGAGATTTCTTCCATACTTCTCCATAGTTGCAGCAACACTCTCAGCCTTGACATATAAGGGGAAACCCTTCGTGTTGTCAGATAGATGTCAGTAGATCTTCCAGGAGCTAAGACAGAGATTGACCAGTGCACCCATCTTGAGGCTACCAGAGGAGGGTGTAGGCTATGTAGTTTACTGCGATGCATCAGAGATCGGACTCAGGTGTGTCCTGATGTAGGAGCGGGTAGTGATCGCATATGGATCATGATAGTTGAGGCTGCACGAGCAGAAATATGCTACCCATGACCTGGAGTTAGCAGCAGTGGTCTCTACCTTGAAGATGTGGTGGCACTATCTGATGGGTGAGCGCTTTACTGTCTTTTCCGACCACCAGAGACTCAGGTACATCTTCTCGCAGAAGGACCTGAACCTGAGACAGTGATGATGGCTCGAGTTCCTGAATTTGAGATATTCTATACTCTTGTAAAGGGGAACGTAGTAGTCGATGCTCTCAGCATGAGGAAGGGAATTCAGATACTTGGAGAGGCGAAAGAGTAGTTAGTTGTTTTGCATATATCCTACATGGATAAAGATGGGGAAGTCTTTCTACAGTCGCTCACAGTCACTCCACCACTTCTTCAGCGGGACAGAGAGGCACAGCATGGGGACATTGACTTTGAGACGCGATGTGCACAGATATTCTCAAAACAGGCACCTGATGGATTCTTTGTAGGAGGAGAGCACGTCGTCCTTTTCAGAGGACGTACCATGGTACCATCTACTTTGTAAGGAGAGGTACTGAGGGAGTTTCATACTTCCCCTTTGGTGGTACATCCAGGAGTAGCGAAGATGTACCAGGATCTCAGATGACAGCATTGGTGGCCGGGTTTGAAGAAGGTTGTGGTAGAGTTCATTTCACGATGCGTCACCTGCCAGCAGGTGAAGTCGGAGCACCAGGTACCAGTAGTCTTGGTGTATCCCTTAGAGGTCATAGAGTAGAAGGGGATGGGATATCTATGGATTTCGTGACAGGGCTTCCACATACTTCTAGAGGTCACGACTCCATTTGGGTGATTGTCGACCGACTCACCATGTCAGCCCACTTTCTATCTATCAGGGAGTAGGGCTCAGTGGAGAGCTTGGAAGGACTCTACGTTCAAGAGATCATACGGCTTCATGGTGTTCCATCGACTATCTTCTCTGATCAATATTCTCTCTTTACTTCTCAGCTTTGGAAGGGGTTGGAGAAGGCACTTGGGATGCAGCTACGCCTGAGCACCACATTTCACACATAGACGGATGGACAGACAGAGAGGACCATTCAGACTCTCGAGGACATGCTCCGTGCATGTATCCTCGACTTTGGCCACAGTTTGGAGGATCATCTTCCTATGGTGGAGTTTCATAGAACAACAGCTACCACTCCACCATCAAGATGGCACTATACGAGGCATTGTACGACCGACCTTGCAGATCACCTTTGTGCTGGACAGACCCTGGGGAGTCAGCACTTGTAGGACCAGAGATGGTCCAGGCCATGATGAAGAAGGTACAGATCATCCAATAGTATATGAGTGCTGCTCAGAGCCGACATAAGTCATATGCTGACAGGAGGTGGATACCACTAGAGTTCGAGGATGGTAACCACGTTTTCTTACGGGTCTCACCTCGGCATGGATTTTAGAGATTTGGTCGGGGCGGCAAGTTGTCTCCTCGCTTCATTGGACCATTCCAGGTTCTCACCAGGATAGGCAAGGTGGATTATCTCTTGGTTCTTCCACCTCAGTTGCACCGAGTGCACGATATCTTCCATGTATCTCAGCTGAGGAGATACGTTCATGACCCGACACATATCATTGATCATGGGGAGCTGGACATCGATGAAGGGGTGACTTTTGTGGAGGTCCAAGTGGAGAATGAGGATCAACAGGAGCGGGTCCGACGTGGATGGTCGATTCCTCTAGTGCGCATAATGTGGTAGTACGGGAACCTCCAGGAGAGCATATGGGAGCGGGAGGCTCAGATGCATTCACAGTACCCTCATTTGTTTCCCTAGTTTGTGATATATCCTTACAGGGATGTAAAGCCCTGAGGTGGGAGTAATGTAAAGACTCGTATATTTCAAGTAAATTTTTTTCTTAAATTCTTTGGGATTTTACGAGTACGCAGTTTCTTGACGACACCTAATTCCGAGGCCCGGTGTGCCCGAAATCAATTTCCAAAGTTTAGCTCGGGAACGTACAGTGAATGAACAAGCAGTTTTTTTCTAACTTTTAAACCTGTGCTCAGAATTGAAATCTTAGGGCACTGATGGAACCACAGTGCCAGTTTTTTCTTAAGAGGACCTTTCTCTAAGGTGAGTTTTCTCGGGAGGAGTTGTTAAAAAATATTGATTAAATGTAAAGTAAAATAAAATTGTGTTACAATTTTATTTCTTTAATCTATGTGGTTTAATCCTATGTGTGGGAGTTGGGGTGGGACCCCTCGGTTACTAACTACCCTTGAGAGGATAAAGGTGAGGTGGGGCCCACATGGTCCCCAACCCTTCACATTCCTTTAACTCCTTAACTCTCCCCTTTTGAGGGAAACTCCTCCCTCTCACCCTCATTTAGCATGCCAACATAACACCCCATTTAATTAGACAACTCAAGTTTAATTAATTAAGTGAGCTTGTTTTTTAATTTTTTATTTTGAAATACATATCATGTTATAATAAAATAAGAGTAAGTATTATGTTATTTGGGGTTAGGATTGTTGTGTTGAGACTTTGGGAAGAAGAGCTCTTTTCCCTTGAAGAACATCATCCTCCCGCGAAGAACAACACCCTTCGACGAAGAACGCCATCACCACAAGGAGAGACGACGTGTCGTTCCTTCTTCTCTCTATATCTAGTGTGAGATGTCGTTCCATCCATGGACACATGCCAACACCATCTTTGAAATTCCACCCCACGATGCCATATTCCGCGTCGTCGGAAAACGTCCACATTTATTGAGGTAGGGGTTATTTCTTCGTTCAAGAATAATTTAACAATATCTGCTGTTTAATGATTGGCCACTTGATATCAATATAACGGTAGGAGATTGGACAGCACAAACATGACCAATCCTACTTCTCTTTTATTTTTGATCTTAATTGTGTCTTGAAACGGAGGTGACGCAGTGCCGTTGCACCACATGGAAATGAAAAGGACGGCGGCCGGAGCGGGCCGCTGCGGAGGGGCACGACGCTGTCATGCCGCACCGGTCGGGGAAGAGCCGCCGCCTTATGCGCAGTGGTTCACCAGGGGGCGGCTGGCCAAGCCGGCCGCCAACATTACATGTGGTAGGACCCCCCGCAGGGCCCGCGTGGCTCAACCGTATGGCCAACTCGTAGGGTGGACCCCACATGGGTCCGCCGTTTCGGTGTCAAGGGGGCGGCGCTCCCCCTTCGCACCCCGCGGCCGGCTCCGAGCTGAGCCATAGGACGCGCCCAGCGGTGGGTCGGGCCACGCACAGTCACAGGCCGGGCCGCCGGGCCGCTCCCAACTAAGCCAGACCCAGACCCGTGTCAGGTCGACCCGGTTCGGGCCGACCCAGGGGGTATTGGGCCGAGTCGGACCGGGCCCAAACCCCCTATTTTTAGAGCAGGTTCGTTCTAACACCTATATCATGGGATACAAACCTCTGATAGATGCACCGTAAATTTTGTAGGAATAATTTGATCGAGACGGTCGTATCGGTATATTACACTCTAGGTTTCGGTGAATTTTGGGTACGGACGGGTTCGTTCGAACACGAAACCAACCGGGCTCTCTGAGCAGAAACGCTTATAACTTGAGCTCCAGACGTACAATTGACATTCCATCGACTTTTTTGGATTCCTCATAGCAAGAATATTATTTTGGATTACTCTGATCGTGGTTTGGATGCAGATGGAGTACGGTCGGGCTGGTTTTAGCTTAAAAACCAACCGGGGCACTAGGACGGAAAAACCAATATCTCTCAGATCGGGCGTCCGATTGATGTGACGTCTGTCGTGTTAAGTTCCTATTGATGAGACAGAACTTTTTGATTCATCAACTCTAGACTTTGTGATAGTTGATGTATCGACCCCTTGGCTCGAGTAGCGGACCCTCTCGGAATCGAGCTTGCTGTGTGCAGGAATGCTAAAGATGGTTGTGACTGCGACAACGATGATGAATGTACTTGGATCCTACGGGGGTTCGGTAGCGAGGACCACTATAATTGTATCCTATGTGGGTTCGGCAGCGAGGAAGACTATACATGGATCCTCCGTGGGTTCAGTAGTGATGACGACTGTACTTGGATCCTACGTGGGTTCGGAAGCAATGGTTACTCTACGTGGATCCTGCGTGGGTCCGGCAGCGACGACTTCTGTACTTGGATCCAATGTGGGTTCGGAAGATGAGATGATTCAGAGGATACATCTTATCATCTCCTCCCCTCATAGTGAGTAATATACCTGTGTGATCTGAGTCTTGAATTTTAATAATTATCTTCGATATGATTGACTTGCTATCCTGTGTGGATTGGGTTGTGCATTCCAGTGTATATTGGGTTGTACTTTCCCGTGTAGAATGGGTTGAACATGGGCTCGTGAGTTGGAGAAGAACTGGAATTGATGACTTAGGTATATGTATGGGTATATACCTAAGTAGAGTTGGATGATACTTCGTGAGTGTATCTTTCCCTTGTGGGTTATCCTTCGCGGATTCTGGGAGACCTTCAGGAGTCTCGGGGTCCCTTATGAGTATCATATACTCACCTCGGCACAAGCTATACTCTCACTATGTTGTACTAGTTGTAGATGACAGACAGTGCTGATCGTGGTTTATGCTTGTGGAGTGGGACGGTACCCGAAGGTGGATAATCAGGTGGGACGTACATGTAGTGGACGACCAGACTCGAGGATCCGACGAGACTATCTGTACTCACCATTCAGGTGGTAGTTCTGAAGGACGTCTTCGTTGTTACTGCTCTACTTTTCAGTTGTTGTACTGTCTTTTCTCAGTTGTATTGTACTTCCAGTTGGGTTTGTATACTGGCCAATTTACTTTCCAGCACTTACTTTTGTACTCAGTTTAATTAGTGTTTACTTCAGCTTGTGTACTCTGTGGTGTTTGTTTTCTTATATAAAGGCAATTCCTTCCATTTTATCAAGATTTATGCATTTTGTGCTAGTCTCCAGCCCCTGGCTTGTGGGAGGTGGGCTTGGGGTAGTCACGGCACGGGCCCCGAGTGTAACAGCCCGAGATTTTATGAAAAATAAATTTTTTTTATTTCACTAATGTCTTGTGTTGTACGCTACACCAAAAGGAGCTTGCACAACACGCATCCTTGACTTGCCTTGCATTACACGCAATCGCGACCTTCCTCGATAGCGTGTGTAGTACGCAATACCGAGTTTCACTAAACAATGATATGCTATTAAAATATTATTAAAACTAGCCGTTACGAATAGTAATAACCACTTTTTGAAATTTTGAAAATTTTATCATTCAAATTGGACTTCATTTTTGGATTCGGAATACCGAAATTAGCCTAGGGTGAAATTTTGGTATTTTTCTGAAAACATTCAATTTTTGATGAATAGTGAAACCACTAAGTGGTAGGTTAAAAACTGAATTTTGCATAAAACTTAATTTTACCGCTTCTGTGAATGGAATTTCAAAAATCCGACAGACACGGTTGATATCAGTATGTAAAATGTGATTCAATGAGATAAAAATAAATTTTTGGTGAATAGTAACTTTTTACTTTTTTTACCGCGGTTAATAGTAAATAGGGTAATTAAGGGTAAATATGATATTACTATTACCCTAACACATGTCCTAATTCTATTGGATAAGTGTAATTCGACCAAAAACAACCTTATGAATATAATATGACCATTTAGGTCCACTTGGATTAGATTATGACATTTAATATTATTTTATTTAATGAATAGTTAAAATAGTTAAAATCAATGTTTAATAACTAAAACATTTTTAATATGGGGTTATACATAAGATAAATTCGACTATAAATATTCATTAGAAATATAAAAAGATTTCCTACATAATTGTATTTTATTTATAATTTTTAGACATTAAATAATTTAATTTATTTATGACACAATGATGATGCAGTAATTATCTTATTAATAAAATATTGACATAATTGATGTTATAAACACCAAAATAAATGTAATTTGAGACTTTTTATGAATTCCACTAATTTTCTAGGTCACTATGATATATTAGTGTTGATTTAATCAACTTTTTTTGAACATATAATTCTGTTATGACTTTCACAAAAATCATATATCAAATAGTGTCAAAATTGACACAAAATAGTTTTTAAATCAAATATTATATTATTAATTGTTATTTTATTCCTAAAAATCTAAGGTTAGGCCAAATGACTTATATATGGATATATATATTAATAATAAACAATTTGGGGTTCGTTTGGCATGTTATGGTAAGTGTATTAACCATATAGTGTAAGAAAACAAAAAGACACGGTAAAAGTTAAATTATTTAACTTAGAGTTAAATCTAATTGATAAGGTTAAAATAATACCCTAAACTTGTCTAAATCCTATTTGTTGATAGGAGTTCGACCCATCCCCACTTTATCTTCGAAATAAGACCCTTTGGAACCATTATAAACCGATTTAGACTTTAATATAAAATAATATTTTGAGATATTCCTAAGGTGCCCCTCTGCTCCCTTATAAAAGGGCACCTCCTCCCCCTCCTCCTCACACCAAATTGAGCACTCAAGCTCATCCAACCCCTGTCATTTTATCCTCTCCACTTCCCTAGAGTAATCCTAGAGGTCCTGGTCTTCTTCAAAGACCAATCGTAGTTCCCTAAGTGGAGGATTCAAAGAAGCGTTCCAAAGAAGAGGTAATATCCATTAGCGATCTTTTCAATTTCTTTCTTCTTCAACTTCTTCTTCTTTAGTTGTTTCATGATAAAGTAATAACATCAGTATTACTTACATACTGATATGTTATTATAAATATGAAAAAAACCCTAATTCACCTTCTATCCATCCTACGGAAAAATGAAATCACCGCGCATGCGTACGTACGGAATACCGTCTCCACGCGGTGGTGTAATCTATTTTCCACCACCACCTTACATGGATGGGTATAATGGTGTAAATAATAACTATACATAGTTATTACAACATCATATTAATTCTGATATATTTTATAATCCACTCCAATTCAATTCAATATTTATGGAAATGATATCATCGCTCGTGCGTACGTACGGACTACCGTCTCCACGACGCGATGAGATTCATTCTCCATGTTAACCATTTAAGAATGATTATAAAGTATATATAAGAAATAATAATGAAATATATGACATTATAAAGCTACTGGATTTATGTATATATATATATATGTATGTCATCTACGTACTTCCATTTCAAGACAATAAGGAAAGGAAAACACCGTTCATGCGTACGTACGGACTACCATCTCCATGAACGGTGTTTTTTATTTTATTTATCTATCTATTATATATATATATACTGAATATATATGATATATAAATCATATTTTATATTCTGTAAGTATGTAAATCATGATATAAGTAATAATGATGTCAAGAACAACAAGTCAAAACACCTACGATAAATGAAACGATTTTACCCAAAACGCTTCTTTAACATGGAATTTACAAAAAAACGGGTAATATAATGTCATAAGTGAACCATATATTATATCATAACAATGAATATGATTCTGTAATAAGTCAATGACATTATTTAAATCATTATACAGGAGTTTCGGACACATACGAAGCAAATCAGACCTAAGATAAGGGAAATATCACAATCTCATTTTTATCCGAGATTGTTTATTCGTAAGTATTTACTGGGGTGTATTTTATCATCCACATCCATGTTTCATCAATATGTAATATTATTTCCATCCACATACAATAGTTTAAATCCAATTTTACCCTTAGGTGAGTTTTTAGCAAAGAATATGAAAGGAATCTTTTGTCTCTTTTCGTACGAGGTACTTTTTGACTTTTCCGACAAAAGTACGAAGAATGTTTTTTTTAACTTATACGGCATGAATGGATTTTTAAAACATTGTTTACAAGAAGCTTCCTTTACAAGTTTTCATGTTTATTTGTAATCAAATTATTTTATTTTAAAGACGTATGACATGTTATGAAAGGAAAAATGTTTTTGAAGAAGAAATGATATTTTCCTCAAGAATGGAGTTAAAATGTTTTATCAAAATTATTTTCCATCTAAGATAATATAGGGTTCTGTTTTTATCCCTATTATTACATTGATTTGATTATGTTGTGAGGGAATTATTTTTATTAAGTCATTTACCTTATATGGTTTGTTTTATGATGTCATGATGTTTCAAGAATCCCATTCTTGTTACATGTGTTATGCGATGATGTATGATTTATGATTATGTGGCACACATAATGAAGGATTCATTATAAGATGGGTGGGACCTATATCTCCCTCCAATGCATTGGGTAAAGATTTTATATCTCATGAGATAGACATGGCTGGAATGGTAGGTTATACCGGTTCAGTGAAACAGGACTGAAACGAGGGTTACTCGATTCAGAAAGGGACTTTGTCCGCTAAGATAGTCTTGGAAATGAGTCTCGACTAACAAGAAATGATTCTCTATGATTATGTGTGAATGCCAAAAAGTTTCATGTTTTAAGTTATAATTATTGTGATTACATTTCACTACCATGATTTATCCCATGTTATGAAATTATGCTCTCTTTTGCAGGTTATGATTTCCAAAATGTTATGTTCTTATGAATACGATGTGATTGATATTTCTTTTGTTTACCCTTACTGAGCATTTGAGCTCACCCTTTTATGTTTTCTTTTCCCCAGGATATAAAAAAAGGTTTTAGGTAAAAAAAAGAAGATCTTTATGGGAGATGTTGAAGATATTTCACCACGATTAGAAGATTACGTTCCGAGTTTCCAAAGACACTAAACTGTTACGATCCTTGTGTGTGTGTTTTTGTTATTTACTAAGTATTCCGCAAATGTAATGTAATGTTCATGTACGTCAGGCTTCAGGTCTCTACAGTTGGTATTAGAGGCAAAGGAGGTAGGAATGTATCCAATCCTTGGGAACTCTCACATGTGAGCGTTGGACAAATCATGGCTCTCCGCCCAAGGGCTTCATGAGGAAATGGCTGCCACTGGGGATGATGGTGTGTCCCGCCCAGGGGGTGTAGCAGCCCATGGAGTGCCCTGATAGGTATCAATTGTAGTCCACTGGAAGTAATTCCAGACCGTTACAGTTGGTATCAAAGTAAAGGTTTAGTCAACCTTTGGAAACTAGGATGCGAAAACGTTAGTGAGATCTCTAGAGATATTTCTACGGTATGTCTAGGGATGTACCTAAGGATAAGTATACGTATAGGTTATAGTACTAGAACTACGCTAACGATCATAGAATTAAACCTAAGATGTTAGATATTGAAGGTACTACCCCTTTATTATGTTGTTTTCACTAGTATGATTTTTGCCTCTCACACTATTCTTTTTGGGTTTTAGACGATGGCTGGAACCTGAAGGAACCGTGTTGATCAATGCAATGGACAATGCAATGATTGTCCTCCTGAACAAACAAATGTTATGGGAGATGGAGTGAAAAATCTTATTGCTATACTTACACAAGCTATGAATCATTCTGGACTTCCAAATGATCAGAGAAGGGAACAATATTCTATTGAGTCCTTCATGAGGCAACGTCCACCTTCTTTCAGTGGGTCTTCTGATCCACTTTTTGCTGAACAATGGATCAGTACCACTGAAAAGATATTTTCAGTTCGTCAATGTTCTGAACATGATAAAGTCATCTTAGTAGTATATCGTTTGGAAGGTGAAGATTATCAATGGTGGAATCTTATCAAGAATACAAGGCAAAGAGATGAAATTGAGTCCATGGAATGGGACGAGTTCAAGAACGTATTTTTCAATAAGTACTTCCCTCGTATTCTTAGAACAAAGATAGAGAAGGAGTTTCTTGAACTAAAGAAAAAGGATGATGAATCGGTTGGTATATACGAAGCGAATTTTACAAGACTTTCAAGGTATGCATCTGGCATTATCATCCAACCTGAAAGTAAAGTTGATCGATTTTTCAGTGGCTTAAAACCAAGTCTTCGAAGGGTATTAGCTATAAGAGACTTCAGTAGCTATGAAGAAATTGTGTGTTGTGCTATCAAGGTAGAAATGGAAGTTGTTGTTACATATCCATCTCCTGGTTTTGACAAAAAACGAAAGATGGAGTTCAAGGAGAAATCTCATAACAATGGTGAAAATAAGATGAATGTTTCCTTATGCACAAAGTGTGGAAAGAAGCATGGTGGAGATTGTCTTAAAGGGACTAGAAAATGTTTTAAATGTGGAAAAGAAGGTCATCGAGCAGCTGAGTATCGAAGTAATGGAAAAAGGGTTTCTAATGATGTGAATAAAGAAAACACTGCAGAGAACGCACCACCAACACTTCAATTCTTCAAGTGCAAGGAAATGGGGCATTATGCTAATAAATGCCCTAATCCAAGGGTTAGTGATGATCAACATGAGCAACCACTGAAGGCAAAGGACAAAGGAAAGTCACATGCGATCACTATTGGCAATGTTGAATATGACAACGATGTGGTGGAATGATTAAGTGTTTATGTAATGGGATTCCAAAATAATGTTGTATCATTGAGTATTGCAATATTTATTGATTTGGTATTCAAAGTGATTGAGATATTTTTTGGAAATAAGATGATATGCGCATAATGAAGGGAAAATGAGAAAATGAAATGTTTAATAGTATTCATGAGCTCATGATTGATATAAGGACTAAGTGATATCATGGTTTGAGTATATAGAATTTTGAGGATTTTGGTATGTGAAAAGTGTTAACTTTTAACTGCATTCAAGTTTTCACTATGGTTCAATGGGTATTCAAGATAATATATTATTAAGGACATTGAATGTTTGGAATGTGACCAACAAAACATATCTTATGATATATGGGGATCAACGATGGTATTAAATCTCTGGTAATCGTTTTCACTATGTTATGAGAGTGGACTACAGTATTAGGGATAAGTCTAAAGAATGGAATGGATTATGTTGGAGATAAGTGAGTATTGTTTAAGGATAGAAGTTTTTTTCGATATTATTGATGGGATGTTATAGTAATGTAGTTTTAGAAAAAGGACAACCTGCAGGATGAGCGACAGCCCATCGCTTCGGACAAGGCTGTGGGAATCGAACCCACAACTGAAGTGCGGCTGGCCTTTATTGCCTACCACTGGCCTACAAGAAGTCCCTGTTTAGTAGAAACTAGTTTTATTATATTAAGCAGTATGATATATGAAGTATAAGTCCATTTTAGGAACCATATGTGATTAATCTCACTATAAATCGACTTATGTATATAATTTTTTCTAACCTTTTGTTTGAGACAGATGGAATGACCCGTCATTCTATCACATGATCTGCTAACACTTCACGAATAACAAATTCAACTTCATTTATTTAAGAGATGAAGTGGAAATTGTTCAAGGCATGAACAACACTGAGACTGTACCAAAATAAAGAAAGTATTTATTCTAATTCAAATTTTCAACTTTAGGGAGATGATCTTGAAAACCAAAAATGTTGTCCTAGTGATCGTATACCTGATGAATCAGATGGTACCTTAGATCGTCACAAATTTATGGATTTGTGATTACTGGATTTTCCATAGCCATGTTCTCTACCACTCTCCATCAGAACATGATGGTTAGATTTCTCTTCCATATCCATATTTCACCTATGTGGAAACCCAGTGATTAGTTTATTTGGGTAATCGTTACATTTCATACTTTAGTTTTTAAAGCCAAGTTTTGGTATTCCTTTTTACGATGTGGGTTTCTATTAAAGAAACTTTCTAATAGTAAACCATTTATAACCCCGACGAATTTCGAGGGAGAAATTCATTTTAAGGGGGGTAGAATGTAACAGCCTGAGATTTTATGAAAAATAATTTTTTTATTTCACTAATGTCTTGTGTTGTACGCTACACCAAAAGGAGTTTGCACAACACGCATCCTTGACGTGCCTTGCATTACACGCAATCACGACCTTCCTCGATAGCATGTGTAGTACGCAATACTGAGTTTCACTAAACAACGATATGCTATTAAAATATTATTAAAACTAGCCGTTATGAATAGTAATAACCACTTTTTGAAATTTTATAAATTTTATCTTTCAAAATGGACTTCATTTTTTGATTCGGAATACCGAAATTAGCCTAGGGTTAAATTTTGGTATTTTTCTGAAAACTTTCAATTTTTGATGAATAGTGAAACCACTAAGTGGAAGGTTAAAAACTGAATTTTGCATAAAACTAAATTTTACCACTTCTGTGAATGGAATTTCGAAAATCCGATAGACATGGTTGATATCAGTAAGTAAAATGTGGTTCAATGAGATAAAAATAATTTTTTGGTGAATAGTAACTTTTTACTTTTTTTTACCGCGGTTAATAGTAAATAGGGTAATTAAGGGTAAATATGATATTACTATTACCCTAACACATGTCCTAATTCTATTGGATAAGTGTAATTCGACCATAAACAACCTTATGAATATAATATGACCATTTAGGTCCACTTGGATTAGATTATGACATTTAATATTATTTTATTTAATGAATATTTAAAATAGTTAAAATCAAAGTTTAATAACTAAAACATTTTTAATATGGGGTTATTCATAAGATAAATTCGACTATAAATATTCATTAGAAAGATAAAACGATTTACTACATAATGGTATTTTATTTATAATTTTTAGACATTATATAATTTAATTTATTTATGACACAATGATGATGCAGTAATTATCTTATTAATAAAATATTGACATAATTGATGTTATAAACACCAAAATAAATGTAATTTGAGACTTTTTATGAATTCCACTAATTTTCTAGGTTACTATGATATATTAGTGTTGATTTAATCAACTTGGTTAGAACATATAATTCTGTTATGACTTTCAAAAAAATCATATATCAAATAGTGTCAAAATTGACACAAAATAGTTTTTAAATAAAATATTATATTATTAATTGTTATTTTATTCCTAAAAATCTAAGGTTCGGACAAATGACTTATATAAGGATATATATATATATTAATAATAAACAATTTGGGGTTCGTTTGGCATGTTCTGGTAAGTGTATTAACCATATAGTGTAAGAAAACAAAAAGACACGGTAAAAGTTAAATTATTTAACTTATAGTTAAATCTAATTGATAAGGTTAAAATAATACCCTAAACTTGTCTAAATCCTATTGGTTGATAGTATTTCGACTCATCCCCACTTTAGCTTCGAAATAAGACCCTTTGGAACCATTCTAAACCGATTTTGACTTTAATATTAAATAATATTTTGAGATATTCCTAAGGTGCCCCTCTCCTCCCTTATAAAAGGGCACCTCCTCCCCCTCCTCCTCACACCAAATTGAGCACTCAAGCTCGGCCAACCCCTGCCATTTTCTCCTCTCCACTTCCCTAGAATAATCCTAGAGGTACTGGTCTTCTTCAAAGACCAATCGTAGTTCCCTAAGTGGAGGATTCAAAGAAGCGTTCCAAAGAAGAGGTAATATCCATTACCGATCTTTTCAATTTCATTCTTCTTCAACTTCTTGTTCTTTAGTTGTTTAATGATAAAGTAATAACATCAGTATTACTTACATACTGATATGTTATTATAAATATGAAAAAAACCCTAATTCACCTTCTATCCATCCTACGGAAAAATGAAATCACCGCGCGTGCGTACGTACGGAATACCGTCTCCACGCCGTGGTGTAATCTATTTTCACCACCACCTTACATGGATGGGTATAATGGTGTAAAGAATAAATATAAATAGTTATTACAACATCATATTGATTATGATATATTGTATAATCCACTCCAATTCAATTCAATATTTCTGGAAATGATATCATCGCTCGTGCGTACGTACGGACTACCGTCTCCACGACGCGATGAGATTCATTCTCCATGTTAACCATTTAAGAATGATTATAAAGTATATATAAGAAATAATAATGAAATATATGACATTATAAAGCTACTGGATTTATGTATATATATATATATATATGTATGTAATCTACTTACTTCCATTTCAAGACAATAAGGAAAGGAAAACAACGTTCATGTGTACGTACGGACTACCGTCTCCATGAACGGTGTTTTTGATTTTATTTATCTATCTATTATATATATATATATACTGAATATATATGATATATAAATCATATTTTATATTCTGTAAGTAAGTAAATCATGATATAAGTAAAAATGATGTCAAGAACAACAAGTCAAAACACCTACGATAAATGAAACGATTTTACCCAAAACGCTTCTTTAACATGGAATTTACAAAAGAACGGGTAATATAATGTCATAAGTGAACCATATATGATATCATAACAATGAATATGATTCTATAATAAGTCAATGACATTATTTAAATAATTATACAGGAGGCTCGGACACATACGAAGCAAATCGGACCTAAGGTAAGGGAAATATCACAATCTCATTTTTATCCGAGATTATTTATTCGTAAGTATTTACTAGGGTGTGTTTTATCATCCACATCCATGTTTCATCAATATGTAATATTATTTCCATCCACTTACAATAGTTTAAATCCAATTTTACCCTTAGGTGAGTTTTTAGTAAAGAATATGAAAGGAATCTTTTGTCTTTTTTCGTACGAGGAACTTTTTGACTTTTCCGACAAAAGTACGAAGAATGTTTTTTTTAACTTATACGGCATGAATGGATTTTTAAAACATTGTTTCCAAGAAGCTTCCTTTACAAGTTTTCAAGTTTATTTTTAATCAACTTCTTTTATTTTAAAGACGTATGACATGTTATGAAAGGAAAAATGTTTTTGAAGAAGAAAGGATATTTTCCTCAAGAATGGAGTTCAAATGTTTTATCAAAATTATTTTCCATCTAAGATAATATAGGGTTATGTTTTTATCCCTATTATTACATTGATTTGATTATGTTGGGAGGGAATTATTTTTATTAAGTCATTTACCTTATATGGTTTGTTTTATGATGTCATGATGTTTCAAGAATCCCATTTTTGTTACATGTGTTATGCGATGATGTATGATTTATGATTATGTGGCACACATAAGAAAGGATTCATTATCTTATGGGTGGGACCTATATATCCCTCCAATGCATTGGGTAAAGATTTTATATCTCATGATATAGACATGGCTGGAATGGTAGGTTATACCGGTTCAGTGAAACAGGACTGAAACGAGGGTTACTCGATTCAGAAAGGGACTTTGTCCGCTAAGATAGTCCTGGCAATGAGTTTTGACTAACAAGAAATGATTCTCTATGATTATGTGTGAATGCCACAAAGTTTCATGTTTTAAGTTATGATTATTGTGATTACATTTCACTAACATGATTTATCCCATGTTATGAAATTATGCTCTCTTTTGCAGGTTATGATTTCCAAAATGTTATGTTCTTATGAATACGATGTGATTGATATTTCTTTTGTTTACCCTTACTGAGCATTTGAGCTCACCCTTTTATGTTTTATTTTCCCCAGGATATAAAGAAAGGTTTTAGGTAAAAAAAAGAAGATCTTTATGGGAGATGTTGAAGATCTTTCACCACGATTTGAAGATTACGTTCCGAGTTTCCAAAGACACTAAACTGTTACGATCCTTGTGTGTGTGTTTTTGTTATGTACTAAGTATTCCGCAAATGTAATGTAATGTTCATGTACGTCAGGCTTAGGGTCTCTACACCGAGGGAGGGTCATTACATCTGATGTCCTGATACATATTCACCACTCCTAGATGTACCTCTAGAGGAGAAGTGTGGAACTCCCTCATCACCTCCTCCTGAAGTGCGACTGATACCATCGTACATCCCATGAAGAGGATGGCTTTCTCCCCAACTTCAGAAAATCCATTGGATGCTAGCCCTGAGGATATCTGAGTATGTCACACCTCACAGTCAACGTCCCCACGCTGCGCTTCTCTAACTCGCTGAAGAAGTAGAGGAGTGACTGTGAGAGACTGAAGAAAGGCTGCTCCATCCATATCCACAAAGGATATCTACAATGTGGCTAGCTGCTCCGTCACCTCTCCTAGAAGATAAATGCCTGATCACCTACTGAGAGAATCAGCTACAACATTCCCCTCCCCAAGAGTATAGACAATCTCCAAGACATAGTCCTGGAGGAACCCGAGCCATCGCTGCTATCTCAGGTTCATGTCCTTCTGTGAGAAGATATACCTGAGACTCTGGTGGTCAGAGTAGAATGTAATGCACTAGCCCATCAGATTGTTCTGCCACATCTTCAAGGAGAAGACCACTACTGCTAACTCTAGGTCATGGTTAGCATAATTATGCTCGTGTTGTCTCAACTGCCGCAAACCATAATCGATCACCGCTCACTCCTGCATTAGGACACACCCGAGTCCGGTCCCTGATGCGTCACAGTAAACTACGTACCCAACTCCCTCCTCAGGTATCCTCAAGATGGGTGCACGGGTCAATCTCTGCCTCATCTCTTGAAAGCTCTGGTGACATCTATCTGACCACACAAAGGGTTTTCCCTTCTTCATCAATGTTATAATTGGTGCTGCAACTTTGGAGAAGTCTTTCACAGATCTCCGATAGTACCCAGCCAGTCCCAGACAACTTCGTAGCTCCGTCAAGCTCATGGGTGGATCGCAAGCATATACTTCATCGATCTACACTGGATCCATTGCTACTCCCACCTCTGAGATGATGTGTGCCAAGAAGTGAACCTCTTGAATCTAGAACTGGCACTTTGAGAGCTTACCATAAAGTTGGTGCTCTCGGAGTGTATCTAGTACAACCCGCAAGTGGTAGGTGTGCTCCTCCTCAGGGGTCGAGTAAATCAGTATGTTTTCAATAAAGACTACGACAAAATGAATGAGGTAAGTCTAGAAGAACCTATTCATAAGACTCATGGACACTGCTAGGGCATTGGTCACACCGAACGACATAACCAAGAACTTGTAGTGGTCATACCCACACCTGAAGGCTGTCTTATGAACATCCTCATCTCAAACTCTGAGATGGTGGTAGCCTGACCTGAGGTCTATCTTCGAGAACCATCTTTCTCCCTTGAGCTGATCAAAGAGGTCATCAATCCTTGGAAGTGGGTACTTGTTCGTTACGGTCACCTGATTCAGGCGACGGTAGTCGAAACACAGTTGAAAGCTTCCATCAACCTTCTTGGCAAACAAAATCGGAGAAAACCAGGGTGAAACTCTGGGTTGGATGAATACTTTTCCTTATAAGTCCTCCGGCTATACCCGCAGTTCACGATTCTCTGCGGGAGCCATACGATATGCTGGAGTAGATATCAGTGCTGTCTCGAGGTACATGTCAATGTATAAAGCTACCTCTCTATGAGGAGGTAGTCCTGGAACATCGTCAGGGAAAACGTTCGCATACAAATCCACCACAACAGGACAACTGGGTCTCTACACATCATCTGATCCAAGGATGAGACTGGAAAACTGATGTGTGATTGTCTGCCCTCTCCTTTGCGTAAGTCCTTCATGCGCTGCAATGGATCCCTTCTCACCGGTAAAGGTGAACCTGGTGCCATCCGTGTGGACACACCGCACTTTGTGCATAATATAGTCTATATGGGCATGGACTGTAGATAACCAGTCCATACCCAAGATGACATCGTATGGCCTCAACCCCGCTACAAGAAGATCCAAGCCGAAGATCTCAACTCCTAGAGTAATCTCACACTACCAGAACCAGTATGTTATCGTCGAGTCTGCTCATGTAGAAGTCTCTATCCATAAGGATCGAGCCAATGACTCTGTCAGAATCTCCGAGTTCCAAACAAGGGCAGTGGAAATAAAAGAATGACTCGCACATGTGTTTATAAGAACTGCAGCATGGTAAGAGTAGACACAGATAGTACCTAGAATCATCTCAGGTGCGCCGTGGTCATAAGACTCCACTATATGGAGCTGAGCCTACCTTTGCTCGCCAGCTCCCTGTGGTCGGGGTGTACCTCCTAGGGGTAGTGTTGGTAGAGCTTCGAAACGTCTTCCACCACCCGCTGCTCGGCCAGATCCTCTGCCTCGTCTGCCTGATCCCTGTGGACCGCCATAGAAAAACCTCTACCTCTGCCTGGGAGGTCCCTCCACTATCTGCTGCTCGTCTGCATGGAGGGTCAGGCAGTCTCGAGCCATGTGGCCCTGCCCACCGCAAGCATAGCACTGTCTGCTGCTCATAAGGCTAGAATTGTTTCATAGAACCCGCACAACCGAACATGTATCCTGAGGTCACCCACCTGATGGCCTGGTCCACTTGGACCATTGTGAAATCTTTATACTGCCAGCTGGAGAAGACTCCGCTACGTGTTACCCTATGATGGGCCTCGCTGTAGGTGGCTGCTCAGTGGGAAAACTCTACACTAAAAGGGCTCGATCTAGCACCCCTTCCTGCGTCGGGATGCTGAGGGGAATCGTCAAATCCCGAATCTCTTGCCTCAGTCTCTGCTCGATGTTTCGGGCCCTAAAGAACGGGTCCAGTACGCTATCTATGGAGTAGCGCGAAAGGTTAGTAAATATCATCTAGTACTGAGCTACTATCATATTTCCCTACCACAGATGAAGTAACTCATGGATGCACAATGCCCGAATGGTGGATGGAACAAACTCTGAGCAGAAGAGACTCTCGAAGTCTATCTAAAGTAGAGATGCCTTGTCATGCACCTGGAGCATCAGGCTCCACCATCTACCTCTTGCTGTGTGAAGTAGACTCGCGGCAAGGATCACCATAAGATCAGCTTGTGTCCCTACCAACCTGAACACTCTGACAATAGCCTCAATCCAATCTTCAAATTCATGTGGGTCTGTCTCTCCGTGAAACCTGGTTGGCCTCTGTCGCTGTAACTCATGCAACACCTTCCGGCGGCGTGCACTCTCTGCTGCTGGGGCTGGTAGCATCGGTGGCTTAGCAGGTAGTGGTACCGCTAGTGCCTCCACTGTGATGGGGCCCTTTACCAAGGCATCGTCGCTCTGTGGGTTTCCATATCGCACGTAACTAGGAACCCTTTCTAGATTCCATTGTGGGGCCATACAAAAAAGCAACAAGTGTGCCATGGTTAATAAAGTATACCTGGTGAGCTAACACAATGTAATCACAAAGAAACCATTTGAAAGGAAACACACATGCAATCAGTGTTTTCATGCACTGAGTCAGAAATTAGAGGTCAGGGTCCTCGTATATGGATACGTCATTCGCCGCACCCACATTGGACTCCCTGGACATAAAAATACACTCAATACTCCTAACACTATTGCTTCATAGAAAGGAAAGATCTGAGTCTTCAGTTCTACGGTTGAACCGACTCCTCTGATAACAATTTATCACGACCCGTCCTCAGGTCCCATGCCTTGACAACCCCAAGCCGCCTTCCATAGGCCCTGGGATGGCGACTGGCACCAAAGACATAAATCCCAATAAAAAGGGAAGGCATTACCTTTATAAAAGTAAACAAAACAACAGAGTACACAACTGAAGAAAGCACTAAGTAAACTGGGTACAAAAGTAGGTGCTAAAAAGTAAATGGGCCAGTATACAAACCCAATTGAAATTACAGTACATATGAAAAGGAAAGTACAACAACAGTAAATTAAATCAGTAACGACCAAATCATCCTCCGGGAATCCCACCTGAAGGGTGGGTATAGATAGTCTCTCACAGCACCACGGTTCCATCCATCTGCTCCATGTACGTCACACCAAGTGCTCTACCTTCAGGAACCGTCCGTATCTACAAGCCTATACCACGATCATCGTTGTCCATCGTCTACATCCAACACAACGTAGTGCGGTCATTGCCCGTGCAGGGGTGAGTATAACGATACTCAGTAAGGACCCCAAGACCCCTGAAGGTCTCCTAGAATCCATAAAGGATAAACCACAAGGAAAGGTGCAATCACAAAGCATCAACCCACTCTACATAGGTATATTCCCATACATATACCTAAGTCATCAATCCTAGCTCGTCTCATACTCTCAATCCCAAGCAAAACCTAGTCCACAGAGGAAGGAAGTCAATCACACCATTGGTAATGATTGAAAGTCAAGACTTAGCTCACACATGTATATAACTTTTGTAGAGTGATAGGGATGATCAGATGTAGTCATTGATTCATTTAAGCTGTCTGAACCACATAGGATACAAGACCATCTATGCTGTCGGACCCACATAGGATACAAGACCAGCTACTCTGCCAGACCCACTCAGGATACAAGTATAGAGGTCAAACTGCCGGACCCACTTAGGATAAATGTACAGAGGTCAAACTGCTAGACCCACATAGGATACAAGAACATTTTTCATCATTGTCGAACCCACAGAGGATCCAAGTACATATGTCATCGCCGTAGAACCCACAGATGATCCTAGTATGGAAGTCATCATCGTCTAACCCATGGAGGATCCCAATACGATAAACGTCATCATCGAACCCATAGAGGATCCCGGGCTGGGCCGCTCCCCACTGGACCGGGCCACACCCCGCTGAGCCGGACTCGGTCCCAGGTCGGCTCGTCACAGTTAGCGCTGACCCTGGGTGGGTTGGGTCGGGTCGGACCAGGCCCAGACCCCCCACTTCAGACCGGTTTTCATTATTTTTCCCATAACATGAGCTACAGATCACCAATCAACACACATTCATTAGCATAGGGATCCTTGGATCGAGACGGTCATTTTGGTATATTACACTTGATGTTTCGGTAATGTTTGGGTATGGCCGGGTTAGTTCGAACCCGAAACCAACCGGTCTCATGGATCCTTTGTTTGACCCACATAAAACGCAACTGCGGTAAAGGTCCCCTTAAGAAAATACCAGTGTTGCATGTTCCTCAGTGCCCTAGGATTCTAATTCTAAACACCGATTCAAAAGATAGATAAAACCCACCCATTCGTTCACTGAACGTACAAGAGCTAAACTTTAGAAAGTTATTCCGGGCACACCGGGCCTCGTAATCACGTGCCGTTAGAAACTGCATACTCTTAAAACTCCAAAGAAATTATGAAAAAAAATTCCTTGAAATTTACGGGTCATTATATTACTACCACGTCAAGGCATTACATAACCGTAAAGATAAAACACACACTGGGGAAATGAAAAGGGGTACTGAGCATGCATCTGAGCCTCCCGCTCCCATGTGTTGTCCTGAAGGTTCCTGTGCTGCCAGCGAACATGCACTAGTGGAATTGACCATCCACGAAGGACCTGCTCCTATAGATCCTCGATCTCCATCGGAACCTCCAAGAATTTCACTCCTTCGTCGATGTCCAGATCCCCATGATCGATGATGTGGGTCGAGTCTTGTACGTATCTCCTCAGCCGAGATACGTGGAAGACATCATGCACCCAGTGTAACTGAGGTGGAAGGTCCAGGCGGTAAGCCACCTCGCCTACTCAACTGAGGACCTGGAAAGGTCCTATGAAGCACGGAGATAACTTTCTTACCCACCCAAATCTACGAAATCCACATTGATGTGAGACCCGTAAGAAAACACGGTCACCATCCTTAAACTCCAGTGATCTCCGCCTCCTATCAGCATATGAATTTTGTCTACTCTATGCAGTCTTCATCCACTCCTGGATGATCTGAACCTTCTCCGTCATAGCCTGAACCATCTTTTTCCCTACAAGTGCTGACTCCCTTGGGTCAGCTCAGCACATAGGTGATCTGCAAGGTCGTTCGTACAGTGCCTTGTATGGTGCCATCCCGATGGTGGAGTGGTAGATGTTGTTGTACGAAAACTCCACCAAAGGTAGGTGATCCTCCTAGCTATGACCAAAGTCATGGACACATGCACAAAGCATTTCCTTGAGTTTCTGAATGGTCCTCTCAGTCTGTCCATCCGTCTAAAGTTGGAAGGTGGTGCTTAGATGTAGCTGCGTCCCAAATGCCTTCTACAACCCCTTCCTAAGCTGAGAAGTAAATCAGGATTCTCGATCGTAGATGATAGACGATGGAACACCATGAATCCGTACGATCTCTTCAATGTAGAGGCGTCCCAAACTCTATACTAAGCCCTGCTCTCTGATCGGTAGGAAGTGGTCCAACTTGGTGAATCGGTCGAAAATCACCCAGATAGAGTCGTGACCCTTGGATGTACGTGGAAGCACCATCACAAAATCTATGGATATCCCATCCCACTTCTTCTCTAGGACCTCTAAGGTTTGTACCAAGTATGATGGTACCTGGTGCTCTGCCTTCACTTGCTGGAAAGTGAGGCATCATGAAACTAACTATGCTACAACCTTCTTCATACCTAGCCACCAGTGCTTTCATCTGAGGTCTGGATACATCTTAACCAATCCCGGATGTACTACTAGAGGGGAAGTTTGGAACTCCCTCAGCACCTCCTCATGAAGTGCGACCGCAACAATCATACATTCCTTGAAGAGGATGACATGCTCCCCGCCTTCAGAAAATCCATCGGGTGTCGTCCCCAAGGATTTCTGAGCACTCCGTGCCTCGCAGTCAACGTCCCCAGGCTGTGCCTCTCTAACTCACTGATGAAGTGGAGGAGTGACTATGAGAAACTGAATAATGGCTTCTCCATCTGTATCCACAAAGGATATCTGCAACGTGGATAGCTACTCTATCGACTCTCCTAGCAGCTGAATGCCCGATCTCCTGCTGAGAGCATCAACTACAATTTTCCCCTTCCCAGGAGTATAGAATATACCAAATACATAGTCCTGGAACAACTCGATCCATCACTACTGTCTTGGGTTCAGGTCCTTCTGCAAGAAGATGTACCTGAGACTCTGGTGGTTAGAGTATACTGTAAAGCACTCTCCCATCAGATAGTGCCACCACATCATCAAGGCAAAGACCACTTCTGCTAAATCCATGTCATGGGTAGCGTAGTTATGCTTGTTTCATCTCAACTGTTTCAAACCATAAGTGATCACCGCTCGCTCCTGCCTTATGACACACCCGAGTCTGGTACCCGATCTGTCACAGTAAACTACGTACCCAACACCCTCCTCCATTATCCTCAAGATGGGAACACTAGTCAATCTTCACCTCAGCTCCTAAAATCTCTACTAATATCTATCTGACCACACGATGGGTTCCCCTTTCTTCGTCAAATCTGTAAACAGTGCTACAAATCTGGAGAAGTCTGGCACAAATCTTCGATAGTACCCAGCCAGTCCCAGAAAACTCCACACCTCTGTCATGCTCCTGGGTGGATTCCAAGCAAGTACTGCCTCGATAATTGCAGGATACAATGAAACTCACACCTCCGAGATGACGTTTCTCAAGAAGTGAACTTATCGAATCCAGGACTGGCACTTCAAGAGCTTACCATAAATCTGGTGCTCTCGGAATGTATCTAGTACAACCTGCAAGTGTTAGGTGTGCTCCTCCTCAGTGGTCGAGTAAATCAGAATGTAATCAATGAATACTACGACAAACCAATCGAGGTAAGGATAGAAGATCATGTTCATGAAACTCATGAACACTGCTGGAGCATTGGTCACACGAAAGGGCGTTAACAAGAACTCCTAGTGGCCATACCGACAACTGAATGTCGTCTTCTGCACATCCTCATCTTGAACTCTGAGCTGGTGGTAGCCTAATATGACTTATATCTTTGAGAACCATCGTGCTCCCTTGAGCTGATCAAAGAGGCCGTCAATCCTCGGAATTGGTTACTTGTTCCTTACAGTCACCTGATTCAGGCGACGGTAGTCGACACATAGTCCCAAGATCCCATCCACCTTCTTGGTGAACAAAATCGGAGAAGCCCAGGGTGAAACACTGGGTCAGATGAATCCTTTTCCCTGTAAGTCCTCCAGTTGTACCTGCATCTCACGTAGCTCAGCAGGAGCCATCTGATATGCTAGTGTAGATATCGGTGTTGTCCCAGGGTACATGTCAATGGAGAAATATACTTATCTATGATGAGGTAGTCCTGGAACGTCGTCAGGGAAAACATCAGCATACTGATCCACCACAACAGGAAAACTCGAACTCCGCACATCAACTACTCCAAGGATGAGACTAGACAATTGATGTGTGATTGGATACCCTCTCCTCTCCGTATGTCCATCACACGCTACAAAGGCTCACTTATCTTAGGTGATGGTGAACCTGGTCCCATCCGTGCAGACACACCACACTTTGTGCCTAATACAGTCGATCTCGGCATGGACTGTAGATAACCAGTCCATACCCAAGATGATGTCGTAAGGCCTCGACATCTCTACAAGAAGATCCCATCTGAAGATCTCACCTCCTAGAGTAAGCTCTCACTGCCGACACCTGTGAGTAATCGTCTAGTCTGTTCTCGTAAGAGTCTCTAACCGTAATGATCGATCTAATGGTTCCGTCAGAATCTCCGAGCTCCGAACAAGGGCAGCGTGAAAAATTGAATGACTCGAACCTTTGTCCATATGAACTGCAGCAAGGGTGGAGTAGACACAGATAGTACCTCAAATAATCTCAGGTGCGTCATGGTCGTAAGCCTCCACTGCTTGGAGCTGAGCATGCCTCTACCTGCCAGCTCTCTGTGGTCGGGGTGGACCTCATGGGGGTGGTGGTGGTAGAGCCTCAAAAGGTCATCCACCACCTGCTGCTCGGCCAGATCCTCTGCCTCATCCACCTACTCCCTGCTGCCCACCACAGTCAAACCTCTGCCTCTGCCTGGGATGTCCCTCCACTATCTCCTGCTCGTCTGCATGGCGGGTCAGGTAGTCGTGAGCCATGTGGCCCTTCCCGCAACATGCATAGCACTGTCTTATCCTCGTAAGGATGACTCTGTTTCGTGTTCCCCGCCCAACCGAACATATATCCTGAGGTCGCCCACCTAATGGCATGGTCTGCTTAGACCCTTGTGACATCTGTCTACTACCAGCTGCATAAGACTCCTCTACATGTTGCCCTATAGTGGGCCTCGCTGCTGGTGGCTGGTCAGCGAGAAATCTCTCCACTAAAATGGCTCGCTCCAGCACCCCTGCTTGCATCGGGATGCTGAGGGGAATCGTCGAAGCCTAGGTCTCATGCCTCAGTCCCTGCTTAAAGGTTTGGGCCATGAATAATGAGTCTTGTACCATATCCATCGAGTAGCGTGAAAGGTCGGTAAATCTCAAAGAGTACTGAGCTACTGTCATACTGCTCTGCCGTAGATGAAGTAAATACTGGATGCACAGCACATAGTGGGTGGCTAGAACTGACTCCGAGCGGAGGAGACTCTCAAAGTCTGTCCACCATAGAGATTCCTCGTCGTGAACCTAGAGAATTAGGCTCCGCCACTACCTGCTTCTGCATGCAGTAGACTCATGGAAAGAATCACTATAAGGTTAACTGGTGTCCCTACCAGCCTGAAGACTCTGAAGATAGCCTCCATCCAATCCTCAGCTGCCTGAGGGTCCGTCTCTCCACCGAACCTGGGCGGCCTTTGTCACTGAAACTCGTGCAATGCACTCAGGCAGTGTGCACTCTCCGCTGCTGGGGCTGGTAGTATCGGTGTCTCCGCCGGTAGTGGTACCGCTGGTGCCTCCACTATGATGGGGACCTATACTAAGGCCTCATCGCTTGGTGGGCTTCCATATCGAACGTAACTAGGAACCCCGACTGGCTACCTTCGTGGGGACATCCTGAAAAGCAACAGGTGTACCACGGTTAATACAATATACCTGGTCAGCAGACACAAAGTAATCACAAAGAAAAATTTTAAAAGGAAACACACACGCAATTAGTGTTTTCGTGCTCTGAGTCTGAAATCAGAGGTCAGGGTCCTTTTGTATGGATACGTCGGCCGCCGCACCAACACTAGACTCCCTGGACTGAAAAACACATTCAATACTCTTAACACTATTTCTTCACAGAAAGTAAAAATCAGAGTCCTGAGTTCTGTGGTAGAACCAACTCCTCTGATACCAATTTATCACGAACCGTCCTTGGGGACCTTTTTGTGACTACCCCAAGCCCGCCTTCCATTGGCTTGGGTTGGTGACTAGCACCATAGGCATAAATACTGATAAAAAAGAAAGGCATTGCCTTTATAAAAGTAAATAACACAATAGAGTACACAACTGAAGAAAGCACTGTGTAAATTGGGTACAAAAGTAGGTGCTGAAAATTAAATGGGCCAGTATACAAACCCAACTGAAAGTACAGTACAACTGAAAAGGAAAGTAAAACAGTAGTAAAGTAAAGAATCAACCACTGATTCATCCTCTAGGAATCCAACCTGATGTGTGGGTACAGAGAGTCTCTCCCAGCACCACGGGTCTGTTCGTCTACTCCGTGTACGTCACACCAAGTGCTCCACCTTTGAGGACCGTCCATCTCTACAGGCCTCTACCACGATCAGTGTTGTCTGTTGTTTGTATCCAACACAATGTAGTGTAGGCATTGATTGTGCAGGGGTGAGTATTAAAATACACATTAGGTACCCCGAGACCCCTGAAGGTCTCCCAGAATCCACAAAGGATATACCACAGGAAAAGGTGCAATAATGAAGCATCAACCCACACTACTTAGGTATATGCCCATACATATACCTAAGTCATCAATCCCATCTTTACTCCTACTCTCGGGCCCAAGAACTACCCATTCCACACAAGAATGAAGTCAATCACACCGCTAGTAATGATTGAAAGTCAAGATTGAGCTCACACATGTATATAAAGTTTTTAGAGTGATAGGGATGATCATATGTAGTCACTGATTCATCTAAGCTGTCAGACCCACATAGGATACAAGACTAGCTAAGCTGTCCGACCCACATAGGATACAAGACCATCTACTCTGCTGGACCCACTCAGGATACAAGTACAGAGGTCAAACTGCCGGACCCACGTAGGATACAAGAATAGTAGTCATCGCTGTCGAACCCATAGAGGATCCTAGTATAGATGTTATTGCCATCGAACCCATGAAGGATCCTAGTACATAATTCTTCATCATCGAACCCACGGAGGATCCTAGTATGGTAGACGTCGTCGTCGAACCCATGGAAGATCCCAGTACGGTAGTCAATGCAGTCGCAGCCATCTCTAGAGTTCTCTCACACAGCGTGCTCGATTCCGTGAAGGTCCGATCCTCGACCCAAGGGGTCAACACATCAACTGTCATGAATTCCAGAGATGATGTATCCCAAATTTCCATCTCGTCAAAAAGGGACCTGATGCAATAGACATTGCGTCAATCGGACGCCCGGTCTGAAAGTTATTGGTTTTTTCGTTCCAGGGGCCCAGTTGGTTTTTAATCTAAAACCAACCCAACCATAATCCAGATACATCCAAACCTAAAGTGGATAATTAAAAAGGAACCATCTCATAAAAATTAATTCAATGTAGTAAACGGCACGTCAATCGGACGTCCAACCCTTAAGTTATAAGTGTTTCCGGTCAAAGGGCCCGGTTGGTTTTGGGTTCGAACCAATCCAGTCATACTCAAGATTTACCGAAACCATGAGTGTAATATACTGAAATGACCATCTCGATCCAAGGATTCCTACGCAATAGACGGTGTATCGAGCGGAGGTCCGTAGCTCATGTAATGGGAAAAAGACCAAAAAACGTTCCGAAGTGGGAGGTCGGGGCCCGGTCCGACCCGGCCCAACCAACCCTGGGTCGGCCAGAACTGGGTCTTGGTCCAGCCAGGCTTGGCGCGGCCCGACATTGCGTGGCGCAGCCCGAGCCGGCCGGCGCGGCCTGGTCCACGTGACCCGCCCCGGCCCGGCCGGGGGGGGGGGGGGGGGGTGCGGGCTCGGCCAGCTGGCCGAGCGGGGGGGCATGGCTCCCGGTTCTGCGAATGCGGCACCAAGCTGGCACAACTTGTATCCAGGATCCCGCAAGGTCGCGACATCTCTTACTCACCGCCGTTGTGGGTGCCGCGACGGGCTTTTGCTGGCGGCGCGCTGGGGTACCGCCGCCTCCAGGCGGCCGGCCGGTGCGGGCCGCTGTCGACCCGCACCGCCACAGTCTTCCGCATGTCACCAGAGTCATTCTGATGGTCCATTTTTTCTTCTTTCTATGCCTACAGTCGTCTTGAGACCGAACTCTATTACGAAGGCTCCAAATCGCTGTTGGGTCCTGTTTCATCGTCGCCAACATCCCGCACACCAAGAACAATACGGCGATGGATCCAGACTTGTTCATTTCTCTGTAACCACCGCATTTGTGGTTCAAAAAATCACCAATCAATTAAACTCCATGATCGAGGGTATAAATTACATAAATAAAATATACAAATCCCCTACCTCGTAGTTGACGTCATTCGTCATCGATCCGCAGAAGACGAGCGTCACGGAAGTCAGGCGTCACAGAAGAACGGTGACGTCCTGTCAATGATGGAGGAAGAGTTATTTTTGTAGGCGACGTAGGCTCCTTGATGTCGAGGTGTGTCCGAGGAAGATGCGTCCTTGGAGGAAGTCCTTCGTGCTCTTCGCCAAGGATGTTCTTCTTTGAAGAACGGCGTTCTTCGTCAGAGAAGGATCACCTCTCTTTAATTCTCCAGAGTCCTTTTTTCCATATGTGATTTTCCAATGCAAAAGAATTAAGGAGGCTCTCCCATTAATAGAATTTATATACAATTTATATATTAATTCAAAGAGGTCTCATTTAATTAATGATGACATTAATTATACGATTTGGCACATTAAATGGGAAGAGGGAGGTGGGAAGGATCCACCATTAAAGAGGAGTTGTCTAAGGAAACAATAGGGAATTAAAGGGGAGTTGAGGAGAGTTATCGGAAAAAGAAGGTTGGGGCTCATGTGGAAACCCCCTCACAAATATCCACACTTGGGAGGAAATAAAAAATTCACAAATAAAATTGTGTACCACAAAATTTTATTCAGTTTAAGATTAAACCCCAAAAATTAACCTTCGACCTGCATAAAACACAACTACGGTAAATGTCACCTTAAGCAAATACTGGCACTGTGAGTTCATTGGTGCCCTCAGATTTCAATTCCGAGCACCGCTTCAAATGATAGAAAAACCCGCTCGTTTGTTCACTGAACACACCCGAGCTAATCTTCAGAACATTATTCCGGGCACACCGGGCCTCAGAATCATGTGCCATTAGAAACTGCGTACTCGTAAAATTCCAGAGAATTTATGAGAAAAAAAATTCCTTGAAATTTACAGATCTTTACCGGATTTATGGTCTAAATATGTCCAGAAAATGTCTTTTGTACTTGTTTAATGGCATTTTTCCCAAAATTTAATGTCTACCAACTAAGTAAACTAGTTTTTTTCTTAATCATTGTTATTAATTTTAATTACATTCAATTATTTTTTGGAACCATAACTAATTATACATTAAAATATATTTTAAATTTTGATTAATAAAAATATGTAATCCAATAATCAAAATACTAACTGCATAAGTTGATGAAATTAATATAAAATTAATCTTGTAGAGGTGTGGTGAAAGAGGGGTTTTAAGGAGAAAAAAAAGTCAAAATGGTTAGAATTTTTATATATCCAATTTCAATGTGAAATTGGATACAATGAACTAAATTGTATTAAATTGTTTATAGTTTATCTAATTATACATTAAAACCAAATTAATTTATAATATAACTATTTAAATTTTTTTAATAAAAACTAATATTAAATTAATGATCAGTATTTTTCACTATTCTCTAAATATAAATCTTCTCAGGAAAATATTAAAAATTCATCTGATGTAAATTTTTATACTAATATTTCAAAAATTAAGTCTATTTTTTCAAATAAAATTATAATGGTTTTGAAATTTATAATTAAAATTGGTTCGCCATTATATGGCGGTAAAATTACCATTTTGAAAATTAATTCCTTTTATTAATAAAATTGGATTTGTTCTTATCTTACACCTATAAATTCTATTGGATGAGTATTAAAAATATTTATTAAGAATATAATATATAAATTTAATTGAAAAATTTCATCAAAATTGATTTGATTAATTTATTGAGATAAAATTGTATTTGAACATAGAAAATATTTTTCCTAAAAAATTAATTAATTTATTTTTAATTTGTTCTTACATTTATTTATACCTAATTAATTATGAAAGGATTAATTTTATATACATGTGTGAATAAAAGTTTGACTATTTATTCAGTATTGTTCATTTATTCCACTCCAATGACTAGTTGTTAACTATAAAAATATTTTAATTACAATATTAGAAGTATATTGTAGTTCGGTAAAACATTGTCTTGCATGTAATGAAAGCTAATGAAAGGACTTGGTATTGTGTGTAACATAAGAAAAACAAAGGTTTGTGTGTACAACAAGGTAATATAATCATTGGTTGTATTGAAAAGATTAATGTGCTATTATGTATAATGAAATATAACCTTATTTATTTAAAATAGAAAATAAATATTCAGTGTTTTGTGAAATGAAAAATATCTAAAATATTAAATAAATTCAAAAAAATCACAAAATATTATAATGTGAGAAGATTTATGATTTATTTAGTGAATTTTTCCCCTGTTTACCTTCCTAGGGATAGATATATTTCATTATTGAGTTAGGGATGAGAGCCAAACCAACTACAATCCCAAATTATAAGAAGGCACTTGTGGAGATTCTAGAGTTGAAAGTTTAGTAAGAACATCTGGTTGCTATGGGATTCATTTTACCTATTAAATAACCATGCAGTTCTCTTATTATTTTTTCCCAATATCATTCTTTATAATTTTTCATTATCTATAAATTATCAAAGACTGAACCAGTTTATGGAATGAACGTGTTTCCCTTCCCATGCATTGATGATCTCTTCGATCAGCTGCGAGGGGTATGGATTTTTTACAATATTAAATTGAATTTAGGGATACATTAATTTAAGGTGATACTATCTAAAAAAACCTAGACTACATTTAGGAACCATTTTTTCCTTGTACAATTGTTTGGTTATGTATCTTGGTTTTAAGAACTCGGTAGTAGAATTCAAGGCCTTAATGAATTAGATGTTTTACTAATTCCTATATTGTATTTTTGTGGTTTTCATCAATTTCATATTGTTGAAATCCATTCAAGGTAAAATCATTCCCAAAATCATCATGTCATCTTGTTTATGTTGAGATGGAATCATCATCACTCTAAGAAATTAAAATTTCACTTATGGATTGATAATTGGAATTTCATGGGTCATGTTATCTCAGAGGAATGAGTGTAAATGGACTTAGAGAAAGTGGAATCCATGGTATCTAGGGAACATACATAGAACATAGTTTAGATTTGGAGATGTATTTGTCTAGAATGCTATTTTGGAAATTTCACCATGGTCTTTTCCTATCTGTATGTGTCGATGTGTATTTTGACAAAAATGTGTGGTGAAGTTTAATTTTCCTGTTGCTTTCTTGGAGGATTTATATATATTGAATAGCATGGTGATATTAGCAATAATACTTTTCATACATGAACTAGGTAATGAATATACCATGTATTGTGAAACATCATGATTATAATTCATAGCATTTCATTTATAGGAGGAATGAGTGGTTTCTTATGGATCCAAAAATTTGAGGCTGGATGAGGTGAATTATCCAATATATTATATGAAGTTAGATTAGGTGGTACAAATGTTTTTATATTTCCATTTTTATCTTTTTTGGGGGAGTTATATGGTTTAAAAATACAATAAGAGTATCAAGTACATCATTTCATAGTTGAACCTGAAGATTCAGTAGAGGAGGTGTGTTGCGTATATGTAGACTTTCAATATTAAGTTGGAATACACTTCAGTAATGGTAAATGTTGTTATTGATTCATTGAGTTATATGTGGAAAACCAAGTTTGTGGTGGATTCTTGTGAAAATTGGCAACTGATGGAACTCTTTTAAGATTTCTACATGTATGTTCAATATTCATAGTGAAGAAAGAATTGGACATGAATTTTTCTTATTCCAATGATCCTATAATCAATGAAGATAGGTAAGTTATCTAGTTGTTAGGTATTATCTATAATGGATATGTATATAGTGGGGGTGATACCATCTAGTTGGTTTCGTGGTAGATATGGGGTTCTTCATACACATAGTCGTAACTGGGTTCCTTAAATATTGAATGAGGATCTGATAAAATAATATCATGCTACTAAATGAGATATACATACAATTTTTACAAATATATATCATCATTACTATAGTGAGTACTAGTTTCAAGGTATGAAGAAGAGGATATAGGGATTTGTAGATTGATGTTTCACCTATCTGTAGGTGAAGGTCGAGCATCATAGGCCTTTTGGGTACTGCATCCTTTGGTAATTTAAGAATATAAGTGTAATAATGTCACCATAGACATCCCAATAGGATTAGCTATGAAACCTCATAAAAATGTTGATTTTTGGGTGATTGTGGATTTAGTGAAAATTTTATCCCATATCATACCTTTCAAAGAAAACATCATAGTTGATGATTTGGGTAATATATATATTTTGGAGATAGTTCTATTGCTTGGTGATTTGAGGAAAAAAAATTTTAATCAAGATAAATGTTTCACATCATGTTTATAGAATGTCATTAAAAATTATTTAAGACTATTGTTTTTTTAGATCACAACCTATCCTCGTCACACCGATGGACAATCTGAATGGGTGATTTTGATTCTAAAGAAAATGTTGTGAGCATGTGTTTTTTATTTTGGTATCTATTGAAAGTAGAATCTAGAAATCATGGATTTTTACTATAATAATTGATTCCATGAATCAATCAAAATTGATCCTTTCAATATCTTGTATGGAAGTTCATGAAATTTACCTATATGATGATTAGAGGCAGGCACGCCATTTCTCAATGGACCTAATCTCGATTAAGATATTTATGAGTTAGTTTAGTGGATAAGAAAGTGTATGTTGAGAACATAGATATGATAGAAATAATATGATGACCATTGTAGATGACATATAAATCTTTAGGATAGTCATATGGTTTTTATTTAAGTGTAACCTCAGTTGAGGATAATCCATATATAGAAATTGGGTATGCTAACAGCCACAATTGTAGGGTTATTTGAGATAGTGGAGAGACTCCTTAAATTTGAGTACTAATAGGACAATCTGCAAAACTTATGTTCCATGCATGATACCTCACATGTGTTGTATATTTTTATATATCATCCTGAATATTCTAACATTGTAGATAATTATTATCTTGAGTATTATAATAATGTTTCCATTAAGTATATCTTGATTCATATCATTGACTATTATGAGAATAATATCTGATAAATGATCATTCCTTTAGTACAAGTGGAGTGGAAGGAGGTTGATTTCCATAGGAGAATAGGGAGTAGGTGTTAGATATATGGTAATTGTTTGCCTTTTAATTCATTGTAACAACCATAGTGATGCGTGGGTTCACTTATCTAATATGATCTTTCTTATGGTGGGGAGGTTGTAAGAAATTATATTTTCCTAGGTATGTTCTAATTTAATATTTATCATGAGTTTTTGGTTTTTTAAAGGGAACCTTTCCCCAAAATGGTTTAAATTTTCAGAGGTGAATGGTGTAAAATATATGAAGAATAAAGATATTTGGCTATAGGATCTAATTCCAACCATTAATTGGTATTCATGACATGAATGGGTATTAATGACATGAAGGGTTCTGGATGGATTACCTAAATTTAATTTACAGTGTGAAAGGGTTTGTAGATAGAATAGGTTCATGAAATTAGTTTTTATTCATCAAATAAACTAGTATTTAGTGTTTTAATCCGATGAAAATTTTTTTTAGTGTATATGGATACTTGAGTATTTATTTCGTGAAGCTCTAAATAATTTCATGGATGAGGTGGAGTATGTATGTTTTATTTAACTCCCGAGACCTGTGATTCACCAGATGTTAACTCATATTTTTCTTGAACACTATCCATCCCTTAGGTGATTCTGGGTTTTCTCTTCTGACTGGAGGCACATTTCACTAGTTTTTGGTGTATTAGAAAATTAAATAAATGGTATGCCTCTTAGTTCTATTTATCCTCCTTGTTTCTATTTTTTTACTTGTAGATAACCGTATACCGGGATTTCTTTACCCAAGATCCAGGATTGGTGACATGGTCTGATAGATTTTCCATTATTCTCATCAAAATGGAGGAAGGAGGAACTCAATTACACCTTAATCAATGATGATTCACTTCATGTAAATCATTTTGTAAGAGAGTGGTCTAACAAAACTACTTAAGGTCTATTTTTTTCTAGTGTGTGAAACCTATACAATCACTTTGGCACACCATGTGCACGACCATTATTGATTATAATTACTTAATTAATTCTTCATATACCTCCAATATATCTTATTATCTTTGTTATCATTGAAACTGAGACAAGTGGCCACCTTAGTTGTGTTTTAAACATTGACCATATGTTTGAACATAGATCATAACATCCCTTATCCACTAATTGAATTTAGAATTTTTAATGTGATGGATTAATTACATTAATTAGATTAAGATGGAAAAATTTTATCCAAGAAATTGAGATAATTATATTGATATTTTCACACATTTATTGACAGTGGTTAATTTGTAATAAAAACAGTTTTGAATGATAATAAGATTGAAAGTTTGTGTAATTGATTCTACATGGGAAACATGGCTAAAGTGATATGTGTAATGAATTTGTATAAGTATTTTGATACCTTGGGATCTTTTTTTAGTGGAATTAAATTTTCATTGATTGATAAGTTATAAAATTGACCAATATATATTTTTTCAACATGTTTGGCTTGTTTAATAGTTGGGAATATGAACGAATTTCGTAGTATGTTATTTTTTTGTGCCTCATTATTTATGTCGCTTCTTGAGGGAAAGGTTTATGGTTACCAAGCATCTACTACTTGATTGCCTGAGGGAAATACAAACTGTTTGTTGGGTCATGTTATGGTTTATTCATATTTTATTAGATAATAAACCACATGTTTGGTTTATTAATCATATCCAGGATAATCCATGAATTGATAAAGATTCCCATCGCTTCACCGAAGTAGGTAATTCGGAACTAGTTATAAATTTTAAAATAAAGGGTTGTTTCGTTATATGGGGTCCTACATTAATTATTAATTAATTATCCAATTTATCTTAATTTTTAAGAACTATTTTACTAAACTAGATTCTTTAGACACCTTGGGTTTTGGCCTACTGAATGTACCCACATCTTATATGAGCACTAGTTGGTACTCGGGTATATTTCATATATATATGTCTGGATAAGGGAAAAGGACCATGTGTTTGATTTATTTCTTTACTAGATGGGAAGGGAGCATGGTGATGGGACTAGGAATGGGGTTTGAGTCTAGGTTTATTTTCATGTCTTTATTTTGTATTCTATCTTATATTATTTTCATGTATAACCGTCGGTATGATATTATGTTAACATTTAGTATGACATGAAATTATTTAATATTAGTTTTTTTGGGTGTTTATCATTTTTTAAAATGACATGTTTTTTGATATTATACCAAATTTATATTATGATTGGAACTATTTTCCAATGTTAATAGTTATCCCACTATACTATTTATAGACTCAATACTAGTCAAAGGCCTTTGAAAAAATGGTAGGTTCACAAGAGGTTATGTAGTGACCTGACTCAGTCACATGATGTTGAAATATGTTGGGAAAATTAAAAATGTTTTATATTCCCCCAAACCCACACCACTCCTCTCACCCATAGTCAATAAGAATTCAATAATGAAAATATATTTGAGAATACTACTTGTAAGAGACTCTATTTCATTATACATTTATGATCCTTTATTCACAATAAATGAGAGTATCTACATAACATAAAAATCTATATATGGTTATAGATATGGAAATTATTGAAATTCAATATTTTACCCAAGAATATTACTTTTTAATTCTACTTGAATAAGCCTATACGATGGGGTGTATGGGGGGAAACAAATCCTAAGAATCAATATGCCATTCTATGAAACTCTTTTCGCTTCTCATCTATAATAAAGATATCGAAGAATATATTCCCAACAGTATTCATGTTTTCAACTCATCTTCAATCGATCAATGAATCCTCATATACCAATGAATTCATAGAGAGTACCAAAACACATAATACATAAAGGGGCCCTACCCTTTTAACAAACAATTACACTGTTTTATTATAGTATATTCTTATATGGAATATTTCACACAAACCAATTCATGGAAAATATTTAGATAAAAAAATTCATGAATCACCAAATTTCTCAAAAATGGTGATTGGTGATGGTAAGACATCACTATCATGTTTTACGTAGGAGATTTGTAAAATTGGCCTATTAATATTTTCTATACATAGACCTATGGGATAAGATATAAAAAATTCTAGAAAGGGAGAAATATATATAATTTATTTAGAAACTTATAGCACGTATACCCTGTGATTTATCTGGGAATGTGTCCAAGAATACCACTCTTGTTATTTAAAACACATGGTGTATCCTTTATGTCATGTAGTGTGTAGGGAATGAGGGTTGGATGGTCCTAAAAAAATTAAACCCAAGTCATGTATCTCAAATGATATGGTATGTACCAACAACTAAATTCCATGAATTATAATTATTTACCTATCTAGGAAAGAAATATTACTTTTGGGATGACATCTCATTGGAAAGTACACATTTCTTCTAATTCATGCCTAGTATTCTACCTGTCCAATTTCATGGTCTAATCTCATTTATTTCGGTGGTGTGGTTTTTGCCATTACACAATAGGATAGACTGGTTGGACCATAGTCTATCAGTTGGGATCATCCAAAAAATACACCTCACCCACCCATCCTTGTGGTTGGTAGAGGACTATAGATCTCATAGGATATTAAATAGATAATAATAAACTCAAATATTCCCCATGATCTATAGAAATTTGTTTTACTCTTACTATTGCTATCATAATGCCTTTCACCAATTTACTTACTATTACCTCATTATTCCACCCACAACTACTCATTAGATGTGGGCTAACTCCAATGATTTATTTTTAATACACTAAGCCACAAAAAATGCAACCATGTTTCACAAGCCTGAGCCACATCTATCATTTTGCACCACCAAATCCCACTAGTCATCTAATATTATAATTCTAATCTAGCACCATAATGATTCCCTCTTTAATTAATTATTTTCCCTCCCTCATGACTTATCAACCATTATGAGGGTTAATGTTTTTCAAATCACTACATGTGAGATAGATGAAATGGAAAGAGAGAGATTTTGACATATTATAGAAAAGATGTAGATATTATGTGGTGGAAAAAAATGTTCTAGTTCACATACTATCGATAACCATATTACCAAGATATTTTAGGGAACATGAAATATTCTGGATGAAGGGTTTGGGGTTATGGATTTCTCTGGTCATCCATTCTTCATTCATAGAATGATTCTTTCATATTAATGTATAAAAGAGAAAAAATTCAAAAAAATCGTAATAATAATTTTTTATAATGTTAAAGCACATAATTAATAAATCATGGTTGGGGTACTAAATTAAATATTCTATAATAATAAGGAAAGAATAAAATATGAGGTTGTACTTCAATGGTAATTCGCTAACTCTTTAAATAGTATCCCCAATCATTATAAATCATCTACTCCTCCATGAAGGAGTTCATGATCTAAAAAATAATCACTCTAGATATTATGTTATCAATGATGGATAATATCTAGATTTTTGATATTATTATAATACATATGATGCTATAATTTATTATATATGTATTTATTAAAAGACTATAGACTTTTTCTATCTTGGTCCTTAAACTCGATTATGAATTACTCAACCCCTAGATAAAACATCCCATCCTAAGGCAAAAACATATCATAGATTTTATATATGGTTATTATTTTAGTATATTTAGATTTTTATTTTAATTACCAAGTGTTGGATAATTTAATTAATTAAGAAGCCATACAATAATTCCTTGAAAAGAAACTTGTTCAGAATTTCACTAAACATCATTCCAAGATTAATCACTATAATATGAGATTAGAAAAACCCATGTAAAATTGTTCTATGGATGGTTCATAAGTTATAATTTTACAATTTTAACAAATTTTTTACAATCAAGGATCTGAGGATCAAGAATGAGTGTAGTCATTCTAATGTAAAACCATGTATCACGACATTTTTCAAAGCATTAAAATTTTCATCATTTAAAATATTAAAATTAGAGCCTCCAAATATAATTTCACAAAAATTAACCCCATATTAATGGAAAATATTGTTGGATCGAATATGTATATATGTATATCTATTAGATGGAACAATACAAGAGGGGGGGGGGTGAATTGTAGGTTTAAATACCTTTGAGTTTTAGCACATAAGAGATTAGTTTAAATTATCTTAAACTAATACAATTACAAACACCTAAAAATGTATTGAATATAAAAGGTATGATGTAATGTAATACTAATGAAATGTAAAACCATTGTATTCAAGATGAACACAATAATCAGAGTAATATAAAGATGAATGATTCTACCTTAAAGCGTATAGAATCAATCAATACAATATGTAATAGAATGGATGTAATTGAAACAATTACAAATGTATAAGAGAGGGAAAAGGAAACAAAAGAAATTTCCTTTCTAATACAACTAGCAGCATAAAGTAAAAGAAATACAATTCTTTTAACCCAAAGAGAAGGGTTATCCTTTCACCAAGGATAAAAGGTCTGTCTCACCAATACCTTGGTGAGCCCTCGATACGATGATCGGTTCATCTGTCTGCCTATCCCCCGACAGCTCCCGATATGATGATCGGTTCGTCCGTCTGCCTATCCCCGGCAGCCCTCGATACGATGATCGGACCGTCTGTCTGCCTATCCCTGGAAGCCCTCAATTTTGTAGGTAATCGGCACCTCTGTCTTTCAATCACTTGAAAGCCCTCGATACGATGATCGGACCATCTGTCTGCATATCCCCGACAGCCCTCGATATTGTAGGTAATCGGCACCTCTGTCTTTCAATCACTTAAAAGCCCTCGATACGATGATCGGACACACAATGCACAAGGCATGAGAGAAGTCAAAGCATATCTCTCTTGAAAAAAGTATCACAGTTGTATCAAACTTGTTCTCAGTTGTCAATCCTTACTCTCTGCTTCAAATGACCTCCTATTTATAGGCCTCGGGTTCCAACGGTCACATCTCCTCCAACGGTCATACTTCTCTGAAAAACTCAGAGGGACTTGGACACCTAGCATTATAATGGTCATATTGAAACAGAAGGGACAACATCGTTTTGATTAGTTTGTAACTAACTTAACAACATCGTATTGGTTAGAACAAGATATATGAAAAAGATAATAATGAGTATGATTTAAATGAGTCATGTGTTTTTGACAAAGTACTAAAACAAGTATGAAATGAAAGATATGAGTTGCAGGGTTAATACAATTTCCAAATTCAGTACGATCATCATGGTCAGTATGATCACCATGTTTAGTACGATTAGTATGTTCAGTACGATCAGCATGTTCTGTACGATCAGCATGGTCAGTACGATCAGCATGGTCAGTACGATCAGCATGGTCAGTAGGATCAGCATGGTCAGTACGATCAGCATGGTCAGTACGATTAGCATGTTCAGTACAATCAGCATGGTCAGTACGATCAGCATGGTCAGTACGATCAGCATGGTCAGTACGATCAGCATGGTCAGTACGATACGATTAAAAAGACATTTTTGATTTACAAAACAAAATATAGAAGTCAAAAGATAACTTTTGACCCAACAATCTCTCCCTTTTTGGAAAGCACAACACACAAAGTAAATATAACAAGAAATACTTATCTCCCCCTGAGTTATTGGAAACTCTTATGAATAAGAAATTTGAATACAACTAACTACCCCTTATGTGTACTTCCCTAAGGATTGTATTCGTAGATTTCCCTTAAGTGTTGTAAAGCATTTTTCCCTTTTATAAAACATTCTCCCCCTTTGTAAACATTCTCCCCTTTTATAAACATTCTCCCACTTTGTGATTTACAAAAAGAAAGGAGTAAACTTGAATTATCTGAAAGAGTTAGAAAAAGAATACAAGAGAATTGATAAAAGATATTTCATTTCAGTAACAAACAAGACCAAACTTGAAAACAAATACAAGTCACTTGTTTTCTCTTTACTTCTCCTTTTTGATCAACTCATGAAGAACCGCCTTCATCTTTTTTATATCCTTCTTTTCTTCAGAAATAGCATCACCTTGAGACCTGAGAAGGTCTTGTTGATCAGCAAAGAGTTGATCGTGATTTCTGATTGTCTCTTCCTGAACTTTGATTACTTCTTCAAGAGTATCAATTATGTTTTGAAAATTCTTGTTATCTTTGGATAACACAGAATTTTGTTTCTTCAACAAAACCACTTCATCCTTTAAAGTTGAAACCTTCAAAAACTCAGTCTGAAAGGCATTAATTCTCTCCTACAAGTCTTTTACTGAAGGAACATCGGCTCGTTGAGAAGAAAAAAGATTCAACCTTTCAACTGTTTCTTTATCCAGCTTATTGAAATAAATTTCAATCTCATTTGACAACCTTCTTATATCTTCAATTGCTAACTCATGATCATTGACTAGGCTCTCTGTTCTGTATGACCACTTGGCCATCTTGTTGCAGGCCTTCTTATGGGCAGCCGAACTTTCTGAAAGGACTTTCAAATCGGCTTCGACTGACAAAACTTTATTTCTCAATTATTTTACAGAGCCAAACTTCTTCTTTTGATTGTCAGTAATAAAATCAATCTTCCCTTCCATCCTAGGGAAATATGGAATTTTCTTATCAACCCTTCTAAAAACATGGACAATGTAATCACTCTTAGTGAGAGAGATTTTATGGTCTGAATCAGTATCTTCATCATACGAAGCCAGTTCATTTGATCGGATTGAATCTACAACTTGCTATTTTCCTTTTTATTTTTCTTTCTGCTTTCTTTCTTCTTTCACTTTGTCACTAATGAAAACAAATTTATCAGTATGAGAGGATTCAACACCTTGCTTTTCTTGGGACGAAATTCTATCAAGAGTTAGTGCTTGATCGGCATGAGGGACTTGTTGAACACCTTCACTCTGCTTTTGAACCGATTCCTCCCTACTTTTCTTCAAACTCTAAAGGAATTCTAAAAGAAAATATCTTTCCTCCTCTTCCACTTCTTCTATCTCTTCCATCATTTTTTTCCTTTTTCTTTCTCAGGACGATTCTGTACGATGGGCTCTTGATGAACTTCTTTTGTCAGTTGAGCACTAGAATCCTCAACCATTTTCAAGACATTCGAGATATCAAAGTCTTGAGCCATTCTTTTAAACATAATTTTCTTTTTCTTTTCATCCATAAGGGTTTCTTCAACCCTTATTCTTTCTGCAGAAGCCTCATCCGGGTCAAGACCGAACATTGGATCACCTTCCTTTCTCTGTTCCTTATCCTTTCTCCATTTGGCTACAACCACCTTACTGTTCTTTGGATTCTTCTTTGGCTTTGAACTGGTTTGAAGATCATACTTTTGAGTAATACCAGTAGATTGAATGTATTTGGCGGGTATAGGTGCCGATTGATTCTGAGGAGATTCAACTTCTACATCCTTAACAAAATGTTTTGAATTCTGATCAAAACAAACATTCAACTTCTTCATAGTACATTTGCTAATCCAGGAAGGTTTTAGATCTATCAGGGTTCCTTTGAAAGGGATGTTGCAAAACTTCATAATCTTGAGAATAAACTTTGTAAGAATGGCTGGATACATAATCAAATGAGATTTGATTGCCCCTGACTTCACATTCTTAATTGTTTCGAAAACATACCCCATGAGATTCACTTTTCTCATGTTGACAAGATAGTCCAACATGAAGATATCAGATACTTTTAGAGATTATCTATCCCCTTTCCTTGGGATATGAAAACATTGCATCCATAAAGCCACAAACCTATTGTCCGGTGAAAGATGAGCCACTTTCCTTTTTTTCTTCATTCACAACAAACAGAGACTTCTCAGCGCTTTATCTATTAAACGTACCGACTTCCTCTGGTAGTTTGTGAGATGGACAAAAATAATCCCCTTCTATTGGGACATTCAGAAAATGAGCCGCTGTTTTCACAGACATAGATAACTTTCTATCGTAGACAACAAAATTGATAGTCATATTCTTGTCAAAAGATACGGTTTTATAGAACAGACAGACTTCATCAAAGATAACCGGGTCTTGAGAAACAGGCTTTTCAACACACAAATGCTCCCATCCTTGAGACAAGATAATCCTCTTGATAGTAGAATCATACGAATCATAGAAGTCTTGGGAGACTAACCATTCCCTTAAAAGGTCTTTTTCTAAGAAAGACTTTGAAGACATATCGGCAGGAGTGTTGGTAGAAGACTATGACATAAGGATGATGCCGATGAAAGATCGTACGATGACTTAAAACAATGAGGCAGAGCTTTTACATAGATCCTGAAAAAAAAAACGATGTGGCTTTAGGAAGAGGGGGGCTATTCATAGGTGATACAGGGATGACCATTGATCTTCTATGGTCAGGATTAGAGGAAAACAGATCAATGGTTAGGATTAAACAAAAGATAAAAGAAAAAAAATAAACAAAATGGAAAGTACCTACCAGAGAACGTAAAGTAGTTTTTGGTTTTAGTAGAGCTAAAAAGAATACACAAACGTACGAAATAAAATAAAACTACATACCGATGGAAAATGAAGTCGTTACCATTAACTAAAAAGCTGATGGAAAACCATATCATTACCATCATCAGTCGATACGATGGAAAATAAAATCATTACCATAATTGGTCAATACGATGGAAAAGGAAATCATTACCATCATCGGTCGATACGATTGAAAATAATATCATTACCGTCATCGGTCGATATGATGGAAAAGAAAACCATTACCATCATCGGTCGATACGATGGAAAAGAAAATCAGTAACATCATCGGTCGATATGATGGAAAAGAAAATCATTACCATCATCAGTCGATACGATGGAAAAGAAAATCATTACCAGCATCGGTCGATACGATGGAAAAGAAAATCATTACCATCATTGGTCGATATGATGGAAAAGAAAATCATTACCATCATCGGTCAATATGATGGAAAAAAAAATAATTACCATCATTGGTCAATATGATGGAAAAGAAAATCATTACCATCATCGGTTGATACGATGGAAAAAAAAATCATTACCATCATCGGTCGATACGATGGAAAAGAAAATCATTACCATCATTGGTCGATACAATGGAAAAGAAAATCATTACCATCATCAGACAGTACGATGGGGAAAGAAACTGTATAAGAACAGTCAATATGATAAACAGAAAAAAAACATACCAGGAGAGTAAATAATAAATGATCATAAGAAAAAAAGAAACATAGTAAGAAATGTCCTCCCCCTTTCAAAGGGAGTTGATTGCTGTAAGGAGAAAAATAAAACATGAAGTGGATATGAATGATTATTTTAATGTAATCATTCTTAGCTTCTATTTTATAAACTCAAATCTATCGGAAGGTAATGGTTTTGTAAAAATGTCAGAATGTTTTTCTTGCGTTCCGATATATTGTAAAACAATGTCTCCTTTTTGTGTGTGATCTCTAAGAATGTGATGCCTAACATCTGTGTGTTTTGCACGACAGTGATGTGCTGGGTTTTTACTAAGAGCTATGGAACTAGTGTTATCATAAAGAATTTGAGTTTTGGAAAAACTCAATCCATAATCAGTGAGTGTGTGTTGCATCCACAAAACTTGAGCACAACAACTTCCAGCTGCTACATATTCAGCATCATCAGTGGATAGTGCTACTGAGTGTTGTTTCTTACAGGACCAAGAAACCAGAGAATCTCCCAAGAAATGACATGTTCCAGAAGTACTTTTTATATCCATTCTACAACCGCCAAAGTCAGCATCTGAAAAACATTTTAAATCAAAATAATTCCCAGAAGAATAAAAAAGACCTAAATTTGTAGTGCCTTTTAAATACTGAATGATTCTCGTCACGGATTTTAAGTGAGACACTTTTGGATTAGATAGATATCTTGCACATAAGCATATAGAAAACATTAAGTCTAGTCGACTAGCTGTCAAGTATAGCAGACTTCCTATCATACCTCTGAAAATTGATTGATCTACTGGTTTCCCAGTTTCTTCAGGATCAAGTGTATTTGAGCTACCAATTGGAGTGATAATACTTTTAGTCTTGTCATAACCATAATTTTTGAGTAAACCTTTTATATACTTGTGTTGAGATACATATGTTCCTTCTGGTTTTTGAGAAATTTTAAAACCTAAAAAGAACGTTAACTCACCCATCATACTCATTTCAAACTCATATTTCATTAAATTTGCAAAAGAATTAGTTAAATATTCTTGAGTTGATCCAAATATGATGTCATCAACATAGATTTGAACAATCAAAACATTTTTAGTTTCCATTTTTATAAAAAGGGTCGGATCTGCTGTACCTTTGGTATAATTGTTTTATAAAAGAAATTATGTATGTCTATCATACCATGCTCTAGGGGATTTTTTAAGACCATATAGAGCCTTGGTAAATTTGAAAACATGATCAGGATGTTTTGGGTCCTGAAAACCTGGAGGATGTTCGACAAAAACATATTCTTGAACAAAAACATTTAGAAAAGAACATTTTACATCCATTTGAAATAGTTTGAAATTGAAATATGCTGCAAAGGATAATAGAATATGAATAGATTCAAGTATAGCTACAGGAGCATATGTTTCTTCATATTCTATTCCCACTTGTTGATTATAGCCTTTAGCAACAAGTATTGCTTTATTTCTTACAATGATTCCATTTTCATCACATTTGTTTCTGAAAACCCATTTTACTCCAATTACAGTTGTTTCTTTAGGTCTATCAACTAAAGTCCAGACTAGATTCCTCTCAGACTCATTTAGTTCATCTTGCATTGCTTTAATCCAATCATCATCACCTAAGGCCTCACTTGGACTTTTAGGTTCAAATTGGGAAAGAAAAGCAAGATGTTCTATTTCATTTATTAAGGAATTTCTAGTACTTACAGGTTGATTTACATCACCAATGATGTTATCACTGGGATGATTCATAAGAAACAATTGATTTGGGTTTTGTAAAACCTGTTCATCAACACATGGTAGAAAATATTCTGTGGTAAATGTTTCAGGAATACTTTCTTGAACATTTTCCTTATTAGAATGATCATCTAATAACGGTTGATAAACATTTTTAGAAAACACATCCGAGGATGTAGGATTGGGTTGGTTGAAAACAAAAGGATCAGATTCATCAAATTTCACATGTACTGTTTCCTCAACAGTACAAGTATTTTTATTGAAATCTCTATAAGCCTTAGAGGTTGTAGAATAGCCTAGAAATATTCCTTCATCAGATTTTGGTGCAAATTTATGTATATTATCTTTTGTATTCAAAATGAATACTTTGCATCCAAAAACTTTGAAGTATGAAACTTTAGGTTTTCGGCCAGTCCATAACTCATAAGGGGTTTTATTAAGAAATGGTATAGTTAAAACATGATTTATAGTATAACAGGCAGTACTAACAGCTTCAGCCCAGAAGTACTTAGCAATTGAGTATTCAGTAAACATGGTTCGAGTCATTTCCTGAAGAATAAGATTTATTCTTTTAACAAAACCATTTTGCCGAGGAGTTCTTGGTGTTGAGAAATTATGAGTAATACCTTTCTTACTACAAAAAGTTTCAAAATATGAATTTTGAAATTCACCACCGTGATCACTATGAATAGTTATCAATGGTAGGTTTTTCTCATTTTTAACTTGGGCTCTAAAAGTTTTGAAGTAGGAAAAGGCTTCAGATTTCTTTGTGAGAAAGTAAACCCATGTAAATCTAGTAAAGTCATCAACTAAAACAAATACAAAGTATTTTCCACCAATGCTTCCAGTTTGTGTAGGAACGAAAATATCCATATGCACTAGCTGTAATGCATTAGATGTTGAAACATAATTAATTTATTTAAAGCTAGTTTTATGTTTCTTTCCAAATTGACAAGGATCACAGACTTTTGAAGAATCATATCTATGTTCCGGTAGTCCTTTCATAAGTCTTTTCTTTGATAGTATACTAAGGTTTCTCAGATTACAGTTTCCTAGTCTCTTATGCCATAGCCATGATTGGTCTTCTATAGCACTTAAGAAGGGTACCTTTTAGTTACTAAGGTCTTCTAAGTCAATAGTGTAATCATTCTCTTGCCTATGGGTAGAAAGAATGAACTCATCCTTGGAATTGTGAACTAGACACTTATCATTTCTAAAATTCACAAGGTAACCTTTATCACATAATTGACTTATGCTTATGAGATTGTGCCTATGACCTTTAAAAAAAACATTTGAAATAATAACTTTCCCAAGAAAAACTATATTACCTATACCAACAATCTTTCCCTGATCATTATCTCCGAATGTAAATTTTCCACCTTTTGTTTTGACAACCTTTTCAAAGAGATCATTGTTTCCGGTCATGTGTCTGGAACAACCACTATCCATGTACCAAATGTTCTTATTGGTACACTTCTCATTTTTTGGAAAAAGAAACAATTAGTTTTTCGGAATCCAAACTTGTTTGGATCCAGAAGGGTTAGATAAAATAATTTTAGGAATCCACATTTGTTTTGAAAATTGAGATTTATGAAATCCTAAGGATTGAGTTCTGTTAAGAGAACAATCTCTTCTCCAGTGTCCTCCACATTGACACTTAGAAAAAAAGAGGTTTTTTGAGGAACAAAATAGTTATTACTAATAACAGGTTTGGAATGAGTAAAACCAAGACCAGAACGATTTCTCAAAGGTCTTATTTGAGAATACATTTTGTCAAAATTTTCCTTTCCATGAGTACAGTTTGACAAACATTTTTTCAGGGAAAAAATTTCTGACTTTAATTTTAAAACTATGTTTTTATTTTCCGAAACACTTGAATTTGAACTAGGGTTAGGATATAAAGTATTTTTAATTGAAATTACATATTTAAGATCCTTAAAAATATAATCCTTATCAGATTTAACTTTCTCAAGGGGTTTTAAGATACTTTAAAAATCAGAAGTTTTCACATCAAGATCTTTAGAAAGATCTGATACTTTTTTAGTCTGAATTGAAATTCTAGAATTACCTCACTAAAGCTTCTTGTTGAGTTTAGAATTTTCATTTTCAAATAATTTAGCAAATCTAGATACTTCTTCAAAAGAAGGTAATGTGTCATCTTCTGATGATTAAGATTCATCATTTGAAGATTCATAATATCTATTATCAGTATAATTTTCATTCAAAGAGACATTTGTAATAGCTTCAGCATTATGTACCTTACCCATGAGACATTGATCTTCAATTGGTAATCTGGCTATAAGTCCAATATTTTTCTGTCCTGAGGACTCATATTCTGAAGAATCATCTGAAGTATCACTACCACTTGTACTCCATGTATCATTTTCCTTCAAGACATTCTCTGTCTTATAAAACCTTTTCTTGTTTCTTTGAGCGTGTTTCTCCTTTCTGTCTTTCTTCTTTAGTAAAGGACAATCATGCCTTATATGTCCTGATTTCTTACATTCATAACAAGTTACTTCTAAATCTTTCTTATCTTTCCTATCTTTCTTTTTGAATCTATATTGGAAGTCTTCCTTTCCCACAATCATGTTCATCCTTCGAGCAAGATTGGCTAACTCATTATCTAAAAGATTACAATCACTTGAATCAGATATAGCAACTTTCTTGGCTTTAGACCTTGTAAGACTTTCATGTGTTTTAGCTTTAGATGCAAAGGCTACACTTCCATTCCCATTATTCTTCTTGTTGAAATCAGCATCTCTCTTCATTCTTGTCTTGTGCTGTAGAAGAGTTCCAAAGAGTTCATCAAGAGTAATCTAGGAAACTTTTCTATTTTCATCAATAGCTGTCCTTTTTGACTCCCATTCATTTGGAATTATATCTATAATCTTATCAAAAAGAGATTCATCATCAAGACCTTTCTCTCCCATTGATTGTAAGCTGTTGACAATTGACATAAACCTTTGTTGCACATTACATACTGGCTCTCCACAAGGAAAAACAAACACATGATACTCTGCACGAAGCATTGCTCTCCTTGTTTCTATAACCTTGGATGTTCCAAAGTGAGTGAATTACAATTTCTTCCAAATACAGTTGGCTTATTCACATGAAGATATCTGACTATATATATTCATGGTCATAGAGCATAATAAAGTATTGTGTACCTTGTAATTCAGTTGATATTCTTGCTTCTCTTGGTTAGTGAAAGTACTGACTTCTTTGTCAGGAATTTTATATCCTCCAGTAAGCATAATAAAATTGTCTATGCCAGTATTGATAACGAATGTCTTCATACGATCTCTCCAATACTCATAATCATTTCCATCAAGGATAGGTGGTATAGAAGGGTTCAGATTATCTATTGATCCAATATTCATTCCTTCCATCTAAAAAACTTTTCCACTCCACACGTTAGTGTAGTCAGTAAAAATAGAACAAGAAATACAAATTAGTGGAAAACCTCCTCTAATACCAATTTTTGGATCGAATATGTATATATGTATGTCTATTATATGGAACAATACAAGGGGGGGGGTGAATTGTAGGTTTAAAAACCTTTGAGTTTTAGCGCTTAAGAGATCAGTTTAAATGATCTTAAACTAATACAAATAAAAACACCCGCAATTGTATTGAATATAAAAGGTATGATGTAATGTAATACTAATGAAATGTAAAACAATTGTATTCAAGATGAACACAATAATCATTGTAATATAAAGATGAATTATTCTACCTTAAAGCTTATAGAATCAATCAATACAATATGTAATAGAATGGATGTAATTTAAACAATTACAAATGTATAAGAGATGGAAAAGGAAACAAAAGAAATTTCATTTCTAATACAATTAGCAGGATAAAGTAAAAGAAATTCAATTCTTTTAACCCAAAGAGAAGGTTTATCCTTTCACTAAGGATAAAAGGTCTATCTCACCAACACCTTGGTGAGCCCTCGATATGATGATCGGTTCGTCCATCTGCCTATCCCCGGCAGCCCTCGATACGATGATCGGTTCATCTGTCTGCCTATCCTTGGAATCCCTCGATACGATGATCGGACCGTCTACCTGCCTATCCCCGACATCCCTCGATTTTGTAGGTAATTAGCACCTCTGTCTTTCAATCACTTGAAAGCCCTCGATACGATGATCGGACTGTCTGTCTGCCTATCCCCAGCAGCCCTCGATATTGTAGGTAATTGGAACCTCTGTCTTTCAATCACTTGAAACCCCTCGATACGATGGTCGGATGCACAAAGCACAAGGCATGAGAGAAGTCACATCATATCTCTCTAGAACAAAGTATCACAGTTGTATCATGCTTGTTCTCAGTTGTCAATCCTTACTCTCAGCTTCAAATAACCTCATATTTATAGGCCTCAGGTTCAAACGGTCACATATCCTCCAACGGTAATATTTCTCCAAAAAACTCAGAGGGACTTGGACACATGGCATTATAACGGTCATATTGAAACACAAGGCACGACATCATTTTGATTAGTTTGTAACTAACATAACGACATCGTATTGGTTAGAACAAGATATATGAAAAAGATAATCATGAGTATGATTTAAATGAAGCATGTGTTTTTGACAAATGAATAAAACAAGTATGAAATGAAAGATATGAGTAGCATGGTTAATACAATTTCCAAATTCAGTACGATCATCATGGTCAGTACGATCAACATGTTCTGTACGATCTGTATGTTCAGTACGATCAGCAAGTTCAGTATGATCAGCATGGTCAGTATGATTAGCCTCGTCAGTACGATCAGCATGTTCAGTATGATCAGCATGTTCAGTACAATCAGCATGGTCAGTACGATCAGCATGGTTAGTACGATCAGCATGGTCAGTACAATCAGCATGGTCAGTACGATCATCATGGTCAGTACGATCATCATGGTTAGTATGATACGATTAAAAAGACATTTGTGATTTCCAAAACAAAATATAGAAGTCAAAAGATATCTTTTGACCCAATAAATATATGTTTGTAAAATATTCTCTCGCATTTTAGGGGAAAAAATGTTTCAGAACCATATTATAAAAACTAATGATTTTAAATATATCACTTTTACTGGGACTTATGCTTCTAGGAAAACAAATAAATTTTGAATAAATTACATCACAATTATATTTCGATGTAGAGCCTCAACAAAAAAAATTATTGTTTGGGATTCTTGTCATTACTTCCCCCCCAATACCATTACTATCCACCCGTCATGAATTACTATGACTTAAAGAAAGACTAAGAACCATGAATATTAATGATAAATATGATTTATGAAAAATCCATATATGAAAGTGTAATTCATCCTACAACTTATAAATGAGATAAGATACAATGAAAATAATAAAATCAATAAATATAAAACTCAACCACTAGGAACATCAATTATAACAATACACCAATGATTCTAGGGCTTCATGGTAATATGATTCTTCAGGATTATCTTTTCATCTCATAATCTCTTGAAAATTCATTCATGTCAAAGGTTTCAGCTCAATGCACATGTATAACACCAATAATTTAACACATATCATATATTCATGCACCATAATAAATTAAATTTTGATTATTTTGTTTATCTTTCATGAAATATAGCTAGAAACCAATTTAATAAATTTTGAAATCCTCTAATTTTTTTTCTATATATCAACTTATTAGTGATATATTATTCCATAATATAAAGTGGATGACCCTATCCCCATCAAATGATCACGATGTTTTAACTAAAGAACCTTGTACAACACCTACATAATTATTAATGTTAATAATTATAGCTTATATAATGAAATACATCATGACACACTCTGGTAGGACATCGAAAAACATCTCATTAAAACTCTAGATATATAGTTATGATTTACTTGTAATGTTACAGAATAACAATAGTATCATTAGTGGAAAAACATAGAACCACACTCTTATATGATAAGACTATCCCAATTCGTCCTTTCCATGCATCAAATTGTATCATAATGGAATACAATTATCTAATTCCCTCATGCAATAGTCAAACTAGAAATTAAAATCCTATGATTTCTAATCACCCCTCCTATAATCAGAACTATATCATAACTCCACATTGAAGTATTATCATCCAAAAAACAAAATAATAATGAAAAATCCATGACAATAAAATAATATAAATGATTGAAAATGTATATTGATTTTAGAAATAAAATAATATTAAATCAAATTGAAGTTCAATCTAACTTGGCTCCTAACCCAGTTTAATATTAGGACCAGAGGGTGTTTTCAATCCCCAAGGTTTAGGATCTAGTGTCTAGGTAAGAAAGAAAAAACCAAGGGAAATATATATCTATCATAAATAATTACAAATAAGAAAAGGAAATGGAAAATAATAATTTATCCAATCAGGACTTAAGCATAACAGGGTATCCAAAATTGAAGATACACCAAATACATAAATGAATAAATAATGAAAAATTACAAAAATAAAGATGAAGTATAAAATAAAATATTCAATAATTGAGAATGTAAAGGAAAAACCCAATAAATACACCCCAAATGAACCAAAAAACATATGCATGACCCGCAGTAATTTCCCCAAGTCAACATCTCCCTCAAAATACCATGTTGGAAAGAATAAAACATGATAGAATATAGAATTCTATAATATTCTCATGATCTATACAACCCAGCTGTTTTGAACATACAGAATCTATAATGATGAATTCATATTACATAAAATTATTTAACCTTTAAATAAATTATAAAAACAAATATTTTTTACAATCATTTTCATAATGAAACAAGAAATACATTAATAGAGTGTCAAAACTCTCTTTCCTATTTCTTTTAAATTAAATCAATCATGTTGATAAAATTTTTCCTTTACCAAATACCCTTTTTGATATAAAAGTATTTTAATTTTAAACATTTAAACCATCTAATATGAATTTAATTTAAATTAACCTTTTTAAAACATACAATAATTTTCTAATTTCAAACAGTTTTATAAAACATCATGATATACTAATTTTAATGAAAAACTAGTCATGTTTCTTAAAAACATGTTTTAAAGTCCCATACATACTAGATTTTCCAATCTAAACCGTTCCATATTTCTATCAAAGAACAACCATAATCTCTTTGTACAAAAATCCTTCATATTTTAAGTACAATTTTAAAACACATTGATAAAACAATTTGAAATAACATTAAGATAACACTTCCAAAATCCTGCATTCAAAATCCATTCACAATTACCTTTTCAAAAAATTGAATAGTAATCCAAAACTAATGATGTATGTAAGAAAATGAGAAAGTAAAAATACGTCAATTCACATGATAAGGATAAATAAACATCATGTATATGTGAAAAAAAAATAAAAAAAGAAGGGGATAAAATTTAAGAATAATTAAAAATCCCCTAAAATGATCCTACATTAGATCCTAGAATCAATAGAATTTTCTTATGGCTCTAGTAATAAAGGACATAATTGGAAATAAATAAAGTAGGATAACACTAATAAACCTATCAATGTTCCAGGTAGTCCAGTTAGACTATCCATAAATAAATATCTCTTGGATACTTTTCTACTATGATAATAAAAGAATATTGATTACATAATTGTTTTCTACCCCTTCAGTTCTAACTACATTTGAGTAGCCATGAAATATTCCCTAATTAACACACAATATACTTTTGGATTCCATCATTCAGGTCTTCTAAAATATTCTTAAGACTCCTATGAAATGGAAAATAGTGGGTAGAAAAAACAAACCATTACATGCATAAAATATAAGACATTTTAAATAACTCATGCCATACCTCTTACTCCCTAAAAAGAATATCCCCAATCACAACTACTCAACACGATTATATGAAGATGAAAAAAATGAAAAATAATCCCTCATAGGATCTCAATCAACCGTTGGTATAATACTAATCACATGAGGCTAAAGAGGGTATCACACAATTTACTGAAAACACATTTTTTATATAGTTCCAAACATGCATTTTTTCAATGTACAATGGGAATTCCATGAAAACTCACACTATATGTAATCTCATCCATAGAAACTCTTGGGAATAAATTTGTTGAAATAATATATTATCCCCAATAGGAAATCAAACATGTATAAAACAACAATTGATGTCTTCCAATGTAATAAAAATTATTGAAATATAACATACAATTTTAGAAATACTCTTTTAGAATAGAAGAAATATATTTAGATTTTTTTTCAAATTTAAGGACCAAAATGAAATTTATTTAAAACTCAATTACTAAAAATAACACATTTAAAAACCTAAAATATATTCTCTGAGCCACTTTCAAAAAAAATATATCCTTTAAAATATATTTAGGAATTTTTACACTCACTTGGAATCGAATCCCATTCCACAAAACATGTTAAAAATATTATTTAGAATAACATTAACCCCATATTGATAATACATATATGATTATTGTGAATTAAAAACATTCTCAAACCATTGATAATTTAATGGAACACAATATAGAGTAACAAAAAATAAATACTAACCTTGATTTTGTAGAATAAGGACTACAATAGTATAATATTTTGTAAAACACCCATCAATGATAGAAGATATCCTTATCCAGAATTAAAAAATAAGAACCCAAAGATTAAATTTAAACCTAAAGCTAACTTCAAACTTGTATAGACTATAGGGTTCATTAGATGATCTAAAACAAAGATAAAATGGTAGATATAACAGATTAAGAGTCATATAAGGTTATTAAAAGATAAAATCCACATGAAACCAATATTAAAGGTAGTTGAAAACTAATGTAATTGGTGAGGAGACACCAATGGGAGTTGTGTTTGTCTTTTTAAATGATTAGGAGTGGAAATGAGGGGTTATATGGATAAAATTCTGTAAGGGAAATGTATAATTACATTTTTAATGATTTTGGTTAGGCCACATTGTCTGGACGCATGTTTTTTAGAAGAGTACCCCAACCAAGCCCATGTCAATGTGTTGACCAAAACCACTCACATGGCTCACCAAGGGCTTTGCATTGTTAGAAATACCATGTTCCAAATGTTCCAAAAGGAACTTCCAAATTATAGGTATGGTTCATATGATTTTTTTTGTTTGATAAAATTATGTTCCAACACTATAGTCCCTAATATAATTCACACAGTTTCCACATGGACTTGCATACTTTGACCAAACCCATGAACAACCCATACTACCCAATAAATATACGTATAAAATAAACTGTGAATATGAGTAACTAGAAACTACTAAAGGTTTATCACATGATTAATTACTAGTTGTGCACCATAATTTTGTGATAGAAAAAAATAAATAAATTTTTTGATGTTTCTAGAAGAAACCTGCTGAAATCATTAAGAAAACCCTCAAATAGATAAAATAATATAAAATAAACCACTCCATGACATAGAGGATGTCCCAATTATATCCACCACAAAACTTTTCCGCCAAAAAAATATCAAGTCCATGTTTAGGCCAACCATTGGTCGATTCTAAAATGAATCCATAGAATAAAATATATATCCTTGAACAAGTAGACGAATCCTCAAACCAAACAAAACATCCTCAAATGGGATCAATAAATAACCATAAGAATAGAGGTTCTAGAATTTTGAATACATAGAATAAGTCCCCCCTCCATTTAAAATTGATGTAAACTCATGAAATAATTGATGATTTCTTTTAAAAAAAATAAGAGGACATCATGAAAAGTCACATTCCTAAAATCTCGATGGGAATTTAAAAAACTCCAAATTCCAAAAATAATCCCCAGAATCCCTTCTTAAAATATTCAAGGGTGGTACTAGACCGGAAATCATCATAGAGGATAACATAATTGTATCATTAAATCAATGGAATCCAAAATCAATGGATCAAAAAAAGGAGCCAACCTAGTTAAAAACTAACATGAATATAACCTTATAGTCACAAGATGAATATAGTGTTTCCTAATCACAAACCTATAGAATACCATAAAATAGTGAATATGATTGGAAACCATGCTAAACAACACCCACGGTCCAACTCAAAACACAACTGCACAACCAAGTATCAATGTACACACCCTGCATTATACATCACCAATCCAACATGACAAAACCTTAACCGTGGTTTAAAACATACAAGGAAAACAATAAGCATAAAAAAATTAGGCACATACATTCTTCAAAATATCCACCACACATAAGGGGGTACTAGGGGGAACCTTGGAAAACACAATGGAAAAGACCTCCTTAAGCTACTACTGCTCTAAATCAAATAATTTAAATCAGAAAAATAGTTCATCATCCGAAAAGATACATAACCTAAATCCCAATTAATAATCTAAATGGTGGAAAATTAATCAACCAAAAAGATATCCAAGATAGTTCAAAGAAAAATTCCAAACTATATCTCACAAAATAATATATATTAAAATTTAACCTCACAAGTCCAACCAAGAAACCATGGATCACAACCTAAGCCATAAGTCCCACAAAACTCCTAAAAAAGCATACTCAACTTTTATGGCCTTAAATATCTTCATGAACCACTAATATGATGATATGTGAAAAAATGGCACTCTATTCAAAATATGGGTAATGTTAAAGATATAAGGAAAAAAGACCTCATAAATGAGCACTCTACTTCCCCATTAGACCAATCGTGGAGTCTTATATTAAAAACAATTTGAAACATGAGCTCAAAACAGTCACATATCATAAATCATAACATGAATTCCCAAAATTGCATGGGGGACAATTCAGCTCCCACTAAATAATCCTGAAATCAATGAAGTAGAAAATCCAAACACTGGGATTACTAATATAATCAAAACTCCTTTAAAAACCATGAACCCATAACAAGTGACCTCAAAACACTATATTGAAGACTGAGGCACCATTAAAAGTCATGATTCTATTACCAAAATTCAAAATAATCCCACTTTGTAATAACAACCCAAATCCCTCACTAGATATGGTTAATTTAAAACATTAATAAACTAATGTCAAGACAAACATTAACAAACATGAAAACCAGAACACCCCTAAGGATTTCAAAATAAAATACTATAATTTTCATTTAAAACAATTAAAAATCACTCATCCTTTTTAATCAAATTTCAAAAGTATAAATTCTAAATGTACAGAAAATGTTTTTTTAAAAATGGAAAGATTCCCTTAATAAAAAGTCCATATAAAAAAATCAATTTTTTAGAATATCAACAACTTATTAAAATTTGTTCCAAATTTAAAATTTAAATCATCCATTTCAAAACATTTTAGAAATAAACCCTTATTTAACAAACAATTACTAAGGATTTTATTTAAATAGGAAATCATATTCTTATGAAATCTATTTTTTTACAGAAAAAAATGATTTGACATCACAACAAAAATCACATAAAAAATTCATAAGACAATGCCTAACCAAAATATAATCTAAAGCAAATATATCATACCACCCACCAACACTATTTTCCCATTGACCTTAGATTATATAGAATAAATGCATAATGTTTCCTAAACTGTGAAACCAATTAGGATGTGGAAACATGCCTAACTAGGCCACATTATTGAAGGCCAAAAGTCAATCATGAATAGGACTCTACAATGTGTCTCTCATCAACACTTTGGTCAATGTGTGATTTTCCAATGCCTAATAGATAACCCCATTCTTTGAAATCCTTTTTTTATCTCCATCCCATCATACCAAATATGATCCCCAAAGGAAAATGAAGTCATTCCATTAATTATAAAATTACCAATTCCATAAGAAAAAACCACAGTCCATGATTTCCAAAAAATATAAATCTATAATCAGACCATAAATCTGAAAATCCCATTGAATCTTATGTCTTAGGCAGATAAAGAGACCATGATACTACCCATATACCTACCTAGATGAGTCTTGAAAACCTTGTCTCTTAATTGAAAATATTCCAAATTACAAGAGGGAACATCAAAAACCTTTTCCCCACTAAGAACCTGAGACATGATACCATTTTTTATCAAACATAAGCTATTTAAATCTAAAGAATCTACTGAACAAAATTTTTCATAGGTTTTAACTAGAATTATTTATCTTTATGAGCTTAAAACTAGTTATTGAGGATCATAGAATATAATTTGTAAATTATTTAACCTTGCCAAAAATATATAAATAATCAATAGAAATGAGAAACAATATACCAACTAGGTAGGATAGAAATATAAATATACTGAAAATAGGTTCAGGATCTCAGAGAGCCCAACCCTAAAATGTTTTATTAAAAAACTAGAGAAAGTGGTAGAGTACGGGGTTTACAAAGAAAATAATGAAAAAACCATGAACATCCAAATCAAGAAGATGAGAGAAAAAAATAGGAGAAACAAAACACCATCCCAAGGTGGCCTCCAAAACTTCCCTCTTTGGTAGAGCATTCACAACCTGATTGGCCTCTTGGTAGACATGAGTGACATCTAGGTGGATATGCTATATCATCTAAAGGCATTCAATCTAGAAAGAAGGATTTTCCATGGAGCAGATCTAGAATGAGCCTTGAGGATGTGAACATCAGCGGTGGAGTCAGATTCCACCCAAATATGTCTCCATCCAGGATGAGTGGCATACATGATCGCTTTTCTCATATCCCACAACTCAGCCTCTATTTTAGTACCATGGCCAATGTAATGGAATAATCCATCCATAATGAAAATTTGGTAAGTGCGGAAGACGCCACCACATCCTGAGGGACCAGGTGAACCTGATACTGCCTCATCCATATTCACATTCTCCAGCTTGGAATTAGTGGGATCCATCAGATTGACTTCAGGAAAGTGGTTACCTGGATCACCCTTTAACACCAAAGTCTATCATAATAAGAAAATAAGATAACTAATTTTTCATTGTACCATTGTGTATCTTGGATGATGTCAAAAATCTCCCTCTATATAGAACACACTCCAACCAGAAAATAGGGACACTGGCATTCAAAGGAAGTATCATTTCGTGCCTTCAATATAACATAGAATGCATTAGAAGTGGCAGTGAGGAGAATAGTACCAACTTGCTCACTTAGTTGAGCACGCCATACAGAATTTCGAAGATCCTCATAGTATTTCATGGATATATGAATTACAAACACATCATATAAATGTAAAAAAACCTACATGAAAATATACACGAGATAAAAGTGTGAGTAATAGATTCTTCCTCCCACAAGCATAGATAGAAAACTGAAGCAAGGTTTATTCTCAATTAATAAAGAATCTATTCTGTTGGAAATCATCCTTTCCACAACCTCAATAAGAACGTGTAATAGGATGGGTAAATAAAGTCATTTCTGAACATTATCATCCAAGATGATGTTCTGGAAGATCCATCACACAAATTTCTATAAAACTCTATTAAAGAGAAGCTTCCATTAGAGTTGGGGGTCTAAGATAAAATGTTAGAATTGTTGAAGCTATAGTGATGTATTTTTAGTTTTAAATTCAATGAAATAGAGATATTTAACTCATCCAATGAAAGTGAATCAGTAACCATAAACTGATGCATGGTAATAGGCATGATAATCATAGTATTTAAGGGTCCACCAAGCCACGGGTTGGACCTAACTTTCAAATTGGACTATTTACAAACTGGTCATTGTAAGACGATCATAATCTGACGATATTAATTCTTTTGGAGCAGGACATGTGGATGAGAAGGCATGTAGTAAACAACCACATTGTAGTTTCTAAAGAAAACTATGATTGAGAAATTCTAGAGATGCACTATCAGAACTCAAAAGATTCCAAGTCAATTTACACAACAAAGCATCATTAAAAGCCTTAATAACTTTGACTCCCAAGACTCCCATATCAATGGGGTTTTTACGCTCTTTCCAAGACCCAATGATCAAATTCCATTCATAGATGGATCATATCCATATAAGGTTCCTTATTATAACTTGTATATTCTTAATGAGAGTTCTAGGCCATCTCTAAATGGGGAATTCATTGAAAAACATCGACGTGATAACCAAATTAACCAGACAATCACTCCCAACTAGAGAAATGTTCTTCCCTTTCCACATGGAAAGATGAGAAATAATTTTAGAAAATATGTTTTCATGATTAATTATTTTCACCCAAACCAAAAAAAAGGATACCCCAAGACAGTTGAAAGGAAATGTTCCTTTTTTGACACCAATAATTTATAAATTTTGTTTTTCTTATGAAGAGTCATACCATTCCAAAAAATCACTAAGGACTTATTCAATTTTATCACTTGAACCGAGACCTCTTCATAGTGAATACAAATATTTTGAATATAAGAAATTGTGCCTCCATCATCCTATCTAAACATGAGGATATCATCATTATAAAAAATATGCGACGGAGAGAAGATATTCCTTCCATAGTTCAATTTATTATCAATACCGTCCTTAACCTTATCATTAATACAAACACTCCAGTAGTTTTCAACCATAGAAAAAAAACCTTGAGAGAGGATCACCTTGCCTGATACCCCTGGAGCATGGAAAATACCCCCTTGGGGGTGCATTAATAAAGATAGAAAGATGAACACTCGTGAAAATATCATTGACAATCATGATGAAAGAATAGAATATTCCATGTCACTTCAAAATAAAAAAAATGAAATCTCATTTGGTAGTTTCAATGGTTTTCTAAATATCTAGATTAAGAGAAAAATACCCATCCTTGACCCTCTTCTTCATGATGTTAACACATCAGAAGTAGTAAAAAGACTATTTTGAATGATTCTTCCTGGGAAAAAACCAAACTGGTTGGGGGTAAAAACCCTCCTGACAATAACCCCCGATCTAGATGCAATGAAATTGCTAATTATTTTGGTAATGGTATTCTCAATTAAAACTGGTCTAATTTTTTAGATATTCAGAGCATTTTTCTTGTTTGGTATTAAGAAAATAAAGCATGCATTCACACTATGAGGCATTAATGGATTGATGAAAAAATATCCAATAGCACCAATGGCAACTTGTCAAACAATATCCATGTTGAACATAAAAAATTAATTGATGAAACCATCCAAACCTGCCACACTATCAATATTATGGGAGAATAGAGCATCGTGGATTTCACACTCTAGGGGAACCACAATATGCATCATGTTATTCTAATCATAATCATTTGGAGAAATATTATCATGTAATTTTAAAATTATATATATACATTAAAGATATAGTACAAAAAATATATATAAACGAATCAAAAAAATAAGTTGACAAAAATAAATAGGAAGTACAAAGTAAAATTGGATAGAATAGCCCATATAAATTCCTAAACATTAATAAAAGCCCCAAACACACCGATATAATTTTTCATGACCCTCAATAACATACCTAATACAAAGTTTCCCATGAAATCCCGAGAAGGGTAGAATTAAATAGGAACAAACATAGGCCTATAGAATATATGCATGAGCTATACAACCCAGTATGTGGCCACCTACTAGATTTATGGAGTCAATTTCATATCACACTATAAAAATGATAGATTGAAATATATTAGAAACATAATAATTTTCTTATAGCATTTTACATAAATAAAAAATTTACACATTAAATCATTGATAAAATCCTATTTCGTATATCTTTCTAATAAATATATTATTGGGAAAACAATTTCCCTTAATCTAAATACACTTTTTACTAATAAACTATTTTATATTTCAACTTCAACACCATCTAACATACACCATTTTAAAATAAACCTTTCAAAAATTGAAAAGGGGTTTCGTATTCCAAATCTATTTCCACAAGATCATTTAAAACCTATTTCCATGGAAAAATAGTAACAATGTCCTATATGTTATTTTCAAAAATCACACACACTGAAATTTAAAAAATAAACCATTTTCACTTTCTCATAAAAATTCCATATTAGTTTGGGAAAAATTATCATCTAACAAATAACTATCATAATTTTTGATAAAAAAATTAAAAAGAATTGTGAAATAACACTTACACCTACCTTATTTAAAAAAATTCTCATGAATTACTTTTCAAAACATTTTAAAAGTACGAAAAATGAAGGAGGAAAGAACACAAGACTACACCACTATGTCATGTCTGATGATAATTATATATATAAAAAAGTAACTAGGTTTGAAAAAATTATATATGAAGTAAGAGATACAATTAAAGTAGAAGGAAAAATCCAATGAAATGATCTTAAATGGGAAACTAGCATCATGGGGATCGTTATATTTATCCAGTATTAAATGCCTAAAATGATGAAATTGAACATAGGATAACACAATATATCTAGTTAAAATCCCATGTATTTTTATTAGATAATCCTATAATAAACATCACTGGGATCCTTCACTTCCACAGGAACAAAAGAATATCACAAGATTAAAGGCATACTAAACTTTCTGGTCTAACAATGTAAGAGTACTTGAAAAAATTCCATTGTCATACCACTACCTATACTAGGGTTTACCCTTATACAAGTAATATTAAATATTCCTAGGGATCCCTTCAAATAAAAAATGCATGTAATATCAAATGAAAAATCACACTGATCAAATATAAAACATTTGAAATTACCATATCTTTCCCCTTACACCCTCACAAGAACATCCATAATTCCAACTATGCATGTTAATTATATAACGATACATTATTGAATAAATTCAACTAAATGGATCTGAAGCCACCATTGGTAGAGTATTTGTCACAAAGGGATAAAGAGGGTCTCATACCTTTTCATGAAAACCCATATCTCATTATGTGTGAAAATAGAGTTTCCCCAAACAAACTTAGATTGCAAGGATACTCACAATATTTAAAATCTCATCCTAATAAACTATTAAGAATTTTTTTATTAAATTTTTATTGAATCCAAAATGGGAACTGAAAAAACCCTTAAAACTTTAAAACCAACCATGTTTATAAATAATTGTAATATCACATACAGGGATCAACACAGTCATTTAAAAAAGAAACAAAAACAATATTTTTTCTAAATATTTAAATTCCTCATCAATATTATTTAAAAACTTATTGGTGTAATGAACACATTTAAAATCATCATATTGATTCTCTCCACTACTTCCAAAACCAGAATAATCCTTGAAAATATATTGAGGTATTTTGAGAATCACATGGAATATAATCCCATTTAATACCAAGGGTTTCAAACCAATTATTTGGCCTCTAATGGGTAACAAACATATTATTAATATATATGAATAAATTTTTTGAAACCATAAAAAATTTAAATGTATGTAATAAAAACTGATAAAAAATGAACACCTACCTTGATTTAAGGGAGGCTAACTCATCACGTATAGTTTCAATAATCCTTCTAATCCAAAAGATTTATTTCTTAATAACTAATAATGAATCCACAAACATTAAGGTCATTACGAAACAAATTTCATGACACTAGTGATTATATGGTTTATAGTAGGAACTAAAATCTAGAGAGAATAAGAGATGGAATATAGGTAGTGTCTTATAAGGACCTTACTATAAAGATTCCTGTTGAACATGAGGGAAAAGGATGTCAGAAATGGAAGGAGAAAATGGGATGACACCCATTATTGGTTTTCCTAGTACATTCAAATGTGAGGGAGAGAGTGAGAGAAAAAAATGATTTTTTAGGAGTTAGAAGGTTAAAATATATTAGGGGAAAATTTGAAGTTAAAATTTAAAATGAATATTGGAAGGTGGAATTGTTTTCTTTCACAGTTTTTAGACCCCAAAGTGACCATGAGAAAGTCACTACCAAGACCAAACCCACTCATTTGACTCATATATGACATATCACAATTTGATAAATCAAACACTAACCATTTAAAATTACACTATAAAATTTAATATCTAATTCATATTCAATTTTCATGGTTTACCAATTTATGTAAAATTCCTACTCCAGTACTCCATGCCGAAAATAAACCCACATTGTTTTCCTAAGGACTTTCATGCATTGTGTGAACTCATTAACTCACTATGTTACCAAAAAAAATCACCTTAAAAATGAACTATAATTAAGTGTTACACACTACTATGTAGGGGTCTTTACATGGTTTTGAAAAAAGTTATTCACTAGAAAATGTTCCATAATTTTAATTTTTGATAAAACCTCCCAAAGACATTAAAAAACCCTCAAACACATAAATTAATGTAAAATAAACAAAATAGTTTAATAATATGTGTCACAAAATTAAGTATTGAACATAATGAGAAAGATACTACAACATTAATTGTTTTACCTCTAGTCATGGGACAATTAAATTATGACATATTGTTGTAATAATAATATCCGGAAAATATCCTTTCAACATCATTTACCAAGGCTCCCCTCTCAGGATTTTTTCCTTCCCTAAAATCTAACTAATGGGTTTTCAATCCTAATAGTTTATACTAATCCAAAAAATGGAACCTCCTAAGACTATAAAAATAGTGATGTGATAATATACAATTCTTACATGTTGAATAATCTATCACTAACCATTCAGTTATAGATAAGGACCTACACCTCACCATGGAAATATATATTAATCAAGTTTGTACCTATCCCCACTAATAGAGGGACTACAACATAGTCATTAGAGGAGTTCCTACATTGTTGATATTGTTCATACATGTCTATCTATATTATAGTATTGAATTTACTATGGGCTGATCCATACCCCAATTGTCAATTGAGTACTAAATCCATTGATAGTAGACCTGTTCCCTATCATCAGGGTAGTACCGACTCGGTAACTCCCTTAAATGAACCACTCAGTTTGAGGCTTTAAAAAATAGTATTTGAGCAATGTACATAACTTGGGGAATTTGAGTTATGGTGTCACTATGATTTTGGTGGGGTAGAAAATAATCCCACTATAGCTGAATGTCCATCAAACATATTTCTACATAGGGTTGAGGGTCACTAGGGTCCATGTTTGACTATAATAGAGATTTCTATATCAATCATACATTAACCTTTCAGGGAACTAGAGGGTTATATAATGACATTTAATAGGTAGACATCATCTTGGGTGTCATCAACCATAATGAGACACCTGAAGATAGATAGGTAAAGTTGTTTGTTATCATATATTGTAGGGACTCAGTGAAAACAGGTATAATACTTTAGGCATTTAAAAATTTTTTAATAATAAAATAATATTTCTCACCATGGTATTCTACTATAATGACTTTATTATTTCGTTAAAATGCAATTTTTTCTGAATAATTACCATCTTATGATATTTTCTTATCTTATTAAAGTTTTTAATTTATACATGTTTTCACTTTCCCTAGTGATAACTCAAATTATTTTTTTCTTCAATGATATATTATATACCCATTATTAATTTTAAAATAAGGTTTTTTTATTTAGTGATTTGTGCTTTCAATATGTTTATTTAGATATCTCCAAAATGGATTTCAATCCTTTCAAAATAAATCATTTTTTCTTCCAATCATCATTTTATTTTAATACATTTTTTTATTTTTCATGGTTATATTTAAAAAAAATAAAGGTTAATGTTTTCAATGTAGTTTTATATCTCTATTTTGAAAACATTATATATTTTTAAATTATTAATTATTAGATTTTATTTTAAAAGTAAATGATTCAATTTATTTTCACTATCCTATTTTGAAAACATTATGTTTTTTAGCTATCCTTTATTAAATATAATTTTAAAGTGATGTTTTTCAATTTATTTTCAATTCCATTATTTCAAAACATTATGTGTTTTTCTAGTCCCCTCATTAAGGATTATTTTTAAAGTAGATTTTTTTTAAATTATTTTCAATTCCAATTTTTGAAAGCATTAAGTTTTTTTATTGTCCCTATTATTGAATTTTATGTCATAAATAATTGATTTCAATGTATTTTAATTTATCCTTTTTGAAACTTTTTGTATTTTATAATAGATTTTATTTGGAAATTATTTTTTCAAAATCCCTCTCTCACATTTACAAAATAATTTTGTGAATGTAATTTATACTTATTTGTTCTATTTTTTTTTGAAATATTTATAATATTAATTATATTTATCATATAATGATTATCATTCATGAAGTGATGTTTTTATCACCCTTAATAAGTTATTATGGCATGATTTAATTTTTAAAATGAGAGTTTTTATATTCTATAATATCTTAATTTTTTGTTATGTAATGTATTTGAAAGGATTAAGAAATAAATTCTACATCCTAGTATTTATTATGATATGGTTATAATGGATTTTTAAAAATTCCACAAACATGCGTGTATGATAATGGTTTGGGTCCTACATCACCTTCCAATGCATTGGATAAGGATTTATATCTCATGGGCGAATTAGTTTAAGAATTATTTTTTCATTAAAAATGAACCATGGTCATTTTGTTTTTAACTAAATAATGTATGTGAATTTTGTTTATTCAAAACATCAAGTGTGGGAATTTTATTGTTCACTACATAACGTGTGGGTATTTTTTCTATTCAAAGCATTAATTTTAGACTTTTTTTATTTAAATTATGATGCATGGGATTTTATTTCACTACATGAAGATTGAGAATTTCGTTTAATCACAATTCAATAATTTCAATATTATTATGTTAGTTTTATGATTCCTTATTATATGAAATTACATACTTCTATATACCAATTATTATTCCCTTCTACAATTGTATATGTTCTCCAGATTTCATACATCATTACAAGGTATATGTTTTATCTATGTTAGATTATATGTTCTTTTATCATTATTTATGGATATCTTATATTTCCCAAGTTAATTTTACTAATTAATTACTACAATACCCATGTTTTCTCATATTATTATTATATAAAATTTTATGAATTGATGAATAAACTTCCTTTAATAATATTTTTATCTCATTAATTTATAATGTTTTCCTTTACCTTGGTAATTAAGATGATCATATCATATGAGATATGTAGTGAAGGGTATAAAGTATCACTAATATGAAGAAAAATTCAAAACTGTAGTCAAACAGGATGTTTTTATAGAATATATCTATAATATTAATCATTTTGTTCTTTGGTTTGTGTGACATTTTATAGATGGTTTATTTAAACTCTGATATTATTATACAAATCATATAATGTATTTCATGGGTCTATAAAGTTGTTATCAGATAGGGTTTTAGTGATTTTATATATTAGTTTTTTAATTTTTGGTTATTAGTTTAGGTACCCTTGGTGTTATAGTTAGATAATTTTTTTGAAACCCCTATAGATGAGGGTATGTATAGGACGATATCCAAAAATATTTGTAAAGTCTCGAATGTATGGTTTTTCTAAGAAATGCATCCATTTCTTGGGGATACAAGTGGTTGTTACTGAGGAATAGATGCACATAGGGGTAATCACTCTGAAATGGTTTGGTATAACATATTATCAATCATCCCATCAATTCTCAATGTGTGGGACTAAGGATATATACTTGTTTTGACACTCTTGGTGGATATGCATTGGTTTATCATATACTCTTTTTAATGCTATATGAAGGATTTATTTCCTCATAACAATGATAAATTTAGATGGAAAATATATGATGTACCAACCTGAAGTATCTTAGGTAGAACCAAGAGAGTTATAGGACAAACCGTGAATTACATAGTTGAAATAAAATATCATAATTTCAAATGATAGTTTCCCTAGGGAAGACAAAATTGGATTGAAATTTCATAGTCACATTCATTAATTCTTGTCGATATTATCATAACCATTTCTGTTTTTGTATTTTTAGGAATCTAAATAAATGAAATTAAATGTTAATGTTAAATCCCTAATAATAATTAAGAATCAAATTAGGGATATGAAATTTCATATTACATTCAATGACAATGAGTTGGAAATATTATTAAAAGACATATGTTGAGTTTTTAATAGATATCTTGGATTATTCCATGAGTAAATGATAATAAAAATTTCAAGAATACAATTTATTTAGTGGGGAGAATGTAATGACCCAGTATTACACTATATATTTTCCTTATATAACTGTTCTTAATTGGGTGTTTCTCATAAAAAAACATACTTAAGAACGTGATATATTTTCAATATTAGATATATCCATAAAACATATCATTTAAATTAGTCAATATAAAGAGAAATTACTGTATCAAAAAACCATTTATTGAAGTTATAATATTTGTATATTGAGTAAAAGTTACTCTTTATGAATTCTATTTATATTAACTCATGTAGGAGGACGTTTCACAAGGGGTTTCCATTACCTAGCTCAACTTGAACAAGTGTAATTATAGTGTGAGAAAAATCATATATATGAGACAGTGTAGATCATGGTGATTCACATAAGTTCAATTAAACTTGAAAAAAACACTTGAAAATACAACCATAGCTTATGTGATTCATATTTTGTTGAGTTAGAAGTATTACTTCTTAATTTTACATTCCTCGACATTCTATTTATTTTAGAACAATCAAATATATTTTATTCTAGTTTTTATACATTCATAACAAGTAAACTTAGAATCCTTCTTGTTCATTTTATCCTTATGGATTATTTTGTATCTATACTGAAAATATTTCTTCTAAAAATTATTTTTCCTTTACTATAATGATTAATCAACTCTTTTTAAGAATGCTCAAATGGACTATAATTGTACTAAACAATAAATTTCTTTTTTTGATTAATATTTCAATACATTGTCTACTGACAATGATTTAGTAAGAATATTCAATGTTATTAAAAAAGGGACTCCATCATTTTTCATTTTAGTATTTTTAATATCTCTCTTTAATCATACTTTCTTTTTCATGAGGGTACCAATAATATTATCAAGAGTTAAAATTTTAATATACCTTGTGCTATCCATAATAGTTATTTTAGATTCCCACATATTAGGAATTATATTAATAATAATTCAAAAAAAAAATATTATCATCATTGAATTTATCTATAAGATATTGTAAACTATTGATAATGTCCATAAACCATTGGTTCATCCTATCAACTACCCTACCATATAAAATATCAATGGATTCATAATTAACAAAAATAATATCTCTTATTTATTCAATTACATTGGAAGTAAAAAAATGGTTGAATATAACATATTCCAAATATTGATTGTAGCTTCAGAAGATGAAATTTGACAGTATATACATATAGTCATGGAATATAGAAGAGTTTTCCTTATAGTATATTTGAGTTGATATTCCATCTTTTCTTGATTTTTGAAAGTAGTAACATCCTCATTAGTAATGTTATAATTTCTAGTAAGCGTAAAAAAATTATCTACTCTAGTGTTAATAACAAAAGTTATAATTCGATATATCTAGTAATCAAAATCATCTCTATGAAATATTGGGAGAAGATTAGGATTTTGATTTTAAGGTTTCTAATATTTAACCCTTCCACACTAAAATAATATAAACACTTTTATAAAAACGAACATTAGTGTATATAAATTAAAAATCCAGTAGTTTTTAAAACATACAGTTGAAAATGAATATAAAAAATAAGTAATTATGAACAGAATAAAATCCTTTGATGCCAATTGTTGGATTGATATATTTTACAATGTAATACCGTATGGGGTAAATTATAATTAAAAAAATTAAACAAAACACAATTCAAAAAACCAATTTTTTTAAAAAATTATTATACTTAGCACTATATGATGATCATATTATTATAATATGAATAAAAAATTTCCAAAAAAATTTAATATGTTTTATTGGTATCACTGACACAATGATAATTGGTTAATTAGAAATATAATTATTACAACTTTCAAATAAAATGAATTTAAGAAAAAAAATAGAATTTATACAATCATGAAATTCACATATTATACAAGTAATAATTACATAAAATCTATTTTAACATATTTAATTTTATTATCATTAAGTGCTTTTGTGGTTAAAATACTTAAATAACGGTATGCACAGTTTTACACTTATTGTAAATTCTATCATTCCTTTCCAGGAAGGCCCTGGATATGATGATCGAAACTTGTTCGATCTTTATATCCTCAAAATCCCTCAATATAATGATTATAATTGATATTTATACCTTCCAAAACCTATGATTTTATGGATCATATTCACCATCTTCCTATCCCTAAAAAACCTTAATAATAATAGTGATCAGGTGTAGAATTCAAAAGAAAATGTTTTTAAAGGAAAAATCCAAGAAAAGTATTCCTTTGAACATAAAATCTATAAATTAATAAAAGCCTAGGAATGATATTTTTATTCAAAGAAAACATTAGAATAACAATTTTATGAAATGTATCATCTTGAAAATATTCAAATTACTAGCTATTTATACACAATCTCCCAATGATTATATTTTTGAGTTTATTGTAAAAATCTAGGACAAAATACACTTCACAGATTATCATGATTTTTCCGAACTAAAGGTCCGAAAAAATTTCTAATCATCATAAAAATTGAAAAATTACATTCCATATTTTATAAATTAATATATATACTATAATTTTGAACTTTTGGATAGTCTGATAGACTTTTTTATTGATTTACAATCCAATAATCCCAATGAGTGTTAGTCTGATGTATCGATTTCAAGATTATTATAATGGTCAAGACATGTTTCTATAACAAATATGTATTACCATGGGTCAAAATAATGTTTAGACTTATATATTAGACACACATTCAGTCTAATAAAATAGATTTAATAATGAATTTTTATTTCGTAATACATTATAAACATTTCTATGCTGAGTAAAAAGTAATGCGTTACAAAATAAATACTAAAACACATGGGCAATAAAAAGTTATTAAAAATGATTTTAATAATATATTTATTATTTCAAAAACAAATTTAATATAAAATTATGAATTTTGACTTCTGACTTCATAATCAGGACTAAGGAGTTTTCAAAAATACCAGCATGTTTTTCTTTCATAATGATTAATTATCAAATAAAATTCCCTTTTAATAGGGTGAGTACATGTGTCATTTTATGTATAAAGTTTATGTTTTTCTAAAAAAATATATGTTTTCTACAATTTTTTTATCATAATGACCTATCTTCAATGAATATTCTTAAGAAAATTATTTAGAAAACAATTTTTCAAAAAAATTATTTATAAAAAAAGTTCTTCCAAACACAAAATTATTTACAAAACGTTGAAGATAATATTTTCATAGTAATATTTTTATGTTTTAAAAAATAACATAATTATTTTTTATACAACTATCATGATTTCTTTTTATTATAAAAATATAATAATAAGTTTATGTTACATAAACCTAGAAGAAAGGGTTACCTATACCGGTAATATGTTATACATGGAAAGGGATTCTTATTTAATGTTTTTTCACTCATCATTTAAAATAATTTATTTAGTTTTGATTAATTATTTAAATTTAAATTCAATTTTTATATTCTAAGAAATAAAATTTTTTCTATTCAAACTAATAAAAATTATGATAAAATGTTTTTCTAAAACAATGAGAGTTCAAAATTAATATTAAATAATTATTAGATTAAATCTCCTCCATTAGAGCAGATATGAATTTATTATCAACAATTTAATGTATTTTGATTATTAATGGCCTTTTATTTGTTCATATATAATGATTGGTCACCCCATTGTCCAACATCAGTTCTGATATTTTTCATCGCTGACTCTCATCACTCCTTAATGTGGTCAGTTCAATTGTTTTGACATCTGGCTGATCTCCAACTCAATTATCATTACCAAAACTACAAATGAGGATTATAAAAATAGGAATATTTCCAATGAACATAGTATTGAGAAAATGTGGAATGAAAATTATGATTTTATTCTCCAAATAATTATTTTATTACAAGGATAAAAACGTTTATGTGTTGAAGAAACCAGGAAAATAATTTTATTTATACTACCCAAAAAGTATCAAAGATTTTTATGCATATGTTGTATTTCTAAAAAATGTTAATAAGGATATTAGCTATTTCAATTTGTTTTAAAATTAATAAAATCATTTGTCTAAATTAATATTTTTTTTTTGGTGTACGTAATGGTGGGGTGGTTTATCTACCATTAAAATATTACCAGAAAAACATTTGATCTTTTGAAAAGACTAAAGTAGAAGCATATTTATTCCCATTTTATGTGGAGAACATAATGTTTTATTATTATTAGCATGATTAAAGGGTTTTAGAATTATGAGTTCATTGGTATTTAATATGAATGTAGATGGATAAGTCCACTAATAATGTATCATACATTATTGTGTTATATTCATTTATTAATATGAGGAAAGTAAATCTTGTTAAGATTTTTTTTCAGGTAGAATATATCAAGAGTTACTTGATAAATACAAAGATCATTAGGTTTTATAATTAAATCAAAAACGTACATTTGAATGTTATGAGACTTTTTAATGATTAAAACCAAACATACCCTATGTGAGAAAACATTTATTTCATTGGTAAAGAAACAATTTCAGGAATGAATTTCGTTTTAGACTCAAAGAAAAAGAAGTTTATTGATATGGTTGATGGTGCCACATCATAAGCACAACCATTCAAGAATATAAAAGATGTTAAGTAGAAGAGAAAGGTTTTTTCATCCCCTATGGAGGAGAAAAAAATAAATAAATATAAATACTAGATGAAATATTCTCAAAACTCATGGAACATAAGGAAGACAAGAAACTATGGGATCTTGAGTTTGCAACTCATCAAGTTATGGAAAAGGCTATGATAATCTGTATAGTAAATCAATTAAAATAAGGGGAGTTAATGGGGACAAAAGAAAATATTTAAAAAATAAAATATATATGAATGTTTGATAAATGTTGTTGAGATAGATTATGATAATCGTGTTCTACTAGTTTCCAATATCATCTAGTTTAACCCATATACTAGAGATGAATTTGTTGAAAATACTCTTACTTTTATAATAGTTCCCTCAGTTACTGATAAGTGAAAATAGTAAGTATTTATTAAATAATTAGTCCCATATTTATTTGATAATAGAAAAGAATTATTACCTAGTATTGCTGGTAAAAGTGTCCTTGGGACTTTGAGGTTGGTAGATAAATATAATTAAGAATAACGAAATTATAGGAAGACGTAGAAGAAGATAATGAATAAAAAGTAAAACAAAAGAGGAAGAATAGGAATAACAATAATAATAAGACGATGATGATAAAAATGAAATAGAAACCAATAAAGGCTCAAAATAGTGAAAAAAAACTAGGGTCGTCATCGACTCCTTTAACTTCTAAGGAAGATACAGATAGTGACTTAGATTGATCACAATTAAAAAAACCATCTTTATCAGAGAAGGATGAAAAGTCATCGTAAATGAAAGGAGAAGTCCAAAATTCACAAATGAATGTTTTTGAAAATTAGTAGTCTGATAATAATGTGGATATTATACATTTTTCATAGGATGATAAGGTTTTAATGAAAGGAAAAGAGAATGTTGAGGAATTATCAAAACCTGATGGGAAATCATTAAGATAGAAACCTCCAAAACCATCATCTTATTAATCATATTGAGTGGAAAAAATTAACAAAAAGGTTTTTATTTCATTTTACAATCCTTGAGAAGGTTAAATAATATTAGTAAATATATTAAAAAATAATAGTTGCGTTGTCAACTCATTCATAATGTCCTTAGTAAGAAAAAGGATTCGTTAAATGTTTTAACGTAATCGGTTATCTATATTGAGGGAGAGTTGATTTTTTAAAATATTCATGGAATTAGAAAATATATTTAAATAATATATTAAAGTGGTACAATCATGTGGATAGTGATATTAGGGATCTAGACTACTAATTTATTGATTTTATGAAACTGTAATTAGAAATTGGAGATTACCATGATTTTTTGTAATAATGTATCTGATTGGGTGAAGTTATTGGAAGAGTTTAGAGACAAGATTACTGATTTTAATAAATACGTACATGTTTTTAATGAAAAAATATAACATTTTATATTTTTAGAATAGTAGGATCATATCTTGTGAACATGAATTGATCCTCATTATGGAAGAGGAAAAAAATAATTATAATAAAGTGGAAACCATGATGAATGAGGATAGGAATAAAGTAGTGGTGGAAGGAAAAATCATGAATCTTGAGAAGGATTGAGATAAGGTCAAATAGATGAAGTCTATTTTCAAGAAAATGTTGAATAAATAATGAATTTTTTACTTTTTTAAACTGTTAATTTATATTCTAAATCATTTGAATGATTGAATGTGTATGATATTTTTATACAAAGAATTATGTTTGAATATCTTCCATTAATTTTGGATTTATGTTATTTAGAGTATTTCGTGGGTGATTAGTTAGTTCAAAAATTAATATTCCATGTAATATTAATCTTATAAAATTTTATGAAACAATGGTTACATCCCAATTATTTTTGAAAAACAAAAAGGCGGAGAAGTTTCAATCTTCCAAAATAAGTGCATGGGGTGATGATATATTTAAGGGAAAGATTTTTTGAATTGGTGGAATTATATGAAAAATCTATGTACTGGGAGAAGTTTATTTATGGTAGATATCATATTAAGCGGGATAAGTATTAATACCTGACATTTTGTCATAATGTAGTTTTAAACTAAGGGACAGTTATGAATCACATATTCAAAGTTATTTAATGAAAAAAATGTTTTATTTTTTAGGTTATATTTTTTCATCTAATAATTGTTCTTTGTGATTTCCAAAAAGGGGGGAAGTTTTTTAGTCATAAGACATACTTATTAATTTTTTAGTCCACCAGTTTTTGAAATCCCAAACTATTTATTAAAACAATGTTTACTAACTTTTCATACCCCAAATGTTTTATAATGTTTTACATAAAAAAGTACTTGATATCGTTCCATGAAATGTTTCTATTGTATTACAAAATATAAATTAATTATCAAATCTAATTCATCAGATGTAATTTTCTTCTAATCCATCAAATATAACATTATTATGGAAAGTGGTTACACTAATATCTTACTAAAAAAGGTCTTAACCGGTGAAATGAACTTTGTACCCATAAATAATACTAATAGTAATTATGACTATCAGGTTGAAAATAAATAAATAAGTATATCATATTATACAAAAGGTTATAATTATCTTATATATATATATATTTTATTTGAGGGAATACAATTTCTAATTGTAAGTGTTAGAAAATGTTGTTGTAAACTTAGTTATGCTAGATCATGTAGAGCTATCATGTAGAAGATGTCTAAGGCCAACATAACAAACTTTAGAATATTAATATTAGTAGATCACCTATAATAGATGATAATTTTATGTGTTGGGAGTGGATACATTAACCAACTGAACTAATATAAATTTTATTTACATGAAAATCTCATCTATAGTCTTGGAAATAATATAGAGAGTTCAAGTTCTATAGAATCATAATCAGGGTTGTTTCCTTTACAATTAAATTTCCTTTGTATTATATGTATGATAATTATTTTGATTAATAGATTCCCAGGATAACAATATGATAAATTTTATCCATCTAAATAAGGGATTCTTGTGCAAGGAAGGTATATGATAATCATTGTATGGATGTATTATAATGATAGAAAGACAGAGCTTTATCTAATCATCATATCGAGGGAATTACATAAAATCTTATCCACATAGTATTATGAATAATTAAATATCATAATCAAGAATATATATTTTAATATTAATTATCCAACCCAAATTTATTCATTTCTTTCCACCTTGAAACATTAATGAACATTGATCTTGTGTGTCCACAGACTACCGCCTCTATGAAGAATCATTTTTTTTGTTTTTCAATTATTTTCCTTCATTATCATAAAATATAAATATATGATTGAACATCATAAAAAATTATTTAATATCATTATTACTATTTTATAATGATAATAATTAAAAAAATATACACCTCCTTAACCATACTCATGTTTCTAGTTAAATGATATTCAAGTTTGGGTCATTTTAACCATATACATGATCCATGATATAAAATTATATTGTGGATTACTACGTGAAAATGAAAAAAATATTGTCAACATATAATAAAAAATAATTATTTTTATATGGATCCTTAAAAATTATATTATTTATTTAACATATTATTGATGAAGTATTTTCGTTCACTAAAAAACACTAAAAAGACAACACTGATTCCATTTTCACTCAGCATAACTAAATCACTTATAAAATGATATACACATTTTATAAATAAATATAAGATACATATTAATTTATATAATAATAAAAATTTAAATATTAACATGGTGTAAAAGGATGGGTAGCTACATTGATATTATTAAACATGTTAAAAGTAGTTAAAAGTATAAACACATGATGGTCAAAATACACAGTAAATCATAATTATACTCATGATAAAAAATAATACAATGATTATAAATGTTTAATATTTATCATTAAGGTAATGAAATATTATATAATATTATTTTATTTTTTAAAGAAGCTTAGAGTGTGATCAACTACGAAAGGAAACATGCTAAAGGATTTCATCTCAATTTTCCTTCATTGAGACAAAGTTCGCATTGATGATACAATTATTAATTAGGTCACTTTTATTCTTCAAATTTTTTATAAAATAATATAAATTATACTTTTATCATGTTTTTAAAGTTTAATCACATTATTTAATATTAATGGGGATTTTTTGAATTTTTACCCAAGTCATAAGAGTTTATTTGTCTCAAATTTGAATCACTTGAGTATTGATTTAGATATATAACATGTGAAATTATAAATTGTTTAAATACTTCCCTATAGTCATTTTATGTCATGATAATATTAAATTTCATGACATTGTTTTAGGTTTATACCTCTTATTGGGTTTTTATTCAAATATTAATATGTTTATAAGTGGTTTTTGTGACTCAAATATTTTCCTTGGGTCATAATCACTTTTCATTAACTAAAATATTCAAAGACTTGTCTATTATAATATATGATCTTGTTATAATATTTTTACACCTACATTATTGGTAAATATTGTTTCATATCAAAGAATTATACATTTATTATTCTATTATTTCATTAAAATTCATTTTCTATTAATAATAATTATCATTTCTTTTGACATATTTTCTTTCATTATCCATGTTTTTACATTCCACAAATTTTTTTCTTTCCATAGTAGAAAGTAAAATTGTTCTTATCTCTGATGATCCCTTTTCAACGTTGTATTCATTTTGAATCATTATTTTCATTGACCTTTTAGTTATTTGTGTTTAGAAAAATGTTCCTTTAAATTATTTATGGTTTTCCATCCTTTCAAAAAAATTATTCTTCTCATCCAATCAAAATTTTCATTGAATTATATTTCTATAATTTAAATGGTTATTTTATTAGAGATTATTTATTAATGTAAAAATTTTCAATCAATCTTCATATGCCCTTTTGTAAAACCTTATGTCATTTTCAAGTATCAATTATTAAACACCACTTTAAGAGTAATGGTTTCAATGTATTTTCACTGATCTATTCTGAAAACATTATATAATTTCCCATGTATAAATTTATTATTATTCTTTTAAAAGTAAATTTTTTCATTGTATTATCTCTTCCATTTTTTTGAAGACACTGTTTTTTTTTCAAGACTCAATTATAAAATATTATTTTAAAATTAATTGTTTTAGAAGTATTTTATCCTCTATTTTTGAAAGAATTATGTATTTTCATGTCCCTATAATTAATGATTCTTTTGAATGTAATTTTTTTAAAATATCTTAACTTATCAATTTTGAAATAGTATGTATTGTCAATTGTTGAAAGACCGATCAGTTTAGTAGCCTTGGAAGTACTAGATACATACCTAAGTTTTACATTACATTATGAAATGAAATTGATAAGCATTGTGTCTCATTTAAACACATTAATAACCCTTATCCTATACCTATAGGTCAATCATAATATAATTATTCACATCCTGGGTAAATTAAAACATAATAAAGGGGTGAGAATAGATGCTAAATAATGATAACTCTATAGAGGAAACTATCATATATAAGCATAAACATTTAAGGCATTGTATAAGACTAAAGCATAAGGACATTAATCATAAACTTCAGAATAATATGGAAATGATAAATAAAATAATTCCATTTACTTATTCACATGGCTATTCCATTGGTCGAAGAATCAAATGTAATATTAATAGATAATCTCATAATATTAGAATCTATAATGTAATAAATCATAACCACATAGACAAGGCCTAGTTCGAATACTAACAATAAAAATATCATCAAAGCCTTGTGCCAAGAAACTATTTTTTATCATGATACATACTACTGCATCTATGGGCTATAGCGGGCCTCGCCCATAACTTACTATGTCAAATTAATTCCTCATATGAAAAGGGTGAAACATAACATAAACATTCAAATTAAACTAGAATAAAAAATGTTAATAATTTAACCACAAACCATGAATGATATAAAAATAGAATATCCACAGTCAAACATATCATAAAACTATCATTACAATATGTAGTATTATATCCTAATAAATCAACTTCAATTAAATATAAAATCCAACAATAGATGTTGACACGGATGAAATCAATCCAAAAACTATTTGAGAGAAATATCTCTTTCTAATATGAAATCATTTAAAATTCACATAATCATAAAAGAAAACATATATTTTTAAAATATTATTATAATATTTTAAGAGAAGATTTGAAGGTGTTATAATGGTGTAAAATATCCGCACCCACCTTATAAGTTAGAAAACATTCTTTCTTTAATTTTTTGATAGGGTCATAAAGTACCTTTTTTGGAAAATGACATAAAGATTCCATTCAAAAAAAATTATAAAAAGTCAAAAATGGGTATAAATGACATTAACCCATGGTCTATTTAATCGTAAAAAAAATTGAAATAAATTTTCAAGAAACATGGATGTGTATGGTAAATAATTTCTTACAGATACTTACGTATAAACATTATCAGATAATAATGAGATTGTAAAACTAACCCTTATCTTGAAAATTTCTTGAATAGAGGGTATATTATCCTCTTGTATAATGGTTAAATAATTGTTATTAAATTATAAAAGAACCAAATACAAAAATATGATAACATATATGATCCTCTAATATTTCTTTGTTAATAATATTTTGATATTATCATTGTTTCGGGTGTTAACTGAATCATTTTACATTATAAGTTTTGTTATGTAAGTAATATTTTTTTTGGATAATATATATTTGATTCATATCCAGAATTATATTATGTTCTTAACTATTACTTTTAATAATCAAATGAAAATTATTTTTTAATGGTTACGATGGGGAATGAAATCTCATCGCGTCATGGAGACGGTAATCACTAGATACACACAAGAAAAAGCATCATTATGTTGATGAAAAAATAATATATAATTTGATGCTATATTATATATAACAAATAATTAACATTTTTTATTTATTATTTACATCAAGTATACTCATTATTATAACCAACCAAATAATTAAGGGTTGAATAACAACATATACCACGATGTGAAGATGGTAAACCATACATACGCATGTAGGGTGGCATTGTCATTACTAGGATGGACTGAATAATGAATATGGTTGTACCATATTTATAATAACATATCAGTATGTATAATTTACTAGAGGTTTTATTTTAGTATGGAAAAAACAATAAAATAGGAAGTGGAATAAGAAAAGAACGTTGGAAGAGATGATAAAATAATTACCTCTTCTACGGGTGCTTCGTTTTGATTTGTACAAAAGGGATTCATCGGTTGAATTTATGATAATCCTAAGGAATATAGGATTATTTTAGGGTAGTTGGGATGATATTTTAATAGGGGTTGACCGAGGTAAATAGATTTGGAGATGTGAATTTAAGATAACGAGAAGTACCCTTTTATAAGAGAGGTGATGTGAGATTTAGGAAAAACATGAAATATTAATTTATTATAAACTAATTTTATGTTTATAATATCATAAAATGGATTTATTTCTAGTATAAGGTGGGTATGGGTCTAATACCTCTCAACCAATTGGTTTTACGCATGTTTTGGTCACCATATTAAACTTATCTTTTAGACCTAACCCTTAGTTAAACAGTTTGACTTTTTCGATGTCTTCTTGTAGTTTTATAATACATGATTAATATAGTTACTATAAAATTCAAAGAGACCAAAAGTGGTTAATTAATTAAATATGTAACATTATATAAGTATTTTGTCTGAATATTATATTTTAATGACTTTTATATTATTTAATAAAATATTATTTGTTTTAAAAACTCATTTACATCAATTTTGACATTATTTTGTATTGTGTTTTTGTGAAAGTCATAAAAACAATATTCATTAAAAAAAATCAACCCTAACATGTCATATTCACCTATAAATTTTTTTAATGGAACAAAAAGTTTCAATTTACATTTATTTTAATATATATAATATCAATTATTTTCATCTAACATTAATAAGGTAGTTATTGCATCATTATTGTGTCATAAATAAATTTAATAATTAAATATATAAAAATTATAAATAAAATAATATAATGTATTAAATATTTTTATCATTCTAATTAATATTTATATTCAAATTTATAATATGTGTCACCCTATTTTAAAAATGTTTTAGTTTTTAAACATTGAATTTAACACTTTTAACTTGTCTTTAAATAATATATAATAAATGTCCAAATCTGATAAAAGTGGATAAAAATGGATAATATTTTTGTCCTAAGATTTATTTTTGTCGAAATAAACTTATAAAATATAATTAATAAATGATTTGGGGTAATTTTATATTATTATAATATTATTTTTACCTTTAATAACCCAGTTTACTTTTAGTCGTGGTAAATAAAATTCAAAAAATACTACTCACCCAAATTTATTTCCATTATATTGAACAAAATTTTACTCACGTATTACAACCATGTCTATTGGATTTTGGAAATTCAATTCACAAAAGAAGTAAAATTATGTTTTATGCAAATTTTCAAATGTTCCTAGAAGGTGGGTAAAAGACGTTAAAATGTTCAATTAAATTTTATATATCGAATATTATTATATAATGCCTCTAATGAATTACATTGGATTAATATAGGTATTATATATATATATTTTACTTTAAAATAAATTCAATTTAATGATAATTATTTAAATAAAAAGTTGGTTGTAAAAAATAAAGCAGTGTTTTTCACTATTCGTCAAACATTAAAATTTTTCAGAAAAATACCAAAAATGATGCATAATCTAATTTTGATATTATGAACCCAAAAATGAAGTATATTTTAAAAAATAAAATTTATAATGTTTCAAAATGTGGTATTACTATTCATAACATTTTGTTAAATAGCTAGTTCGATTGGTCGTGGTGTGCTAGAACCCAAAGCTGTGTACAATGCAAGCTATTGTATTATTCAAAGAGAAGCGTAACATGGAAGCATGGGGTGTTAAATTTTTCCTTCCATCAAATAATTTTATCCTCAATATTTCTATATTATTTCTACATAAAAATATTTAAGTGGTTCTTTATTATATGTTTCTCAAGCTCCCACATTTCATCTACAATTTTATGGTTTTTCCAAAGAAATTTTACCAAACGAGTCATCCTATTTCTCAACAGTTGTTCTCTGGTATCGAGAATCCTGATAGGCTCTTCGGAATAAGATAGATCTGGTTCCAGTTCTATTTCTTCATAGGTTAGTACATGTGATTGTTCACACATGTATTTTATCAACAATGATACGTGGAACACATCATGAACATTGGAGAGACATGGTGGAACTGCCAAACATTAAGCTAAAACTCAAATTCATTCTTGTATTTTGAAAGGTCCAATGTAACTGGGACTTAATTTACCCTACATGATGAATCATATAACACCCTTCCATGTAGATACATTCATGAAAACATGAAATCTTATTTGAAATTCCAAATCCTTCATTTATTTATCATCATAAATCATTTGCGTACTTTAAGCTGCTTTGATGTGGGTTTGGATAATCCTCACCTTTTACACTGTTTCCTAAAAAGGTTTTGTACCTACGAGTTTTCTTTCACCAAAATCATCCCATCAAGTTAGTGTGTGACATAACTTTCCATATAATACTTCACATGGTGCCATCTGAATACTTAAATGGAAGATATTTTTATAGTAAAATTCTAAAAGAGGTAAATACCGACCCCACATTCCGAGAATGTCATCTGAGAAAGATATCAAGATGTCTTCTAATGTTTGAATTGTCAATTAGGATTGTTCATCAATTTGAGGGTGGTAGGAAATGCTCAAAAGGTGTTCAATATCTAGGGAGTTTTGAAGACTTTTCAATAATATTTATGTAAAAAAGGGATCACGATTAGAAACCATCGATAAGGGTACACCATGAAGACTTACAAATTCATTAATATAAAGACATTCTAAAAGTTCAAGTGGTAAATCTTCTCTTATAGCATGAAAATGTGTTGACTTGGTACTATAATCAATAATGACCCATATTGCATCATTCCTTGTAGGATTCTTTGTTAGGCCCATGAAAAAGCCCACCAGAATATCATTCCATTTTCACTCATGTAAGGGAATAGGTAGCATGAATCCTCTAGGATATTTTCTTCCAGCCTTCGCTTGTTGACAAACCATACATCTTGAAAAATAATTAGTAATATCCATCTTCATTTTGTCCCATAAAAATGTTCCTTAAAATCAATATACATCTTAGTGCTACCAGGGTGTATAGAGAAATTGGATCTTTGAGCATCACCCAACAATTACCTTTATAGATCAAGTATATCAGGAACACAAAACCTCTTCCCAAATTTCAAAATTCCAACTTCATATACAAATTCAACCAATAACCACCCATTTACAGCATTAATTTACCTTTTAAACACCTCCTCATCATTCTAAGAACATTTTATCATTTCTAGTAAATATGGATTGGAAACCATTTCAAAAAGTATTGATGTTTCACCTTCTATGATTATTTCCATATCCATATTTACTATATCCATGAACATAGGATCCCATTCAAATCTCATCTTGTTCATAAATCCGTGATCCTTTATGTTAAAAGCATCTACAACCTTATTTTCCATCCCTCAGTGGTATTATATTGCTCAATCATAATCCTTGTGTAGTTAGAGCCATTGAATTTTCCTCTTATTGAGTTATTTCTGTGAGAAAATATACTTCAAACTCTTTTTATAAGTATATATCTAACATTTTTTTCCACAGAAAATATGTCTCCATATCTTCCGAGCAAATATTACAGCTGCTAACTCATGTTCATGAGTCAAATATTTTTGTTCTGGAATTGATTGTTGTCGCGAGGAATAGGCAATAACTCTATCATTCTACATAATAACACAACCAAGTCCTTTATTTGAATAATCACTATAAAAAACAAACCCATCATTCCCTGATGGTAGAGTCATGATGGTATCACTGACTAATATTCACTTTAATTCATCAAAACATTCTTCCAACACTTTTGTACCAAAAAATTTAATCCCTTTACATGTGATCTTGGTTAAAGAGTTATCCAATCATGAAAAATTATAGATGAAACACTGATAGTAACCTGCTAAACCAATAAAATTGTGCACCACAATTATACTCATTGGTGCTGACCATTCCTGGATATACCTTTTCCTTGAAAGATCAAAATAGAATCTATCTATAGAGATAATATGGCCAAGAAAAGAAATCCTCTAAATCTAGAATTCACACTTACTAAACTTCAAATATAATTAATTTATTCTAATATTTTTCGTAATAGTGCGCAAGTGATTTTCCTGATCATCTTAATTTTTTTAGCATACTATGATATCATCAATAAATACAACTACAAAGTCATCAAGATATTCCTTCAAAACACTATTCATTAGATCCATCAAAATAGAGGGTGCATTAGTCTGTCCAGAAGGCATTATTCTGTACTTGTTATTCCCATACCTAGTTCAAAATGTTGGATTTGGAATGTCTTCCTTACTCATGCACAACTTCTGATATCCATATTGAAGTTAAATCTTTGAAAAATAATATGCTCCAGGAAGTTGATCAAATAAATCATCAATGTGGGGTAGGGGAAACATGTTCTTTATTATTATAGAAAATATATCTATATAGTCAATGAACAACCTCATAGATCCATCATTCTTCTTAACAAATAGTAAATGCAATCCACATAGGGAAACACTAGGCCAAATAAATCCTTTATTACTCAATTCCCGTAATTGTTTATTAAGTTCCACTAATTCCACAGTGGACATTCTATAAGGGGTCTTAAATATGGGCCTTGACCTAGGAATTAAGTCAATGGAAAAATCAATTTACCATTCTTGAGGATGTCTTGGTAAATCCTCTGGAAACACATCAACATATTATTTCACTATAGGTGAATCTTCTATTTGAACATTTCTTTCCTCACCCATATTTATTTCACTTACTACCTCCCCAACAATTGAATTTATCAAAGCTATTTGTGGTTTATATAGATGAGAATTAGACAGTGAGATTTCTACTCTAATGATAACGGATTCCCTATCATCATCACAAATTTTAACCTTCTTCTTCTTACAAATTTTTTTGGCTTCATGGTCCAAAATCTAATCCATAACGAGGATTATATCAAATTAAATCATGGGTATGACAATAAGATCAGTAGATAAAGCACATGTATATGTCATAATGGAAACTAATTAACAATAATTTGTTGCAATGATACTTCCCTTAAGAGTTCTGACTGATAAAACCCTTAAAAAGTCAAATTGAAAATATCTATTTTTTTGGAAAAATATGGAATATATGAAATAATACGATGATCGAAAATCTAATATAGAATGTGATAATTTTGAAAAAATGATTAGAGTATATACCACCACATCATTATGAACTTCATCCTCAATAATAGTGATCACATAAGATTTGCCTTATTCCCTTGGCCTTTTGTGAGGTAATTTTTCATGATCCTTAGGAATATCATTTTCATAATGCCCCATTTCATTACAATTGTAGTATTGAACATTGAAAGCCTCTTTCTTCCCCTTGTGACCACAATCTTGGTTTTCTTTTCTCCACACTTATAAAAAACTCCCATCCCCTTTAGGTATGATTCATAGTGTTTATTCGCATAATTACTACAGGATGGAAATTCAAATTTTCCCTTCTTCCCATTATTTACTTTTCAAAATTGTTTAGAAGATCTATACTTCTCTTTCTTGACTTTAAAGTCATAAGACTTTGAGATTTCCTTTTTTGTCTTGATAGAAAATCAGACTATATCTTTGTATGATGAGAAGGATTGTGAGACTAATACTCGTAGGAGAGATGGTTTTAACCCATCAAAGAATCGATCAATATTACTTCTTGGGTTATGTATATAATCATAATCATGGCTATATTACCTTGTATTGTTGTCCTTAGACATTGAGACATTATCATAATCCTTTTTCCTCAGACTCAGAAATTTCCTTTCCATATCCGATCAGTCTTCATGAGGATAGTATTTTTCTATGAAGAGCTCTTAAACTCCCTCCATTCCATATTTTATACTTATTCATCACTCTTTGTCTTTTTAATTAATGACCACCATTGATCTGTATCTTCTGAGAGACAATAAACTACAATGACAACTTTTTCCCTTTCGCTGCTCCCTAAAGCATGAAATATTTTCTCTAAGAAACTTATCTATTACTTAGGTACAAATGGATATTTAGTCCCATTGAATGTTGGTGGTTATTTCCTTATGAAGCGGTCTAACATTAATCCTTCGCTTTGTGGATCAGGGTGCTCAATACAAGTACAATTTTTATTGATAACCTGAGTGTGATGTCCCTGTATGGTTATAAGTATTTCAGTAACTATTCCATCACTAGCTCCACTATAATTATCTTGAATATGAGAGATATCCATAAATTTATTATGTGTGTTGATATGTATTACATTCCATCCACTATGAGACATTTCTAAAAAATGTCATGCACTAGATTAGTTCTTGAATCTCAATGCATAATGCAAACCTATAAAATACATAACATAAATTGCATAGTTTATATTGGAAATCCATAATCATAAAGAACATTTCTTTGGGGAATTATTTATTCACAAATCCTTCACAATGGTTTGCGAAGAAAACTTTAATTATCCTAATTAGATCCCTCGAGAGTGTTAAACCAGGTTCACAGCAAGGCCCGTTGTTGTGTACCAAGATATCCCGGGTCAAACTTGAAACTCCTTGTCAGAGTTTTCACTCTTAGGTACATCTATTCCAGAACCACATCAATTTTTAATATCTATACATGGATTTATTTTCATGAAAAACAACATTTATATCTACCTTACACCAATTTTTTGATGTTCTTCTACACTAATCATCAAAGTCTATCTTAGGGTAATCTTATCTAATCAGAATATTTATAAATCTAGTTTCCAAGGATTGTAATAAACTTCATCTCATACCAAATTTAATGCCCATACCCTACTTACCCAAAGTCGGTGCATTATAACATTACATTGGCACGATCACACTAGATAATGTCCCAAAAGACTGATCGGTTTAGTTTTCTTGGAAGTACTAGGTACATTAATAAGTTTTACATTACATTATTAGACGAAAATAAATCAACACTGTTTATCCTTTGAAAAAATTCATATCCCTTAGCCTATACCTATAGATCAGTCATAATATACTTTTTTCACATATTGGAAAAAATAAAAAAATAAAAAAGGGGTGATCTAAGATGCTTAGTAAGGATAACAATATAGTAGAAACTTTCATAAATAAGCATAAATATTTAAGGAAATTTATAAGACTATAATAGAAGACTTTTAAACATAAACTTAAGAATAATATGGAAATGATAAATAAAATAATTCCATCTAATTATTCACATATATATTACACTAGTCAAATAATCACTTGTAATATCAGTAGCTAATCTCATAATGATGGAATAAATAATGCCTCACATCAAAACCACTTAGTCAAAGCCCCATGCCAAGACTAAAAATAAAAATATTATCAAGGCCTTATGACAAGCCACCAGTTTGACTCATGAGACCTACTAATGCATATAAGGGATATAGTGGTCCACGCCCATCACATATGACATCCAATTAATTCCACGTATGAAAAAGAGGAAACATAACATAAATATTCTTATTAAAATAGCATACGAAATTTTAATACATTAAACATAAATTGTGAATGACATAATAATAACACATCCATAATCAAACATATCATAAAACTATCAATAAAATATGGAGTATTGTATAATAATAAATCAACTTCAATTAAAAATAATATCCAATAATAGATGTTCACAAAAATGAAATTAATCCAAAATAAATTTGAGAGAAATATCGTTTTATACATTGAAATTATATAAAAGTAAAATAATTAAAAATGAAAAAAATTATTTTAAAAATATTCATATAAGACTGTAAGGGAATCTTCAAAGGTGATTTTACGGCAGAAAATAGATGCACCTGCCTTATAAGTTAATGAAAACATTATTTCTTTAATTTGTGTAAAAGGTCATAAAGTACCTCATTTGGAAGACGAAAGAAATATTCCATTCGAAACATTTTATTAAAATTTAAACAATTGTATAATGGAGTTTAACCCATGGTCTATAAAATAGTAAAAAAAATTCAATACATTTTCAGGAATCATGGATGTTGAGGATAAAGAATTCCTAGTGGATACGTACGTATAAACAACATCAAATAATAAAGGGATTGTAAAATTAACCCTTACATTGTACTTTTCCTTAGTCTAGGGTACATTAACCTCCTGTACAATGGTTAAATCATTGTTATTAAATTATACATTAACCAAATTAATAAATATTACATCATATATAAGCATCTAATATTTCTTTGTTAATAATATTTTAGTATTATCATTGTTTCAGGCGTTAACTGATTCATTTTCCATTATATTTTTTATTACGTAAGTCATGTTTGTTATAGATAAGATGTATTTGATTCATATCTAGAATGATATTATGTTATTAAACATTACTTTTTATCATCAAATAAAAGTTATACTTGAACGGTTATGATGGAGAATGAAATCTCATCGCGTTGTGGAGATGGTAATTCATACATATGCACGAGTGAAAATATCATTATATTGATTGTGAAATAGTATATAATTGGATGTTATATTATAAATACTGAATAATTAAGATGTTATATTTATTATTTACATAAATTAAACTCATTATTATACCCATCCAAATAATTAATTGTTGAATAACAAACTACACCACCACATGGAGATGGTAAACTGTACGTACGCACATATGGTAACTTATTAATATATAGGATTGATAGAATAATGAATAAGGTGGTACCATATTTATAATAACATCTCACTATGTATAAGGTACTGGATTTATAATTTTAGTATGTAAACTAAAATGAAAGAGGAAGTGGAAGAAAAAAGGACTTTGTTAGAGGTGATAAAATAATTACATCTTCTTCGGGTTCATTAGTTTGATTTGAAAAAAGTGGATTCATAGGGTAGATTTATGATAAAAGTATGGACACTAGGATTCTGTGAGGGTAGTTGGGAGTAGAGGTTTGTATGTTTTTTTTGAGAAAAATGGATTTCTATGTGTGAATGTAAGAGAAGGGTAAGTGCCCTTTTTTAAGAGAGGTGATCGGCACTTTAGGAAAAGACTGAAATATTAAACTATTATAATATTTTTTTTCCAAATTTATCAAAATGGATTTATTTCTAAGATAATGTGGGTATGGGTTAAATACCTCACAATAAATAGGTTTTAGTCAGATTTATGTCACCATATCAACCTTATCATTTAGACATAACCCTTAGTTAAATAGTTAACTTTTATGATGTCTTCTTGTATTTCTATTCTAAATGTTTAACATAGTAACTATAAAATGACAAGAGAACCTTATGTGGATCACTAATGACATATGTAACATTATATAAGTCATTTTTCAGAATATTATATGTTTATAACTATTATATAATTTAATAAAATATTTTTTGTATTAAGAGCTAAGTTTTGTCAGTTTTGACACTATTTTGTATTTGGTTTTTGTGAAAGTCATAACAACTTGATTACATAGAAAAAATAAATTGAATCAAACATAACATGTAATATTCAGCCATAAAATTCTTGGATGGCATCTAAAGTTTCAATTTCATTCATTTTAATATTTATAATATCAATTTTTTAAATATTTCATTAAAAAGGTAATTACTGCATAATCATTGTGTCCTAAATAAATTTAATTATTTAATGTCTAAAAAATATAAATAAAATATAATGATTTATGATATATTTTTAAATATCTAATGAATATTTATAGTCTAATTTATTTTATGTATAAACCTATATTAAAATTGTTTTAGTTATTAAAATTTAAATTTAACACTTGTAACTCTTTGTTAAATAAAATATAATATATATCCTAATATAATAAATGTCAATAAAAAAGGATCATATTTTTGTCATGAGGATTATTATTTTTTGAAATACACCTATCCAGTAGAATTGGGACTTGTTTTGGGGTAATTTTACATTATTATAATATTATTTTTAACTTTAATTGCTCTATTAACTTTTAACCCCAGTAAATAAAATTCAAAAGTAACTACTCCCTAAAAATTATTTTCATCCTATTGAACCAAAAATTATTTAATGATCAAAACTGTGGCTGTTGGACTTATAAAATTCAATTCACAGAAGCGGTAAAATTATGTTTTATTCAAATTAGCAAATGTGCCTAAAAGGTGGGTAAAAGACATTAAAACGTTCAATAAAATATTATTTATCCTATATTATTATAAAATGAATCCAAGTAATTAAATTATACTAATATATGTTGTATGTATTTATTTTAACTTTAAAATAAATTTAATTTAAATATAATTATTTAAATAAAAATTCTATTTTAAAAAATAACACGGTGTTTTTCACTATTCATCCAAATTTGAATGTTTACAGAAAAATAAAATAAATTCACCATAAGATAATTTTGATATTATGAAGCCAAAAATTATGTCATTTTTGAAAAAGTAAATTTATTAAATTTAAAAAATTGGGTATTACTATTCATAACTACTTTATTAACATCTAGTTTGATTGGTCATGGTGTACTAGTTTTCGAAGGTGCATACAATACTGGGTATTGTATTATTCAATGAGAAGAGTATCATGGAATCTTGGGGTGTCAAATGATTAACCACAAAAAAATATTTACTTTATCAAGATTATGCACCATTTTTCATTCTTTTTATATTTTTTCATTTTAGATTACATTCCCTTTTATCATTGTCTATAGACAACTCATATTATTCTATGTTATTTTGAAAATAAATTATTCTACATCCCATGTTTTCTCACATTATTATAATATAATATGTGATGAAATATTGATGATATCTCTCTTACTATGTGTTTAATCACACCCCTTCCTTATTTTTTCATTTCCATGGGTTACAAAGATTATTTTATCTGGTGATATATCTATTAAAGGGTGTAGATATGCATGATTATAGATAATTTCTCAAAAAGTTAGTAAATTATGATGTTTTTTCAGATAATATTCAACATAGTAAACATTTAATTCTTTTGGTTTTGTGACTATTTGTGAGATGTATTACAGAAATCGTGATATTATTATTCTAATTATGCCATGTCTATCATTGGTATCTTCAGTTGTTATCAGAGCGAGGTGTTTTTTAATTTAGATATTATTTTAGTTATTTTTTGACATGATATTATCAAATGATATTTTTATTGTTATAGATTCTTAATGACAATCTTAGTAATGATTCTATATATAAGATTATATCATCAAATATTATTAATATCATGAGTAGATTATTTTCCCTAAAAACATTCTTTCATGGATACTATAAGTTGATACAACTATGGCATTGATTCACCTAGGGGTATTTTACAAAAAATGGTTTGTTCAAGAATTGACTCAATAATTACCTTGATGAATAATTAGTGGTCCTAATAGTGCACACCTATTTTAATACTCTTATGGGATATGATTTAGTTTATTATATACTTTTTATGAACCACTATTAATGGTATATTTTCTTGTTATATTGAGGAATTTTGATGAGAACTGTAAGATATCCCAAATTAATGTAACATAGTTAGAACCAATGGAGTTATTATATTAACCAATTATGAAATAGTTGAAATTATATTATCATAAGTTGAATGAAGGCATCATTATAAAATAAATATTGAGATTAAAAATTAATATTCACACACTATTTCTTGTATATATTATCATAAAACATTGTTTTAGTGTTTGGTTGAATAAAGATTATGTTAATGGTGTTGTAAATGGAATAACCATATAGACTATTTTGAATTATATTAGGGATAAGTATTTTCTTATAATTAATAAGGAAAATGGTGTGGATATCTTTTTAGGAGATATATATTGAGTTTCAAATGGATCTATTATCTTATTCCTTTAGTAAACAATGATTAAAATTCCGACGACATAATTTAATTATAGGGGGAGAATATAAAAACCCAATATTACACAATATATTATCCTTAAATAATTATTTCATTAATACAATGTTTTGTACATAAAATGAAACTGAAGACATTATTATATTTTTAATATTCGATATAACTGTTAAAACATAGTTGTTTAATTAGCTTGTATAAATTGATGAATCATTATCCATAACAAATTATGAAAGTAATAAGAATGGAATATATATATACAATTATTTCTTATAAATTCCATTTATCTAAACAAGGATGGTCGTAGCTGAGCTATGGTTTTCCCTTGACCAATCCCCAATGAAACGTGAGAAATTATTATTTGAACTAAACCATATATGAGACAAGTCCAAGCTCATGTAGACCTTCAACTAGTCTATACTGGATGAACCCCAACCCAAAATTACATCTAGTGTTTATCTAATGATTAGGACTTATGTAGATATCATACATTTTTATGTAACTAATAATAGGATTATATCAATATGTAATAAAACATTCAAAAAAACATACTCTTTATACAATATTTTTTTTCTAAATTTCCACTACGTATAATGATGTATTTTTAAGAAAATGGAATTTTATCTAAATGGGATATATTTATTTTTATAGAATAATAATTGGATATATTTCATTATATTAATTTGTAATTTAGAAAAATAATTATTCTTATTCCAAAACAAGTTTTTTCTATACAAAGAGTTTTTGTGTATGTTTTATTCAATTAATATAATTTATAAATTTTAACATATGAAATTAGAAAAATTAACATCAATTTTGGATTTTACATAGTCATATTTTATAAATTTGTTTTGTATTTTTTCTGGATTATTTAATTATCTATTGAATAGTGAATTACCAATTTTGTTAATGTCATCACTTTGGTAAAATTATTTTAAAATATAAATACATTAAATTTTTTTGAAAAATATTTTATATTTATATATATTTTATAAATTATTATTAAGTATTTTTAAATACTATAGTTAATATATAAAACCTTCGTCAAAATTTTGAAAATTTATATAGTGTTTTAAATAAATATTTCTGACTATTTTGTTTAGTTATTTATACCATAATGAATTTATGTTTTTTATTTATTTTATTGTAAAATAAATACTGCTTGAATGATTATAATTATTTTATATTCAATTAATTTAATAGAATTTGTACCTCTTTCTTAATAATAAATCTTTATTCTTTATAATAATGTTTTTCAACAAAAAGGTTTTGCACATTACAAGAAATTGTGTTAAAAATTAATTTTCCATTGTCATATAAATATAATTAGATAACAATATTCTTATATTTGAGAAAATAACACTAATTTTATTTTATATTTCCAGTATAACTTTTACCTGTCAATTTATATTGATAGGAATAACGTTAATTATCATGATAATGGTGAAAATATAATTTTCAAATTATTTTTTTTTAATAGATGAGATTTTATATTAAATAAGTTAAATTTAATGAATTTAAATAATGAATTTAATATTATTTACAATCACATAAATAAATATATTAACAATAATTTAGTTGGTAATAAATATAAAATAATATTTAGAATCTATAATGATCAAAAAGTAATTTTTCCAAAAAAAATTGTTTTCTAAATATTATATGTTTTTATATAGAACATAACTGTAATACCATGAGATCTCAAAAGATGAAAATCATGTTAGATAGTGTGTATGAATTGAAAAATAATCCTACTAGATGGTATAAAACCCAAAGTCATTGTGATATATTTCTTCTTAAATAAATTCAATATCATCAATATCTTGTATTATAGGCAACACCATGTTTGACCAAAACATAGTACTCTATTTAAATATTATTATTTATTCATGACCATTAAAACCAATATATTAATATAGATGGTACTAATATTAGTAAGTAAATTATATAAATTATTTGGTTTACATATTTATGAAATGAATTCAATGTTTATCTAATGATTAAAAATAAAATATGTGATTTTTGAAAGAAAAGAAAAGTTTTATGAAAAAAAATTATTATTTTTAAAATGAGGGTTACTAATTTTTAAAAAAATAATTTAAAATTATCTGTTACCACTTTTAGAAAATATATTTGATAAATTAGATTTCATTTTTTAAATTTACATCTCAAAATTAAATTTGATATTAATTTTTTGATCAATAGTGAAAAATACTGATTATAATTCAAAACTGACATTTCATTAAAATTATTTAAAAAGTAAAAATATATTCCCAATTTGTTTATAATTTAAAATTATTTAAATAATTATATATATTAATTAATTTTTTTTATTGGAATCAATTTAATTTCATTTTTGATATTAATATATTTTTTAATTATGATGATTATGTCTTTGGAAAACTACTCCTTTATCATGATTCTTGTTTAATTTTAAATATAAAATTTGAAATTTTATGAGTTGAATTTGATAAAAATGATTCCATATTTGGAATAATTATATTATATATAATATAATAAATTTAACATAGTTTTTTATAAAAATGAATACTGAAAACCATTAAAATTAAATGTTGTTATAGTAAAAATGGGTTTTCTATGGTTTCAGACTTCAATGATAAGGGTTAAAATGAATTTAAAACTTCTAAAATTCGTGAATGGATGGACATATTTATTCCATTATCACCATATAAAATATTTGTATGATTTTTGGGACACATTCTATTAAATTGACTTATATAATAAATTAAGAAAATAAAAAGACAAAATCACACCCTTATACTTTAACATTTCAATTATGTGGTCACATTTGGAAAAAAGAAAGATATGAATATACATGGATTGTAATTTTTAGTGGAAAGCAATTAAATTCATTAGGTTAATTTATTTATAATTTTTAATAGTCATATACGTTGGCTCAAACCCACAACTAATTATTTTAATGATCCCAAATCATGTTTATCTTGTAATTAATGATTTTTATTTTTTATTTTAAGAAAACATTTTTTTTCTAGAATTAGAAAAAATGATTATGTTTGAAGCCTATCATTACACCATAAAATTTTATTTTCAAGTGATCATGTATCCTTATGACATGTTATACTCAACCATACCACATGAATAAATAGTTACTGTGAGTTAGATAAAAAAATTCCCTCTTCATGACCTAACCACACATTGAATATTAAGATTAACATATATTAAGAATCACCTAACCATATGAAGAATAAACCTACCATGATATAGTGTTTTAAATTTTATATACCAGACCAAATTAATTAGTGGGAAGACTACATGATGGGTTTAACCAACAATGTCACCATATCATTCCAATTGACCAAGTAAAATTTAAGTGAGCTCAAATAAAAATGATTAATGGGAAGACATCTTGTCATATCTAATATAGTAGTGAATAATTTATAATCTCAACTTACTAGTTTTAATGAACTAAATGGAGTTCTAGTGAATTTAATAAAGGATGATTCTTATTAAATGGTTACTTCTAATGAATATCACATTAAAAGAAATATTTCATAATGTGGAGAGTGTTCATGGTGAAGAAAAGGTATACAATTACCCAAATAATAATATTGAATTCGATACATGTGTGTAAAAGTTACATTGAAGACTCTATGATGATATTTTTCAAGAATTTTATGTGAAAATTTCCCAATCTCTATCTAAAGAAAAATTAATGGAAACAATATATAGAATGTTATTCAGATCAAGCTATATAAAATTTTCGCATTCCTAATATCTTTCTATTTTTATTAAAGTATAAAATTTGGTGCTATGTTTTATATTTATCTATTAATCTATAAAAAAAATACTCTCATGTGTTAAAATAAAGATCACTCAATATTCTATAAAATCAATTTATGTTTATATCCATGAATAACTATGGAAGAGGACTCATGTGACCAAGTATCTCTTTCATCTAACATATTTCTGTGGAACTGCTATTTTCCTAGACAGTTTTGTGTAATGTTGTTTTTAAAAAATAATAAAGGTAGTGGATCAGTTTATTTTATAATAAACAATATGGTATAGGGTGATTTTTATGTATAGTGGACAAAGTATATTCTAGAGACAAAACTCATTAATTATATTATATTATGTGATTCTGGAGTTTCATTTATTAAAAGTTTCAAATTAGATTCTATCATCAACAATTTTTCCAAAATTTACATTAATAGTTATTCTTAATTTCTTTTAATATATATTGTTTTATTATATATCATAATTTTTAAAGGTAAAGTATTTAATTTTTATTTTAATGAATCTATTATCTTATTTAAGAGAAACTATTTAAAATAAAAAATTATATATTTCAATAGTATGATAATCTATGTTTTTTAGTTACATTTTGGTATTTTTTTACATAATTTTTTTAAGAACTCAGTTCACCACCTTCTGAGTTAATTAAAGTGATAGGCATTTGGTATCAAATTATTTTAAAAATATATTTTTAATATTGATATGGTGGTATCTAAAGATATTAAATTTATATCATTTATATATTATATTATTTATATATACCAAATAAAATTAAGTAACCACCACCAATCAGACTCCTTATTTTAATAGAAATACATATGATCAAAGGAAAGTTAAAAAAATTCACCTTTAGTTTATGGAATTTGATAATTTTACTGACATTAATGACAATTATTAAAAAAAATATCCTCCTTGAGATACTTATTGTGATGATACTAAATTAGAATATGATTATAATTATAAAGATATCAAAGTTTTTTAATGTTAATTTGGTGAAGATGAGTTTAATTGGATATCTAACTGTGCTACTAATTTTAAAATTTGGGATACCTATGTTGTTTCTCATAATAGATCATATAATTTTTAAGAAATTTGATTAACTACTTATAATATTAAATATGATACTTTTATGATGAAATCTTATGAGCCTATTTATAACATGTATCATTGGTTGAATGAGATTATTATTATATTGCATGCATTGGGGAAGAAATTTACAAACAAATATTAACCCATGCGACTTCTCAGATTCCATTTTGGAAGATTGATAAGAACATTTATGTCTATAATAGAATCATTTGACAATAGTAAAATACCAATAAAAGAGATAATTATAAAGGTAATAGATTATGAATAATAATTTCATGTAAATAAAGATGAAGTGGTTGGACCAAAAATTAATTATGTAGCCTTTAAGACTGCTGAATCAAAATAGAATGAGAAGATCAAATATTAAAGTACATGGGATGAAGAATCACCTAATTATAGTGATGAAGAAATGGAGCATCTGGTATATGTTTCGAGATGTTATAAAAAACAATATGTTCTTAAATAATTTTTATAAATATGTGAGAATCATAATATAAATTGATGAAAATATTTCAAAAATGATGATTATCTAAATGAAACAATCTGATATGAATGAAAAAGGAAGGGACACATCAAAGTAGATTATATCTTGTTTAAGAATAAAAAAATAAGTACGAGCAAAAGAGATATATTTTCAAAAAGGATATAAAATACTCATAGAGTTCCTCTTAAGATGGTTTATGTGATTCATGGTATATTATAGGATAAGAAAGAGATAAAAAATACAAAAATTATGAAATACACCTTAGATGTATTTAATTATTTCCCTAAATATCATACTCATATTTCAAATCATTTAGAGTATAAAAATGATGCTAAAAGTAATTCTAGTTATGAATTTTTTTAATATGGTAATATGATGGAAGACACACTTATTGAGTTAAAATATAATTAAAAATGTTTTGAAAATAATAATTCATTGTCTTTACACTTTAAAACATATCATATATTAGAGAAGAATGAAATTACTCAATTTCATAAATTAATCAATAAGCTATAATTTGCTAATAAAAATTTAAAGAAATATATAATGATATTTACCAATGGAAGAAAAATTCCCTTTAGATTCTTGTTAAATAAACTACTCAAAAAAATACCACTAAAAATAGGATGTCACCATTGGTAGAGAAGAATTAATAAAAATAATTTTTTAAATGTTCTAGTTCTTCCATTTCTTTTAAAAAACTACTAGACCAAATAAAGTGTTATTTTGTGAAATAATTTGCCATTGTTTTAGGTCACCAGTAAACAAAATTTTTATTCCTAAATAACATATTTACAATATCTTTGGACCCAAGAAAATATGGGTACAAAAATAATATTTCGTTTAGTTATAGTTAATAGGCAACCTATTTGAAGAGTTTTAATAAACAACCATGGTACACAGATACTAGATGATCCAAACACAAGAATGGGGACTAATCAATCATAAAAAATTTGATTAAAGTGGATGGTGGACAAGTCACCTTTAGTAAAAATTCCAAAGTTGAAATGACTGGACTTAGCTACATTGGTTACTCTAGTACATTATTAATTTATAATGGTTTATTTATAGATTAGTTGAAATATTACAATTTTTGAATTTCACAATTTTGTGATGTTGGTTTTCATGTTAATTTTGAAAATAATTCTTCCAATGTTCTTGATTCCATTGAGGATTCATTTTTTACTACTTTAAAAAATCTAAATTATTATGCTATTAATTAAATTAATTTTTTCGCAAAATTTTCCTATTTTGAGTGCGTTTGACAAAGAATATTGGATTTCAAAGATGTTTTTAGTCTATTTTGACATACAATCATATAGAAATATAACTTTTAATGTTTTAATTATGGATCTACCCAAACAAGAATTCCCAGTAGACAAAATATGTAATCATTATCAAAAAGGAAAGGAGTATAATATATATTTCAAATCAAAGAAAGAAGTTTAGACTTCACAACCATTAGATTTGGTTCACATGGACATGTTTGGACCCTCTAGAGTTTCTAGTTTATTTGGAAAACATTATACATATATTATAGTGGGATATTATTCAATATATACTTGAGTATTATTTATTTCTCCTAAAATTAAATATATTTCATAATTTTCATAGTTGTTCTAGATATGTAGTGAATCATCATTGACATTGAACTAATTTCATAAGAAATGATCATGGACATGGTTTTGAAAATCACAATCTTGAATAATTATACTCACAATATTTCTATATACCTAACATTTATTCTCCTAGAATATTATAGAAGAATATTGTAGTTTGTATAACAAAAAGAACCGTTCAACAGATTTCCCAGATGGCGTTTAATGATTATGATTTACCTATTTATTTTTGGGACGAATATATAAATACATATTGTTATATAATTAATTTATTTTTAATTATAAATATTTTAAATAATAAAACTTATGAATTATATAATGATAGAAAATGAAATGGTAATTAGTTTATTGATTTTTTGATAATTCTTCACACTCAATAAAAAAGTAAATTTAGTCAAGTTTTCTTTTAAGAGTGATGAATTGATTATACTTGGATATTATAAATACAGTAAATCATATAGGGTGTTTAATAAGACGAATAATATAGTGGGATAATTTGTATATGTTGAATTTGATGAAATACATCCACTTTATCCAAATACCTCTTTTATGAAATATAGAATTTGACCATTCTAGTTATGATATTAATGATAAACATATGAAAATTAAGGTAAATCTTTTGTAAATAACTCACCCACTAAGGTAGAATAGCTTGATGTTGAACCTATTTAATTTAATGATGTAACAAATACTTCTCTTCTAATTACTATTATGACACATAGATACCATTCCTTAGATGATTTTGTATGTCACCTAGATTAAGGAACTTAGACCATATCTTCTCTATGAAATGAAGTTAAATGTTAAGATATCTTATCATAGCATGAAGTTAAGAACATTAATGAAAAAATTAATGATAAATTATATGTAATGAAAATGAATTAAGAACCTAATCTGTTTGAATGAAATCATGTTCAGGAAGTAGTTGAAAGACCCAAATACAACCTAACTATTCAAACTAAATGGGAGTTCGGAAATAAGGTTGATGTGTGAGGAAAATTTGAAGAACCGAATCTGTATTGGTTTTATAGGGATATATCAATGATAAATTTATTTAATATGAGGAAATATTTAATACAGTATATAGACATGAAGCTATCACGTTTTTATTACATATGCAGTATATTTTAATTTCAAACAATATCTAATTGATGTCAATATTTCATTGTTAAATGGTTATATTATTGAGGATATCTTTTTTAATCATTCCCCTATATTTCAAACCCCTCACTTTTTAATCATGTATCCAAATAAACAAAAAATTTATATGGTCTGAAAAATCTATTAAATCATGTTTTTCCATACTCAATGCTTTCCTAATTTCAAAAGGTTAATTAAAAGTATACCTGGCCCTAATTTATTTATTAAAGATATTTAAAATTTTAGTTTAATAGAAAACATTAATGTGGATGATATTATTTTTTGGATATTTAGGAAATTATTTGTGCACTGAGTTTTCAAAAATGAGGCAATGTTAATTTGAAATGAGTTTCATGGGTCAACTTAAATTCATTCTAGGTGTTTAAATTTTAGGAAAAAATAAGGAATTTTTGTTAAATTAAATAAAGTACACCAAAGATATTTTACAATGTTTTGGAATGGATAGTACTAATGGTTGTGATAATCCCATGAGTACAAGATACAAGTTCAATCTTGATGAAAATAAGAAATCATTTGACCAAACCACTTATAGAGGTATAAACAGAATCTTATTATACTTAACTACTAGCTGAATTGATATAATCTATAGTGTTTGTTTCATTTCTCATTTTCATGAAAATAAAAAAAGAGTCACATTTAACCAATGTTAAAATTGATTTTAAATACATAAATGGTAAAACCAATGTAGTATTTTTTTACTCTAGAGGAAAGGTGTTTAATTTAATATATTTTTTAGATACATGTTTTCATAGTTGTAAGTGAGATATAAAAAGAAGTTATTTAACATGTTACTTTTTGGTAAAAGTATCATGTTTTATGATGTAGTAAAAAATATAACTCTAAGGTATAACCCACTTTAGAGGAAGAGTACATAGATATATGGAGTTTTTTTTTCTTTTATTAGATGTATGAAATATACATTGTGAGATGATGGATATTAATTAAAACATGTCCCAAAAAATTGTAATAATATATGTTTGATGAATATTTTAATAAAATCCTATATCACATCACTTTATGAGATATCATTGCATGAAATGTGATATAACTCTGGATTTCCTTAGTATTGAACAACATCTTGCGGATATATCTACAAATATGTTTACTGTTGACAGATTCAACTATCTCATACAAGAATTGGGGAAGATAAAATATAGTTAATTGTTCTAATATTATTTCAGTATGTAATACCTTTGTTAAAATTATTAAATTATATTATATATGAGTTTCATGAAGTAACTATGGAGTATGCTTCACATTTTCAATAGGTCAATAGTGATTTTTCGTTCATACAGTGAGAATGCCTATTGAAAACACTACCCACAATATCCCCTTACATATCATGTGTATCTACTCACAAGATCACTATACATACCATAAAAACATTGGTTCTACAATTATCATTCCTACTATAAGGTTATGGTTTTCATGCCTACCATTCTTATATAATTACCAATCCATGGTCAGCTGACTTACCATTTCAATTAACATTGAATTTTTTAATAACATTTTTCAAGAGTATTTATTTATTCTTTGTTTTTATCTTATTCTATTAATAATTTAAATTTATATTCAAATTGAAATCCTTACCATTTTCTAAATTTTCCATTATCACTCCTATATCTTTTTAATATATTTTAAGTAGATCAATTTTTTATCTTCATCAACTCTTCATCCCCGACTCAAACCTATTTATTTTACCTCCATTTACAAACATTCAAAAATATCAAATCAATCTAATATCTTAATAATGAAGAAAGTGTGATAGATTACTTTTTATATTTAGTCACCTCTATTTAAGAATTAAAATATTATGAAAGCCCGCATGAGTAATTTAGTGAAGATAAAGAATCTAAATCTCAGAGATTCTCAAATTCAGTAGAAAATGAATTTGATACAGATTTTTTAAAGATTATTTGATCACTAATTTGGAATGATATTCCAATTAAATTATGTAATGGTTGGTTTAAAACATGATATACCATTATATCCACATATAGTCAAGAAGTTTTATACAAGGCTTAAGTACTTCTTGGGATGGATGATGGATACATTTAAATAATGGATAAATAGTGAAGTTTATTAATTATATTTTATGAATTTGTAAAAATGATTGAGTGTGCCTCATAAATCATAATATGATTATTATGATAGTGCATACAAAATTAGTCATTCATACATTTAATTTTAGAATTCCCTAATTGATCTCACTCGAAATGGAACTCACTAAAGACCCACTGCTATTGAATTTATTAGAAAATGTTGGATTTATGTTAAATTTATTCATAATTTAATATTCCAATGAAATGAATAATTTAGTATCACAAGAAATTAATACATTTATTTCATGATTTTGATGAATAATTGTGCTCAAATCAATATTTGAAGTTATTTTATGGGACATCTGGTTGAACTGTGTTGGTCTACTTCTAGGTTCTTTTACTTACCTTATCCTAATCTCATTTCCACCTTGCTAGAGTATATAGTTATAGTTACCTAGGAGGAAGAAAGGTTAACAACTTCTAATGGTTTTTTTCTTAACCAAAATATATTTAAGATACTGATGGTCTACTGGAATTCATGGAAATGGTTTGGGAGGATATCCTAGAGAATATGAATGAATAATTTTACAATAGTAAATTATCCTATTAGATCTTGGGATCTAGTGGTTTCGTGTTTTGAACCTGATGAAGTTATAGAGTATTAGGGTGAGGATGTCTATCATTTTCAAATAGAATAATATGTAGTAGATATGGAATAAAAGGAATAATAATAAGAAAAACATAAGTTGTCATCCTAAATAAATATGTATGAGTAGGTTTTGAGGATGATGTAGAATGGGATTAGTCATACAGATCTTATAAACATGAGGTTATCTTATATGGTCTCCATTTATTTGGAGTACTCTTAGATAACCAATTAAATGAACCTTCGACTAGAGTTAAGTTCTTTGGATCTTTGGTTTTAGGCTTTGGATATCTTGATTTAGGTGGTGAATATCATAGAGGTATTCCACCTATAAATAGAGGTCCTGCCATTCAATCTCTTCTATGAACATTGGAAGGATCTTTGTTCAATGAGGAAAAAATTTAAAAGATAATTTTTTATTCCCAACTTTCTGACCATGAGTACATTGTTGAATATTTTAATAAATAGGAATTGGTTGTTTTTGATAGTGTTGATGATCATAATATGAAAGATAAATCTATAGAAGATTCTTCTGGGTTGGATGGTAATAATAAGGCTAGTGGTACATCTCCTTCTGCTCTTGAACCCTTTATTACATCTACATAATATGTCACCAAAGGAAAAAAGTGTATGTTTAAATTGGGAATGATGGATATTTTCTAACATATGTTTATAAATTTTGATAACTCTCCACACAAAATAAATACAATCTGATATCTTCAATGTTATGACTTTATAGATCAATCATCTCTATCATTGCTTTCATTTCATCATAGAGATAAAAGTATAATGATATTAAATATTTGAGAGATCATGTTAGTTCTCTTGAAGATGGACTATCTAATATGATTAATTAGTTAGAGTAAAGGTTCATGAATTTTATGTTTCAACATGCACATGTTCCTTCTACTCCTCTCATTCCTCCATTTGTTGATAAATAAAATATCAAACATCTCATTTGAGATGAGATGAATGTTTTTTTTCAAAGATTTAAATATGGATTATGAAGCGGTATAAGATGGGTTTGGAAACCATGCTTCTAAGACCCTAGTTTTAGTTTGAGGGGATTCCATGATGTCTATTCAAAACCCATAAATAAACAAGTGGGGGACTTATTATTATTTCAGTAGTATCTTAACAATGTCATATTATAAAGGGTTAATTACAACACATTATTTGGACTTAAAGATTCCACTTATAAAAAAATATTTTTAATCCCTTATTGAGAAGCTAAGGGCTATGTATACATATTTAGAAGCATTCATGGATAATTAAGATGATTTCTTTCATGATTTAGAGAATTTTTTTAATGTCTTTAATAAGTTTACATTATTTACAGAACCCTATTTATACACATCTCAATCACGTGTTCTAGGACCTCCAACCATTCCTTTATCTCAGAATACTACCTCCTCCACCATTAATCTATTTGGTTGAACTGCTTCCCAATTATTTCAACAACTTAGACTAGATTCCTAGAGTGTTTTTATTAGAGCACTTTCCTCTTCATCCACTCAAGAGACTAAATTGTATCCTACCTATACCTCTAATAGAAATAATATTATACTTTCTATAGATATATGAGATGTACCACATTTGGATTCATATTCTTATTTCTGATAGGGATTTATTATTATCAATTTTTTAACATTTTGTAGCCTTTGGTAATATCTTTTGATAAGTCAATGACACACAATCTTTTATCCTCATTTATCTTTTATCTTATTCTTTTTTTTATTTATTTCCGATATTCTTAGAATGGTTTGCAGTGAGTAATGAATAAGGAGTAATGATAAATTATAATAAATTGAATTTAGTGGAAAACATTTCATGATTTTAGGAACTTTCAAAATCGTTATTTAAATTTTCTAGAAATATAATTTTGAGGAATTCAATTCATTTCAATTTAAATTTCATGATATTTGATCATTAAAAATGTGGAGGTCATTGCATTAGACACTCACAACCTTATTTTAGAGAAAACAAAATCATTTTATCTTGTTATTAATGATTTTATTGTTTTTAATTATTAAAATTATTTACAACCTAGAATTTACAAGAATGACTAAGTGTAGAGATTCCCACGACACCATATAGTGTGAAGTTCAAGTGACCATGTCAACTTAGATAATTTTAGACTCCACCATATCACATAACACATGTATATACCATGAGTCAGGTGGACAAAATTTCCATGAGTCATGAACTGGGTGCACTTTGAAGATTAAGTTTATCATACAGTGAGAGTAACCTTACCACATGTACAATCAACCCACCATGAGATAGAGTTTTAGATACAATATTCCTGACCATATGAATTACTTATCTAACCACCTAAGTTGAATAATCGACCATGTCACATTTTCATGCCATTGGACCATGTCATGTTACTGTGATATCAAGTATGCATACTTTAAGTGAAGATAACATGTCATGTGTAACTTAATAGTGGAGTGGTCTAAATCACCAATGGATTATTTTGATGCAGTAAATGGAGTTCAAATTCATTTAATGAGGATAATTCTTCTCTAACAGCAACATCTACTAAATATCTATTTAAGAGATATATTAAATCATGTGGAGATCATGTGGGGTGTTGAATTTGTTTATCTTACATAGAGAATAATAGACAATCTTATACATGTTCTCATATGAAAATATCAAGAAATTTAATATGGGGATTTTGATTAATTTTGGTGATTGTTTTTTAACCATAAATCTTTATTGATAAAAAAATTCACCTTTAACCCCACCCCCTCTTTAGATAATCACTCTGACAAATAATATATTTACATTAAATTCATATGAAACTCCAACCTACAAATTACATAATTAATAAAAAATTAAATAAATGATACTAACAATATTAAAAGTAAAAAAAAATTGAATTACTTAATATGTTGAATTAATTTTCTACAAAAATGAATCATGTTATATTGGTGTTTACATAATAGATTCTAATTCCATCATTTTATTAATATTTTTAAAATTCAAAATTAAATAAGAAATGTTAAAATTGTTATTAATGTAAATTTATAAAAAATATATTCTATTAAATGATTTAAAATTATTTAAAATCCAATATTTCTCAATTTAATGTTTAAATGTTTAAAAATATAACCTATTCTCCATTCATGGAAAAAATTTCATCTTATAGTGACTATAATTACCCTTAATGAGTAAAGACAATTTTACCATAGTTATTTTTTAAATGGTGTTTTTTCACATTCAATGCGCTTGTGTTAACATTATTTTATAACACACATTGGATTTTTAATTGATAAATGGGATTTAATTATTTGAATCAATGGGTATAAATTATCAAATAAATTTAATTTTAGTTTAGGATTAAATTATATATTACCTAGGTTAAAAAAAGTAGTAATCATAGAGAAAAACTAAATTAATATAAATAAGGAAACTCATCTGTTAAGGAACATCATGTTTAAAACATGTGTCATTTAGAATGGTGGTGGTGTGTTTCCACTATATAATCATTCCTTAAATTTAATTATCAATTTTTATGCTACATGTGGTGAGATTTAATTTAAACTATTTATTTTCTCTTAGTATTTAAAAGAATGTCACTTCTCTACAATTATAAAATGACACTTACTGCTCCCACTTATTCACACATCTCTAGAATATTTTTGGACCAAATACTAAAAAAACTCTCCCAAAACTTCATATAATCATTCTAGAGGGTTTTTATCCCCAAAAAACCAACCTTGGGGACCTTAGGAGGAGATATAATGGATATTTTCTATGAGAAGATAATCACTTTAATGATGCCCTTTCGTTTTTGTTATTATTTTAAAACCAATAATTATGTATAAAAAATTCAAAAATAATTAAAATGATATATGCCATATAAAATAATTTTATTATATTTATGGAATAATATTTATCTATCTTCACATCAATCAAATGGGGGAAAATCATCAAATAGTGTATGATTATCTACCGCCTAATGATCTAATGCACCCTTTTTCCATCGACACATCCCATAGTTGGATTTTATGATGGATTTAATATAGAGATATATATTATTTATGATTTAAACATACTCCTAGAGTTATATTATCACATAAAATATTTTAATTTCCATTATATTTAAAATGTGTTAATGTTGCTCGTGTGTACGTCGAACTACCGCCTCCCGAAGGGATGTGATTTTTTTAGTTAGGTTTTACATGAAAAGTAATAAGGATAATTTAATAAATTTTTATGAAATATAAAAAATGTTATAATTTTTTGAAATTTGATATTTTTTACACTTACTTTCCGTTTCACCCGTTATGGAAATGATGTCATCACCCATGCATACATTCCATGTCATCTCCACGAAGGGACACAATTATTTTTCTATGTTCAATTTTCCAGAATGGTTCTATGTATGCATATAGTGAATAAATATTATATTTATAATATTAATATAATTCTAGTGATTATGAAGCTATATCCTATATGTAGGATTCTGAACCTTCATAAAAAACATGAATGAGAATATAAGAAATGTAACACCCAAAATGATGAAAATAATGTAACATTATTAGAAAATAGGTGTTAAAATGATATAAAATAATAATATATGGAAAATAATATATGATTATTTTTCATTTATATAATTATAATAAAATCATATTTACAATAATTTAGGTTTTAACACATACAAATCGATTCAAAACTATGTTTTTTGTTTTCTCAACTCACTTTTACTTCCATTGGAAATACGACATATTCACAACTTATTAAATTGTATGGAGAATATAATACTCAAATTGATTTGATATATCATTAATATATTTATCATTATATTAATTGATGTCATATTTTATTTTATTTCACTCATGAGGATTCTGATTCAATGTTACTAAAGTGGCAAGGCTTAATTTCAGAATCACATTATTATTTAGGATTGTTTTTCTTTGAGTCTCTCTTGGGGGAATTATTTGATATTTCAATATTTAACTCAATATAATTTCTTATTATATAGTTTTTCAAGACTTTTTTTCATGTAATACTAATTTGTTTTCACTCTTTTGTATAAATAATTGTAAAGAAATTTTTTTAATGAAAATGATACATTTTTTATACATTTTTTTAAAAAATTATATTTCCCAGTATCCACAATTTCTAAAAAAATAAAACAATATTTTTAACATTAAAAAAAATTAAACATAAAAGAAAATTTTAAGAATTTTTTAATTTAATGACAAAAAATTAAATTAATAATCATGTCATTTAAAAAACACGGCATGTTTTCCATTTACCAAAAATTTTAAAGGAATAATTGTTTTAACGTGTAGGGCATGAACAGAATATTATGAAATCATGAAAAATAAATGTTTTAAATAATATAATACATGTTCAAAAAATTTATTCTATAATAGATATATTTTAAACATATTTAGTGAATTTGTTTATTAAAATATTCTTTCAAAGTGAAAAGTTTATTTTTCTCGAAAATTCTGTTAATGTAATTTTTATGGTATTTCTATTCATCAATGACATGAAACATTTATTGTATTTATGATCCACTAGGGATATTTTTTATTTATGTCATCCCTATACATTTTTATATGGTATTGATCAATTTGAATGAGGATGTTAAATTTTATTACCATTCACCAAATTACTATTAATGGTTTATGATTTTGATTATTTGATTAGAGTAAATATTAAAATTTTATATGTTAGTTTCTAAATAAGAATTTTTTTTCTTGATTAAGATTCACTCATTTGGTATTAGGAATACATGGAACATAGTATGTGATGTAGGTCCATGGTTATATATATCAACTAATGCATCTATAGGTCTCTGGAAAAAAATATTTGGGCTAAATTAGAGAGGTTTATACCCATATATTTAAATTATATAATTAATGTTATTCATATAATTCTTCATATTTTTGACAGTATGAATTAGCTCATTTTGAGTTTAGTCACTGATGACTATGTGATTATTTAATTAGTTATAATATCCAATGAAATTTTTCAATCCAATGTGATTATTTATATTGCTTTACTTGATCATTATTTATTCCTACAATATTATTATAAAGTTATTGATTAAATGGAATGCATTTTAGTTATTTATTTTTACAATTTAATTATTCCTTTTTTTATATGATATATTCCATTTAATTATTATCCTTATTGGGTATCTAATATCACCCATTTCTTATGTTTTATTTTCCGTGATATACTAAAATGTTTTGTCATTGATATATAGTGTCACGACAAAGGGAATAATTTTGTTCTCAAAGAAAATTATTTTGGGGCTACTAGGGTATATGTGTTTATAGTAAGTATTCATAAAATTAATAGAAACCTTGTAAAATAGATTTAAGAAAATATGGATAATAAAATTTATCCCTAAAATAATAATTTATATTAAGTATACAATAACATCCAAATTTTTTGGTAGTGTATTGATCAAGTATGTTTCTATGATATACATCCATATCTGGATCCAAAAAGTTAATGTGTATCTAGAATAGATTCACCTTGGGTAATAACTCTAAAAACGTCATGTCATGCTTAACTCAATCATTACATGGTTCAAGACAACAATCATTAATGGAAAACTAGTTTGGCACACCCATTGGATATTCTTAATATAATTCATGTTTTCTTTATAACCCATTATGAATTATTTGAAAATATTTTAATGATTTGGAAAATTTCCCAAAGAAAACATGTTTTGGATTAGGATATTATCCATGCATAAAATATTCAATTTATTTTCTAAGTTCCTCGTGTTTTGGGATTATACATTATGAAATATAATTTAATGATAAAATATTGTGCATTACATTCTTGGGAAAAGGAAACTAGTAGAATTAATTATAACCATATCAATTTACATAATCCAAATTGTAAGAATGATAGTTATTTATGGGATTAATCTAGTAATTTTAATGGTACTAGTCTACCGAACATTCTCATTACATGAGGAAATAACATCATTTGATATTAAAGTGTACAAATTTTTCTCCTTATATTACCACTTCAAACTTAATTAAGAGAATCAGTTGACGGACGATAAAAAATAGATAATTCTAATATGGTAAAAAGGTTTTCACACATGTGGTAACTATAGAAATGAACACCTTGGTACTTTCTTGTAAGAAATGAGAGTTTTTGACATGTGTTGAGAGAAAGGCCACCATGATCAGGATTACAAGAAATTAAATTAGTTTCCAATATTCAATGATTCAACTGTATGTAGTCGGGGAACTACACAAATGAATGAACTAATATTCAAGGAAAAATTCCATATAAAAAACTATGTTATCAAGGTGAATTTTAAGGTATTACTATATAAGAGGTGCAAAGTTTAATTATATAGTATTTGGAATTGAAATAATGTTTTTGGAGAATTATTATCAATGCTATTATTTTTAAAAAAATTATGAAATGTATAAGGATTGTACAATAATAATTTTTATTTTGGGATTTGAGAGAATATATTGAATGTTACTGATGACTAAAAAACATGATTGAATGGCATGCTGATATTCTTGGAAAACACATGATTGAGGGATGATAAAACTTAATATATTATAAATATTGAGATAAGAATGATAAAGATATATTTATTGGATATTAAAATTGGTTAGTGAATTGATGTTTTATGTTATCTTTTCTATAGTTTAATGAATATCTGGATTTATGGAATATATTCAACAACGTCAATTTTTTTCATTGAAAAATTCACCTTCTCATTATGGTTTAATGGATATCAAGGTATTAAGAAATTTTTAATGTTACATTAAGTGACATTATATATAGTTTTGGGGATATAATTTTGATTTAGTTACCTTCCTTCTAAACATGGTTAGAAACATTTTCGATGACCCATAGGGTTAAATATTTATCAAATGAATTAATTTGAACATTGGGTGTTATAAGAAAAACGTTGCTAGAATTTTTTATCTTTAAAAATAACTAGAGATATGTTTAAGGGCTATTCACTCTTTTATAAAAATAATGATTAGTTAAATGTTAATTTTAGTACATCTGGAATAAAACATTCAATTGGATATTCATTTCATATAGTAGTAGATGAAGTTTGAATTGATTGAAGGATAAAAATTAAAGGTATGTCTTATTTTATTTTTTATCATAGTGGTAATATAATCCCTCAACATTATGAAAAAAATATCACGAGAAAAAACAATTTCTCTATTAATTTCATTTATATTGAATCAACATACTTTTAACTCATTAGAAATTTATGGTTTTGTGGTTGTGAAATTTCACCTGACCATGTTCTCTATCACTCTATATTAATCCTTATTCATCAGTATTCCCTTCCATGTACGTGTTTTCATTTCCCACCAATGTTATCATTCTTTGAAACCGAGTAATGTGTTACTTTGGATGAAATTAATATTTAACTATCTATCATATAAAGAATAAGTTATATTAACCCAATTTTTTGGCATGAGTCTCCAATAAAAGAATTTTCCAATTTCAAACCCTTGATTACCAGGATTGATATTAGATTTGGATGATAAAATTAATTTATGGAAGAATGTAACACCTTGATATTTTAAAAGTGGAACATCATATTTTACAGTGGTAATGATATGAAAAATAAATATTAGAAGAGAATGATTCACCCTATATATTTATTATATATTTCCTTTTAAATAAATTCAATATCTTTGTAATATTTAAGTGCACAAAACAATTGGTTTGAATGAAATGCAATACAGTATTAAAAGATTATTTTTTAAAGATAACCATTTTATCCCAGTTGTTAAGGTGATTACTATGAATATTAATAACTAAATTGTGGAAATGATTTGGTTTACACATGTATAAAATATATTCAATGGTAATCTATTTAATAGAAATAATATAATATTCACTTAAAAGAAAAAATAAACGCGTTGTTAAAAGCTAAATTATTATAAAAGGAGGTTTATTCACACATTGCACACATTATTTAAAATTAATTTTTAAAAAATTTATAAAATATAATTGAAAAATAAATTCATTTTTGAAATATATATTTCAAAATTATATTTGACATTAATTTTGTTTTATTAATAATAAAAATAATTATTTTTATTAAAAACTAAAATTTGGTTTAAATTATTTTAAATGTTAAATTTTACCTTAAATTGCATTTAATGTAAAATAATTTAAAATATATTTAAATATGGATATGTTTTGTAATTTTAAGAATTTTAATATTTAATTTTGATATTAAAACATTTTATACTTATGGAAACACAATATTTGTAAAACCAGTCTTTTGGCATGTCTACGGTTTAATTTTAAATTATAGTTTTCCACCAATGGGAACTGAATTTAATAAAAAGTATTAAATATTCGGAATCATACTAATTAATCATATATGAAAATTTCAACTTAATTTTTTACCATAATTAATAGTGAAAACAATAGATGTTAATTATCTTGTTTAAGGTAAAAATGGGTTAACTATACAGTTATACTAAAAGGATTTGGGTTAAAATTACCTAAAAACATATAGAATTTCTAATGGAATTTCATATCGAGAGACATATCAACTTAGGATCTATTTTTATGTATATTAGGAAAATTTTCAATTAAATTGTTAAATACAATAATTTATGTAAAGAAAAAGACAAAATGTCACCCTCTTGTTTTTAAATTTCAATTATGTGTTCACATAGGGATAAAAGAATGATGAGAAAAAATATTGATGGTAATTTTGAGCATAAAAAACTAATTTAATTAGGGTAATTGATATTTCATTTTTATTAACCATATAATTACATTAAATTCATAATAAATTTCACCACAATAAATATTTAATTAATAGAAAAATAAATTATATAGTAAAAAACGTTAAATATAAAATAATTTCATTAAATTTTTTCCCATTTATATTTTTTTACATATATCATGATATAAATTTTTGGATATAATATATTTTAACACCAGCATTGTATTGATATTTTTTTAAATTTTAATCAAAATAATAATGTCAAAATTGACAAAAATGTTATTTTATAATAAATGATATTTTATTAAATGATTGAAATTCGTAAAAATTAATTATTCGGCAAAGTTATTTGTAAAAATTTAAAAATATAAATAGTTGTCAATTTGTGGGAAACAATTTCTTTTATAAAAACTGTATTGACGCCTAAAAATTAAAATATGTGTTACTATAGTTAATGTAAAACAAATGTTTTTGAATATTACATTCCCTTTTGAAGAAATTAGTTTTCAACACACATGTGATTTTTATTTAATAAATTTTATTTCATATTTATAATTAATGTATCCAAATTATCTAATAAGACACATTTTATTTTATTCTTAATGTATAAATTACCTATGTCAAATAAAATAGTTACCGTAGTGAAAAAAATGGTAAATATAAGTAAAAATATATGTTAAAGAAAAAAGTATTTAAAAAATATAATTATTTTGTGTGTTGGAGGTTTGGATCCACAATATAATCCCTATAAACATTTAATTACCAATTTTTTAAGCCTCTATGGGTTATAGTAACTTCCCAATATTAAATCGTTTTGGCTATTTACAAAATCTTCCCTCATCCTCATTTATAAAAGGGAACTCACTCACCTCACATCATCGCACCTTTATGGATATTTGGATAAAAATTATAAAATAAATATATCCTCTATGTCCTTATACAAATTAGATAGATTATTTCATTCCCAAAATACCAACCCATGTTTCTGTAATAGGAGATCTGGTTTCTTTAAGAGAAGGTTATTGTTTAACAAAGCCCTTTATTTTTAATTCTTTATTATGAAGATAAATTATTCATTAAAAATTAAAATATAACAACACCTTTATATACAATATAATTATATTTTATTATTTATATTTCATGAAATTTATCAATCTCTATTTCCATAAAATGGGAATTGAAATTGTCAAATAGTGTCTATAATGGAAAACTGCCACACAAATTGATGTAACTTATTTTCTATGAACACATGTAATGGAAGAATATAATTACTAATTTAATGTATATTTAAAATATTTATTATTTATTTATAATATTTTATGTATAATATAAAATATTATTTCTTACCTAACATTGTATTTAATATATAACAATCTCACTACCTGTTTGGCGGACTACCGCATCACGAAGCGATGTGATTCATTTTATGTTCCTCTTTTCCTAGAAATTAATAATTCCAAATTTAATTAATATATTATATATATCAAATGATATAAATTTTAAAAAATTAAAATATCTTACACATCATTAAAATTTTATCCTTCAAGAGAATGACATCGTCACTTGTACATGCGTACAACCTACTATATCTACAAAGCGATGTTATTCATTTTCTATTTACAATTTTCCAGAATAGTTATAGGTTTATATCAAATGAAAAATAATTATTTTTATAAAAATAATATCATTATGGTCATTATATAACCATATCCTATGTACAAGATCTGCATCTTTCATGGAAAACACACATGAGTGAACAAGATAATTAACATATAAAGGAATGAAAATAAAGAAATATTATTAACCAAGGGGTTATAAAATGTTATTATAAGATCATATATGGTATTATATATATGATTATTGTTTTTTAATATATTTATAATTAACCTTTAATTATAATATATGAGTATCAAACACATATGAGTGGAGTCAAAACCAGAGTTAACAGTTTTCATGTTTAACTTTTACTTTTTTGTGACTGATGTCATATTCACCACTTATTCCTTAGTGAGGTGTATATAATTACAATTAGGATATGATATATCAAAAATATATTTATATTTATGGTATTTAAGGTTTAATTTTATTTTTTTTCTTTCACAAGTCTTATTATTTAGTGTTACAAGAGTGGTATGGGTTTATTTCACAATATTATCATTATTCAGGATTATTTTATTATTAAGTTTCCATTGGGGGAATTATTTTATATTTCTATAATAAACTAAACCTATAAAATTATAATAATTTTATTCATTTACTTATTCATGTAAAATGGCCACTTTTATACTCTTTTGTATTTAAAATGAATACAAAATATTTTTTTAATAAAATATGACTTTATTTCTCTCCACTGTCACAAATAATTTTTTCATCCAAAAATATGTTACACTAAAATGTTATAAAAAATATTTTTAAAATTATAAAAATGATTTATTAAAGTTATTTTTCCCATTTTATACTTTTTACAAATTCTTTTGAAGGAATATTCTAATAATTTTCAAAACATGTTCTTTTTAATTTTTACCAAAAATATGAAAGTAATCATTTCTTTATCATGTACAACATGAATAGACATTTTTATTTTTATGAAAACCCAATGTTCCGAAAAAAAATTACTTGTTTTAAAATTTTATTTTTAAATAATTTTTTTTCCAAATAAGTTGTGACTTTTTTTCATTAACATTTTTTTCAAATTGAATGGATTATTTTCCTCAAAACATTCATTAATGAAATTTTCGGTATTTATAATCATCAAAACCTCAATCTATTATTATTATAACCTCGCACCCCTCACCCTTTATATTGGGAAGGTAGTGGTACATTACCAGGTCTTAAGTGACATACCCAATACACCAAATGTTGTAAATAAATTTCAAGTGCCTCATAAACTCTTTGGGGGAATTATTCTATTTTAAGATAAAAAAAATAAAACCACAATAAAAATCACAAAAATGGCTATTTGATTCCTGAGTAAAAGGAAATATACAACTCAAATTATAATCAAAACAATAACCATATCAAAGACCAAATAATAATCCAAAACAAATAAAAATCAAATACAATGAAGACATTAACTCATATACTCTTACCCAACTCTAAACAGAAACTCAAAAATCTATTAACATTGTATCATGATGCATTACTAAAGTACCACGATATCATTCTTTTATCAGTTTATTGATTGATAACATTCTCAAATTCACCAAAGTTCCCAAGTAAGGGGTAAGTAAAAAACACAGTATGATTTCCTAACAACATCATGACTCACACCACTTGGATAGAACATGTTAGAACATTTATATAAAATAATATTTAAATAATTTAATGATGTTTATATAAAATCCTAAAATAATTTTCCAAATCAAAATAATTTCCATGGAATATATTCACACAATCCTTTAAAAAATTTCTCAGAAATAAATTTGGGATACATATTCCACACATCAAAAAATGAATTCCCTGAGTATAGGTCAATTTTCATGAGTGGTATCTCACTGATCTACCAAGTCATCACAAGGTAACCAATACCAGGTTCCCCAAAAGAACACATCCCTTCCACAGGGTCATGTCAATGAAAATTAACTAACTCCAACCATGTATTCTGAATTTCTAGGACAATACATTTCAATAAAAAAATATTTTACTCAAAAAATATTTATAATTATTTTTCATGCATCAAACTAAACCATAATTTTAAGACAATTATTTTAAAATCATGAGCCAATTTTACATTCCACAAAATAATCCAAATTCTACATTTTCCTTGCAAAAACCATTAAATATGTTTCTATAAAATCACACTAGGATTTAAACAAAGCATTAAATTCCATCAATATGAAATCAATCATTCAAGTTCTAATCAAGTGGATATGAGTGACAAACAACCTACCTCTCAAATCTAGGTGAATACAAAGAAAAACAGAAAAAAATCAAAAAACCATCTTGAAACTCTTAGATCAATTATTAGATATATTTACCTTCGTTCAGTATTATCATACACCCTAAATATTGACATCACATAACATGAATCTCTCTCAAATGGACTATATTTGTGATTCCAAGAGAGGGAAGAATAATAGATCTATGGAATACAATAAAGATTGAGCACATACTGATGTATCTAGATCACAAATGAACATGTGATCAACTATAGATCACTCCAAGGAAAAAAATCATCTCTCCATTCATATAAGGAAAATAAAATAATGTTATGGACAGATTAGGTGAAAACCACAAGGTTTAGTTGGTAAATAGGATTAAATATATTATTTTTGGATCTCAATTTTAATGGTGTATAGTTAGGGATCATGGTTTAAAAAAATATACTCTAATTATGCACAATAGACTACCACAAATCACACCTCGGATGGTTTGATCTCACAGTTAGAAAAATGAAGTGCCACCTATGATATACCCCACTTTCTAGAAATAAATGGCTTTCCCTTTACATCTGAATTATTTGGCCAAACCCTATGCCAACTAGGAATCTACCAGATGAACATTGTTTCTTATTCCTGGTTTCCACTGAGGCATTTCATGGTGTTGTACTAATAGTGCTCAAACTGTGAACCTCCAGAAAAGCATCCAGACCAATACAAAACTCCTCTAAAATTCCTGCTACATTACATGTAAACTATACATACCTAAAATGCATAAATAAACGATAATGTACATAAAAGAGGGGGTGATACAATATCTCCACAATTAGTATTTCTGTCCCTACAAATAGAAAATTGGTGTTGTCTTGGATGACTTACATCCACTATTCAAACATTTCTTTTTTATTCTATCATGTTTCTTCTCAAACACGGACATGTTTCTTTAAAACCATCACTAATTCCATTCATTCCCCATGAAATATTTTCTCTTTCCTATACATAATCCATACAAACACATGAACCAATGTAGCATTCAACTCTATGTTGATGTGATCCCATCGAATGATGTGTCTAATATCAGGTTAGTAATTCATCAATTTAGGTATATAAAACATATTATGCACTAAAATGAACCTTGGTTAAATATCCATGTCATAAAAAACCTCGCACAACAATTCATGTATCTCATAAGGTCATACGTGTCAAGGATATTACATTACCATGTTACCTAATTGATGATGCCCAAGCCTTAGAGAGACTCTAAAAAAATAGACGATCACTCACCCAAAATGACAATGACCATAAATGATGAAATATGTATGAATTTTCTAAAATTTGACCCATACCCATTCTCTTTCTGATTATATGAATCTTGTATATTGTCTCTTGAACAAGGCTTGGCTCCAACAATGATGTCTCACATTTTTTCACCCAAAAAATGGAGAATAACAAGGATTCCCATAAAATGACTCAAAATTGGCCATATGGATCAAGGATTGATAAAAATTATTTTATAATAACTCCAATACCAGTATTTTATCCTCCCATTAGCCACTAAAATGAATTCCAAAATCCAAATGAATGTACTCAAACATTTGGATCATCCTCTCATATTTCCCATCTGTATGATGATGAAACATTCTAGTCAGTTTTAGCTAACTCCCATAGGATTTTTATAAGTATTTCCAAAATAATAAATAAACCGATGGTCTCTATCAGATACATTTTTAATTGGTACAAACATTTTTACCACTTCTCGATTACAGATTCTTGAAAGGTCTTCCACCATATTAGAGTCATGAATAATGATTAAATGAGAGCATTTATGAGCCAATATACTATCACCCATATGGAATAGTGTTTATCAATCATCCTTGGTAGAACAATTATAAAATACATAGCTATCAACATACTTTTCTATATGGTAATTGATAAATACTATTATATTACCTCTAGCTTCTAGTGATCTAACATAACCTAATGATAGATGAGAAATATTAGTACAAACATAGCCAATTTTCGTTTCATGTAAACCCACGAATATTGAAACTTTATTGATTTATACATTTTTATTTTATTTTATGATGATAATCCCATATAATGATGGAAATCATGATGTATTTTCTCCATCAAATCCAATGGTTAGACCCTCTAATCTCTAAATTATAACACCAATCTTCTATCAATATTTCATCTCTTAATGGTCTCCCCACTATTGAGTTTTGATCTTATAGAATTTTATTGAATTAGATATATGTTATTCTTTAACCTTTTTAACTAAATCTGGATCAATGAAAATCAGAAATAAAACCACAACACGACCTCGATCTTCACAATCCTAGTGCATATCATCTTTGGAAGACATTAGTTGGCACATATCTATAGCTATTTTCCAACATATTATTGGAAATGATTCTTAATGAATATTCTACTGAATTCCCATTAATAACTATATAAATCTAGTAAAATTAGAATATTTGAAGGAACTCAATCTATCCTATTTTCCTTATATTGAAATCTATTTGTGATATAATTTGTTTCAAAATTTTATAGTCTGTTAACACCATAAATTTCTCCCCAAATATATAATAACTCTATATATTCATTGTATAGAGTAGTGTATCAAACCCCAAATAATGTGTTCGATATTTCTTCTTATAAAACATTAAAATATGGGTTCTGTAAGTTACAACATGATCTCCCAACAAGAGAACACATCCCAACTCAAATCCCAAATCATCACAATACACTATATAAGCTTTTCCTGATTTTAGAAATATCACGATGTATGTTGATGTGAGGTAAATTTTATGCACCTAAAAAGACATATGAAATTCATAATTCCTTTTCAATAGAACAAATTTTCTTATTAATCCATATTTTATTAGCCTATTCCAGAAAAATGCAAAAAAAAAACATTGAAAACAACCACCCAATCCCTTTAAACAGTACATCTCAATGAAATTATTTTCTAGTTTCCAATAGATTAAATTATCTATCTCCTCTAGATCCATAGAATATACTTTTTTATAAATTACATGGAATATGAAAATGTACGTCTTGTATCCATAAAATACACTTTGGTAACTTGTCACATAAATAATGCTCTTATATGATACCCAATTTTATAAAAATGGGTTTCCCATGATCTTCCATTGTCTATGAGTTTACCAATATATCATACAAAAACACTAAAAGAATGGTGTCCAGATACCTTTTAAATATTTGATTCACAAATTCCATTAATAAGGTTAGTTAATTTGTAAGACCAAAAGTCATAACAATGAAGTCATAATTTCCATATCTATATCTGAAATATGTCTTCAGAATATCGTATTTTTGAACATGTAGTTAATGAGATCTCGAATGCATGTCAATTTAATAGATCTAATGGGATCCCCCCAATTTATTGAACATTTAATCTATATGTGGAAGAGGATACATATTTATTATCATAACCTAGTTAATCATATGATAATCTACACAACGCCTAAGAGTTCCATCCACCTTTTTAATAAAAAGAAATAGTGCTGCCAACAGAGACATACTATTCCAAAATAAACCTTTTTTAACTCTTAAAATTGGAATTTCCATTATATTAATTGTTTTAGATTTATCTAATAAGATTGATGGGATATAGGGTATATCTCTAGTATGAGATCATTCACAAAATCCATAACTCTTTTGGGTAGAAACCCTATAAAGTTTTCATTAAAAACATTAAGAAACTAGATGAATATTGTTGAAAATTTTATACACCCAATATTATCCATATATGACTTTTTCAAAACACAACAATGACAAGTGATTGTTCCAACCATTATTTAGAAAATTCTTGATCCACCTTCATTGACATTTTAATCTCCTCTTATGAGATTCTTGATAGCATCAATAGTTGTAAAACTAACCCCTCAGTTATAGCAGTCTATGTGACATTTTAAAATTTCCTACAAATCCATACCCAAAATTAATTCATAGAAGTCTACACCAATATTAGAGGTATATCAAAGAAACTTATCCCCATCATCAGTTATAGAACATTATTTTCACATAATGGATCATCATTCTCTCTGGAAAAGTGGAGATGGAATTTTCCATTCTGAAGATGTCATCTCAGAATGGAAACCCAAGATACCAATAACATGAGAATCAGTAAACGAATGGGATTCACCCACACCAAAGAAATCTTGTATATGATTATAATTTAAAATAGTAACACCTCTCACTATTGAAGGCCTATACTGTTCATCCATGATCATTTTATAATCTTCATACAATTAATTATGCGATGAAAATATCTCTTTATTAAAATGTTGAGTTTGAAATTGTCAATGAGTCATGGTAGTACTCAAATTAAAATGGATTTCGTGGTTCAACTGATGAGAATTGTTGTTCTTCACTTTTACAATCAAAGAAAATGATACCCGAGATGCGTGGTAGGCTTTTCTAGAATCCGACCGTGGAGCAGTTCTAAAATATAACTGAGGATTCCCCCATACGGTTTCAATTATGAAATTATCTTGGGGGTGTTGTACAATCTCATTTAAGTTTCTCAAAATTACCATACTTAAAACATCATAGATTATGTTTTGGTTTCTGTGTAAGATTCATTAATCCCACCATCTAATTTTCAGTCACACCCCCACCATATAAATAGGTGTCCCTTTAATACTTATTACTAGAATTATAATTTCAACAAGTTCTCATAGGTATCATAATGCTTGGTAAAAACTCGAAAATTCCATGTAATTTTTTTAATTATATGAGAATTTTATGAGTTTTTGAAAATTAACGGTGCATGATTTTGAGGCCTGGTGTGCCCAGAATGAATTTGTAAACTTTTCTTAGTGCGTTCAGTAAACGTGAGAGTATTTTTTGTTAACTTTTGAACCGATGCTGAGAATTGAAATCTAAGGACATCGTTGAACTCGCAGCGCCGATATTCTATAAATAAGAACTTCACCTCGGCCACTGTAGGTCGAGGGTGGAAGATAGTTTTTGAAATTTTTGTGGAAGAAGAAAAAAATAAAATAATTAACATTTTATTTTTCTTTTGAATCCTTTCTTTTGATATTATGGAGGTGGGGACCACCCGAGCTAGAAAACCACTAATTTAAATTCTTGGTGCTGGGGACACCCAAACCCTTTTTAATGGAGGAAAACCTCTCAACTCACCAAATAATAAATTGATCCAGCAGCAATTAATTAAATGTGTCAATTTAATTAAATATTAGACATATTTTTAATAAATTTGGCTCTTCATTTTTTGGTTGGTTTGGAGGATTTCATTGGAAAAGGGGATTGGGGAGAACTTTTGAGAAATTCATTATCTTCAACAATGAACTTTCTCTAACTAAGAATGAGGAACCGTCCTCAAGCCCAGATCGGAAGTGCCTTTCAGAAGTAATGGATGCCGACGTTCATCAAGGGCTTCATCTTCTTCTTCTCGACACCTTCAATGAACAAAAAGTTAGGTATTGTTGTTTTTGAAAAATACCATAACCATTCATGACATTCTTCATGATTCATGAACAAATAAGATGCTAGCTATCGTTCTAATGTGGAGGTTTCAGGCCAAATGATCACGGCACGACCTCTCTGCAACCTTTGTAGATTGTGGAGTTTTTAAATCAATGGAGACATCCTGAGGCAAGTGTGGAAGTCTACCGAATGAAGAACATGCCACCAGGGAATTCTCCGTGACTCAAGGAATGTTTTTGGTGACTCGTTCCAGCACCCGACATTGGTGGGACTCGGGAGAGGTGACTAGTACTCTGGACAGCCGCGAAGGCAGTGGCGGAAGAACGGCACTGCAGGAGAAGGGACGCAGCCCGTCGGCCATGGCAGAGTGAGGTCAGTGACTGGTCTCATGATGGTGATGGTGATGCACGTCCGTGTCGCCCGACATGTATGTTCCATGGAACAAGGCCAGGAGGGGGTGGAGTGGTGGCCGACTCACTGCTAGCCGCTGGTGATGGCGTGACATGCGACCACGCCCCATAGAGGAGGGCTGGCCGTTCAGCCAGCCACGAGCTGATCCAACCACCAAGAGGGCCACCGTCACAGGCTACCCATTGCGAGTCGGGTTAGACCCAGCGGTCTGGGTCAGATCCTCGGCCAAAATTGGGTCGGTCCAGGTCGGGTCGGTATGACCGGGTCGGACCGGACCCGGACCAACTTATACCCTTTTTTCTCTTTCGCCCATAACACAATCTACAGGTGTCCATTTGATGAAATGTCTATAGAAATGAAAACCTTGGATCGAGACGGTTCTTTTGGTATAATCCAGATTCTTTTTGGATAAATTTGGTGTATAGCTGTGTTGGATCGAACACGAATCCAACTAGGCCCTTGGGAATAAAAGTCCAATAACATACAGATCGGGCATCCGATTGACGCACCGTCTGGTACATTGAGACCCCTATCACATGGCAGTCAATTAGTATACTTCTCTTTGGTACTTTGTGGAATTTGGAGTATTGACTTGTGGCTTGATGAGCGGCTTCTCTCAGAATCAAGTGAGCTTAGTGTGGGAACCCTGTAACTTGCTGTAACATGAGAAAGGGATCCAATGTGGGTCTGTGATTTGGGATCATATGTGGATATATGTTTGAGAGTTCCACTTGGATCTACTATAGGAAATCCATGTTGGACTACTCTAAGATCCTACATGGGTCTGCATTTATTAGAATCCAACGTGGGTCTGATAATTTAGGACCCTACATTGGTTTTCCTCTTAAGAGAGTTTGATGATTCAACAGTTACATATAATAATATTTACTACCATACCTAAGTTATTCCTAGTCTGAGCTAAGTCTTTAACTTTGAGTTAATCTTCTGTGTGGCGTATATTTGTGGTACTAATCTTCGTGGTGAAACCATTGTGGTAATCCTCTATGTAGCATACCTTTTTTGTACTTACCTTGGTGGTCATACCATTTTTGTATTATTCTGTGTGATGTTACCTTTGTGGTACTTACCTCTATGGTGTTACCTTCATGGTATTTCTTCTTTTTTGGAATAGTAGGGATTTGGGAATTTGAGTTGGACCTTGTGTTTCCTCATGAATCAGATGGGTATACTTGTTGACATAGGTATATGTCTATCCATATACCTAAGTAGGGATGAAATTTGTTTCTAGGCATTGTGTATTATTGTTTCTAGATTTTGTGAGACCTTTGATGGTCTCGGGGTCCCTACTGAGTATCCTTATTCTACCCCATCTTGATCTATGGCCGCACCTTATTGTGTTTAGTGCAGACAATGTAAAACGATGACTGAGGATGAGTGTACCATGACTGGAGGTATCTTAGAGGTGGACCATAGATGATGCGTACTGTAGAGACAACCATTCAAGAGTTGTACCTACCCTTCAGGCAAGGTCCTTAGCAGGTGATCAAAGGGTCTGTTTCAGTTTACTTCTACTTTCTAGCTTTCTTGTACTTTCCAATTGGCCATGTATTCTGGCCCCTTTTACCTATTATACACACTCTTTTTACTATACAGTTTTCTTGTGTTCATATTTGTATGTGCTCTTGGTTGTGTGTTTCATAGGATATAAAGGTATTGTCTTCCCAGTTTTAGGGAATATACTTTTTTCTGCTAGTCGCCATCCCCTGGCCTATGGAAGGCAGGCTTGGGGTAGTCACGACATGGGCCCTAGGGGATGGGTCGTGACAAATTTTGTATCAGAGGAGTCAGTTTTACCATAGAACATTGGTCTATGATCTTTTTAATAGCAATAGTGTTTAGTGTAGTGAGTGTGGCTATCTGTTTAGTGAGTCATGTGTTGGTGTAGCGGAAGACGTACCCATACACCAGGACTCTAACTTCTGATTTATGACTCAGGGCATGAAAACACTGATTTCATGTGTGTTTTCAAAAGTTTTATTTGTGGTCTCTTTGATTCAGCTCACAAGGTATAACATATTGACCATAGAAAACCTGTATCTTTTCTGGATTCCTCCACGTAGATAGCCATCTTGGGTTTCGGGTATTGTATGCAATGATAGCCCACCGAGAGATGAGGCCTCGGTGTGGGGACCATTATCGTTAGGGGCACCAGTGGAGGAACTCGTGGTACCATTACCTGTTGGGCCACCGATGCCACTATCCCTAGCAGCGGAGAGTGCACACCACTTGAGTGTGTTGCATGAGTTACAGCACTAGAGGTTACCCAGGTTCAGAGGTGAGATTGACCCACATGTGGTTGAGGATTGGCTGGAGGCCGTGGTGACAGTCTTATGACTGGTAAGGACACCAGCTGATATCATGGTGATCCTTGCCATCAGTCTTCTTCAGGGAGTAGCATGAAGATGGTGGAGCTTGAGGCTTCAGGTTCATAATGAGGTGATACTTCTCTGGGTATCCTTTGAGAGCCTATTTCGGGCAGAATTAGTCCTAGAGACCCTTCACGCAGTGTGCATATAAGAGCTTCTTCATCTTCAGTAAGGCTTCATGACTGTGGATCAGTACTCATCAAGGTTCACCGACCTGTCATGATACTACACTAATATGGTGTGGGACCCATTTTTCATGACATGGACATTCGAGAAGGAACTTAGGGGGATATCAGGGCTTCGATGATTTCTATCAGCATCCCGACGCAGGCTAGGGTGTTAGAGAGGGCCCTCTTAGTGGAGAATTTTCTTACTGAGTGGACACCGGTAGTGAGACCCACCACCATACATCACATAGTGGAGTCTTCTACAGCTGGTAGCAGACAGATGTCACAGAGGTCCAAGTGGAACAGACCTACAGGTGGATGATTGCAGGATTTAGGGTCAGCTGTTTGGGGCACCGGAGACAGAGCCAATCATACGAGGAACAGGTAGTGTTACACATGTGGCTGGAAGGGCCACATGACTCGTGACTGCCCGACCCGCCGTACAGATGATTAGATGATGGTCTAAAGACTTTCCATGTAGAGACTGAGGTTCGACTAAGGAGGTATGTAGGGAGAAAGTGGATATGGCAGATGAGATGGTTGTACAATTGGTGGTGGGCGATGATTCGAGGTGTTAACACCACCACCATCTGGTGGTCCGCCTCTACGACAGGGAGTAGGTGGAAAGGGGCGATATCAGCTCTAGGAAGCTGAGGCCTATGAACCTGGAGCTCTGGAGATGATACGAGGAATGATCTGTGTCTACTCCACCTTAGATTTAGTACTTATACACACAGGTTCCAGTCATTTTTTTGTTTCCACTACCCTCATTTGGAGCTCTAAGATTCTGACGGAGCTGTTGGCTCGATCCTTACGATTAGAGATTCCCACAACAAGGAATTCGATGATTATGCACTGGTTTCAGTAGTGTGAGATTACTCTAGGTGTCAAGGGCTTTGGCTGGGATCTCTTAGTAGGAGCGTAGAGGCCTTACAACGTCATCTTGGGTATGGACTTTTTATCTACAGTCCATGTTCATATTGACTGTTTTAGGCACAATGTGAGGTGTGTCTATGTTGATGGGACTTGTTCTACCTTCATCAGTGAAAAGAGATCCTTTTCAGCATAGGATAAAATCACCCAGAGGAGAGTACAACTGATCACTCATCAGTTGGTGAGCCTTAACCATGGAGCGGTTGAAGTGGAGAGTTCTAGTTATCCTACAATGGTGGACCGGTACGCAGATGTCTTCCCTAATGATTTTCCGGGTCTACCTCCTCCTAATGAGGGGGACTTTAATATTGACTTGTACCCCGAGACGGTGCCGATACCTACACTATCATATCAGATGGCTCCCGCAGAGCTTTGTGAACTGTGGTTACAGTTGGAGGATTCACAGGGGTAGGGGTTCATCTGGCCTAGTGTTTCACCTTGGCTAGCCACGATTTGTTCACCAAGAAGGCGGATGGGAGATTGAGACTCTATATTGCCTATAGGTGCCTAAACTAGATGACCCTGAAGAATAAGTACACACTCCCGTGGATTGACTACCTCTTAGATCAGCTTATGGGAGCACGATGATTCTCAAAGATTTTCCTCAAATCAAGCTATCACCAGCACAGAGTATGAGATGATGATGTGTAGAAGACGACCTTCAGATGTCAGTATGACCATTATGAGTTTTTTGTCATGTCATTTGGCATGACAAATGATCCATTTGTTTTCATGGGACTCATGAACATGATCCTCTAGCCATACCTTGATCGCTTTGTAGTAGTCTTAATCGACGACATGATGATATACTTAGCTACTAAGGAGGAGCATTCTAATCATTTTCAGATCGTTTAGGACACACTCATAGAGAACTAGCTCTATTGTAAGCACTCAAAGTTCTAGTTCTGGATTTGAGAGGTTCACTTTCGGGGACATGTCATCTCGGAGGCTAGAGTTGCGGTGGATCTAGTGAAGATTGAGTCAATATTTTCTTGGGAGCCACCCAGGAGTGTAACGGAAGTACAGAGTTTTTTTGGGTTTGGCCAGATACTACTAGAAATTTGTTCTAGATTCTCTAGAGTTTCGGTACCATTATCAGCATTGAGGAAGAAGGGGAAACCCTTCGTGTGGTTGAAGAGATGCTAGAAGAATTTTCTGGAGGTGAGGTAGAGGATGACTAGTTCCATCATATTGAAGATTCTAGAGGAGGTTGTTGGGTATGTAGTGTATTGTGACTCATTAGGGATAGGGCTTGGATGTGTCCTGACTAAGGAGCGAGGAGTTATCATATATAGTTCTAGACAGCTAAGAAAAAATGAGCAGAATGATGCTACCCTTAACCTAGAGTTAGAAGTAGTGGTCTTCTCCTTGAAGATGTGGTCACATTACTTAATGGGTGAACATTTTACAGTCTACTATGATCACAATATTCTTAGGTATATATTCTCTCAGAAGGACCTAAACCTGAGGCAGCAACGTTGGCTCGAGTTGATCCAGGACTATGACTTATAGATAGTCTATACTCCTAGGAAGGGGTACGTGGTAGTAGATTCACCCAGTAAGAGATCTTGTATACAGCTGCTAGGTGAAGCGACAGAGCAGCTGGGTGCTTTGCAGATATCCTTTGTGGATCAAGACGGAGTAATATTTCTTCAGTCTATTACAATCACTCCTCCACTTCTTCAGCAAGTCAGTGAGGTGCCGCATGGGAACACTTACTGCGAGGCTAAACGTGTTCAGATATCCACAAGACATGCACCTGATGGATTTTTTAAAGGTGGCGAGCATGTTATCATTTTCAGAGGACGTACCATGGTACCATTGTTTCTTTGGGAGGAAGTGTTGAGGGAGTTCCATACATCCCCTCTATTGGTACATCCAAAAGTGGTGAAGAAGTACCATGTTCTCCAACGACAACACTGGTGGCCAAGAATAAAGAAAAAAGTAGCAGAGTTTGTCTCTCGGTACCTCACTTTTCAGCAAGGTAAGGAAGAGCATGAGGTACCAGCAGGCTTATATTAGCCTTTAGAGGTCCTAGAGTGGATTTGTGATGGGATATAAATGGACTTCATGATAGGAATTCCACGTACATCCTGGGTTCATGATTCTATCTGGGTTATCTTCAACCAGTTCACCAAATAATCCCACTTCATACCGATCAGATAGAAGGGTTCAATAAAGAGAAAGGGACGCCCTTATGCATAAGAGATTGTATGGATACATGGAGTACCATCAATGATTTTCTCAGATCGTGATGCATGTTTCACTACCCGTCTATGGAAGGGGTTGTAGGAGGATTTGGGGACACAACTTTATCTGAGCACTACCTTCCATCCTCAGATGGATGGCCAGACTGAGCGGACTATTCAGACCCTCGAGGACATGTTGCGTTCTTGTATCCTCAACTTCGATCGCAGTTGGGAGGATTACATTACCTTGGTGGTGTTTCCATAAAACAAAAAATATCACTCCACCATTGGAATGACACCTTTCGAGGATCTATACGGCCGACCTTGTAGTTTTCCTTTATGATGGACTGACCCAGGAGAGTCGGCAGTCATGGGACAAGATAAGGTAAGAGATACCATAGAGAAGGTTTATATCATCTAGCAGCAGATAAAGACTGCATAGAGTAGGAAAAAGTATTATCACTATAGGATATAGAGACCTCTGGAGTTCGAGGATAGTGACCATGTCTTCCTATGGGTCTCACCGCGATAAGGTTTGCAGAGATTTGGTCGGGGCAACAAATTATCTTCAAGGTTCATCGGACCCTTTCAGGTCCTCAGCAGAGTTGTTGAGCTGGCTTACCAATTAGCTATTCCAGCTCAGTTGCACCGGATGCATGATGTTTTCCACGTATCCCAGCTAAGGAGATACGTGCATGACCCTTCACACATCATTGACTAGGGCGAGCTGGACATCGACGATGGTGTGACGTTTACAGGGGTTCCAGTGGAGATTGAGGATCGACAGGAGATATTCTTTCATGGGAGATCAATACCTTTGGTGCATGTACGTTGGTAGCATGGGAACCTCAAGGAGAGCATGTAGGAGCAGGAGGCTTAGATTTGTGCTCAGTACTCCCACTTGTTTTTCTATTTTTCGTGATCTAGCTTTCGGGGGTGCAAATCCCTGAGGTTGGGAGAATGTAAAGAACCAAAAATTACATGTAATGTTTTTTAATTATTTTGGAATTTACAGGTCCGAAAAAATTGACAGGTGTGATTCTGAGGCCTGATGAGCCCAAAATTAATTTCTAAAGTTTTTGTAGTACATTCAGTAAACGTCCAAGAATGTTTTTGTAACTTTTGAACCGGTTCCCAGAATTGAAATTCGAGGACACTGTCGAACTTTCGGCATAGATATTCTCTTAAAGAGACCTTCAACTCATCACTAGTAGGTCGAGGGTGGAAGATAGTTTTTCACTTTTTTATAGAGGAAGAAAAAATAAAATAAATAAAATTTTATTTTTCTTTTGAAACCTCTCTTTTGAAAATAAGGAGGTGGGGACCACCCAAGCTAGAAAACCCCAAATTTAATTTCATGGTGGTGGGGACAGCCTAAACCCCTCTTAATGGTGGAAAACCTCTCAACTCTCCAATTAATAAATTGTTCCAACTATAATTAATTTAATGTGTCAACATTAATGAATTGTTAGACTTAGTTTTAATAAAGTTGACGCTTTATGTTTTTTGGTTGGGTTGGAGGAGTTCATTTGCAATGGGGCTTGGGGAGAACATTGGAGAAATTCATTCTCTCCAAAAAAGAACTTTCTCCAAGGAAGAATGAGGAACCAACCCCGAGACCATATTGGAAGTGCCTTGCGGAATCAATGAACGTCGACATTCTTCAACGACTTTTTCTTCTTCTTCTAGACTCCTCCAATGAACGACAAGGTACAGTTTTTTTGTTTTTGAATACCCCCTTACTCGTTCTTAAAATTCTTCATGATTTGAGAACAAATAAGATGCTTGATATAGCTCTAACGCGGAGGGTTCGGGCCAAACGAACACGGTCTAACCTCATAGTAACCTCTATGGGTCGAGGTGGTTTTAAATCAATGACAACGTCCCAAAGCGAGTGTGGCAGTCTACGGAATGAAAACCGGGCCACCGGGGAGCACCTGGTGACTCAAGGAACGTCGTCGAGGACCCGTGTCTGCAACCGGAAGTGCTGGGACTAGGGAGCGGTGACCGGCACTCCGGTCGGCCGCAAAGATGGCTGCGGCACAACCGCGCTATCGGAGAAGGGTCATGGACCGTCGGTCACGGCGGTGCGAGGGTGAGGGTCGGCGCCTGGCTGGCAGTGTGACGGAGATGGAGGCACAAGTACGCACTGCCCTGCGTGTAAGTGCCATGGTGCAAGGCCGTGGCGGTGGTGGAGGGGTGGCTAGATCGCTGCTAGCCACCGGTAAGGGTGGGGCGCGTGACCACACCACGTGGAGGAGGGTTGGATGTTTGTCCAGCCGCGAGTCGAGCGTACCGCTCATTGAGCCACCCTCGTTGGCCTCCCATCATCGTCCATGCCGTGATTGCGGGCTGGGCTGGACCCAGTGGGCCGGGCGGACCCATGGCCGGACTCGGGTTGGCCCAGGTTGGGTCGGTCCAACTGGGTCAGACCTGACCTAGAAAAGCTTCAACCCTTTTCACTCTTTTTTCCATAACATCAGCTACGAGTGCTCGTTTGAAGAACCGTCTGTGGCGCCAAAAACCTAGGATCAATACGGTCCTTTTTGTATTCCCCACTTGAGTTTCAAATAATGTTGGTGTATGTCCGGGTTGGATAAAAAAGAAATCCAACGAGGACCTCGAAAATAAAAGGACAATAACTTACAGACCGGGCGTTCGATCGACGCACCTTCTATTGCATTGAGACCCCAATCACATGGAGGTCCTTTGGGATACTTCTTCATGGGACTTAGTGGCATTTGGAGTATAGACTTGTGGAATCAGGAGTGGAATCTCTTGGAATCAAGCGAGCTTAATGCCAAAACCTTGTAGTCAGTTGTGACGTGATAAAGGGATCATGTGTCGGTCAGTGCTTTGGGATCCTATGTGGGTATGTGCTTTGGGATCCTATGTTGGTCTGTGCTTTGGGATCCTTCGTGGGTCTATGTTCGAGAGTCCCACTTGGATCTGCTCTAGTATATCCATGTGGGGATACTCTAAGATCCTACGTGGCTATGATGTATTAGGATTCTACATGGGTCTGATAATTTAGTATTCTACATGGGTATACCTCTTAATAGAGTATGATGATTCGGTAGTTATATATAATCATATTTACTATCGTACATAAGTTATACCTAGTGTGAGTTGAGTATTTCCCTTTTTGGTAATCTTCTGTGTGGCGTATCTTTGTGATGCTTATCTTCATGGTGATACCTTTTTGGTAATCCTCTATGTGGCATACCTTTGTGGTACATACCTTCGTGGTGATACCTTTGTGGTATTATTCTATGTGGTGTTACCTATGTGGTACATACATTTGTGGTGTTACCTTCATGATATCCTTTATTTTATGGAATAGTTGAGCTTTGGGATTTTGAGTTGGACCTTGTGTTTCCTCATGAATGAGATATGTATACTTGATAACTTAGGTATATGTGTGGGAATATACCAAAGTAGGGTTTTCAATTGTTTCCATGCTTTGTGGTTTATCCATTGTGGATTTTTTGAGACCTTTGTGGGTCTTGGGGGTCCCTAGTGAGTATCTTTATACTCACCCCTGCATGGGCTATGCGCACACCTTGTTGTGTTTGGGCCAGACGACGGACAACGCTAACTGAGGAAAAGGGTACCAGGATTGGAGGTTTCTCGGAGGTGGACCTTAGATGAGGTGTACTATAGTGATGACCATTCGAGAGCTGTACCTACACTTATAGTAGGGTCATTGGTGGGTGTTCACAGGGGATGTTTCATTTTACATGTGCATTCCGATTTTCTTATACATTCCATTTGGGCTTGTATTCTGGCCCCTCTTTACCTATTGTACATAATATTTTTACTATACAATTTACTTTTGTTTGTGTCTTCTTGTGTGCTTGGTTGTGTGTGTTACAGGATTTAAAGTCAATGCCTTCCCGATTTTAGGGAATACATCGTTCATTGCTAGTCACCAGCCCTTGTCCTATGGAAGGTGGGCTTGGGGTAGTCACAGCACGTGCCCCGGGGGACGGGTTGTGACATGCTTCCTCCAATTGTATTACATGATATGTCCCTTTCTTCCACCATCACTCTATTTACCATATTAATAAAAATATGTTATACATAGCATTGAAATATTTTATCGAGTATCTATCCCCAAATCCCCATTCAAAAATTTATTCATTTAAGGACATACTTGTCGAATCATACAGGGAAAAGAATACTAAATTCATAAATTTAGTCATATACTCTATCATTTTGAGGTTATACAACATCAAACTGAGAAGCATATTTTTATTTTAATTATGAATGTTTGAGGGTAGAATAGTTTGTAAATAATTCATCAAAATCCTCCCATATAATGACTTGACCTAATTTATCATGAACTGCTAAATCCTACCAATGTTGTTCTAGATCCTCTATAATACGTTTTTCTAAATTCACTTTCATCTCACATAATGTGAATATAAAATTGAATATTTTATTCATCATATTTCTCCATAGTTCTAGTTTTGTTTTGTTCTGAATCACGATGAAAGATGGGTGGATTCTAGTTTTGAAAATAAACCAAATGATCTACTTCAATTGGTTTATACATTTTTTCAATATATCTATGACCTAGAAATCATGTACAATACTCTGAACTGACTATTCGTTCAACTTTGGTTGAGGTGAAACCACATTTTTAAAATCCTCTTTCGATTGGTTTCTACAAGACCAACCCAGTGCCATTCTATATAACCAAATGAAATCTCTATTTATTATCTCTGGAAACCAAAGGTTTAGAAATTTAAAAGTCACTACTTAAAACATATCACATTATTCAATCCAAAATTCAATAATTTCCAGTTTTAAATGAATTTTTAAAACCACAACATGATTTTTAAAAATCAATTTATTTTTAAATATTTTTAAAAATAAACAATTGTTTCACAAAATAAAAAATTATTACTAAAATTGAATTATTCACTCATTGTGGGATGTCAATTTTATCAATTAACGTAATACTATTTTCATTATCTAAACCTATTATGATGAGGTAAATACTTCTAGATGTTTCTAAAAGTATTTTTATACTCAAATTCCATAGTAAAATGAAGTTTACCATAAATAGGTTAAATATTCATTATTATTATCTACATTTAAATTGTTTATGATAAAAAACCATGACAAAAAAACAAACTATTGTACTAGACATGATTTGTTTTCTAATTATAGTACCAAAAAAATAGATTCCATTTGTATCACCATTCCCCTCACATATTGGCTTAGGAAGTTGGTGGGCAGTAACAAGGCCATAGGTGAAATATTCAAAACAACAAAGCCAACAAATAAATAACAAGGTCCACATAAACTATCTAGGGATGATTTTATTTATGATAATAAAATAACCAAACAAAAATAAAAAACCAAAAAAACACTAAATAATACATGAGTACATGGAAAAGTACATCTCAATGTATAACCTAAAAAAACCATACCAGATTACAAGTGGAAACCAAATCCAACAAAACATAATTGAAACCAAGACACAAACTCTTACTCTAATATCCTTCTAAGAAATCCATTCCCATGGTGTCATAATGTGTCACTAAAGAACTTGGATAACTTTTCATTTCCTTTGTCTAGAGAGATTACATATTAATACTCACCAAATCGCCCAAGTTGGGGGTGATTAAAAACTCAATAATTCCTCCTGAATGACTTCCCAGCTCATTCAACTAGAATATAACACGGTATAATGTTTATATATAATAGTTTATAAAAATATTTCAATTTTTTAAATAAAATGCTAAAACAGTTTTCATTGACTGTAATCAAATATTCCTTTAGAACCATTTCTTAGAAATCTATTTGGCATACCCATTCCCCACATTCTCACTAGCATTCATATGTGATAGTTATATACTCAAGAGTGGTCCCTTTTCAATCTACTAATTCCTCCCATGTAAACCAATACCAGGTTCCCCAAAAGAACACACCCCTTCCATACGGTCAGATTAATGAAAATGTACAGACACCATCCACAAAATCCAAAAACCCATTCCATGCCATTTGAATAAAAAAATTGAATAGAAGAGAAATTTTAAAATCATTTTCAATGAATAAAATCCAAAAAATTATATTAAAAAATCATTTTATAATCATGAAAATTTTCCACTTTCCACAAAACAAAAACATTACCACAATTTCAAAGATAACCTCACAAAATAGGTTTCCATCAAATCAAACTATGACTTCACAAAAAGTTTAAGGAATTAAATCAATTTTAAATGAATAAATCAGGATCTAATAAACATTATTCAAATGATAATCCACATACCTCTCAAACATTGGTTAAAATAAATAACTCTATAAAAAAATCAACAACTTACCATGAAATGCCAAGATCCATCCTTATATATCATTCCCTTTAGTAAAAAAAATCATATCTAATGAATATTTAAATCAAACATCATCGAAATATCTCCAAAAAAAAGATTCATGATTATATATGTGGGAACATGAATATATCTACATAAAATGAGGAAGAACAATCACTTACCAGTGAATATAAGTATCCAATAGACTTTAGATCACCTATAAATCAAATTCAGACCAAAGGGAATCATCTCTCAAGACATGGGAGGAAGTGGAAATAATGTAATGTATTAATTAGGTAAAAAAATTGTTTTAGAGGTAAATAATATCTGATCCATGATTTTTGTTTCTATAAATTTTAATGATGCATCATTAGGGAGTATGGTTAGGCAGACTCTGCACTAACCACACAAAATCCCATACATCCCTTGAGGTACGTTCCAATTTCTGTTTTAGTTTAAACTTATTATAATTGGTAGATGAATTTTTGTCTTGAGTTTATGAGGCTTGGGGGTGTCCGTGGAATTCTAGAAATGAACATGAAGAAAAGGGGTCATCAAAAGAATGTTTTACGGTTTTCACATAGTTTGTTGTAATCATTTTATTTAATGATGATTTCCCTAAGGGATGGAGCCTGGTTGGAGAAACCATACGAGTTGGAGGTGAAACTGTGTAAGATTTTATGGAGATATTATATATGGTTACCACTTGTTTTTTCAAATTATTCATGCCCCCCAAGAGACTGTATGACTTGGCCCCCTCTTGGGAAGAGGGTGTCACATGGTTGGATCACAGTTTTCCCACCATGTGGCCAAACTGTGTGACTCATTAATAATAGGAAAATTTGCCATTTCCCACCCTATAGTGTAATGTTTAATGGATTTATTTTCTTCCTATATCCTATAACAATATCCATGGGTGACGAAATATTCCTCTAAAACATCCCTTAGATTGGTCTCCCTCATTTTGAAGACTTTTATAGAACTATTGGGTGTTGATTGAATCTCTGGGTGATTATAAAACACCACTTTATTCCTTTTTTTCTTGATTATGGATGAGTAATCATTCTTTTTCTTCTAAATCCTAAAACCCCCTTTTGTGGAAGATTCTAAGTTGGGGATTTGAAGGGAGTTTGAGTTCAGATCAGAGGATAATTTTCAGTGAGCGTTCATCTTTGGAACCAATGTAGGTGGTCAACAAGTTATATCGCTTAGAATTGTGGTAAATTTTATGTGTATGTGGATGTTTTATTGTGTCTTTGTGTTGTCCTTTTTGTTTTTTCAGGGTATAAATAAAGAATTAATTTGTTAAATGATGAATAAAACCCCTCTGAATCCTTGTGGGATGCATTGATATTGATTAAACTCAGTTAAGGTCCACTCATGGTTTGTGACACTTTTTTCTACAGGGGATTGGGTTATTAAATGTAAAATTGAAAGGTTTATGTGATATAAACTATAATAGATATGTTTATCATGTCAACATAGTTTTATGAAAGTTAACCAATGAGAATTGTTCATAGTCTATTTACATGTATTGTGAAATGAAATAGATGTTAATTGTGTTTAGTTGTTTACATCACATAAATGGGTGTTTGGTATAATGTGAATGTGTTAAATGAATTATGGGAGTGTAATTAGTAAATGTGTTGATGATTTATGGTTTATCGATGATATGTGTTAAATGGTTAAAGAAGCATGTGCACATGGCTTGGTGGTATGTGGGCTATTTTAAGTATGGATTTTTTTTACCATTATTTGGTTTAAAATGAAACTTTATTCCCCACCACTATGATGTATTGGTTAGGGAGTTAGTGGTGGCATAAAAATTTGTACTCACACCCTCATTGGACCACCATTGGGTAATTGAGAGGACTTCAGGGTTGCAAGTTAGGAAAAGGGAACAAACCTATGCTAGATGGTTGATTTGGGTGTGGTATATGCATGGTTGAGGGATCAGAAATTGGAGTTAGGATCCATTTTAGGGATTCTTAAATTTTTATTTATTTTGGGTTTTACGTACACAAGGAACTATATGAAAAGACATAGAAAACATTTTATTTGTTTTTGGTCTTGTACTGGTTTTGGGAAATTGATTTTGATGCTTGTTTAAGCATTACTTGTTTCCTTTTTTTCTGATTTTATTTATTGTGACATACTCTAATAAAGATGTTATAATATCCTCATGTATTATATTTTTCTCTGGTTGATAGTCGATAGCCTCTGGCATGCATGGAGTCATTTCTGAGGTTATGTGTCATCCCTGCTCAGGGCACTAGATACAATGGTTATCGGCCAGGGACATTAAAATGTGGTATCAAAGATATTTTATTTTATTTTTCCGTACTATTTGAGAATGAATTATGAGTGAATATGGAATGATGGGCCTTGGAAATGTTACCATGCATGGGAGTAGCTAACCCATATATGGGGGAAACCCAAGTACCAAGGGTGGGATTATTGTTCTTGATGTTTGTTTCTATGGTTGGATGACACTTCAATATTGGGCCATTCACTTATTCTGTGATGTGACTGATTTTTGGTCTTTTTCTCATAGCCAAAATGGAATAGGTTGTTGATAAATTAATTATTTTAGGCACCTAGGGATATATGTTTCAAGCATCACAGTACCCACACAAGGGAAAGACACATGGGATTGATGGAAAGAATGGTTTTCATTTTCCTTATAATTTTTTTGAAATGGTATCTAATAAAGATGACACAAATTTTTTAGTTGAAATATTATAAAATAATTATAATAGAATATTTCCTAATGAAGATGTATAAATGGGTTAATTTTTTTGATGAGTTTTGAAGAAATAAATGTCCCTAAATGAGAAATAAATATGTTATAAAGAAAAATTTTAAAAAAGGGTGTCTAATAAAGGACTTCTAACTATGTAAGATAGTTTATTCCATGTTGACCATGAACCATAATGGGGATGGTTAAGGGGAGGGTTGGATATGCAGATATTTATTTTGGGATAGGGTATGAGGAATGGGTTATTATTTCATAATAGAGAGAAATATTTTATCCAAATAGTTGAAGATTAATTTTATACTTTTTTGAGCTATGTGTTTTTAATTGTATATATATTTTACCATGATTACATGTGAAATTTGGTTGAAATGAGAATATGGAAATGAGTTCTCCCCTAGTAGTGGAGAAGGAAACCCATAAATCATAGGTAATATAAGAGAGGATCCGTTCCATGAGATACATTATCATTTTGTGATGATGATGGAGCAATACCAAGGAAACATTGTTCAAATTAGGTTTGAACTAAATATAGAGATTCAGTTGCAGCACCCTATGACAATTTCTATAGAAGGTGGATTTGATGCAGCAAGGTTTGGGATGGATTCCATTCAAATAATCCTTGGCCACTTAGAGTCCCCTTCTAAGAAGAGGGTTAATTATTCTGCTTACATGTTGAGTGGAACATATAAGAATTGGTGGGATATCTTGGTTTTGACAAATCCAAATGATGTTATGTTTTAGAAACATTTCCATGAAGTGTTTATGGAACACTTCTATACAAAGATCTTGAGACGTGAGAAGGTTGCGAATTTTATTATGTTGACCTACGGGATTATGACTCTAATGATTTATGTTAGATGGTTCACTGACATAAAATACATTGTCCCAACATTGGTATTGGATGAGTCGGATACTGAAATAAATTTTCAGGATAGACTTAAATATGATATCAAGTCCCTAAATACTATATTTTATTTATAAGTGGTTATAAAAGTGGTTGATCAAGGCCTTATTTTTAAATGGAATTTCAAAAAGGAATCTGGTGGTTGACAGGTTTTTCTAGTTGGGTGAACCAGTTGTTTGAATTCCAATGGTAATAAGCAATATTTTTTTGAATATTTATTAAGGTGGTTGTAGGTAGAATGTATAGGGAATATGTTTGGCCTCTCAGAATGGTAACTATGTGTTTTTTATCAGCGAAGAAGGTAGAGAAACATTCTTGGTTAGTGTCCCCAACCAAAAGTTGAGTGTAGAGAGTGTGGAAGGATGGGGTATATGTAGAGGATATGTTGGAACCCCCAATAGATAGGTAGTGATGGACGATCAATGGTGATGCAATGTGCAGGTATGGGGTCAGCTACCCCAAACCTCGTAGGAAGTTGAAGTTCTATTATCTATACCAATTATGGTGGTAGATGTGGTACTTCAAGGCAATGACATATGTATCATTAGATAAATGAAGAACAAAGGACTCATACTAGATGCTACAATAGAGGTATAGGCCATATCTAAGTAGTTCATCCCATACCAAGAGGTGGTCAGGTTGCACGATCAACATTTTGAATAATGAATCTTGTAGATTCCTCAATTTCTAGTTTTCTAATTGATACATGTACTTATAAATATTTTATATCTACTCATTTAATTAATGTATTGGTCCTAGTGGTGGAACATATGTGTGGGTTTATGTCAATCAATACCCCATTATGAGTATGAAATGAAAATTTTCTTCTATATAAGGAATTTAATCCTGAGGTTGGTAAGTACCATTTCTTTTGGGTATTGGTTATGATTGAGATGTCAAGTTTTTATATAATATTGGGTATGGATTGGTTCATGTTGTATCTGTACCATATTGAATTCTACTACCATAGGGTAATGTTTACATACCATGTTGGGGAAACTTATGCACACTACGGTGAATGGGATATAAAGGATGGGAATTAATGGAACATTCATCAATAGTTTGGTGAGCTCATATTACAAGTGTAATGGAAAGTGATTGTGATTTGGAATAAGAGAAACTTTTCTTTCCATCTACGGTGAATAAATTTCCAGATGTGTTTCCTAATGACATTTTTAGGATTCTACCAAAGAGATATGTTGAGTTCATGATTGAGTTACATCCTACAGGTGAACCCTTTTCTATTCTTCTACATGGAATGGAACTTTTATAAATTCAGAAGATTAAAACATAATTTCTAGAATTTGGGAATAAATGGTTAATTCATTTGAGTATGTCACCTTGGGGATCTTCATTTTTGTTTTCCTAGATGGTTGATGTGATGTTGTGGTCGTGTGTGGATTACCAAATGCTGAATAAGATGAAAAATAATAAATAACAAACTTTTCTGCAAATCACTGATATTTTTGACCAGATTAGTGGGGATTTGGTATTCTCCCAAAACGATTTGATATCAAGGATTCATCAGTAGAGGGTGAAATTTTTTAATATTCTATCGATTTATTTTCGGTATAGTCATGGTTTATTTGTTTATGTTTTGATCATGTTCAGGTTAACCAACACACTAGTAGTGTTTATGGAACCAGTGATCTATCTATTTCACTTATACATATATCGGTTTTGGGTAGATTGTTTTGGATGAAATATTAGTGTACTCAAAAAAATAATGATCATACCAAATATATTGAAATCATTCTATGTACATTTAGTTAGCATAGTCTATATTCTATGATATCATAGTGTTATTTTTTGATTGATAAGGAACATTTATTTGGTCACCTCATCTCTATGGAAGGAGTTTTTGTAGACCCAGTTAAGGTATAATTTTTTTATATTAGAAGCATCCTAATAATTTTTTTTATATCTGAAGCCTTAATGTTTTGAAAGGCTATTATTAGTGTTTCATTAAATAATTATCCCATTTGGAAGATCCACTTTCGGGCATGAACAATAAGTTAATTAATTTTAAATGTTCTAGGGAATGTGAGAATACTTTTTTAGAGATAAATAAGTGGTCGACTACTCCACCGAATTTGAACCTACCCGATCCTTGTAGGGTGTATAGATTGTTTCTTGAAACAACATGTATTATACATAGAGTAGTATTGATTATGGGAGAATAGATTGTGGTATATGGGTCTTGAAAATTTATACCTCATGTATGAAATTACCCAATAAATGATCTTATTTTGTCCATCGGGTTTTTTCATTAATGTTACAACATCATTATTTGTTGTACGAATGGTTAGTTGTGTATACTGATCATAAAATCCTTAGTTAAATTTTCTCCAGCATGATTTAAATATTCAGTGTTGAAGATTATTTCATGAAATTAATTGTTTTTATTTTGATATTGTCTACACAATGAGAAATGGAAAAAGTTTCAAATTCTATTTGAATCAATAGACACAACATCAGGTGGTTCAAGAATATAGTTATGAGTGGAGAATGATGTAATTATTTGTTGAAATTCTTCTAGAGGTTTAGGAGGGAAAAGTGTAGATGAAACTCTCATCTTTGGAATTTGATTGCACAATTATGATCCCCATCAGGGAAAGAAAATATGAGGATCCAAATTGTTTACCCTTGAGGGAAAACCATAAAGGTGGGGAGTGACCTTTAGATTATTCTATTACTGAGTATGTGATTGTTTGTGTTTGTGACCATTTTCTCATACCTACTAGTATATAGGCATAATTGATGTATGAGTTTCCTCAATTGGAGTGGGTGGTGAATCCTGGTTTGATCAAGATATATCATGATATTCAAATATAGTATTTGTGCCCCAAAATGAAGAAAGTAGTTTTAGGTTTCCTAACATGATGCTAAACATGTTAGTAGGCGAGGGCCGAGCCTAAAAGGCAATGTGTTATGTTGAATCCATTCCCCATTCTAAAATTTAAGTGGGATGATTTCAAAAATTGGTTTTGTGGCCGACCTTCTGAGGATGCCATTGTGGAATGGTGTGATATGGGTAGTTATTGATTGATGGAATAAGGTGGCACATTTCTTGCCAATCCAAGGATCCATCAATGTTGATCAATTGGGTTATTTTTATGTTCAATAGATTGTGTGGTTTAATTATGTTTCATGGACTATAGTTTGTGATCATGATTCTTGGATTACATCACACATTAGGAAAGGGTTACAGAAGAAGATTGGTACCCATGTGTTGTTGAGTGCGGATTTCCAAACACAGAGAGATGGTTAGTTAGACCATATTGTTCGAGTTCAAGAGGTCATGTTGAGGAAATGTGACATGGACTTTAGTGGATCTTAGGAGATTTAGTTTTGGCTTGTTGAGTTATCCTATAACATCAGTTACCAGGTGACTATTTATATAGAACCACCTGAGGCACTCTATGGTAGTTAATTTAATTCATTGTTATGTTGGATAGAGTCTAGAGAAATAGAGATATTGGGATTGAGTCTCATATAAGAGACATCAGAGCAGATTTAATTGACATGGAATTGTATGGATGTGGATTAGAGTTGGCATCAGTTTCATGTCGATTTATGTTGCTAACCTCTTGATTTTATGGTGGGTGATCATGTGTTAATTTTGGTTTTTCTATATTTGGGTCGCCGTCAGATTCTAAAATAGGGTAATTTGGTGCCTAGGTTTATGGGGTTGTTTGAGGTTGTAAAGAGGATCATATTCGAGGCATATTGATTGTCTCCTCCATAATGGTATAGTGGCATGAATATTTTTCCATGTATCATCTATTCATTGGTATCACACTAACCCTTCATGTGTGAGAGTTGTAAATTATGTTGAGCATTATGATGATGCATCCACTGTGGAGAATCTGACCTCAATTTTGGATCGTAGTGAGATGGTCTAACAATTTATGCTTGTGAATTTGGGTCATGTATTGTGAAAGAATGATAATGTTTACAAGGAAACATGAGAGAATGAGGAAAATATGTTGGCCTAATGGACTATTATTTTTACCTTGGAGACCTAGTGATGCTTGGGAGTGCGACATGATGAATAGCTATTATAAGCTGGGGAGGTTGTATGATCCTGGACCTCACTAGTGGCATTCTCTTGATTAAGTTATTGTTTAAATACCTTATGATTGGTTAATGAAATGATCTCCAAGTTAATGGGGAGGCTCAGGGGTGTCCCTCTTTTTCATGACCTAAACATAGGGAAAATTATCCATTCAATGCATGTTTCATGGTTGGTGCATAGTTAGTAGTAAACATGTTCCTTAACCATTAATGCCTTGAGGGGTGGAGCATAGTTTGAGGAACCTAGAATGGGGGAGGTGTTACCCTACAGGCTTGGATAGATATTTTCCACATGGTTATGGAATGGTTTTATAAACCCATGTCAGATCCCTAGGAGACCGTGTGACTAGTACCCTACTTGAATAATGGGTGGCACTTAACTGTTGCACGACTTGGAAAACTATGTGGCCAAACCATGTAACTCATTAATGATAAGGAAATTCACCATTTTCCTCTAGGGATTTAATTTTCCTTAGTAAATTTTCTTCAGTTGTCTTCCTAATGTGTCCAAGGGTGAAAAAACATCCTCTAAAACATCCAAAAGATCAATTTCCGTCATTGATAATATTTTTGGAGCATTGTTGGGTATGGATGGAAGATCTGAGTGAGTATAACACTCCTCTTTCTTCCTTTTTCTTGATTAGGGATTCCGGTATTGTTTATATTCTACTTAGGTCATCAAACCTCCAATTTTCCATTGAATTCTAGTTTGGGGCTTCGAAGGGGGTTTTACATTGGATCAAAGGTCGTGGTTAAGCAATAATTCATCTATGGAATTGAAGTATGTGGTATATAAGTTATATACCATAGTATTGTGGTTAAATTTATGTGTATTTGGAATTTTTTTTTTCTATTGTGATTTTAATTTGGTTTTACATAGTATAAATGATGAATTTAATTGGTTAAAAGATTAATTTAACCCCTTCATGGTCTTCTTGGGATGCATTGAGGTTGATTATTCCATGTTAAGGACCACCCATTGGGTGTCCAACTTTTGTAAAAAAGGTATGGGGTTATTAAATGTAAAATTGAAAGGTTTATGAGATAAAACCTAAGATAGGTAAGTTTATCATGTTCACATGGGTTGATTATAGGTAACCAATGAGAATTGTTTTTTGTTTTTTAACATGGACTGTGAAATGAAATTGATGTTACCTATGTTTAGTTACTGACTAGACATAAGGGGATGTTTGGCATAAAGTGAATCTATTAAATGAATTATGGTAATGTAATTGGTAAATGTTTTAATGAGTTATGGTTTGTGAATCATATGTGTCAAGTGATTGAAGAAGCATGTGCACATGGGGTAGTGGCATGTTGGCCATCGGACATGAGGCTCTATCACAATCATAATATTTATATCACATTAATTCATGATTTATTTAATATGAGTACACATAATACAACTGGTAAGATAAAAAATTATAGTGTATTTGGGAATTCGTTACATTACATGAAACCATAAAATATGGAATAAATCATCTTTACTGAAAACATCCTTAACCTGATCATATTATTCTTTCTTACATAAAACTGCATGAGATAACATGGGGATATACATAAGAAATGGGTGAGCTATAATGCATTGTAAGGGAATAAAAATGGAATAACATGAAGAAATTGATACATGATAGATAATATTAATATAAACGGGTCATAAAAGGAGTGATATTCCTAAATATGACCAATGTGGCATGATATAACATGATAATCCTAAAAGAAATATGAAAAATCTGGCATCAACAAAAAACACTACATCATAAACATATGTTAAGGATAACTACCAACATATCAGGATGAAAAAATTACAGTGATCGATTAGGATCACTCTATATTAATTTTTGAGAAGCCTCGTGAGGATATAACATTACCCAATTCATTAGAGTTCTATATAATTCTAGGCGCATCTCTCAATTTCATTTTATTCTCATGATTTAGTGTTCCACACATATCATACAACATGGATTCATTCATCATCATATTTTATCCCATGTTCAAGGAGTATTGAATACATATATATAATTCCAAAATAAATATGTACTAGTGAATAAATTTGAACACTATTGATAGGAAAAATGTACATGTATTCACTAAATATAACGCCCCAAAATTTTAAAGATAGAACATTGTATTTGATTTTGTGTGTGAAATGAAAAACAAACACACAAGGGAATATATAATCTAAATAATTTAGGCTATAATAAATATTTTGAATAAATTAAATATGAGAAATAGATTTCAATGTAGAAAAACAATAAGTTATATTTCCTTACATGAAATAATGGCCATGTTTGATACCTTGTGTTACACATAAGACTACGTTTTTCTTAAAAAACAATATATTAATGAAACATTATTATTAAACATAATAAGATATAACCTAGATGTTAAATTATTGGTTATGATTTGAATTAACTAACTTCTGAAAATTTATAGTTATTGAAAATATAAAAATCGTTATTTTGTTACAAATTAGTTATAAATTTTCATAAGAAAAACTTGAATATAAATTGAATGTTATTATAGAAACCTATTTTTATTTCCACAAATATCTTATATAATAATAAATAAAATTAATTATAATTAATGATTGATATTAATGAAATTTATATAATATATATTAAATAAATTTTTTTACATTAATCCAATATATTTTATGAGAATTAGATAATAACAAACCCAATATTTCACATAAAAATCAATATTTTTTTAGAGGAACTTTTATACCCTTTTATTAGAGAACCTATTTTAAATCCCATTTCTAGAGATTTTCTAAATCTTATATCAGAAAATATACTTCATTTTTAAATTGAAATATAAAAACTTGGTGAGAGTAAATTTTTGGTACTTTTCCGTGAAGTTTCATTTTTGGATTATTAGTAAAAATGCTAAATTTTAATTCAAACCAACATTTTCATATTATTTATTTGTAAGGTAAAATTATATTTTTATTGTTTAATAAGATTAATTAGGTAAAATTATGTATCATTTAATCTAATTATTTAATTGAAATTAATTTCAATTTGAAATTGGATATAAAAACTTAGCAAACATTTGAACATTTTTACTTGAAAACCACAGATTGTCATCTCATCGTGGGATTAAATTTAAATTAATTTCTATAAATTATATTATTGGAAGTTTGTCAAATATAATACACATTTTTAATAATAATAATTTATTTTTCTAATATTTTCAACTTATTTTTTTAACAAAAATATTAGTGAAATTAATTAAAACTAATTACAATAATTAAGAGGGAAATTAGAATAACATGTGACTAAACCTTAAATTTAAGGGCCAAATAAATTAAACAAATTTCAAAATAAAATTATATTGAACTATTTAGAATCTATAACACCTTATGTTAAAGTATTTACATTATTGGATCCAGTTTCCATAGGAAAATGTGGTTGGAATTCAATTTTCAAGAATTTATGAGAATGTCACTCATCTTGCACTATAAAAAGTTACTCACCCCTGCCACTTCCTCACACCTCTCAATACACATTGAATAGACCAATATTTTCTTAATGAGATCATAAAAATATGCCACATCATCATAGAATCATTCCTATTATAATTAATTCATCCAAGGAATCCCTTTGGGGTAAACCTAAAGGAGTTACCCAAATAAGAGTTAACACCATTCGTCAAGATCTTTTGTTTTATTTTCATTCTACACCACATAAAATATTCTTCTTATATGAATATATAATTAAAAAATTATCCTAAATACACTGACTTTTTTTTATTTTATTAATTCAAACAATACTTATAAACACTTCCATCTAATGTGCGATGAACTTACCATTTATGTATACGACGAACTATCGCCTCACAAAGCGATGTCATTCATTTTTCCTTTATGGCCTCTCAAGGTATAGAATAATGATAGAAAATAATTATATATATGATATATATCATATTTATAATTTATTTATTATATTATAATTTTTTTATAATATATACCCTTATGATTTCTATTTTGTTTAAGTACAATAACATCATCTATGGAAGTATGGACAACCGCCTCCTCAAAGCAATGTGATTCGTTCATGATATACATGGAATGTATAAAAGGATGGAACTAATAAAAATATTTTTTACAAAAGAAATAAATATTAAAATTTAATTATTATATAAATAAATATTAATTACTTTTCAATCTTTTAATATGAGAAAGAAATGAATGTAGTGTTCATGCGTACATACGGCCTACCGTCTCTATGAATGTGTATTCCAATTCCTGTCACCAAATATTATGTATTATTCAAAACAAATGCATACTAAACATATATAGGAATTAAATAAATTTTTAAATTCTCTATATTAGGATACCATGATAGGAAAAACAAGTAACTAGTCAAAACATAAATGATAAACTAGGCAATTAACACCCAAAATACTGAAAATAATGAAAGATTTTATTCAAATGGGTAATTAGATATTTTAAAATGATAATATATTACATTATAGTCATTAATATGTTTCTTTAACTAGCTATAAAAACTATTAAAACCGTTATACAGATGGTTAAAGTATTTCCACATAAAAGGAATCACAAGGTAATAGATTTTCATCAAAATTTTTACATTTGTGAGATAAATGTCATATACACCACTTAAATTTTTTGTGTGGTGTATATACATAAACTATTGATATATTAAGTCTTTATATTTTCAATTACTGTTATTTTTAGTTTCAATTTTGATAAATTATTCAATGGGAATTTGAGTTAAAAGTTACCATGTGGAAAATAATTTCATAACCTGATTCCTTTTCAATGCGTTATACTACTTAATCACTATCATTAATATTCTAAGATTATTTGTATAATAAATTTTTACTATATAATGATTTATTTAAACTTTTTTCATCTGGATTTTAATTTTACATAGATATGTATTCATTGATTTATTTTAACATCAATTTTATGGTCTTTTCAATGGTTTATTTCAAAATCTCATTTGTTTTTGAGATTATTTAAACTTGAATTTACATTAGAGGGAATTATAGAATAATTATTAAATAAATCCATTAATTTTATTATATTATGTTCATTAATGATATTTTCCATGTAATAGTACCATTTTTTCATTCTTTTATATTCAAAATTATTTAGAAAATATTTTTACGAAAACCCAACTTCATTTCTCACTTTGGTTGGAAGACTTATTTTCATAAAAAAATCATATTTTCTATAAATGTTTTCATAAATGTTTTTATCCCTTCAAAAAATAAATTATTGAATACATTTTTTCCCTTTTGTCTTTTACCTATGTTTTTAAGGTAATATTTGGGTCGCATTTTGCACAAGGAATTTTTATAACCATTTTATCAAAAAAATAATGTCTTTTTTACCTCTTATGACATGTACCGATTTATCTCCCATAATTTAGTTAAGGATTATTTTGAATTTTTAAAAGGTTGATTTTTAAATAAATTTTTTCACAAGTTATTTTCAATGATAAGTTTTCTCGTAATGTTTTTCAAAACAAAATGTATATTTTTCTCCATAATGTTTTTAAAATATATTTTTATTGTATTTATACTTATTCATAAAACTAGTCAATTATTTTTAATCCACATCACATATTTGGTATTTATAGAGTCCATATTATTCCTCTAGTTGGATTATAATTGATTTCAACCAGGATTTTATTCATATTTACTTTATTCACCTTTTGTCCCCTAAAATATTCAATTTCCTTTGATCAGTAGAAATTTATTTTCCCCTATTAATCCATATCATTTATAATGTATATTTTTATTTCCTAAACAATATAAAATTTTAAAATATTGTGTTTACTTTGACATGGAATATCATGAATCTTCTTATTATCATGATATTTTATGTTTTATTTAATTCAAATGGAATTATGATACTGATAGATCAATTTTGTATGTGAAGCATTGGATCTTTCGGAGATCATTTTCCTCAAAAATGTTTAATGGTCCTTCAATGGTATCTTTGTTAATTGATGTCAAAAATATTTATTGTTAGTTAACCTATAGTGAGGAAATATTGATAAATACACATCCTCTATTATATATGTATATTTTATAAGGAAAAATATTTAAATATATTTTTTGATATTTGAAAAATGATTTAGATAGGTATGTCATGGGTGGGGCCCAGTTATAGATATCCCCTTGATGCATTACTTGTCTTATGGGATGAGTTATTTGGATAGACATAAATGGGGTTTTACCCAATATGGTAAACTCTTTTACGAACAGTCTGCATGATAAAGGTACCTTATACCTATGAATCATGGAATATAATAATTATTAATTCCATTAATTTGGATTTAGTTCAAATTTAGCCATGAGATTTAGTGTCAACATATCTATAGATTAATTTCATTATTGGTTCATTTATTAAATGTCTTGTGTCTCATTTTTTTCCTTACCATTTTGATTATTCATTATCTATTTATTTTAGTGGAATTTTTTTTGAGTTATTAACTTTAAATATTTTTTATCCAATTAGTTTATTGACTACATGTCTTGTGTGTTCATTTATTACCTTTCCATATTGATTATTCTCATTCATTAATTATTCCTTCTGATAAACTTGTCCTTACTAAGATTTTGAGCTCACCATAATTTTTTTTATCTTCCTTGGGAGTAAAATAAGCTTACTAATAAAGATATTCAAGGATACTATTGATGGAATAATGTTACCATCGAAAGAAAAAAATCATTTTTTAATTAGTGTATTCATTTGTAAAACAAGACTCACTTATGTATATGGTTTTCCAAGACTACAAAACACTTCGATCCTTCGACATTTGATTCCTTATCATCAATCCAAAGTAATGTTAGTGGACACAGACTCTAGGATTTTTCGGGAATGGTTACTACAATTGGTATTAGAAGAAGTTTAGTAGCAACCCTGGGGACTATATTTAAGAAAACCTAGATTAGAGAACATATCAATGGCTATTTATTTTAGTATATGTATAGAAAAACATACTAATGTTTTAGTATGATAAAGATTATGTGGTATTTTCTATAAATACATACTTATCTGGATTTTAAATCTTGATGTGGTTCTAGAACAGATGTACCAAGGGGTAACAAATCTGACAAGGTGCATTGGGCCTGACTTGACCATATCCAGTATAGGATAATGGGTCTTACTACACACAAGGTTTGACACTATTGTGGGATATGTTTAGGATAATTCACATTTTTCTAACAAAACACTATGATGGATTCAAATAAATCATTGTAGTGAATGAGCTAAGTCAAACCATAGACCATGGAAGAATTTATGTTGGAATAATACAGATGGAATATTTATATATTATGTTTGCATTGAAAACCTTACTTAAAAGTATATTTTCTGATCAATAAAATTTAAAAGATATCTGTCATAATTATTTTTGGAATTATATTATTATGGGTTTAGAAAAGTACAAAATATATGTTTGTTGAAAACCTATAAAACATGGAAAGGATGTGGGACTTGAACCCACTACTGAGGGATGATAATGGTTTAATGCCAACCACTAGCCTTCGTAATTTCCTTATTAGTATTTCATTGGTTCAAGATTAACAGTTTAATTAATATATATTAATGATGAATGAGTAGTGTTAATTTTTATATGGAGATATTAATGTATTAACCATTATGTATTTATATAATAGTTAGAGACAAATAGTTAGACTATTCACTATTCTATTGGACTTAATATCTATAAGTTTATCTTAGTGCTTCTGGAATCAAAGTTAATTTTGGAATATCCAATTAAATAAGTAATGGAAGAATTAAAAATTGATCAAATAAAAAATGGATTAAAATTTTTTATACAGAAATATATTATGTAAGTATATTTCCATATATTCATATATAGTAAAATAATTACTCAACATCAAGAAAATGATAAAAAAACGTTATCTTAATCCCTTAATTTCTATTGAACCATGAGTACTTTGAATCATCATGGATGTATGAACTTGGGCCCTAAAATTCCCATTTATCATTTAACTTTTAGTGATTTATGACCGCAATCACTCCCTTTAAATATTCCGGTCTTTTTTCTAAGTCTATATATTCACAAGCCACTAATTTTCTCATATATATAAACCTAGTTACATGTTCTTCAATGTGACCATTATAATTACCATTCCATATTTTCTAGAGGATTTTCTATTAATACTTCTCATGATTTGGTATATAAACATAGAAAATATAAAAAAATATTTATTACCAAGATTGAGTTTAAATTATGTAGAAGAAAATTATTTAAGGTCGAGATAATGTAATGCCCCAAAATTTTAATGTAATAAAATTGTATTCGATAGCGAGTATGACACGCAACACAAAGCATGTAATCGAATATAATATCCTAAGAAATTATGATATAATTAATATTTTAAATAAATTAAATCTATGATATAGATTTCTATTCACACAAACAATAACATATCTTTATTTACATGTACGAATGACCTTGTTTGATATATTTCATTACATGCAACACCATGTTTTACTAAACAATAATATATTAATATCACTTTATTATTTAGAATTATATGGTATATCCAAGTAGTTAAATTAGTGGTTATGAATATTATTAATTAAATTATTAAAAATATATGGTCTATACAAATATAAAATGAATTCATTTGTTACAAATTAACTATAAATGTTTATAAGAACCAATTTAATTTAAAGAGAAAGTGTTTACAAAATAAATATTTTTATGCCCATGATGATGTTTTATCCTATTAAATTAATTAAATTAAAATTATCGAGATATATTAATTCATTATATATATATTATATTAAATATTTTTTTTACATACATCTAATATATTTATAAGAAAAAGAAAAGGACACACCTATTATTTCACATAATAACAAATATTCATCTATTGGAACTTTTACCACATTTTAATGGATAACTTATTTTAAATCCAATTTTTTGGAATTTTATAAATTTTATATATAAAGATAAACATCACTTTTTAATGAAAAACATCAAAATTTTGTTATTGTTATGTTTTTGTTTTTTCTATGAAGTTTCATTTTTTTGATGAATAGTAAAAAATAATGAATTTTAATTCAAAACTACTTTTTTGGGTAATTTATTTATAGGAATAAATTTTATTTTGTATTCATTTTGATGATTATTATGATAAATTTTATATATTTTAATCCAATTTAATTTATTTGAATAAAGTTTACTTAGAAATTTATACAAAAACGTAGTAAACTATTGAACATTGATGATTTTAAAATTCGTATTGACCTCTCATCTACCAGATTAAATTTAATTTAATATATGGAAAAATTTTTTGGAATTAAAAAAAATATATTTCATATTTTAAATCAGTATGATCTATAATTTCAATAATTTCAACATATGTTTTACCAAATTTTTTTTTGAATGTCATTAAAATTATTTACAATGATTAAGAAGAAAAAAAATTAAGAAGGGACTAAACATTAAAAATAAGGGAAAAGTGAGATGAAAACATATAAAAATACATTTTAAGGAAATATTCAGAAACTAAAATACCTTGTATTTAATTTGGATTCTTATTCTATCCACTTTTTAATGGAAAAACATGTGTGTAATTATGTTTTCAAAAATTTTCAAGAACACCACTCCTTTTCCACTATAAAAATGTACTCCCCACTCACAATAACTCACACATATCAACACTCTTTGGATCAACCCATATAAGCCCCAATATATCCTAAAAGTCCCTCTCATATTCTTAAAGCCTCCATTTTGGTATAAATCCATCCAAAGAATCCCTTTGGTGTAATCTAAAAGGAGTTACCCGAATAAGAGGTAACATCCTTCCTCAAGAAATTTTATTTTATTTTCATTCAACACAACATAAAATCTTAGTATTACAAGATTATAAAAGAAACCATATATTTTAAATATAATAATATATTTATATTCTAATGTTTCGACCATCTAATGGGTAACAATGTTACCGTTTATGTGTACAGAAAACTATTGCCTCACAAATTGATGTTGTTCGTTATTATATTACAACCTATCATTATTGGGAATTATTATGTACAAAATGTTTATATGTGACATATATTATATTTATAATTCTATTATTCAAATTTAATTTATATACACCTAATACCCTTATGTTTTCAAATTTGTGTAAATAGGATGACATCATTTGTGGAATTGTGGACTACCGCCTCCTCAAAGCGATGTGACTCATTCACCATTTACTTGGAGTGTATAACAGATGGGTTTAATAAGACTATACGAAATATTTTATATAAATATGATACTATAATTACAATATACATATATATATAATTTACTTTTCATTATTTTAATACTACAAAATTAATTAACGTAGCGTTCAATCGTATGTACGACATACCATCTCCATGAATTGTGCATTCCATTACTTATCTCCCAATATTATGGATTATTATAAATAAATATATACTGAATATATAGGATATTTAAACCATGTTTTATATTCTAGTGATGATGAATCCATGATATGAACAACATATAACAAGTCTACACATACTTTAGAAACTAGACAATTAACACCCAAAATAGTGAAAATAATGAAAGATTGTTTTCAAACATGTAAGAATATATTATAATAAGAAAATATATTATATTATAGACATTAATATGTTCTTTATAAGTTATAAAAACTCTTAAATCCATAATATTGGAGTTTAATATACGTTCACCTGAAAGGAATCAGGAGGTAAATGATTTTCAACTAACATTTTTCTTATGTGAGATAAATGTCATATTCCTCACTTACATATTTTTTGTGGTGTATCTACTTCCCATTCTTATATATTAAATAATGAATTATTTTATATTAAGGTTATTTTCATTTTCAATTTTTATTACTTATTCTAGGGGCATTTGAGTTAAAATATACCAAGTCGTTAAGAATTTCATAAACTGAGTAAATTTCATTAGGCTATATTACTTCCTCACTGTCATTAATATTATAATATTTTGTGTGTTATAACTTTTTTACTATATATTTTTTTAATTCCACTTTTTTATGTGGATTCAAATTTTTCCCACATAATCTATTCATTTATAGATTCGAACATCAACCTTATTTTCATTTCATGGGTTTACATCACAATCACATTTTGTTTTGGATTGTTTACACATAAGTTTCCTTTAAAAGAAATTATTGAATAATTATTTAATTAATCAATTATTATTTTGTGGTTATTCATGAACCTTTCCATGTAATATTACAATTTATTAAGCATTGGTGCTCAAATAGTTTTGGAAAATGGTTTTAAAAAATCCCGACTACATTTCTCTCTTTAGTGAGAGAATCATTTTTATTATAAAAATATTATTTTATAAAAAGTTTTTAAAATTTGTTTTTAACCATTAAAAAATGATTTATTAAATATTGTTTTAACAATTTTTCAATTTTTTTCAATATAATATTCTTATTGCCTTCCACACAAGGCATTTTCCTATCCTTTCTAACATGAAGAGGGAATATTTATTTTACCTTATATGAAATGTATGAATTTACCCTCCATAATTTCTTTGAAACATACATTGCATGTTTAAAATGATACTTATTAAGGAAATGTTTTTGAAATTTATTTTCAAGGAATTTTAATTTCACAATGATTGTAAAATAAAAAGTATATTTTCCTCTATAATATTTTTAAAATGATATTTTTTTAGTATTTATATTCATAAATGATAAAACCCATTTATTTTTATGCCCCTTGGGATATTTTGTACTGATACCATACTTATTATTCCTCGAGATGGTTTATGATTTATTTGACTAGGATATTATTGACATTTACTTTCTTGATTCTTTTGTTAGTCCCATTGAAATATTCAATTTCCTATGTTTATTAGACATTTAATTTCACTTAATTATATATATCATATTTCACAAATATTTTTATATCCTAAATCATATACCATTTTTCTTACAGTGCTTACTCTAACATTTAATATCATGTATCTCATTATTCTCTTGATTTTATAATTTTCATTCAGTTATTGTGGAATTATGATACAAATGACTTAGAGTGGTATGGGACACTTTGGAGTGTATAAATATTACTTCCATACTAAATTTTTTAATAATGTTTCAATAGTATCTCTATTAATCAACTTCAACAACCCATATTGTTAGTTATCCTCCAATTAGTAAATATTGATAAAAATATATCTTCTAGTCCATTTATATATTTGATAAGGAGTATTTTGAAATAGATTATTTGATATAGGAGAAATTATTTGGATACTTATGACATGGGTGGGGACCAGTTATAGATTGCCCCTTGAAGCATTAATGGTACCTTGGGACGATTTAGTTGGATAGCCACATATGGATCACTAATCGATATTATAAAATATCATGTAAAAGGTCTTAACAGTAAAGGTATTATGTACCAAAGAAACATGGAATCCAATATTTATACATTTACTTAATTTTTATTCGGTTATTATTTAACCCTGATATTTTGTGTCGACATATCTATTGATGCATTACATTCATAGGTCATTGATTAATTGATGTGTTTTTCATTATTTGAATTTACCTTTTGATTATGTATTATCTAGTTGTTATAATGGCATGTGTTTTCATTTATTACATTTCGATATTTTTTATCCAATTGGATTATTGATTACATTGAATGTATGTTCAGTTATTACCTTCCCAAATTTACTATTCATGTTGATCTATTAGTTTTTTTATATAATCTACCTTAATAATAATTTTATCTCACCGTTTATTTTTTTACCATACCATGGAAAAAAAGATGTGAAATAAAAATGATATTCAAGGATATCATTGATCGAATAATGATAACCAAAAAAGATGAAAATTATATTTTAATTAATTTATTCATTTTTTAAAAAATACTCATGTATGAATCTCGTTTTATAAGACTTCTAAACTCATTGATAATTAGGGATTTGATTCCTAGTAATCATTCCACTGTACCGGAAGTAGACATCGGAACTGGGATTTGTAAGGTCGGTTCACTATACTAAACAATTTTTTGGAATGGATAATCATGTTGAAATCTCAGAAACATAACTGGGGTGTGTGAATATTCACGCGAGGGCATTATGAGAGTGAAAGGGGTATATCACCATTATAAATAAAATGCATCATAATGGGGATATTGGAGAAAATATCCCAATAAGAGTAAATAATGATAAAATACATAAAATAAAGAATATACTTTAATCAAAAGGATTAATAGGGGATCCCTTGAGATGGTTATTCCAAATACTTGGGAGGAGCTTCATAAGAGCTTGGGTATAACAACCATGCTCTTTATTATACACTTAAACCTAATTTATTACATAAAATCTTCACTTGATACAAAATAGATGATAAAGATTTCTTGTGTCTTTTGGATTAGGAACATTACATAATAGCTTAGATCATAAAACACACAACGTCATTATTAAAAACATCCTTTAGATAACCACTACATTCCCTCGTACTTCTTATTGTACGGGATAACATGAGTACATGCATAAGAAAAGGGTGAGTTATAAATCCCAGTAAGTGAATAAAAATGGAATAACATGGGGAATACAATAAATGTTAAACAATAGACATATCAAAGGAGCACAAGAGAAACATGAACATAAAGGCATGATAAAGCATCATAATAGTAACATGTAAAAGTGGAAACAACACTTAACATGGAATTAGCATGAGCCAAGGATTATTGAACATAGAGCATGAGTAAACCCTTATTAAACATGAAGCATGATTAAAAACTTGTTTCACTTGAATTATCATGAGTCAATACCCATTTCAAATTATGTATCATGATACTATGCTTTACCCAATGCATTGGAGCGCTACCACGTCAGACCCTTCTTTAACATTTCATTTCATGCATAAGTGTGCCACAAGAATCAAACAACATGGAATAAATAATCATCATTTATTACAAGATAATGGAATGTGGAATACATACATGAAGCTTTATAATCAATAAGTAAATGTGTGTAATGGTGAATACCCTTGATAGAGAAATGGGCATCATATTCACTACACAATGACATTGGCTTGGAAAATCATAGGGCAATTTTGGCAGCATAACAGCATGAAGTAAGAACTCATAAAAATTATTGATTAGAAAAAAAGGTTTTTATAATAATATGTGCATTAAATGGACAGTAAGGAGGTCATATATATACCTGTCTCAACAAACATAATGCAATTTAGATGCATAATACAAAATAATTACTTGGACGTAAAAGAGGAGAGATAAATCCCTCACAGAATTTTGGAATGGTAATGGGTGTACATGGGAGTCATTAATGAGAGATAAATGGGTTTCACATTATCCAAACATAATGATGTAATTACGAGGAAGGTTATAAATCATACCCCAATATTTCTAATTGAAAAGAAAAGGGCAAAATAACGTAAAGAAAATTGGACAAAAGATGAGAATGGAAGAAACCCCTTACTTGGAAGTGTGATTTCAAAGGCATTAGAGAGGTTTCAGGGGAGATTGAGGCACCTTGTGAGGATTACAGAGAGATGAGGGTAGTTTTTATTCAAACTCTTGAGGCTTTTGGTGACGAGGAAGTGGGATCTTTGGTGGGTTTATATAGGAAATGAGTGAGAATTATTTATTATCTAGTTATGGGACACCTCACATTAAACTAATTTAAATCACAAACTAGCTCATGGTTATTGTCCACGGTTTATTCCAAAGTGGATTGGAAAACAACATTTTATATGGAAAATGTCCGAAATTCTTAAAATAATAGTGTTGCATTTATGGAAGTGAGTCACACTCTAGGAAAATGTTTTAAAAAGACAAAATGTTTTTTAACCCTTGAACAGTCCACTAATGCTTTGTAAAATAAATCAAACATACCCAAAATCACATTTTATTAATTTTAAAACATATCTTGGCCGAACTTAATGTTTATATTATTTTATTACATCACTATTTTGTCATTATGATGTCATAAAACGCATTATATTTTAAATGATATTTAATTTTTACCCAAAAAATCAACTGTCTCAGAAAATTATAAAAAATTCACCAATGGATAATTTTTATGTCCTGATTCTAAAAAAATATTTATTTTATTTAGACAATTTAATAAATTTTTAATTTTTAAATTTTAAAATAAAAACTGACATTTAACGAAAATTCAAGGGTTTCGACAAAAACAGCTTTCAAACCGTAATAAAAATTACAATAGAATTCATAAAATTATATAATCATTTATATTTAAAAATTATTAATTTAATAATAATAATATTTCATTAAAATATTATTTAATTCTAAAATCTATTAATTACAAAAAATAGACTACTAAGTTGAATATTAACTGAAAATACTATTTGTTCTTTAAAAACTATTTACAAAGTAAAAATAATAAAATGAAAGCAGATTATTTATACAAAAATAATTTACATAGTCATAGTGATAGGGTATTGTTATATAACACCTTATAACACCCGCATAATATTGAAGGTTATGGTGTGTGATTGTGACATACTCTTGGGGTGTCTTAGATAACATCACTCGGGTGGTAATCTCTACTAACTTTCACTTCCCCTATAGTTGGTTCCACTCAAGCTTAACGTGTTCATGCTCGGCTTGTGATTGGTCAAGAGTGAACCCAATGGCGCCACCTCATTTCCATGATCCGAAAAATGTTCTTCGTATGGGGAAAGTCTACAGGATGAGGCCATCGCTTCCTTTGTCTGAGTAAATTGGATTTGTTAAAGCCCTATATTTATACTAATCATGTGATCACTGTTCAGTGGATATATTTTCAATGGTCACAATTTATAAAGGTATCTTAAAATCCAGAACATAAAACCAATGAAGTTCAGATTTTATATAACCACAAAAAGACATTTAATTAGATCAAGAGGAATTTCAATTAATGAATGTTTGGGTCATTGATAACTTCTACGCATAAGAAATTTCACCCCCGGAATTTCATTTTCCTACAATAAAATAGATGTGGGTAACTTTTCTTCATTACATCCTCGGATTCCCACATCGCTTCTTGGAACCTGTGGTTTCACCACAACACCTTGACGAGGGATATTATCTTATTTTGTATAACTTTTTCTCTACGATCTAGGATCTTCACTGGTTTCTCCTCATAAGAATGATCATCCTCTAGATGTACTACCTCTAATGAGAGTACATGTGAAGGGTTTGGTATGTACTTAATTAATAGGAATACATTAATGAAATCATGTACATTTGTTATGGTAGGTGGGAGTGCTAGTTGATAGGCCGCATCCCCAACATGATCCGAAATCTTGAAGCGGACGATGTATCAATGGATTTACTTCCCTTTCTTTATAAAAATCATGACCTTCTTCAATGGAGATATGTGTAGAAATACCATGTCCCCATCTTTAAACTCAAGGTCTCATCGATAGTTATATGCATAACTCTTCTGTCGACTATGGAATTCCTTGATATGCTGCTGATTGGTTTTCACATTCTCCACTATTTCTTCGACCATTTCTAGTCCCAGAAGCTTACAATCACCGACTTCATCTCAATATGCTAGTGTTCTGCACATCTTACCATACAGGGCTTCATAAGGTGCCATTCAGATGCTTGAGTAGAAACTTTTATTGCAGGGGAATTCTACCAGTGGAAGATGTTGGCCCCACCCTTTTTGAAGTCCATGGAACATGATCTTAACATATCATCCAGTTTATGAATAGTTCGCTTAGATTGTCTACCAGTTAGAGGATGGTAGGTTATACTAAAGTTCAGCTTAGTTTCCAGAGCATATTTACGACTCTTCCAAAACATAGAGGTGAATCTTGGATCTCGATGAGATACAATAGATAGTGGTACTCCATGCAGCATTACCACTTCACTGATATATATCTGTGCCATTTGATCCAATGAGAAATCCTCCCAAATTGCAATAACATGTGGAGACTTTGTAATACTATTCACAACATCTTATATTATGTTGTTTCATTTGGATGTCTTCAAAAGTCCGGTGAAAAAGTCCAAGGTGATGATCTCTCATTTCCATGTTGTCAAGGGAAGTGGTTGCATCATCCTCTTAGACTTCTTACTCTCTTACATCACTTGATGACACGCCAGTCACTTTAATGTACACTCAGTGATATCTTTATTCATATTATCCCACCAATAATGATCTCAAAGATCTCGATACATCTTTGTGTTTCCTGGGTGAATAGAGAAATTTGAACAATGTGCATCATCCAAAAGTTCATTCTTCAGCTCTGGACTTGATGGAACACATAGTTTTTTCACAAATCTCACAATTCCTTCTTCATTAACATTGAACTCCGAGGATTACCCTTTTTTAATAGCTTCAACTTTCTTCTAAATTTCCACATCATCCTTTTGAGCATCCTTTAACAATTCTAAAAGAGACGGTTGAGAAATCATTAGTGAATGGATTGATAATGTTCTTTACATTATGATTACCATGTTTGTCTTCATCAAATCCAAGAAGATTTTATCCTTCTCAATTCTCATCATTGAATGAATCGCTGGGTCCTTTATACAAAGAGCATCTGCCACCTTGGTCTCCTTCATAGGGTGGTAATGGATTGAGCAGTCATAGTCTTTAATCATCTATAACCATATTCATTGGTGCTTGTTCAACTCTTTCAGTGGGAATATATACTTGAGGATTTGGTGGTTGGTATATATTTCACACTTCTCCCCAAAGAGATAATGCCACCAAATTTTTAAAGAAAAGATTATTGAAGCCAACTCCAGATCATGTGTTGGATAATTCTGCTCATGAACATTCAATTACCATGATGTATAGGCAATGAATATTTCATTTTGCATCAACACATAGCACATTTCCTTCTTCTAAGCATCCCTATGTACCAAAAAAAGTACTCCACTTGTTGGTAAAGTGAGCACTTGTATAGTGATAAGCCTCCTTTTCAACTCCTTGTAGATTTCTTCACATTCATCACTCCATGAAAACTTTACTCCCTTATGAGTTGGCTTAGTAATAGGGTTGGAAAATCTTGAGAAATTTCGCAGAAATCGACGATATTATCCCATTAACCCCAAGAATCTACAGATATCCATTTCTGATGTTAGCCTCAGCCATCCCTCAATTGCCTCTATTTTGGAGGGATCCATAGAAATCCAATTTCTTGTGATGATATTGCTCAAGAATGAGACCTCATTCAACCAGAACTCACATTTTCTATACTTTTCATATAGATTCTCCATCTGTAAAGTCTCTAGTATTGTACATATATTATCCTTAGGATCCTCCTTGGTTTTTTATTATATCAAAATATCATCTATAAATACTGCCACAAATTTGTCATGTTAATCCCTAAAGACTCTATTCGTCAAGTCCATGAAGATTTCTGGATCATTAAGGAGTCTGAAAGGTATTACAATGAATTCAAAGTGTTTGTATCCTGTACGAAAAGTAGTGTTGGGGATATATTTCTTTTTTACACTTACATGATAATATCCCAACCTAAAATCCACCTTGTAGAAGTATTTTTCTCTACGCAGTAGATTGGACATGTCATCAATTCATGGGAGAGGATACTTTTCATTATTGGAATTTTTGTTCAGTTCTCGATAATCGAAGCAAATCCACATTGACCCATCTTTTTTCTTGACAAAGAGGACTGGTTAACCCTATGGTTAATCACATGGGCATATAAACCCATTATCTAGATTCTATTTTATTTGTTCTTTCAGCATCTCAAGCACCACAATAGTCATTCTATATGAAATCCAAGATATTGGAAACACACTAGGTATATGATCAATTAAGAATTAAAAATCTCATCTAGGAGGAAGACTAGGAAATTCCTTGGGAAACACTTCAGAGAATTCCCTCACAATAGGAATGTCTTCAAGGATGGTCGCCTCCTTATATTGAATCATCTAAGCCAGATACAGTTCCTCATAGGGAAGCAATATCCACGCATGAAATGATAGGGCTAAAGAAGATTCATCTTCCAATATGCACTTGTATAGAATCAGTGGTCGATTCTCCATATAAAGACTGATTTCCCTCTCACAGAAATTAATGTTGGCTATATATAAGGAAAACAAATCCATTCCATGAATTGAATGAAATTTCACCAGAGGGAGTATGAAGAGGTTCATCGAGAAATTAAATCCACATATTATGATAGAGGAGTAGTTATATTCATCGGATGCAATGATTGTCCCATTTTACGTACTCACTGACATAATTACTTCCATGAATTCTGGAGGTGCTGGGATTGTTCTACTAAAATTTTTGAATATAAAAGAATGTGTAGAACCTGAATCAAAAATTACATTCTCTATTCATGAAGCAATAACTAGCATAACTTTAACCACGTTGTTTTCGGGGATCACTTTGGTAGTAGTGATTGAAAAAGATCTCCCTTGCTACCTTGGAGGTTGTTGGTTGCCTCATAAAACTCTTGGATTAGGGCTCTGATTTGAATGATACCCTGGTTCACTATAGTTGTAGCAATAAAAAATGTGTGGAGGTTCGAAAGGGGAATTCCTCTCCTCTATTGTAGTCGCAGGTTTTTCTTGTTGGTAGTTAATAGCTAGGTGCACTTCTCTTCCACACCTAAATCATTTCCTCATCCCCTTCATGTAATTTTTGGGGTGCTTCTTTCCGCACCTTTGGAAAATGGGGTGCTAGATCTTCATATCACAATTAGATTTATCCATCGGATTGCCAGTATTGAATTCCACCTTACACTTCTTATCCCCATGATACCCATGATATTATTCATTCTCCATTTTGATCTTAAGGGAACATCAGACAATTATGTCCTAGTTGTCGATGTCATGGATAGCCAGTGGTTTCTGTAGGCTAGGTTTCAGCCCACCAAAGAAGTGGTCATTATTTCATTCAGGGGTAATGACAAAGCTGTAGGCATATCATGCAATCCTTGTGAAGCATTCCTCATATGCTCTGACAGATTCTCCATCTTTTTTCTTCAGGGAAAAGAAGCCCCTTTCCATCTTATATTGGACGGTACCGAAAAAATATTTCTCAAAAGACATCTTCTGAAAATCCTTCCATTACAATACCTCGATCTCCTCCTTAGGCTTCGTATTTCTAATCAACGTCCACCATTGATCAGATTCACCCTCCATATGATAATAATCCAAGAAAAACATCTCTTTTTCATAACAATAAAGGATTGTGAAGATCTTTTCAATGGAGTTGATCCATTATTCAACGATTGAGGGATCATATGATCCATTAAAATTAGGAGGCCTTTGTCTCATAAATATCTCAATTTAGAAATTTTATTTCGTAGGTAGGGTTGAACATTCCACTTGACCCATGTTTCTATTCAATCCTTGAGTTATCTGAGAGAGAATCTTGATAGAGTTTGTGATTCCCTCTCCCATCGGATCGGGCATTTCAATAGAACAGTCATCACATTGATCTTCACATCAATTGTTATCATGAGTCTTCCTATTACCTTCCATTGGCTGGAATAAATGTAAAGTTAGGGGAAAAATATAATGGGTAATCCATGGAAAAAACTAATTACTTATAAATATTTTTTATTTCCTTAACTTATGAATCCATATGCTTCAAACTATGCTATTCATGATCTACTTTCTAATAAATATTATTAGGGAATTTTTTTAATTCCCTTAATAAGGGTTTATACTAAGATAGTGAATTTAACAAATCACATCCCCTAGGAGTGTTGTAACCAAGAGTATATTAAGTCCCATTATCGTGCACTAGTTCCCATTCGAGTCAAGCTCAATGTGGTGTTTTCGAGTTTTACCCCTAGGATACATCTGTGCCAGAGCCGCTTCTACCTACTCGTATCCAGACAAGGATGTATTTTCATGATAAACCACTTAATCAATAATAACCGATACATACAAATGTTATTATTATACTTAGTCATATCCCCAAGGCTTTCACTATAATTTTCTAATCCTAATCCCAAAAAATAACTAAAATATCCTCTAATACCAACTATAACAACCCCGCTCTTTATTACACACTTAAACCTAATTTATTACATAAAATATTCACTTGATATAACAAAGATGATTGAGTAGTGTAGTGTCTTTAGGTAATAGGAACATTACATAATATATTAGAACATAAAACCCATAACATCTATTTTTAAAACATCATTTACATTACCACTATATTCCCTCTTACTTAGCATTGCATGGGATAACCTAAGGACATGCATAAGAAAAGTGTGAGTGATGAAGCCGTGTAACAGAATAAACATGGAATAACATGATAAATACAATGTATGTTAGACAATAGGAATATTAATTAATCACAAGAGAAACATGAACATAAAGGCATGATAAAACGTGATAATCCTAACATGGAAATGTGGCAATAACACTTAACATTAAATTAGCATGAGCCAAGGCTCATTGCCCATGGATCATGAGTAAACCCTCATTGAACAAGAACCATGAGTAAAATCTCATTGAACGTTAATTATCATGAGTCAACACCCATTTCAAAATACTTATTATGATTCTATACTTTACCCAATTCATTGGAGTGCTATCAGGGTGCACCCATCTTAAACATTTTATTTCATGCATAAGTGTGCCACATAGATCACACAACATGGAATAAATCATCATAATTTATTCCATGATAAAGAGATTTGGAATACATAAAAGAATATTTTTAATCAATAAGTAAATGTGCATAAATGTGAATACCCTTTATAGAGAAATGGGCATGGTATTTACTACACAATGACATTGTCTTGGAAAATCGTAGTGCAATTTCAACAGCATAACATCGTAAAATAAGAACTCATAAAAATGGTTGATGAGACAAAAAGGGGTGTCTCATCACATGTACATGAAATAGACAGTAAGGGGGTCATATATATACTTTTCTGAACATATGTAAGGGAATTTAGATGCATAATACAAAAGAATTAATTGGATGTAAAAGTGGAGAGAGAAATCATTCACAGAATGTCGGCAAGGTAACATGTGTACATGGAAGGCATTAATGAGAGATAAAGGGGTATAAAATTTTCCAAAAACAAAAACCGAATTATGGGGAAGTTTAGAAATCATATTCCAACATTTTTAATTGAAAAATTGGCATAAAATATTTTTGAAAATTGGACCAAAATGAGAAATGAAGAAATCTTTTATTTGGAAGTGTGATCCCAAAGGCATGAGAGAGGCTTGTGAGAGGCTTCTTGGGAGATTGGGGAACCATGGGGGGATTTTAGAGATATTAGGGAAGGGTTTGGTAGAACTAAAAAGTCTTTTACTGAAGAGTAATTGGGATCTTGTGGGTTTATATAGGAAAAGAGAAGATTTTTTAATTATTTAGGTTTGGGACACCTCACATTATACTAATCAAAACCACAATCCATACCTTTTTTTTGCCCTTGGTTTTTTCTTAAGGTGAATAAAAAACAATAATTTATAAGTTTAATGGCCTAAAATTTTAAAATAACATGGTTTCTTATGTGTAGGTGTGTCACACTCTCAAGGAAAACAATTTAAAAAGACAAAATGTTTTATAAGCCTTGAAGGGTGCACTAAAGCTCTGTAAAATAAATCAAACAAAACCTAAATAACATTATTTTAATGGTAAAACATATATTGGCTGAACATTATGTTTATATTATTTTATTACATCACTATTGGGTCATTATTATGTTATATAACCCAATATATATATATACGGTGTTTAATTTTTACCCAAACATTTGACTGTCTCAGAAAATTATGAAACATTCACCTTTTGATAATTTCGACATTATGATTCCAAATGAAATATTCATTTTATCTAAATAATTTTATAAACATTTGAATTTTTACTTTTAAAATAAATACTGACATTTAAAGAAAATTCATGGGTTTTGAGAAAAACAGCTTTCAAACCTTAATAAAAATTAAAATTGCATTCATAAAATTATTTGATAATTTATTTTCAATAAAAATTAATTTATTAATAATTATATTTTATTAAAATATTTTTTTAATTCAAAAATCCATTAATTCATCCAAATATATTTCTTAGTTTAATATTAATTAAAAATACAATTTGGGATATAAAAACAATTTACAAAGTATCAATAATAAAATTAATGCACATTATTTATACAAAAATAATGTACATATTCATATTTCTAGGGTATTTATACATAACCATGTATAACACCTGCATAAGACTGAATGTAAGGTGTGTGAGGGTGACAGACTCTTGGGGTGGCTCAGATAACATTGCTTGAGTGGTAATCTCTATTAACATCAAGTTATCCAATTGTAAGTTCTGCCCAAGATTAACGTGATCAAGCTCAGCTTGGGAATTGTCCAGAGTAAATCCCAATGAAGCGACCTCCTTTACGAGCTCCAAAAAATAGGATTCGTATGGGGAAAGCCTACTGGATGAAGTCATCACTTTCTTTTTCTGAGTAAATTGGATTTGTTAAATCCCTATAATTATTCTAATCATGCGATCGCTGTTCAAAGGCAGTATTAGCAATGGTCAAAATTCTTAATGGTATATTAAAATCTAGAAACATAAAACCAATGAATTTAGCATTTTATATAACCATAATAACATATTTAATTAGATCAAAAAGAATTTCCATTGATGAAGGTTTGGGTCGTTACATTTGGGGACTTAGGAGGACTCTAGAGTGGGTAGAAAAGAGTAAGGATGTGAAAAAAGTTGTTTTAGTGAAGATAAATGGGAGAATTAGTGGGTTTATATTGGAAAATAGAGGGGAGTTCTTTATTATATATCAAACAATATTTATGGACTCAATAAAATAATGTAAATCAAAAAACTAACATTCGTAGGGTTTTGAACATGGTTTCTTGGAAATAGTGTTTTATTTAATTATTTATTCAGGATGAGGTCAGAAAATATTAAAATAATATCATTTTCAGATGGTTAAGTGAGTCATGTCTTTGATGAAATGATTTTAAACCCCTGAAATATAATATAGGTTCTAGAGGATTCATAAAGACATTATAAAATTATGAAAATAAAAATAAAATCAAATTATTTTAAAATTGAAACGTATATTTGATATTGGATAGCATCTATATTATATATTAAATCATTTATGGGTATTATGATATCATAATATACATTATATATTTATTCCATATTTAATTTTTACTAAACAATTTGACTGACTCAAAAAATTATGAAAAATTCACCATTGGATAATTTTTATATTTACATTCCAAAAAAAATTATATATTTTATTTAAATAATTTTATTAATTTTTGAAGTTTTACATTTATAATTAGATTCAATATTTATTAGTAAATGGTGGGTTTTTTACTATAATATTATTTACACCCTTATAAAAATAACATTTTACTATGTAAAAAATATATTACCATTTATATTTAATAAAAATTATTTAATAAAAAAAGTAACAAAATATTATTTAATTCAAAAATCCATTTATTTGGGAAAATAAATTCCATAATTTAGTTTTAATATTACCAAATAATAAAATTTTTATTTTACTGTATCAAAATAAAAATCATTTATAAAGTAAAATAATACGATGAAAATATACTCATTATTCTATAAAAAAGAACATAGGTACTCATATTTCTAGTATCTTAATACATATCTCTTTTATAAACTAGTAAATTCCATAAGAGTAAGGTATGAGACTTTGAGTCGTTCATGCGATTGTTCGGCATTCTTGGTTTGGGTTCTGATAACGATGTGCTTGAACTCCTCCCAAAAATAGTTTATATTATGATTATGTTATTGGATCTAATATTTTTCTTGGTTAATGGAAAATGAAAATGATTATATCTCCCTTATATTCTATGATAAATGGGATATATAGGGAAGGATATTTTTGGATGAGGACATCACTTCCTTTGTCTATGTATGTTGGAATTTTCAAAACCCTATATTTATACTAATCATGTGACCACTATTCAATGGCTATATTATCATTAATAATGATACTAAACTATATTTTAAATATTATAGGATATAATAAAACCAAATAATTTCATGAGTTTTTTATATTCATAATATATAATAATTAATTAAATTAAATTAAATGTGGGATTTTATTTGTAAAAGTTTTCATCGTTATAATATCCTCCCTCTTAGAAACATCGACATGAAAATTTAAATTTATACACTAAAATAGATGATGTAAATTTTTCTTCATATCTTCCTTTTATTCACATGTTTAATCTTCCAATGTATGATTTCACTAAAATACATTAACTAAGTGAATTTTTTATTATTTATAACGTTATCTCAATAATCAATGATATTCACCAGTAGCTCCTCATAGGAAGGATAATTATCCAAGTTTATCACCTCAAGATTATGTACCTGTGATGGGTCTGGTATTTATTTCCTTAATTGTGATAACAAGAACACTTCATGTAGTTAAAATAGGTTGGGTGGTATGTCAAGTCGATATGCTACCACTCTGATGTGAGAAAGGATCACAATGGGACTGATTTTTCATATACTAAGCTTTCACTTATTCCTAAATCTCTTGAATTTAGTCTATGAAGTTAGGTTAAAAATTACCTTGTCTCTAAACCCATACCATATATCTCATTGATGACTATCAACATATCTATTTTTTTTTACTCTGATCATCCTTGATGTACTATGGAAAAATATTCACCTTTTTCATCATTTCCTTGACCATTTTTTGGACCTTGATGTTTGTGTTACACAACATCATTCAAGAATGAAGGTGTTCTACCCCTCATCTCATAAAGGGATTAATAGGGATATATTTGGATTCTTTAGTGGAAACTATTTTTCTATGTGAACTCGTCCAGGGGAAGATGTTGATCACATCCTACTTTGAAGTAAATTGATCATGCTCCCAACATTTTTCAAGTGACTGATAGTTTTTGTGGATTTTCTATCAAGTTGAAGGTGATATGTTTTTATGAGGTTTTTCATATTATATAGAGTCTGTTGAAGACTTTTTAATAACATAGTGGTAAATCATGGGTCTGTATTAGACACAATTTATTGTGGTCAACCATGAAACCTCACTACTTCTATAATGTATATCCTTGCATGTTGATTGAGTGAGAAGTCCTCTAGAATTTCAGTGAATTGATAATTAATTATAATATGATCCACTAAAACCCATATAGAATTATTTTCTCATGTTGTCTTTAAAAGACAAGGGATGGAGTACATGGTGATGTTCTCCCATTTCTATGTAGCTAATTCTAATGTTTACATCATCCCCTTATATATTTGTCTTTTTAACTACACTTGTTAACAATCATTACATAATGATGTATTTTCAACGTTCTCCATCTTTATATTGTCCCACAAAGAGTTTTATCAGATATATTGATACATCTTTATGCTTCATATATGTATAGAAACTTTCAAACTATGTGCATCATCCAACATATCCTTCTTTAACACAGGATTTGAGGGTACACATAGTCATGACTTAAATATCACAACTCATTCATTTATAATGAAATCCAAGGATTTACCTTCTCATATTACATCCACATTCTTCTATCATCTCTTTGAGAATATTTCATACTCTCCATAAGGGATGGTTGATAAATAATTGATGAAATAATTAATGATCTTCCTTTCATTATGATTCCCATGTTCGTCCATTTTGAATCTAAGAAGATCAAAACCTTTTCTATTCTCATCAATGATGAAACTGGGGGATCTATTCTACTTAGATAGTCTTCCTCTTTATTCAATTTCCTAGTATGGTAGTGGATTCAGAAGTCATAGTCCTTGATCAGAACTAACCATTTTTGTTTGTTCATATTCGTCCCATTATGGGTGAATATATACTTGATTCTTTTGTGATCCATATATATATATTTCACACTTTACAAAAAGGAGATAATGCTGCCATATTTTCAAAACAAACATCTCCACATATAACTCTATATCACGATTTGTGTAGTTGTATTCATGAAAATTAAATTTCCATGAAGAATATTCTATTATATTGTCATTATTCATTAACTCACAACCCAATCCATTCTTCAAATCATCGAAGTACACCCAAAAACGTTTCCCACTTTTTGGTAGTGTAAGTATAGGGGCAGTGAGAATCCTCTTTTTCAACTCCTTGAATCTCTCTTCACTTTCATAATTCAAAATAAATATGAATCCATTTTTAGTTAGCTTGTTTAGAGGGTTTCTAAATCAAGATATGTTTCAGAAATATTGATAATAAAACCTATCTAACCAAAGAATAATATGGATTTCTATCACAAATGTTCGCTTTGTCTATCCATAAATTGAATCTGTCTTTGAAGGGTCCATAGATATCCCATTTATTGTGATAATATTTTAAAATAATGAGAAATACTTCCAACAAAACTCACATTTAATGTACATTACAAAAAATATTCTCATATCTTAAGTTCTCTAGAACAGTTCTCTGATGCTCTTTATAATCAACCTTGATTTTGGAGAATATTAGAATATAATATAAAAATACTAAAAAAATATTAAGGTAATCTCTAAAGACTATATTCATCAATTCCATGAAGATTTACGGAGAATTAGTGACTCTAAATGTAATTATTATGAACTCATAGTTCAAAAACCATAATCTGAATGCAGTCTTTGGGATATCCACCTTTTCCATAACATGGTAATACCTCAACTAGAGAACCACCTTGGAGATGTATTGTGATCTATATAGTTTATTGAAAAATTCATCAATATGTGGAATATGATTCTTGTTCTTTATCATGATCTTTTTGTGCTCATGTTCATCAATGCAATGGTACAATGACTCATTTTTATTCTTGTTAAAGAGGACTATTTCTACCCATAGTGAAGCACTTGGGCCTATAAACCCATTATCATGGTTATCCCTTAGTTGTTTTTTTCAACTCCTAATGTTCCATAAAATCCATTATATATAGATTCTTGGAAAATTTAAATTCCCTAGGTATAAGATCAATTGACAATTAAACCTCACATCTATGAGCGAGACTAGCTAATTTTTTAGGAAACACATCAATACATTCCCTCATAATGGGCATGTCTTTATGGATGATATATCCCTAAAATCAACAATTTTAGCTAGATATTATTTCTTTTAGGGAAATAATATATCTTTTTGAGATTTTTTTATTAAATAATATTTATACTACTCCATTCACTTGAATTAAATTTAGGGTCAATATATGATACAGAGAGTGATTTCCTTCTCACAGAAATTTATATTAGATCTATAAAGGTAAATTCAATCTTAGCCTATAATTTAATAAAATTGAACTAAATAGGGTATCATAAGGTTTTTTTGGGAAATTCATCCCACAAATCTTGATATGGGAAGTGTTATATACATGGGATGAAATAATTTTCCCATTTTAAATTTTCACTAACAACTTTACATCCATGCCTTGTGGTGGTGTTTGAATTGTTCTACTAAACATGTGTGATATAAAGGAATGTGAATCTAAATATATGTTCACTATTTATGAATTAATTACTCAAATACCTACCACTGATTCATTTTTAGGATCTAATTCAGTTGTTGGGATGGAAAATATTCTCCCTTACTGCATTGGATGTTGTTGGTTTTGTCTGAAACCCCTTGGCTTATTGCATTGGTTTGAAAAGTGTCATAATTATTTGAAGTTAAAACAATGAAAAATATTCTAAGGTATTACTTGAGAATTAATTTAATCTATCACCTTAGTGGGTTGATCATATCGGTAATCAGTAGCTAGTTTCCCTTACATACCACACATAAAGAATTTTTTCACCCCCTTGGGAAATTTACAGGTTGCATAATTCCACACTTTTTACATTTATGATGATGAAACATCCTAGAACCATTAGATTACCCCATAGAACCATCAGAATTGAAAACCACTTTACACTTTTTATCTTCATAATACCCTTGACATTATCCCGTATCTATTTTTTCATTGACGGAACAACAGAAAATTTCCTCAGAGCTATCAATGTCTTAGCTCTCTAGAGATTTTTGTACACTAGGTTTTATCCCACTATATATGAGGTAAACCGTTCATTTGGGGTAATGAAAAATATAGTCATACACCATGAAATTATTTTGAATATTTACTCATACTCTCTAATTTATTTGTTATCTTTTTTACTTAATAATATGTAATCCATTTCTATTTTATGAAAGACAGTGCGAGGAAAATATTTATCAAATAAAATTTATGGAATTCCTTCCACCCCATTGTTTAATATATTCCTTAATAGTCAAATTATTGATCAATTTATACCACTGATTAACTTCTCTAACCAAATGATAATTAACCATTATAACATTCTCTTGGTCAGAAAATTAAAGAATTGAAAAGTTATTCCCAATGGAGTTAATCTGTTGTTCCATGTTGAAGGGATTAGATGATACATTGAAAGGAAAATGCATTTTTTACATAATAATCTCAATTAAATCTTGATATTTCATATAGGTATTTTTCTTCACCTCTTGACCATGTTTTCTATTCATAATAAGATTCAGTTGAGTGATTTTTGTTAAAAAATTTGTGATTCATATTCCCATCAGGTTGGGAATCTCATTTAAGATTTCATAACTTTTCTCTTCACATTGGTTATTTACCTGATTCCTATTTTTTAGACCATTGGTTTGAATAATGGGAAAATAGGTATGAATATTTTTAAACTATTAAACACATAAAAATGAATCCAATGAAAATAAATTGATCACTTATAAATGATAATAAATTTTTCACATACGAATTTGTAAGATTTAGAATATTTTATCTATGTTATATTTCAGAACTAAAACAATTTTGAGAATTTTTATTCCCTAAATAATGGTTCAAAATGATCTTCTAAATTTACAAAAGAATATCACTCAAGTGTTTCAAACCTTTTGTGTAACAAGTCCATTTGTTATAAACCAGTTCCAGTCCAAATCTAGCTCAACACTATGTTTTCAGGTTTTACCCCAATGTACATATCTTCAAGAGCCAGATCCACTTATAGTATCCACACATGGATTTATTCTAACAATAATCCAATTACTCAATAAATTAACAAAATTTAGGGATTTTTTAGTTACACATCGTCTTACCCCTAAATCTTTCTCAAGAGTTTTTTAGTCCTTATCCAAAAAACAACTAAACTTTTCCTTGGATTCCAACTGTGACAACCATGCTATTTATTACACATTAATTCATGATTTGTTACATAAATTTACACATAAAAAAATAGATTGATTTGTCTATTATATCTAGGAATTATCAATATTACATGACAAATTAAAATAATGAGTACATAAACTTTTTTGAAAATATTCTTAACATGCTCATATTAATACTTCCTACTTAAAACTCCATGGGATATTCTGGGGACATTTATAAGAAATGGGTGATCTATAAATCCTAGTAAGGGAATAAAAATGTAAAACCCTTAATAAAGTAAAAAATTGTTAGATAATAGGATTATAAATGGGTTGTAAATGGGGTTAGAATCATAAACATGATCAATGAGACACGATATATCATGGTAATCATAAAGGGAACATGAGAAATATTGGAAAAATTCAAACACATCTTAATAAACATAGTTCAAGTATAACAACCAAGAAATGATGATGTAGAAATTCCCATGATGGATTACGGTCACTCTATAATCAATTGCATGGTCTATCATTAGAATAAAGTATTACCCAATGCATTGGATGTAACATCCCCAAATGATAAAGGGTTAAATGACTAAATGATATGACTCATGTCAAGAAGTTTCACCTTTCTTTTTGAGATCCCACCTGGTTAGAACTCCATAGTTAAGTGTGGTTGGCCTGGAGTAGTGATCAAGATGGGTGACCATTTGGGAAGTTTCTTCGGGTGTGTGTGAGTGAGGACAAAGCACACTGGAAAGGACAAGTGTTGGCCTGTGTGGACTATCATTAGTCAAATGACCCATTCAGGCATGTGAGTGGACCCTAGGGTGGGCCCCACGTGTCTGCGGGGATACTGGTGGTACCTAGTGGGCCAGGACCCGACGACCATGTTAAGGCGGGATGGCTATGCAGTCACTAGGACCCGGTTGTCACATTTGGTATCAGAGGGAGGTTCCCAACCGTAAGTGTGGTGCACTACCTGGGTTCAGATGTAGGGCCCACAATGAGGGCGTTGTGCTCTAAATGTGGGTGATTGTAACATCCCCAAATGATAAAGGGTTAAATAACTAAATGATATGACTCATGTCAACAAGGTGCACCGTCCTTTTCGGGAGCCTACCTAGATAGAACTCCACAGTTAAGTGTGCTTGGCCAGCAGTAGTGATCAGGATGGGTGACCTTCTGGAAAGTTCCTCTGGGTGTGTGTGAGTGAGGTCAAATCACACTAGAAAGGATAAGTGTTGGCCTGTCAGGACTATCATTAGTCAGATGACCCGTTCATGCATGTGGGTGGAACCTGAGGTGGACCGCACGTGTCTACGGGGCAACTGGTGGTACCTAGTGGGCCAGGACCCGACGACCATGTTGAGGCAGGGTGGCTGTACTGTCACGAGGACCCGGTTGTCACATTGGAGTAGTATATAATTTTATTCTCACATGTATCTTTTGTTTCATTCTCATTCTTAGGTGTTTCACCAAGCTCATATATCATGGATTAATTCATGATAAAATTTTTCCATCATAAAGGATTATGTAATATATAAATGTAAGTACCAAATAAATAATTATAATTGCATAATGGTGAACACCATTTATAGGAAATGGGTACGAGTTTTCACTACAAAATTGCTTGGCCTGCAAAATCATGATGAAATCATGGCCGCATAATGGGCATGTATGAATGTTCATTGGAGGTATTGACAAGTGTAAAATGGGTATATAATCATTATATATAAAATGGAATTTAAGGGGGTTATGGAAGAATATATCCCAACATTAGGAAATGAAGATAAAATACATAAGATAAAGAAGATACTTTAATAAAGAGGGGAATAAGGGGTTCCCTAACACTGATAGGGTGATTCAGAATCCATGGGAGGACCTTATTACGTGATTGGGGAAACTTTGGAGGACTATAGAGAGTGGAGGGATGATTAAGAATGTTATCCAAGGGTTTTGAGTGAAGAAAAATGGGATATTGTCTGGGTTTGTAATGGAAAATAAAATGGATTTCATTATTATTTCTCTAAATTAGGTTTTTTACTCTATATAATAATGTAATAAAAAACATAAACCTTAACATATTTTAGAACCATGGTTTCTTAAAAATAATTTGTTTTTTCATTATTTTATATGTAAAGTACCGAACTTATTAAAATAATACCCTTGATGATGTGGAAGTAAGTCATGTCCTTAATGCAATGATTTTAAAACCTCAAAATATATTATAGATTTTGGATGATTCATAATGTATCAATAAAATTAATCAAATAAACATAAAATTACATTGTTTTAAAGGATAACAATATATTTTTTAATTGATATAATTTATCATATTTATTATATCGCTTTTTGGGTATTATAATGTCGTAATACACATCATATATTTATACCGTATTAAATTTTTACTCAGAAATCAAAATATCCCAGAAAATTATAAAAAAAATCGCTTAGATAATATTGATGTTATGATTCCAAAAATAATATTTATTTTATAAATGTAATTTTCTTGAATATTCTAATTTTTTATTTTATAAATAAGAATCAATATTTATTGAGAAATGATGGGTTTTTTGACAATAACAATTTTTGAACCCTAATAAAAATTACATTTTACCTTTAAAAAATATATGATATTTTATATTTAATGAAAATTAATTATTAATAATATTTTAATAAAATTTTATTTATTTAAATGAGACATATAATTAGAAGAATAAATTTTTTTTTGAATTTAATATTACCCAAAAATATATTTTCTGTTTTATTGTCTCAAAATACAAAACATTTATAAAGTAACAATAATAGGATGAAAATAAATTTGTTATTATTTACAAAAATAATTAAATACTAATATTTATATGGTCATGAAACATATATATTTAATACCATAAAAAATTAACACTGATTATAGTTCATTATGGTGATACTTTCTTATGTTGGTTCAACGTACATGGTTTGGGTTTTGATCTTGATGAGATTGAACATATCCCATTGATGATTTATATAATTCATAATTTTTTGGATCTTCATGTGGGATTTGTTGTGGGAAAATCCTATTTATACAATCTCCCTTGGAATTATTGATAAAAGGTTTTCATAGGGTATGATCCCACTTGTTGAGGCCATCATTTCTTTTTCCTTTTTTAATTGGATTTTTCAAACACCTGTATTTTTAAAAATCATATGATCACTATTGAATGGAAACAATATCAATGGTAATGATACATAATGAAATATTTAATCTTATAGGATATATTAAAGACAATTAATTTCATGGGTTTTCTATATCAATATTATATACCAAAGAATTAAATTAAATTTCATGGGGAATTATATTTGTAAAATTTCAGGTCATTATAGGATATAAACCCATCGGTGAGGTTAGTCTGAGGATGTACACCACACCCTTAAATGGATGTGTTAGGGAGTTGGAATGGGGATCTATGAACCTAACAATTGGATTGAATATGAATACCTAATCTAAAGATATGAAGTAAGTATTATGTATAATTTTTTGTAATGTTTCCCCATTAATTTATTGAACATGACTCATTCCCCTTATGCAAAGTTTATATATCTTTTAAGGGACTATGTGTGTTTGATGGAAATGGTTAACCAAAGGATAAAATTGGGTACATGTTTAAAGTGAATTTTTTAATAAATGGAACTAAACTTACTTTATGTTTACCTTGTTATGCATTATTTACCAAATTAAACTATCTATTTAGAATATAAATTTTGTAGACACCATTGTCGGTGCGCTACTGAGTTTTAATCATACTATATTGGGACCAATATTAGGTACTAGATTTGACATCATGGATGAGGGTTATAAAAATGTAAAATGATCTATGCTCGATAGTTGATTTGGGTGTGAGATGTGCATGGTTGGGAGAACATGACATGGAGTCGAGACCCATTTTGAGGATTCTTCACTTTTTTATTTATTTTGGGTTATCCTTAGACTTGGAATTTGATGACATGACTTGTAATACTTACTATTTGGTTGTGGTCCTTCACCAGTTTTGGAAAGAGGATTTTGATTCATTTTTCTTGACGACTTATTTCCTTTATTTTTTATTTTATCTATTCTATCTTACTCGGATAAAGTGGGTATAGTCTCCCCTTGTGTTCGATTTGAACCTTAGTGCTAGTCGACAACCTCTAGTGTATAGAGAGGCACAACTTATTTCATGTTACATCTTTTCTTGGGGAACCAGGTATAGTACCTACATGGATAGGGACATTACAAACTGTTCATTATCCACTACCTCAAATGACACCTCTCATGGTTGGCTTGAATGATTAGATAGACTACGTGAAAAACATGAATTTCCCCACTTTCTAGAAATTCATGGTTTCCCCTAGGAATCTTCATAGTTTTTCCAAATCATGTGTTAATCATGCACCAGCCTAGGGAACCCTATTTTCTTATACCGGGTTCTGTGGAGGTGTTTCACATTTTCTACTAACCATGATAAAATTATTAACCTCCAGATTCCAGAGCACCATCAAACATCCTAAAACATAAATAAGCCATTATATATACTTAAAATAAATTAATAATGGGTTATGTTCCCTAAACAAGGGATGATACAATATACATATGATCCATTGGGGTTATGTCTCATTGATATCATTATTAATTTATTTATGGTTTATGATTAGTTTGATCACAAATGTATAATTTTATTACCATTCACCATATAAAACTATATGGTTTATGATTTTTTATTGGGTAATGTATTAATATTATAGATGTTATTTTTTTAATTAAAATGTTTATATTGTTTATATTTTACCCCTTTCATACGAGGTATGAATTGGACATAGTATGTGACAGGTGGGGAACTATTATAGATGATGCCTTGATTCATTGACAAGTCTCATGAGACAATTGAGTAATCCAAATTATATTGGGTTTTACCCAAATATTTAAACTAAATTTTAAAATTAATTGAAATTATTTTTTAGATTTCCAAAATTAATCATTCCCACATTATGATAGTATTTATTTATGTCCATCTGACAATTAAATTATTTATAATGTCAATAGACAATTTTCAATCTCATGTGATTATTTATATTCCTTTAATTGATCATAATTTATTATATAATTATTAATCTTATGTTCTTATTTAAATGAAATGTGATCCTAATATTTACCTTAATAGATTGATTATGATTATTAATTTTTGATAGCTTTTAATGTATGCTTACCCTTACTGAGCATCTAATCTCCCCCCTTTATAATGTTTTATTCTTCCCATCATACCCATAAGTGTTTTATAACTGATTTTCAAGGATATTATAATGGGAATAATGAATTTATCAAAGAAAATACTTTTTTTATTTTATATTTTCAAATGTATTTTAAATTCATGTGTGTATCTAGTTTACAAATACTACTATGGTTACGGTATTTACATAAAAATTATAACACATAGAAAAAGGATTTGATTAAATGTATGTTAAATTTAGTTCCATCACACCCAAATTTTTTTATCTGGGTAATGTTATATGTCAAAAAATCACTTAATTATAAACTAGTTTCCAAATTTAAAATTAAAAGAGTAAAATGTATAAAATAAAAATAAAACTCATATAGAAAGAAAAAACCATGTGAGGAAACACTTGGATGATCCTATATCGACCTAAAAATACTCCACACTCAATTATTTAAAATATTTGGTTCCATTTCTCATGAAAAAGTTTCATTTGAATATTAAAATATAAATGGTCTTTAAAAAGTGACATTTTTTTCTATTATAAAATTTATCACTTAAATGCTATGAAATTTATAGCACCCCTTATAATTCATCCTAAAAAATATTATATTTTTCTCAAATATAAACCATCACTTACAAACTAGAGTCTGTGATCCCTAATTATTATCCTAATAACTTATATTTGAAAAGAAAAATTAAGAAAAATTAAATCTCCAACCTAATTATTATCTATTTTTTTTGTTATTTTATTAATATCACTTAATAAAATATCTTCACACAAAAAACAAAGGAATTCCAATCATGTGCATGCATGAACTACTCCCTCCATGTATCATTTTGTCTATTTTTTTTAATTTTTTTACTATTTATTAAAACATAATAAAATATGGTTTGAAATAATAAAAACATACAAAAATATCATTATTCTTCTTTTAATGTTATATTTTATCCAAAAGAAACACATATTTAACAATACTCACCAATCCGTTTAATGTGAGTTCATGTCAGGGTCGGTTCAACCACCCAAAAGAATGATTCTGTAACAAAATATTATGAATGTATATGGGAATAAAAAAAATATTTTCATTATAATAATATAATAATTTAAATATTGTAATATTGTTCTAGAAATATTATAGTATGTATTATACTTATTATTAATGTATCATTTTGGTTTTCTAGGAATCACTGAAATAAGACAACAATGATTCTATTTTATTGCATCATAATAAAACACTTTTGGAATGATGAGTATTATAAATGAATATGATATATTAATTAAATTTTCTTAGATGATATATTATGGATTCAATTGGTTTCAAATTCTTCATAATTACATTAATATTGTTAAATAAGTAAAAAGTAGTAAAATTTATTAACACCTGATGATCACAATATGATAAAACTAATAAATATACTAAAGTAGAAAATAAGGATTATAATGGTGTAATAATTATTATTAATTTTATAAAATATTATTTTATGTTAGTTATGTTTGTGTTATATGGGTATATATTCTAAAAAACTGAGAAAGAAATAAGCCAACGGATTTCGTCTCAATTTCCCTTCATTAAGACATTGTTTTTATTAATGAAGAAATTCTAATTTAGGTGGTGTGAATAATATATATTTGATATAAAATATTAATAATTTAATTTTATTAATTTTATTTTAATATAAATTCCATTATATTCATTTTATGGGGTTATTATTGAATTTTTACCATAGGTCGTAAGGCATTATTTGTCTCAAATTTTTAATCCCTTGAGAAATGCTTAACCAATAAACCATGTTCCACTTAAAATGGTATAAACACTACCATATATTCAATTTTTGTAATTATTATATTGTATTTATTGATATTAAATTTTATTTTTAGTTTTATACTTCTCAATGTATTTTTATTCAAATGTTACATAGGATATAAATGGTCTTTCTGAATCATATATTTTCCTTGGGTTATAATCACATTTCTTTAACTATAATATTCCATCATTGATATAGAATACCGTAGGATGATGTTATGATCCATTTCAACCTAAATTTTTGAGAAATCTTATTTCAAAAGAATTTTTTATACCTTTATGGTTTTTTATTAAGATTCAAGTTTATAGAATTTGTCATTTGTTTTAATAGATTTTCCTCCTATATCCATGATTTTACAACACAATAATTTTTCCATTTCCATTGTTCAAACTCAAATTGTATTTGTCTTCAATAAATTTTTTTATACCATTTATTTATTACATAAAGATCAGTTCTTAATCTACTTAATTATGTCAATTATCAATAATGTTATTTCAAATATTTTAAGAGGTATTTCCAATGTAAAGAGTTCTATTATACCATCCAATTTTGGTTTGGATATACATTATAAATCTTTAAAGGTTTCTTTAATAATGAATGTTTTAAAAATTAAATATTTTCAACTTATTTTTATATCCCATTTTAGAATAAATTATGCCTTTTTCAATTATCTTTTATTAAAGATTATTTTAAAAGTAATGGTTTCCAGTGCATTTTAATTTCGTTTTTTGAAAACATTTTTTTTAATATTATCCATTGTTATGTATTATTTTAAAAATAATGGTTCTCAAATTATTTTAACTTATATTTTTTTAAAACTTTATGTATTTATTCAAGCCTCCATTATTATACAGTCTTTCAAATATAGAGTTTTTAAAATTATTATCACATCACTTTTTAGTAAACATTATGTCATTTTTAGTCACTAATATTAAATATTATTTGAAGAGAATACATTTAAAATTTATTTTAACATCTCTTATATGAAATATTATTTATTTTTAATGATTATTTATTTGGATATATGGTTTTAAAAATTATTCTTCTGGCTTTATAATGAAAATTGGAATTTATTTTGTACTTATATTTTTTAAAAAAATGGTGAAAAAAATCACTTATATTTACCCTCAAATTTGAAGACCCTGACCCTAATAACCCAGATCAAGTGGTTACATTATTACATTGGAACTAGATACAAGGTATAATATCTCATTGGGATTTATATTTTTGAAGTACTAGTAAAATAGATACATACATGAATTCCAATTATAATTTAAAACAAAGAACACACAATGTATTTTCTTATATAACACCATTATTATCTTTAGAATATCCACACATGTGAATGACAAAACAATTTCTCATATCCTAGGGAAAAATAAATTCTATGAATGTGGTGAGATCAAATTATTAGTAAGGGTATGCATTAAGTGGAAGCTATCATGGATAAATAAGAATAATAAATATAGAAATTTAAATAACTGAAATAAATACAATTTAAACATTAACATGAAAATAATATGGAAAAAATAAATGATTATCAAATAAATCAACATACATACTAAAATGAGAGTGGAACTTATCAAAAAATATTATAAATAATTGAATAATCACATGGACATCAATAATTTATCTCATAATAAGTGAATTCATAATTTTGGAAACCTGAAACATACTATCACGACCTTTCATAAGATAGTTTAAATCTATGGGAAGAATCTGATGTAATTTCATCAACATATTTGTCTCAAGAGAACTATCGATGCATTAAGGAGCTATCTATAACAATGATCAAAGAACAATCTATAACAACACCCCACCATTCACATTCAAAATCCAATGCATTCCCCATATTAAAAGGGTGAAACATAATAAACATAAACATTCTTATTGAAAAATAACATATGAAATGTTAACACATATCCCAATAACATAAACATAATCATTAACTATATAGAGTAATTTATTGAATTGTAATAAAATTTTACATCCCCAGTCGATCTGACCATAAATAATCAAGAGAAACGACAAAGATAATATCAAAAAAATCTCAAATGTATCATGAGTAAAATAATTGTTTTATTCCATTAATATATTTAAATACCATAAAAATTTCTTTGAAACTATTTTTTAAAAAATAACCTTTCAAATTGAATATTTTTTGTAAAATAAAGTTTAAAAAATATTTTTAAAATAATTATATTTTAATATAGCCTTTTAAAACTTGTAAAATAGTCATTAAAACATTTTTTGGTCTTGAAGGGATAAAAATATGTTCATTTTATAATTGTTAAGAAAAATCAATTCATATTTTTATTAAAATACAAACATGTAATTTTTGAAAAAGGACATGAATTAATTTCAAAAACATTTGTAAAAAAATAAATAAAAGGTAAATATTTCGTAATTAATTCATAATGATAATGTTAAAATCATTTTTGAAAATATTTTTCAAAAACCATGGAGTGTGAAGAAAAATGGTTTTTGACCAAATAGGGAATTTAACTTGTATTTTCATAAAATCTTTTTCATAATCTTTTTATTATCCAAATAGAGTAAAATTGGTACTATTAATTTAAAAAGTAAATTAATAACCATAGTATAATAAAATATATTTATTTTATGATTGAAAAATAAAATAATTCACCTAATAGATATTTAAAGATCAATAATCCCAAATAATGATGAGATTATGAAGTAATCCCTTGACAATATGGTATCTTTTTAATCATAAGCCCCATGAAATATAAAATAAAAATTACAAGTTTAAATATGATGAATATAAATATATTCCAGATATAAGATATAAATATTTTCATTATAAACACCATATAAAAGAATCACTAGTTCATATATCCTACGTCTCAATGAAGTACTAGTGAGATTAGAAAACACTTACCTTGGGTTTTAATCCCTTCGTATATCTCTAAACATCCTATATAATATATAGAGTTTTATTATAAAACTATTATATAAACATATTATTATATATGTAATACCATATATAATCCTATTATAACATTTTATCACCTATTTTTTAATAATATATTATTGTTTTCATTGTTTCTGGTGTTAATTTCCTTTTTTATCATCCATGGTTCATCATGAAAGAAATGATTATTTTAAATAGGTTATAGTTAAATAATAACTCTAATTATATTACTTTTTGAAAAATATTTTTTTATCAGACACATACTTATAAAATATCATAAAACTTTGACACATAAAATGAATTGTATTTCATCATGGAGACGATAGGTCATATGTATGCACAACCATTGAAAAAATTACATTAAACGGTGAAATGGTAAGGAAGGTCATGTTATATTTATTTTTAATAATTGATATATTTTTATATATATCAAATATATTCATTAAATTTATTTTTATTAATTTTTTTGTTATGTGTAACTAAAAAAATGAATCACAACGCTTTGTAAGGCCGTATTTTTTCGTACACACAAGAGGTGTTATGGTATTATAAATGGAATGGTAAGTAAGAATGTGTATATGATATTACAACTCCATGAATGTAGATGTAAAATAAATAATATATATATAAATTAAATAAATCATTATATCCATCTATGATAAGTGTAAATGGAAAATGATTTATAACTATTTGTGTGGCGGTATTATGCTGTACACTAGATTGACAGTTTCATTTCAAATTTTATATAGATAGGGATGGATAAATACTATTAAATATACATAATAACATCTCATTATATGTTATATAATTGTTTAGTGATATTATAAGGGATAATACATTATTTAACGTCATAAAGAAAGAATGAAAAAGAATGATCATAGTGAAGACAATTACCTTCTCATAGAGAAACCTACTTTAGATATCATCTTAAGAATCCAAGGGTTTTTATTTTTGGAAAAAAAATAAACTAAAAATTTTTAAAAATGATTTTGGGTAGTTTTTTGTATGATTTGGTCCACCCAAAAGGCATGATATGTTTGAATACTTTAGTGGAGTGAGGACCCATTAAAAATTGTTGAGGAGTGGCATTCTTATAAATACCTAAAAATATTCAATAATGGGTAGTCTATCTCAATCCAAGCTTGTAGATAATTAATAATTAATGTGTTTTAGGGATAATATTTTCTATGAAAAAATCCACCATAGAAGAAACACCTGTTATAAACAATTTTTTCCTTAACTTGTATGTATCCTTACTTTTACCTTTTTAGTTTTTCACTACGGTAACTAGAGTTTTTAAACTATATAATTGATCCTCTATTCCTAAAATGAAATAATATTTAATAAATAATTTGGACCAAATTAATATAAATAACAAATCAATTTTATTATATAAATATTATTTATATATTTAAAATAAATTTTTACACAAGCAAATATACAATGAAAAATCATTATTTTAACCTTACAAGTGCTAACAACGTATTTACTCTTTAGGGATCAATGTAGTAACTATAAAAGAATAATTTTTTTTTCAAATTGTCCATATTTTATGTTTTGAACTATTTTCAAATTAAAATTTATTAATATAGAATTTTTAGGAATTTTAGATCTTTTAAAAATGTATCATTTATTATAAAATATCATTACAATAAAATATTACATTATTTTTTTAATTTGAAGATAAAAAATTCATTACATAGATGTAATTTGAATATATAATGTTTAAACTGATGAAAATTTATATATTTATATAAAAAATCACTGGAACACCATAATTCATTAAATTTATTTTACTTTTAATATTTTTAGTATTGAATAATTTATCTTTCCACTAATTAAACAATTATTGTTTTTCTATTTAATATGTACCAAAATTAATTCCATTAATACTAAAATTTAAAATTTAATTACCCTCATGAAAATAATTTTAATATGATCTAAATGACTATCCTTAATTTTTTACATATTTCTTTTTTCCATATGTGAACACATAATTGAAACAAAAAAGTTTCATTTTCTCTTATTTATTTGCATAAATTATTATATCATCCACATTCATGGGAAAGTGACCCAACAATTTATAAAAATAGATAATATGTTTATAATGATGGAAATAATTCCAAAAACAATAATTTCTACAAAAAAATTATGTTATTTTAACCTTTAGACAATTAGTTTAACCATTTGGTAAACCCATTTTAACCTTAACCATGGAAATAAATATTTTCATTCCTTTATTATAAATTAGTAATAAAAATTAATTATAACATGTTATAGAATATTAATTATTATTAATCCAGATATAGAACATATTTATTCAAATTTAACTCACAAGATGCGATGAAAAACACTGGTTTTCATAAAGAAACTTTTCATATGTAGAGAATGTTTTAGTATCAATATTAAATATGAAATTGATCCCAATAATCAATTTTTTTATTGTAATATTCATTCACTCATTTTACATTCATGATGATATTAAGAAAATATGTAAACTTTAATGGATTTAAAAGAAAAGTAATTTCTCAATATGAACTACTATTTTCACTATTCATTGAAAAATTAATCTTTTTAGAAAATTATCAGAAATTAAACCCTATGTGATTTTGACATGTGGATTTAAAAAATTATGTAACTATTATCCTATAAAATTCCAAATATTGTTAAAAAAAATATTTTAACATATGTGTGTGGGTCATGATTAAACTTCCTTTTATGACAATATTGTTTTTAAGAAACATGTCTTTTTTATTAAATTTATTTTTATATTATTTTATGATTTAAATATAACCATTGAATTTATTTTAGGAATGTATAAAACATCTAATTTTCACAAATTAGGTAGGCATATTTATCCCAAAATAGATTTTCTAGGTTATAGTGGACATGATTATATAATAATATTTGAATAGGGTAACTTGTTTTATTTAAACTCGGTGTTGGGTGCATCAAAAGATACACAAGATATTGAATATATTTAAAAGTTAATATATCATAAAGTTTAATGGTGTTACATTATCTGACATCCATGGTATTTAATTTTATATACTCTATCAAACATGATATTATTCTTTTAGAATATCATGGTGTTAAATTCTGCCATCTTAAAAAAATTGTGCCCTCATAATTTAATTCTTATTTAGGTAATCAAGTGTTTGACCTCTCAAAAATAAGTTAATTAGAAACCAATATCAGAAAAAGGGTTACTTAAAAATTCTCAAGAAAATAGATAATGGAAAGTACAACGGTAATCTTGAATGTCACATTAGTAGGCCCACAATTAGGAAAACATTTGTTGGATGTGAAGATATGCACAATAAATAATTGGGTAAATAATTATGAAGAGTGTTATTGGTCATTGATCAAAATAAATTGAACAGTTTTAATTTCCACCAATCCATAAATAATTAACATGTGAAAAGACCACAAGTTCATCATAAATTCAGGTACCATGAAATAATTTTTATTCAATATCCTTTTCCTAGAGTAGATGAATTATTTTACCATCTTGACTATGAACAAGAGGAAATTTAATTAAATTAAAATTCTAATTTCATACATTAATAAATTCCCACTAAAATATCATATATTTCTTCAAAAAATTAGTATCCACATTAAATTTTTCAAACCCGATGTATTAAAAATAACATTTAATCGGTCATATGATACATAAAATAATGATAATTTATTCCAGGAATATTTTCCCAAAAAAATTGGTTAGTGTGGTTTATCAATAAACACATAAATTTAATCATAATCCACTCTATAAATAGTTTACCTTAAGAAATTTCTTGAATATTCCCAAATAAGTTTAATGTCTTAATATTTATAAGGTAATTCAAAAAATTTCCAAAATCATCATAACATTGTATTCCCCAAATAGCATTATGTATCCCTTAAACATAACATATAAAATATTTTAATACATATAACACCATAAAATTAAAATGATAACGTGCAACATTCTGAAAAAATTATAAATTCTTGAATATATTCATAGAATAAAAACATTAAGTACACTCTAATAAAGATAAAAAAAATTTCTAATCAATTTCATGGTTACCAATATCATTCCATAATCTTTTATTTATCACTATTATCCCATTATAAATTATATATTGACTGTTATACTCCCTAAATCATTTTTTCAATAGATATAGACATTCAACTATATCACATTTTTTCATTGGTAAAATTAAATATATGTCTTCAAATATATATAGAAAAAACTATAGTACAATCCCATTAGGTTTTATGATTCTTTTCATTGATAAAATAATTCGATTACATGAATCTAAAATTCAAATAATCATTCACATTAATCATTCCACATTAGACATAGTAATTTAATAATATAGGCATTGATCCATTAGTTTCATCTCATTTATATTCACTTCACATTTGGGGAAATAATTTTCTTAATTCCCCTTATACTTATAGTTTAAAAACTAAACATAAAAGGTCTCTTTATTTCCTTGGAGGAAAAGTTCATGGTGGAGTCTCTATGAATGTTGATATAAACATTCAGGTAATAACTAGGCGTTATGAAATTGTTTAATGGGTAATAAACAAATTTTAAGGGTAAGAAAGAGACCTCTTAGAGTTACGTCCCCCAATAATTGATTTCCTAAATCTTGTTCCCAAGGTTCCTACTAAATATTCTTTGATACCAACTGTAAATAACCCAACCCTAGTAGCCCAGAGTTAGTGGCTAAATTATTAATTTAGGACACGATACAATTTATTTCATCCCAAAGGACCATATATTTTATTGGTCACAGTAAACTACATACATACTTTAAATCACATTATATTTCAAAACATAAAATTCATAATGTATTTTTTGTGATAATTTCATTATTCAACATAGTGTGTCCCTGTATAACAATAAAAAATACTTCATGGTATCTGTGGGTAAAATAGAATATAAAAAATTATGACATTAAATAATCATTTAGTGTAAGAGTACATCCGAAGCTATCATGTAAAAATAATCAGACTCAATATGGAAAACTAAATAACAAAAATTAATGTCAATTAAATAATAAAATTTTCATAATACATCAGTAGTAACATATGATATTGTAATCATATATAAATAAACATAATATCTTGAAACACATCCTGGGATATTAAAAATAATTGATTAATAACTGGGGCATAAATAACTGATCTCATAATTAGGTAATTCTTTATGTCATAAATCTTAAACATATTTTCAAGAACATACACAATTTTGTTTAGATATTTGGGTAGAAACCCGTCTAATTTGGCCAACTAATTTGTCTCATTAGATTAATTTATGCATTGATGGGTATATAAAACTAGGATCCACCCTTTGATTTACTACTTCTAATGAATTCCTCATATGAACGGGGTGAAGCATAGTAAAAATAAACATTCGTTTTAAAAATCTAACATATGAAATTATAATAATTACACCAATTAAATAAATATAATCATAAACCATCTATAGTAATATGGTGAATGGAAATGAAATTCGACATCTTTGGTGAAAATTCTCACAAACCATCCTAATAATAATAATAATGATATAAATTCAACATACCCTAGTGGATCATAACAATAGTAAGGGTTTATGTAATTAAAGGATATAAATATCATAAATATTTCATTTAAATATCTTTTTGAGGAAAATAACTTTTTCCCATTGATTTTTTTAAAAAACGTTCAAAATAAAATTTTTAAAAAATTTTCTTTGAATAATGATGAGATTTCAAAATAAAAACCTTACCACTTTAGTAAATTTTGATTAATAATCACCCTGAAAAAAATATATTAAAATAAAAAAAATTAGCATGAAGATAAGTAGATTAAGGATATAACATATCAAAAGGAGGTTGTATATAAACCACAGAAAGGAATAAGTGGTGAATACAGAATATGTCTCGTGAAAAAAAGCGAGAGAAGAAAACCATTGCCTCAAGTTCGAATCAATTTATATGTTTCAAAAAAGTATCCATAAAATATATTTCTTTATAATAAATCTATTATAGAAGAAAACTCATATATCTCATGTCATATATGATCCCATTATAATATATCACCATAAGTGTTTTAATAATATTTCATTATTTTTATTATTTCAGGTGTTAATTACATTTTTTTCTCTTATGTGTTTTGTCATGAATGTTCTGCATCTCATACATATGATATAGTAACATAATAACTAGAATGATATTATTTTACATAATTTTATTTTCATTATTTGATACATCCTTATTACCATTTTTAAATATTTACAATGAAAATGAATCGCAACACATTGTGGAGATAATACACCATACATATGCATGAGCAACAATATCATTCCCTTGAATGGTGAAAGGGTAAAGAAGTGAATGATATATTAATTTTATAGATTTTATTTCATGTTAGGTATATAATAAAAATTTAATCAAATTATCCTTATTAATTTTCATGTAAATATTAATTGAAAAACTAATCACATTTCTTCATAATGAAGTATTCCTCTATACATAACAGTGAAGTTTTCATATTTTAAACAGAATGGAAATTAAGAATTTATATTTGATATATTAACTTTATGAGTATAATTATAACAAAAAATATTACATATATGTAAATTATATTCATCATTATATCAAATTTTGATGAATGTTGATGGAAAATTAATTATATCAGTTCGCGAGGTGGAGTCCACCATGCACATGATGTATAATTTCATTTCTAATTTTATGGAAGGGGATATGGATAAATATTATTACATAAAAATAATAAAATATAAGTATATGGTATATAGTTGTTTAATTATATTTTATGTTGTAATAAATAATTTAATGTTTCAAAATAATATGGAAAAAGAATGATCTTAGTGAATATAATAACCTTATCTTAGAAAACCCACCTTTAAATCTCTTCTTATAAAACCTGGGGTTATTGTTTTTTGGGAAACCAGAAAATATATAATATGTATAAGAATTAGGGGGTATTATTTTTTTAGATTTTTTATCTAAATTGCTTGCTATTTTTAAATAATTATTGTAGCAAGTTCCCTTTTATAATTAAGGATGAGTGTCATTTTGTAACTACCAAAAACTATTAATTAATGGGAAGTAAGTATCACCACATGTGGCTCAAAAATTGATAATTAAATGGGTTAATAGATGATAATATTGAGATATACCTCCACCAAAGACAAAATACATACGTTTTAACCATTTATCATTAACTTCTATGTTACTTAACATTTAATATTTTTTTCAGAGTGATAACTAGCCTTTATAACAGAGGACATTTATCTTTTAGGCCAAAAATAAAATGATATTTATTAGATAATTTGTAACCAATGATTCTAAATATGAAACAAAATCTATAAAATAAAAATAATAAGTCTGTGAAAAATTAATTCTCACACAAGTGCATGTAATGTGAAAAAACACGGGTTTAACATTAATCGTGCAAACAACGTTTTTACACCTTAGGGGTCAATATATTCAATATAAATGAAAAATTGATACTTTAAAATTATATAGTTTATTTTTTAATTGTTTAAACATAAATTGTCTATAGATTGGATTTTATAAATTTTAAATCATTTAATAAAATGTTATTTTTTTATAAGATAACATTGTTGTAAATTTTAACATTATTCATTTAATCTGACAATAAAAAATCATGCAAATTATAGAATTAGATTATTTTAGGTTAAAACATGTATAAAATTATATATTTAACTAAAAAATAATGGAACATAATAATTCAATCAATTTATTTTAATTTTAATTTTTTATCATTTATTTTAATTTGTAATTAATTAAATAATTATTGCGTTTGTGTTTCTTAAGCATTTAATGAAATTTTATGATTACAAAAAATTAAAAATAAATTATATTTTAAAATTAATTTTACTATTATCAAAATGAATATCCATAATTGTTGACATCTTTCTTTTTCCCATTGTGAACATATAATTCAAGTTCAAAAGGAAGCGGGTGAAATTTTGAGTTTTTTCCCTACATAAATTATTAAACAATTCACTTATGTGGAACTATATCCCAAAAATAAATAAAAATATACCCTAATGTGTTATGTTTAAAAATATTTATAGAAAATTGCAATTTTATGGTTTTTAGGTCATTCTAAGGATTATCATTTTAGTTTAACCCTAATGTATGCTTTTATTACCTTAACTATAGTAATAAATTTTTATTATTTTTACTATTCATTAAAAAATAATGTTAACATTGTTCTAAATATTAATTATTCTTATTTCAAATATGGAATCAATTTTATCAAATTCAACTCACATATTTTTAAATATTAAACTTATAGGTGTGATGAAGAAACAGCTTTCGAAAGACAAAATTTTCATAATTATATAATGTATTAATATCAAAATTCAATATGATATATATTCAACTAACCTAAACTTCACTAAATATAATATATTGGAAATAATTTTACATAAAATTCATTTTTAAGTAAAATTGGGGATTTAAATACTTTAAAGGAAAAGTTATTTTTCTGTAAGAGCATGCATATTTCACTATTCACCAAAAAATTAATCATTTAAAAAATCAAAGAAAATTAAATATAATATAATATTGACATGTTTATTTTAAAAATTATGTATTTTTAAAAAATATATTATCTAAATTTGGAAAAATTTAATTTTAAAATATTTGTGCAAGGTGCGATGATACTAGATTTTATTTAAATGCATTTTGTAGAAGAAATTTATTGTTTATTAAAATGATTTTTATTCAAAGGAAAATTAGAAGATAATCATTGAATTTAATTTATAAATTTTTAAACCATATAATTTTCATAAATTAGTTAATCATATTTATACCAACAAATTTAACAACTAAGTTATAATGGTCTATTTAAAATAATAATATTTTAATACAGCATCATGTTTTTTTTAAAACCGGTCTAGTGCGCGTCAAATGATATCAAAGAGAATGAATTTATTTAAACATTAATATATCAAAAATACTTAGGGTGTTATGTTCTCTTATGATCTTGGTTTTTTGGTTTATATATACTATCAAACATTATGTTCCTATTTTAGAATATCATGATGTTATATCCATGGTTTATCTTTCATGAAGCATTATTTTGATTAGATTTTATTTTTTATTTTGATATGATTTATTTTTCAAAATGAGAGTTTTTATTTTCACAACAAGATCTAAAAGGGCCTGAGCCTTCACTACACTAGGCCCATCTCCAATAGCCTTGGGGATAGCTACTGCCACCGAGTGGGCATATCACATTCCTATGATGCCTTATCTTGTGGTACCTTTATGCACACATACATGTACATCTCCATGTAATTGTGAAGAGATATTAAAAAAACTGAAACCAGAAAATGAATTCATACATCTACCATGGATATAGAGTAAGACAGTACTAAATATAATAATATTTTAAAATACATCCTTTCCAAAACTATAAAATATACAAACCTTCTCATAATGATGGGACTGTTTTCAAATGAAACCACTGACACATATCTTAGTCAATATAGCTCCCCATATTTCACATGATCTGGGTCCACATAGGACTCCATCAAATGTAATTTCATCTACAAAATACATGGAACAAGTGGGAAATTATCATGTAGGGGGGATTTTTACAATACCTATTAGGCACCTGAAAAAACGCAAATTAAAAGGGAGAAATTGAAAGAAAATAGTCTTCTTGACGCCAAGATGGGGGAGGGAACCCTAGAGATAGAGAGTAATAAACTCCAAATCGACCACTCCTCATGTGTACAATTCTATTCAATTCCTATCTTCATAGTGTGTCAACAAATTAATTTTATATAACCATATGGAATCACAAAATAACCCAGATATACTCATCTTAGGCTCCAGGTCTCATGATGTCCTGACCTCACTCTCATCCACATGATACTACTAGGGGATCAAATGAATCCCTAATATTGGATAACTCAATCCATGTTCCTTAGAATACTTGAAGAAACTCATCTAAGTGATATCACCCGTCAGCAACAGCTCCTCCATCCTTGATTAAACTCATATGAGATATCTCACTCCATCGGGTATCCCTAATCCAATGGAACTGACCTTCCATCACAGGAGGGATACATCTAAGTGATCTTACTCATTGGGTCTCACCAAAAATAATGTCAGATTTTTACTTGGAATATCTCTATACCCAGATAGGCGATCTCACTCATCCTTAATGGGGAGACTCCTAGAACCCTACTTGACACAGTGAATATCTCAACCCCTAGATATGGGATCAAACCCATGACTACTGGGGGACACCACGAACCCATTATAGTAATCTAGATATCATTTAGTATAGATAAGGGATCACCTCCCGTGTATTATTGGTCATTAATATTCTAAAAATACATTTAGAACAACTCCATATGTATTATATCATATAGATTACGATACCAAAAACCTTACTAAATCTACCCTCTTTAAAGGGGATCATATACCTAACAATTCCACCGACCCTACTGGGATAGGCTTTTAGATATGGGTTATTTCCCATGTCGTTTTAGTCATGAAGATGATTCAAAACCCACATAGGTAATCCAATATGACAGAGGATCCATCCTTGGTACTTTATGTGTATTTTTGAATGGGCATGACTTGTACCGTATGCCACAGAATGTGACACTGTCCAATCACCTTGACATGTCCTCACCCATACCAGGATGGCTGGGCAGGTCACCCTACATAGTGTATACCCCAACTACATGGTGTTTCTTGGCTACCTAGCTATATGTTCATTTACTTATCCCATGAATATGTTCAGCACCCTACTCCCATGTACCATGTCATGTACTTCCATACAACCATTTCCATTTACATGGCCTTCCTTACCTTGACTTTGGCCACATGGACGAGGATAAGTACACAACATGTACCCCTAGTACACGATGTGGATATCTAAATGTTCAACATCCCCAAATATGAAGAACATGCATTGTGTTCTTCTATGCACATCAAATCATGTGCTTAGGAATTATGAATGGGAATTACCTATGATCAGCCTGAAACTCTCTATTTTCCATTGAATCCCATAAATCTACCCCGATGGGATCACTTACAGTAATTATACGGATATAAAACATTATAAAATTCAAAAAAGGGGATCAATATGTAAATATATTAAATCCTCCAACCTAGTGGTGAAATTATGACATCTCGAGTAAATATCCACACTCGGATGTCACTTCACCTTAACCCAATAATGATCTCCATAAATATAGAAGATTAATATTGCCTCTTCACCTCAGTTCGACCTCAGGTCATCTATGATGATGGGAGGGGGGGTCCATCTATTTATTTAATAGAATTAAAGGAGGAGAATTTAAAAATTAATTTTTTTAAATTGGTAATCGTACATTTAACTCCATCGATTGATTCCTCCAACTGGGTTCCAGAAGATGATAGATGTAACACCTCAAGCTTCCACAGTACGTTTCACTTTAAATAATTCAGTAGCTTGCGTTGTATAAAACATGGAGTTTAAACACTCCACGACTAATGATACTAGCCGTTATGAATAGTAATACCCACTTATTTTAATTTAATAAATTTTTTTTAAGATGTACTTCATTTTTGGATTGAGAATATCAAAATTAGCTTAAGGTCATTTTTTGTAATTTTTTTGAAAACATTAAATTTTTTATGAATAGTGAAAAACATTGCGTTATTTTTTAAATCCGACTTCTTATTTAAATAATTATTTATTTTATTTTAATTTAAATTTGGTCAAAATAGATACATACACTACTATAAAAACAGGCTTTATCAGCACTCAAAATGGGGTTTATCAGCGTTAAAAAGCATTTTAAAGCTCAACACTAATAAGGGGGTCCCCTTTATCAGTGCTAAATAAGCGTTAATAAATGTGTTTTTAACAGTTCTCTTTTAGCGCTGATAAACTGACCCTTTATTAGGGATTTTTAGCGCTGATAAAGGTGGATTTTATGACTGGTTTATTAGCACCGATAAAGGATTCCTTTATCAGAGCTAAAAAATCGCTCATAAATGCCTAGTCTGCGGCAATAGTAAATTCTGTAGCATCTCACCCAAACAACACCTGGAAAAAATTCAGCATCTCAACAAGTATGTATACCCATAGAAAATTAACACATAAATAATAAGGTAGTTACACCAAGTATACCCATGCAACAAGTATACCCATGCACCATTAACACTTAATTCATAAGCTAATAAAATACATAAAGAATTCAATTAGAATTCAGGGGGTTAGGGGGCTATTCAGGGGTTTGGGGTGGCTTTCTAGGGGGGGTGGCGGTGTCTGAGGGGATGGGGGTGTCTGGGAGGATATGGGTGTCTAGGGGGGTCTAAGAGGTTGGGAGCTATCTAAGGAGGGTGAGGGTGTCCATGGGTGGGGGTTTCTAGGTGGTGGGGTGGTGTCTAGGAGGGGGTGTCTAAGTGGGGGGGGGATGTCCATGGGGGTATCCAGGGGGTGGGATAGTGTCCAGGGTGTCGGGGGGGGGGGGGATTTCCAGTGGTGGGGGTGTCCGAGGGGTGGGGGCGGTCCATGGGGTTGGTGGTGTTTTCCAAGGGTGGTGGAGTCGTGTCCAGGAGGGTGAGATGGGGGTGTCCAGTGGGAATAGGGGTGTCTAGGGGGTGGGGGTGTCCAGGGGGTGTGGGTGGTCCAAGAGGTTGGGGGTCGTCCAAGGGGGTGGGGTGGTGTCCAAGGAGGGGGGTGTCCAGGGGGTGGGCTTGTGTCTAGGGTGTAAGGTGGGGGGGGGGGCTTTCCAGGGGGTGGAGAATGTCCCGGGTGGGGGTGTCCAGGTGGTGGGGGGTCCTGGGGGGGGGGGGCTGTCCATGGGCGTGTCCAGGGGGTGGGGGTGTCAATGGGTTGAGGGGGCTTTCCAGGGGTGGGGGTGTCCAGAGGGGTGGGGTCCATGAGGTGGGTAGGTGTTCAAGGGGGTGGGGACAGTCCGTGGGGGTTGGTGGGGCTGCCAATGGGGGGTGGGGGTGGCTATCCATGGGGGTGTGGGTGTCCAGAGGGTGGGGGAGGTGTCCAGTTGTTGGGGTGGTGTCTAGGGGGGTGAGGAGCCCAAGGGTTGGGGGCACACCATTCCACAAATTGAGATGTGGTTGACTTTTACAGGTCACAAATGACTCATGGATCATTTTCCTAGAGTATCAACACAATCTGAATGTGTTTGGTCAGATTTTCATACGTCAGTTGTTGTTTTCACATAAAATTATGTCTTTGTTAATCAAAAGAGAGACCCTATGAGTTATACTAGCCACACCATGCCTGATATTGAGGCAGGGTTGACTCGTACACTTCACAAAGGACTCATGGATCGTTCTCTTAAATGATCGACATAATACGAATGCATTTGGTCATATTTTTGTATGTCAGTTTTTGTTTTCACTTAAAATTGAGTTCATTTTAATCAAAAGAGAGACACTTTGAGTAATAGTGACCACACCATTCCTCGGATTAAGGCGAGGTTGTCTCTTACATTTCACAAAAGACCCATGGATCGTTCTCCTAAAGGATCAACACAATTTTAATGCGTTCGGTCAGATTTTCGTAGGTCAGTTGTTGTGTTCACTTAAAATTCTATCCATTTAAAACAAAGGAGATACACTTTGAGTGATACATGCCACACCGTGCCTTCGATTGAGATGGGGTTGACTCATACACATCAAAAAGGACTCATGGATCGTTCTAATAAAGGATCAACCCAATCTGAATGTGTTGGGTCAGATTTCCGATGGTCAGTTGTTGTTTTCACTGAAAATTGTGTCCATTTTAAAGAAAAGACAGACACTTTGAGTAATACTAGCCACACTGTACCTCGGATTGAGTCGATCTTGACTCGTACACATCAACAAATCACCCATGGATCGTTATCCAAATGGTTCAACATAATACGAATGTGTTTGGTCAGATTTTCATACGTTAGTGGTTGTTTTCACTTAAAATTCTGTCCATTTTAAACAAAAGAGAGACCATTTGAGTGATAAAGGCCACACCGTACCTATAAAAGAGGAGGGGTTGACTCATAAACATCAAAAGGGACTAATGGATTATTCTCATAAAGTACAAACACAATCCGTATGCGTTTGGCCAAATTTTAGTAGGTTAGTTGTTGTTTTCAATTAAAATTGTGTCCGTTTTAAACAAAAGAGAGATACTTTGAGTGATACCGGCCCCACAGTTCCTTAGATTGTGGAAGGGTTGACTCGTACATGTCACAAAATACTCTTGGATCATAATTCTAATGGATCAACACCATCCAAATGTGTTTTGTTGGATTTCTGTTGGTCAGTGGTTGTTTTCACTTAAAATTCTGTCCATTTTAATCAAAAGACAAACACTTTTAGTTATACCGGCCACACCGTTCCTCAGATTGAATTAGGGCTGACTCTTACTCCTCCAAAAGGACCCATGGATAATTATCTTAAAGGATCAACACAACCCAAATGTTTTTGGTTGTATTTCTGTAGGTTAGTTGTTGTTTTCACTAAAAATTGTATCCATTTTAAACAAAAGACAGACACTTTGAGTGATACCATCCACACCGTGCCTCAGATTAAGTCGTGGTTGACTCGTACACATAAGAAACGCACCCATTGATCATTCTCCTAAAGGATCAACACCATACAAATGCATTTGGTCAGATTTGCGTAGGTCAGTTTTTGTTTTCACTTAATATTGAGTCTATTTGAAACAAAATACATACAGTTTGATTGATACAGGCCACACTATGCCTCGGATTGGGGTGAGGTTGACTCTTACATGTCACAAAGAACACATTCATTGTTATCTTAAAGGATATACACAATCCGAATGCTTCTAGTCAGATTTTCTTAGGTCAGTTGTTGTTTTCACATAAATTGTTTTCCATTTTTAAAAAAAAGAGACACTTTGAGTGATAAAAGCCACACCGTGCCTCGGATTGATGCGGGGTTGACTAATACACATCAAAAAGGACCCATGGATAGTTCTCACAATGAATCAACACAATTCGAAAAATTTTGGTCAGATTTTCAAACGTCAGTTTGGTTTTTACTTAAAATTTTGTCTATTTTAAACAAAAGAGTGACACTTTGAGTGATACATGCCACAACGTTCCTCATATTGAGTAGATATTGACTCATAAACGTCGCAATGGACCCATGCATCATTATCTGAAAGGATCAACACAATCCAAAGGCATTTGGTCAGATTTTCGTAAGTCAGTTGTTGTTTTCACTTAAAATTTTGTCCATTTTAAACAAAAGACAGACCCTTTGAGTGATATGGCCCACACCTTGACTCAGATAGAGGCGAGTTTGACTCGTCCACACCCCCAATGCACCCATGGGTCGTTATCCTAAAGAATCAACAAAATCTAAATGTGTTTGGTCGGATTTTCATAGGTCTATTTTGTTTTCACTTAAAAATCTGTCCATTTTAAACCCAAGAGAGACACATTGAGTAATACCGGCCACACTGTGTCTCAGATTGAGGTGGTGCTGACTCTTACACATCACAAAGGACCCATGTATTGTTATACTAAAATATTAACACAATATTAATGTGTTTGGCCCAATTTCTATATGCCAGTTGTTGTTTTCACTAAAAATTCTATTCATTTTAAACAAAAGAGATACCCTTTGAGAGATACTAGCCACACCATGCCTCAAATTGAGGCGGGGTTGAATTCTACATGTCACAAAGGACCCATGAATTGTAATCATAATTTATCAACACAATCTGAATGTTTTTGGTCAGATTTTCATAGGTCAGTTGTTGTTTTCACTTTAAATTGTGTCCATTTTAATCAAAAGAGATACAATTTGAGTGATACTGGCCACACCATGACTCTGATTGAGGTAGGGTTGACTCATACCCATCATAAAGTTCTCATGGATCATTATCCAAAAAGAATAAACACAATTTTACTGTGTTTGGTCAGATTTTCGTACGTCAGTTGTTGTTTTCACTAAAAATTATGTCCATTTTAAACAAAAGAGAGACCCTTTGAGTTATACCAACCACACCGTGCCTCGGATTGAGGCAGGTTTGACTCATACACATCAAAAAGGATCCATGGATCATTATATTAATTAATCAAGACAATACAAATGTGTTTGGCCTGATTTCATAGGTCAGTTGCTGTTTTCACTTAAAATTGTGTCCATTTTAAACAAAAGACAGACACTTTGAGTGATACCGGCCACACCGTGCCTCGGATTGAGGTAGGGTTTACTTGTACACAACCCCAACACACCCATAGATCATTATCCTAAAGGATCAACATAATGTTTGGTTAGTGTATGACGAAAATTGTAGGGATGAAATGAAAGTTAATGCTATAGGAATTAGATCATTCATCAAAACATGGAAGTCATGTGATTTCAAACCTTTTAACATCAAATAATTCATTGACACAATGTTCTTGATATTTTATGAATACCCCTTTGGAATCATTACATCATTTAAGAAGTTGAAAAACTGATATCTCTCCTCCCTAGAAAGTGTACAAGTAGCTGGAGGAAGAAACATTTGATTTTCACCCTTCACAGGAGCCAACTCTTCTAATATTCCTTTGTCAACAATGTCCATCCTTTCCATAATTCCATCATTTGTTTTCCATTGGACGTTAGAAAAATTATGATAACACTGTCACATACATTTTTTTCTACATGAATCACATTAAAAAAATGTCTGACGTACAAAAAATTATAGTATGGAAATTCTAAAAAAACTGATCTCTTTTCCAACAAATTTTCATATGGTTTTTCAGAAATGGATTACCAAAAACCGTGTTCACATCTTTTACATTCTCAATCATCTGATCACCTATTTTTGGAGAAGGTGTTGTCCATTTTTTAGAACTTACATTGAATGATGTCATCCAAGATCGGTACTTATGCTGACGAGGTAGAAATCTAAGTTGTCCTAGAAACACAAATTTCGATGAATTTTCAACCTAATTGATTATGTATCTTCTTTTTACTCGAGACAAACTTGAGTTACATTAATACTATAGCCTGAAATATTTCCATAATCAGGGAAATAATTTATTTTCCCATACAACATCACTCTCAAAGTGAAGTATTCACTTTTATAAGGATCATACAACATAACACATGAATCCCACAATAACTTCGAATCCTCGATCAAAGGATCCAGATAAACATAAATATCATAACCTTGTTGTATTGATCCTGATATAATAATATATAACATGATGAATTTCCACTTCATGCATAACCAAGGTAGGAAGTTATAATTTACCAACATAATAGGCCATGTACTATGAGTGCTTTTTTGAAAACCAAAAGGATTCACTCCATCTGTAGATAACACTAGACGAAGGTTTCTTGGCTCTTTTCCAAATTCAGGATACTCATGATCAGTTTTCTTTCATTGAAGAGAGTCGGTTGGATGACGTAATTTCCTATCTTTATTTATTTTATCTGCATGCCATGACAATTGTCTTGCAGTTTCTTCACTTTCATATAAACACCTAAACCTTGAAATGATTGTAAAGTACCATTCAACATTCGTAGGATTTGATTCATATTTTTTGTATTGATAAGAACAACACTTTGGGCATTCTGTAAGTAATTTTTCTCATTGAGAAACAATATTCAGTCTTTCGGGCAGGCATGTATTCTTTTAGAAATCATACGCATTGAGTGTAGCATTTGTTTAGATTTATATGTCTGGAATGGTAGCTCATTATCTTCTGGGAGTATTTCATTCAAGAAAGAAAGTTGTTCCGTAAAACTAACATCACTCCATATGTTTCCTGCTTTCAGTTTATACAACTTCAATACACCTGAAAATGATGTATATTTAGTGAAACCAGCATACAATGGAGTCTTTTAACAACTATTTAACTTCTCAAACCTTTTTGGGTAATCACGGAGTTCATCTTCAATTTTCATTTTCATTTCCTCGAAATGATCATCATCATCATTGATATCTGTAATCACATCTTCCATAAGGTCTTCTTCATTATTCATATTTATATTCATATCTGTTGATCCATAAAATTCTATTTTATCCTAGCCAGTATCTATATTCTTTTTTCCTCATTGTTTATTCCAACATTTATAACTCCGATATATTCCCTGACAAATCAAATGTTCTCCCAACTCCTCTGTAGTAAGTAGTCTTGAATAACAACAACGTAAACACAGACAGAGGATTTGAGAAGGATCCTTTGCGTGATCGTTTTCATACTTGACGAACTCTTTCACTCTGTTCTCATACTCTATTGTCAAATGATTAGAATCCATCCATTATTTATTCATATCTTTCCTATTTGAATCTCAAATATTAGTATTGTAACAGCCCAAGATTTTATAAAAAATATTCTTTTTAATTTTATTAATGTCTTGTGTTGTACGCTACACCAAAAGGAGCTTGCACAACACGCATCCTTGACTTGCCTTGCATTACACGCAATCGCGACCTTCCTCGATAGCGTGTGTAATACGCAATACCGAGTTTCACTAAACAACGATATGCTATTAAAATATTATTAAAACTAGCCGGTATGAATAGTAATAACCACTTTTTTCAAATTCTGTAAATCTTATTTTTCAAAATGAACTTCATTTTTGGATTCGGAGTATCGAATTTAGCCTAAGGTGAAATTTTGGTACATTTCGGATAACTTTCATATTTTGATGAATAGTGAAAATTACTAAATTATAATTAAAAAACAACTTTTTTAATCGAAATAATTAATAGTGATAAATTATTAATTTGAGTAGTTTTAAAGTATATTTAGAATATATTTTCACAATTTAATACAATGTTGGTCATTGGATGTAATTGCACATTTAAACCAGACATAAACAAGTGTCAATCTTTTGATAGATATTGTTTCTTAAAAACACGCTATTTGTTTTAACAGCGGGACTTAATTATAAAATTAATTAATGCAACTTCTATGTTATGAATATGGTAAAATAGACTTCATTTTTGAATTCGGAATATGAAATATAGCTTAGGATGAAATTTTGGCATTTTTCTGAAAACCTTCATTTTTTGATGAATAGTGAAACTACTAAGTGGTAGTTAAAAAACTGAATTTTTCATAAAACATAATTTTACAGCTTCTGTGAATTGAATTTCAAAAATCCGAGAAACACGGTTGATGTCAGTAAGTAAAATGTGGTTCAATGAGATAAAAATAATTTTTGGTGAATAGTAACTTTTTACTTTTATTTACCACGGTTAAAAGTAAATAGGGTAATTAAGGGTAAGAATGATATTAATATTACCCTAACACATGTCCTAACTCTATTGGACAAGTTTATCTCGACCAAAAACAACCTTAAGTGTAAAATATTATCATTTAGGCCCACTTGGATTAGATTAGGACATTTATTATTATTTAATTCAAAGAAGAGTTAAAAGAGTTAAAATCAAAGTTTATTCACTAAAACATTTTTAATATGGGGTTATACATAAGATAAATTCAACTATAAATATTCATTAGAAATCTAACAAGCTTTCCTACATAATGATATTTTATTTATAATTTTTATACTTTAAATAAATTAATTTATTTATGACACAACGATGATGCAGTAATTACCCTTTTAAGGAAATATTAACATAATTGATGTTATAAATACTCAAATGAATGTAATTTGAGACTTTTTATGAATTACACTAATTTTCTAGGTTACTATGATATATTAGTGTTGATTTAATCAACTTGGTTTGAACATATAATTCTGTTATGACTATCACAAAAATCATATATCAAATAGTGTAAAATTGACACAAAATAGTTTTTAAATAAAATATTATATTATTAATTGTTATTTTATTCCTAAAAATCTAAGGTTCGGCCAAATGACTTAGATAAGGATATATATATTAATAATAAACAATTTGGGGTTCGTTTGGCATGTTATAGTAAGTGTATTAACCATATAGTGAAAGAAAACAAAAAGACACGGTAAAAGTTAAATTATTTAACTTAGAGTTAAATCTAATTGATAAGGTTAAAATAAGAACCTAAACTTGTCTAAATCCTATTTGTTGATAGTATTTCGACCCATCCCCACTTTATCTTAGAAATAAGACCCTTTGGAACCATTATAAACCGATTTTGACTTTAATATAAAATAATATTTTGAGATATTTTTAAGGTGCCCCTCTCCTCCCTTATAAAAGGACACCTCCTCCCCCTCCTCCTCACACCAATTTGAGCACTCAATCTCGTCCAACCCCTGACAAAATCTCTTCTACACTTCCCTAAAAACATCCTAGAGGTTCTGGTCTTCCTCAAAGACCAATTTTAGTGCCCTAAGAGGAGGTCTCAAAGAGGCACTTCAAAGAAGAGGTAATTACCATTACCAATTCTTTCATCTTTATTTCTTTTTCCACTTCTTCTTCTTAGGTTGTTTCATTATGAAGTAATAACATCAGTATCACTCATATACTGATATGTTATTATAAGTATGAAACAACCCTATTTCACCATCTATCCATCCTATGGAAAAAGAAATCACCGCGCGTGCGTACGTACGGAATACCGTCTCCACGCCGTGGTGCAATCTATTTTCCACCACCACCTTAAATGGATGGGTATAATGGTGTAAAGAATAACTATAAATAGTTATTAAAACATCATATTGATTGTGATATATTGTATAATCCACTCCAATTCAATTCAATATTTATGGAAATGATATCATCGCTCGTGCGTACGTACGGACTACCGTCTCCACGACGCGATGAGATTCATTCTCCATGTTAACCATTTAAGAATGATTATAAAGTATATATAAGAAATAATAATGAAATATATGACATTATAAAGCTACTGGATTTATGTATATATATATATGTATTTCATCTACTTACTTCCATTCAAGACAATAGGGAAAGGAAAACAGCGTTCATGCGTACGTACGGACTACCGTCTCCATGAACAGTGTTTTTCATTCCATTTATCTATCTATTATATATATATATATACTGAATATATATGATATATAAATCATATTTTATATTCTGGAAGTAAGTAAATCATGATATAAGTAATAATAATGTCAATAACAACAAGTCAAAACACCTACGATAAAAGAAACGATTTTACCCAAAACGCTTCTTTAACATGGAATTTACAAAATAACGGGTAATATAATGTCACAAGTGAACCATATATGATATCATAACAATGAAATGATTCTTTAATAAGTCAATGACATTATTTAAACCATTATACAGGAGATTCGGACACGTACAAAGCAAATCGGACCTAAGGTAAGGGAAATATCACAATCTCATTTTTATCCGAGATTGTTTATACTTTAGTATTTACTTGGGTGTATTTTATCATCCACATCTATGTTTCCTCAATATGTAATGTTATTTCCATCCACCTACAATTGTTTAAATCCAATTCTACCCTTTGGTGAGTTTTTAGTAAAAGATATGAAAGGAATATTTTGTCGTTTTTCGTACGAGGTACATTTTTACTTTTTCGACAAAAGTACAAAGAATGTTTTTTTAACTTATACGGCACGAACGGATTTCTACTGTTTTATAAAGCCTTATTTTCATGAAGCTTCCTCTAAAAGATTTAATGACTATTTTCAATAAAATCTCTTTCTTTTAAAATTTCATGATGTTTTGTGAAAAGAAATTGATTTTGAAGAAGAAAGGATATTTTCCTCAAGAATTCAATTCAAGTGTTTTATCAAAATTATTTTCCATCTAAGATAATAAAGGGTTCTGTTTCTATCCATATTTTTACATTGATTTGACTATGTTGTGATGGAATTAAGTTTATGAATTCCTTTATCTTATATGAATGGTTTTATGATGTCATGTTGTTTAAGAATCCCATTTTTGTTACACGGGTTATGCAATGATGTATGATTTATGATTTTGTGGCACACATAAGAATGGTATCATTATGAGATGGGTGGGACCTATATCTCCCTCCAATGCATTGGGTAATGATTTTATATCTCATGAGATAGACATGGCTGGAATGGTAGGTTATACCGGTTCAGTGAAACAGGACTGAAACGAGGGTTACTCGATTCAGAAAGGGACTTTATCCACTAAGATAGTCTTGGCAATTAGTCTTGACTAACAAGAAATGATTCTCTATGATTTTGTGTGTATGCCACAAAGTTTCATGTTTTAAGTTATGATTATTGGGATTACTTTTTCACTGCCATGATTTATCCCATGATTATGAAATTATGCTCTCTTTTGCAGGTTATGATTTCCAAAATGTTATGTTCTTATGAATATGATGTCATTGATATTTATTTTGTTTACCCTTACTAAGCATTTGAGCTCACCCTTTTATGTTTTCTTTTCCCCAGGATATAATGAAAGGTTTTAGGTAAAAAAAAGGAAGATCTTTATGGGAGATTTTGAAGATCTTTCACCACGATTAGAAGATTATAGTCCGAGTTTCCAAAGACACTAAACTATTACGGTCCTTGTGTGTCTGTTTTTTGTAATGTACTAAGTATTCCGCAAAAGTAATGTAATGTCAATGTACGTCAAGCTTCGGGTCTCTACAGTTGGTATCAGAGGAATGGTTTAGTCAACCTTTGGAAACTTGGATGCGAAAACGTTAGTGAGATCCCTAGAGATATTTCTAAGGTATGTCTAGGGATGTCTCTAAGGTTAAGTATACATATAGGTTATAGTCCTAGAATTGCTCTAACGATCTTAGAATTTAACCTAAGATGTTAGATATTTAGGGTACTACCCCTTTATTATGTTGTTTTCCCTAGCATGATTTTTGCCTCTCACACTATTCTTTTGGGGTTTTAGACGATGGCTGGAACCCGAAGGAACTGTGTTGATCAATGAAATGGACAATGCAATGATTGTCCCCCTGAGCAACCAAACGATATGGGAGCTGGAATGAAAAATCTTGTAGCCATGCTCACACAACTTTCTCAAGCTATGAATCATGCAGGACTTCCAAACGAGCAAAGGAAGGAGAAACATTCTGTTGAATCCTTCATGAGGCAGCGTCCGCCTTCTTTTAGTGGGTCTACTGATCCATTAGTTCTTGAACAATGGATTAGTACTACTGAAAAGATATTTTCAGTTCTTCAATGTTCTGAACATGATAAAGTCATCTTAGCAGTATATCGTTTGGAAGGTGAAGCTGATCAATGGTGGAATCTTATCAAGAATACGAGGCAAAGAGATGAAATTGATTCCATGGAATGGGACGAGTTCAAGAACTTGTTTTTCAGTAAGTACTTCCCTCGTATTCTTCGAATGAAGATGGAGAAGGAGTTTCTTGAACTAAAGAAAAAGGATGATGAATCTGTTGGTATATACGAAGCAAATTTTACAAGACTTGCAAGGTATGCATCTGGCATTATCATCCAACCTGAAAGTAAAGTTGATCGATTTTTCAGTGGCTTAAAACCAAGTCTTCGAAGGGCATTAACTATAAGAGACTTCAGTAGCTATGAAGAAATTGTGCGTTGTGCTATCAAGGTAGAAATGGAAGTTGGTGTTACATATCCATCTCATGCTTTTGACAAGAAACGAAAGATGGAGTTCAAGGAGAAATCTCAGAATAATGCTGAAAAGAAGATGAATGTTTCCTTATGCACAAAGTGTGGAATGAAGCATGGTGGAGATTGTCTTAAAGGGACTAGAAAATGTTTTAAGTGTGGAAAAGAAGGTCATCGAGCAGCTGAGTGTCGAAGTAATGGAAAAAGGGATTCAAATGAAGTGAATAAAGCAAACACTGCAGAGAACGCACAACCAACACTTCAATGCTTCAAGTGCAAGGAGATGGGACATTATGCCAATAAATTCCCTAATCCAAGGGTTAGTGATGATCGACATGAGCAACCGCTTAAGGCAAAGGACAAAGGGAAGTCACATGCGATCACTATTGGCAATGTTGAATATGACAACGATGTGGTGGAATGATTAATTTTTTATGTAATGGGATTCCAAAATAATGTTGTATCATGGAATATTGGAATATTTATGTATTGGTCTAATGTGGTATTCAAAGTGATTGAGATATTATGCGCATAATGAAGGGAAAACGAGAAAATGAAATGTTTAACAGTATTCATGAGCTCATGATTGATATTAGGACTAAGTTTGAGTATATAGAATTTTGAGGATTTTTGTATGTGAAAAGTGTTAACTTTTAACTGCATTCATGTTTTCACTAAGGTATTCAAGAGAATACATGATTATGGACTTTGAATGTTTGGAATGTGACCAACAAAACATATCTTATGATATATGGGGATCGACGATGGTGTTAAATCTCTGGTAATCGTTTTCACTATATTATGAGAGTCGACTACAGTATTATGGATAAGCCTAAGGATTGGAATGGATTATGTTGGACATAAGTTAGTATTGTTTGTTTTTTCGATATTATTGATGGGATGTTATATAGTTTTGGAAAAAGGACAACCTGCAGGACGGGCGACAACCCATCGCTTCGGACAAGGCTGTGGGAATCGAACCCACAACCGAAGTGCGACTGGCCTTTATCGCCTACCACTGGCCTACTGGAAGTCCCTGTTTAGTAGAAACTAGTTTTATTATATTAAGCAGTATGATATATGAAGTATAAGTCCATTTTAGGAACCATATATGATTAATCTCACTATAGATCGACTTATGCATATAATTTTTGCTAACCTTTTGTTTGAGACAGATGGAATGACCCGTCATTCTATCACATGATCTGCTAACACTTCATGAATAACAAATTCAACTTCATTTATTTAAGAGATGAAGTGGAAATTGTTCAAGGCACGAACAACAGTGAGATTGTACCAAAATAAAGTAAGTATTTATTCTAATTCAAATTTTCAACTTTAGGGAAATGATCTTGATAACCAAAAATGTTGTCCTAGTGATCTTATACCTGATGAATAAGATGGTACCTTATATCATCACAAATCTATGGATTTGTGATTACTGGCTTTTCCATAGCCATGTTCTCTACCACCCTCCATCAGAACATGATGGTTAGATTTCTCTTCCATATCCATATTTTCACCGATGTGGAAACCCAATGATTAGTTTATTTGGGTAACCGTTACGTTTCATACTTTTGTTTTTAGAGATTGGTTTTGAAATTCCTTTTTACGATGTGGGTTTCTATTAAAGAAACTTTCGAATAGTAAACCATTTATAACCCCGACGAATTTCGAGGGCGAAATTCATTTTAAGGGGGGTAGAATGTAACAGCCCAAGATTTTATAAAAAATATTCTTTTTAATTTTATTAATGTCTTGTGTTGTACGCTACACCAAAAGGAGCTTGCACAACACGCATCCTTGACTTGCCTTGCATTACACGCAATCGCGACCTTCCTCGATAGCGTGTGTAATACGCAATACCGAGTTTCACTAAACAACGATATGCTATTAAAATATTATTAAAACTAGCCGGTATGAATAGTAATAACCACTTTTTTCAAATTCTGTAAATATTATTTTTCAAAATGAACTTCATTTTTGGATTCGGAGTATCGAATTTAGCCTAAGGTGATATTTTGGTACATTTCGGATAACTTTCATATTCTGATGAATAGTGAAAATTACTAAATTATAATTAAAAAACAACTTTTTTAATAGAAATAATTAATAGTGATAAATTATTAATTTGAGTAGTTTTAAAGTATATTTAGAATATATTTTTACAATTTAATACAATGTTGGTCATTGGATGTAATTGCACATTTAAACCAGACATAAACAAGTGTCAATCTTTTGATAGATATTGTTTCTTAAAAACACGCTATTTGTTTTAACAGCGGGACTTAATTATAAAATTAATTAATGCAAATTCTATGTTATGAATTTGGTAAAATAGACATCATTTTTGAATTCGGAATATGAAATATAGCTTAGGATGAAATTTTGGCATTTTTCTGAAAACCTTCATTTTTTGATGAATAGTGAAACTACTAAGTGGTAGTTAAAAAACTGAATTTTTCATAAAACTTAATTTTACCGCTTCTGTGAATGGAATTTCAAAAATCTGAGAGACACGGTTGATGTCAGTAAGTAAAATGTGGTTCAATGAGATGAAAATAATTTTTGGTGAATAGTAACTTTTTACTTTTATTTACCACGGTTAAAAGTAAATAGGGTAATTAAGGGTAAGAATGATATTAATATTACCCTAACACATGTCCTAATTCTATTGGACAAGTGTATCTCGACCAAAAACAACCTTAAGTGTAAAATATTATCATTTAGGCCCACTTGGATTAGATTAGGACATTTATTATTATTTAATTCAAAGAAGAGTTAAAAGAGTTAAAATCAAAGTTTATTCACTAAAACATTTTTAATATGGGGTTATACATAAGATAAATTCGACTATAAATATTTATTAGAAAGATAAAAATATTTCCTACATAATGATATTTTATTTATAATTTTTAGACTTTAAATAAATTAATTTATTTATGACACAACGATGATGCAGTAATTACCCTTTTAAGGAAATATTAACATAATTGATGTTATAAATACTCAAATGAATGTAATTTGAGACTTTTTATGAATTCCACTAATTTTCTAGGTTACTATAATATATTAGTGTTGATTTAATCAACTTTTTTCGAACATATAATTCTGTTATGACTTTCACAAAAATCATATATCAAATAGTGTCAAAATTGACACAAAATAGTTTTTAAATCAAATATTATATTATTAATTGTTATTTTATTCCTAAAAATCTAAGGTTCGGCCAAATGACTTAGATAACGATATATATATTAATAATAAACAATTTGGGGTTCATTTGGCATGTTATAGTAAGTGTATTAACCATATAGTGAAAGAAAACAAAAAGACACGGTAAAAGTTAAATTATTTAACTTAGAGTTAAATCTAATTGATAAGGTTAAAATAAGAAACTAAACTTGTCTAAATCCTATTGGTTGATAGTATTTCGACCCATCCCCACTTTAGCTTCGAAATAAGACCCTTTGGAACCATTATAAACCGATTTTGACTTTAATATAAAATAATATTTTGAGATATTCCTAAGGTGCCCCTCTCCACCCTTATAAAAGGACACCTCCTCCCCTTCCTCCTCACACCAATTTGAGCACTCAAGCTCGGCCAACCCCTGCCAAAACCTCTTCTCCACTTCCCTAAAAACATCCTAGAGGTTCTGGTCTTCCTCAAAGACCAATTTTAGTGCCCTAAGAGGAGGTCTCAAAGGGGCACTTCAAAGAAGAGGTAATTACCGTTACCAATTCTTTCATCTTTATTTCTTTTTCCACTTCTTCTTCTTAGGTTGTTTCATTATGAAGTAATAACATCAGTATCACTCATATACAGATATGTTATTATAAGTATGAAACAACCATATTTCACCATCTATCCATCCTACGGAAAAAGAAATCACCGCGCATGCGTACGTACGGAATACCGTCTCCACGCCGTGGTGTAATCTATTTTCCACCACCATCTTACATGGATGGGTATAATGGTGTAAAGAATAACTATACATAGTTATTAAAACATCATATTGATTCTGATATATTGTATAATCCACTCCAATTCAATTCAATATTTATGGAAATGATATCATCGCTCGTGCGTACGTACGGACTACCGTCTCCACGACGCGATGAGATTCATTCTCCATGTTAACCATTTAAGAATGATTATAAAGTATATATAAGAAATAATAATGAAATATATTAAATTATAAAGCTACTGGATTTATTTATATATATATATGTATGTCATCTACTTACTTCCATTCAAGACAATAGGGAAAGGAAAACAGCGTTCATGCGTACGTACGGACTACCGTCTCCATGAACGGTGTTTTTCATTCCATTTATCTATCTATTATATATATATATACTGAATATATATGATATATAAATCATATTTTATATTCTGGAAGTAAGTAAATCATGATATAAGTAATAATAATGTCAATAACAACAAGTCAAAACACCTACGACAAAAGAAACGATTTTACCCAAAACGCTTCTTTAACATGGAATTTACAAAAGAACGGGTAATATAATGTCACAAGTGAACCATATATGATATCATAACAATGAATATGATTCTTTAATAAGTCAATGCCATTATTTAAACCATTATACAGGAGCTTCGGACACGTACAAAGCAAATCGGACCTAAGGTAAGGGAAATATCACAATCTCATTTTTATCCGAGATTGTTTATACTTTAGTATTTACTGGGGTGTATTTTATCATCCACATCTATGTTTCCTCAATATGTAATGTTATTTCCATCCACCTACAATTGTTTAAATCCAATTCTACCCTTTGGTGAGTTTTTAGTAAAAGATATGAAAGGAATATTTGGTCGTTTTTCGTACGAGGTACATTTTGACTTTTTCGACAAAAGTACAAAGAATGTTTTTTTTAACTTATACGGCACGAACGGATTTCTAATGTTTTATAAAGCCTTATTTTCATGAAGCTTCCTCTAAAAGATTTAATGACTATTTTCAATAAAATCTCTTTCTTTTAAAATTTCATGATGTTTTGTGAAAAGAAATTGATTTTGAAGAAGAAAGGATATTTTCCTCAAGAATTCAATTCAAGTGTTTTATCAAAATTATTTTCCATCTAAGATAATAAAGGGTTCTGTTTCTATCCATATTTTTACATTGATTTGACTATGTTGTGATGGAATTATGTTTATTAATTCCTTTATCTTATATGAATGGTTTTATGATGTCATGTTGTTTAAGAATCCCATTTTTGTTACACAGGTTATGCAATGATGTATGATTTATGATTTTGTGGAACACATAAGAATGGTATCATTATGAGATGGGTGGGACCTATATCTCCCTCCAATGCATTGGGTAAAGATTTTATATCTCATGAGATAGACATGGCTGGAATGGTAGGTTATACCGGTTCAGTGAAACAGGACTGAAACGAGGGTTACTCGATTCAGAAAGGGACTTTGTCCACTAAGATAGTCTTGGCAATTAGTCTTGACTAACAAGAAATGATTCTCTATGATTATGTGTGTATGCCACAAAGTTTCATGTTTTAAGTTATGATTATTGGGATTACTTTTTCACTGCCATGATTTATCCCATGATTATGAAATTATGCTCTCTTTTGCAGGTTATGATTTCCAAAATGTTATGTTCTTATGAATATGATGTGATTGATATTTATTTTGTTTACCCTTACTGAGCATTTGAGCTCACCCTTTTATGTTTTCTTATCCCCAGGATATAAAGAAAGGTTTTAGGTAAAAAAAAAGGAAGATCTTTATGGGAGATATTCAAGATCTTTCACCACGATTAGAAGATTATAGTCCAAGTTTCCAAAGACACTAAACTATTACGGTCCTTGTGTGTGTGTTTTTTGTAATGTACTAAGTATTCCGCAAAAGTAATGTAATGTCAATGTACGTCAAGATACGGGTCTCTACAAGTATTTATGGTTCAAGTAAACAAAACAAGAATTCCAAATACAGTAGAAGAGAACCACTTCCTTATAAAAATAGAGATTAATAGAGCCTAACTATTTCAAATAATGATTTGGAAATCAATAGAACCCGGATAAACCCCCCATCAAAATCAACACAGTTTCCAAACACAAAGGGGTTCACGAGGATAATCACTTCTGTCATAGATGGTAAAAATCATAGGGCATCATCCTTTATGGCTCATCCTCCTCTATCAGGTCAAACCTTCTATAGTCAACTAGTCCATCATTTTATACCTCACCAGCCTAAAATACATATGGATGAAAACCAGTAGCCAACACTATAAGTAAAGAAAGGATTCTCATAATCTCTACAATATGGAATTCATTAAATATAATTACTTTAGATTCATTATAGTTTCCCCAAATCACACCAGTACAAACACAATAATAATCAAGAATGATACATCTACCACTTCAAGGTCTCTTCCCTACATTCAATATCATCATGCCTAATATTTTTGGTAAGCTCAAGTTACTTACTTTAAATCATAGGGGGATAATCACTTGTGTCATAGATGTTCTCCCATGTTATTACGTATAATATTTTTAACAAATATTATTAACCTATCATCTCATTCAATCCCCATGAGTGTCTAATTCAAAACTCCATCTTAAGTGTAATATCCAATGAATATATATTAATAAATTACCCCATATCCACTTCTGTGCTATGTCGGGAGGGGAAGACACGATGGCCATAGGTGGAGGTGCATGGGTGGAGCCACCAACAATTGAGAAATTGTGGAATAGGGTTTTCATAGAGTAGGGCTGAGCGAAGAGGATGATAAGTAGGGTTTCCGGGGAGGAGGATCCGCCGACGGGGTTTGAGGGAGAGGATTAAGAGAAGGGCTAGCAGCAGAGGTCCATCAACGTGAAGATCGGGGGCGGTGGATGTTCGAAAATGAGAAGATCGGGAGGCGGTGGAGGGGAGTCATAAGGTTATAGTACCAAAAGAGATTTAGGGTGCGATAAACCAAGAACAATGTGTGTCTGATTTTATAAAATATGGGACTACGGTTTTATAAGTGCATTGTTAGCATTGATAAAGAGACCCTTTATCATCTCTATAATTATAGCACTAATACAGGCCTTCTATATCAGCGCCTTTTTAGCGCTAATAAAGGGACTCTTTATTAGTGCTTTTTTAGTGTTGATAAAGGTTACCATGTATCAGTACTAAAATTTTAACGCGGATATAGTGAATCTTTATCAGCGCTAAAATTTTAGTGGTGATACATGGATTCTTTATCAGCTGTTTTCTATCACTGATATAAGGTGGAACTTCCATTTCCTATTTTTGTATCAGGTATAATACCTATATATGTTCAATGAAATTCATTGGAGTCATTTTATAATACGTTTAGATGTATAAAATTTTGTTGAATGCTTTACCGTCTTTTACCCACCTTCTATGAGCATTTACAAATTTGCATAAAACATAATTTTACCACTTATGTGAGTTGAATTTAAAAAATCCAAGAGAAATGGTTGAAATTAGTAAGTAAAATTTCATTCAATAAGATGAAAATAATTTTTGGGGAATCATATCTTTTTACTTTTACTTACCACGGTAAAAAGTAAATAGTGTAATACAGGGTAAAAATGATATTATAATTACCCTAACTCATGTACTAATTCAATTGGATTAGTTTAATTAGACCAAAAACAACCATAGAAATAAAATATGATCATTTTGTTCCACATGGATTTGATTAGGACAATTATTATAATTTTTTAAAATAATAGTTAAAAGTGTTAAATTCAAAGTTTAGTACCTAAACAATTTTTAATATTGGATTATAAATAATATAAATTAGACTATAAATATTCATTAGAAAGCTAAAAATATTTCCTAAATAATGGTATTTTATTTATAATTTTGAAACATTAAATAATTTAATTTATTTATGACAAAATGATGATGCAATAATTACCTAATTAATGAAATATGAAAATAATTTATATTATAAATATCAAAATAAATGTAAATTGAGAATTCTGATGAATTATACTAATTTTATAGGATAATTTGACACGTTAGTGTTGATTAAATAAATTTTATTCTATGTGATATGTTTTTATGTTTTTCAAAAAAATCAAATACTATATAGTGTCAAAGTTGACATAATTGAGTTTTAAAAAAAATACTATATTATTAATTAACATAATATTCCCAAAAATCTATTGTTTGAAAAAAGGACGTAGATAAGGTTTTATATATTAATAATGAATGGCTTGGGGTTCTCGTGTTAGTATATAGTATGTTTATTAACCATATAATATTAAAATACAACGAGACATGGTAAATGTCAAACTATTTAAGTAAGAGTTAAATATAAAAGATATTGTTAATATGGTGTCCTAAACATATCTAAAACCCATTGGTTGAATGTTTTTATACTCATAACCATATTATACTCTAAATAGATCATTTTGGGTCTATTAAAAACCGAAAATGATTTTATTATAAAATAATATTTCAAACTTTTCCGAAAGTGACCCTCACCTCTCTTATAAAAGGGTACTTCCCTTCTCTTAATTTCACACTTCAAAAGCCATTTGGATCAGCCAAACCCTATACAAATATCCTTAAATCTTCCCTCACATCAACTTATATTCCTTACATGGATCATAAATCTAACCTATGGATCCCTTTTGATCAACTCCAAACGAAACACCTGAAGAAGAGGTAATAATTTCAACACCCTCTTTCATGTTCTTTTCTTCTTCCACTTCCTCTTTCTTTGTTATTTCCATAACTAAATAATAACTCCAGTAAATTATACATACTTTTAAGTTATTATAAATATGGCACAACCATATTTTTTATTCTATCCATCCAAGAAATTACAAAGTCCCCATACGTGCGTATGTGCGGCTTACTATGTCCACAGCGTGATATAGTTTGTTATTCAAACAATTTATTATTTTGGTTTCATATTATATTGAGTATAACTTAAGTAAATAATAAATATAACATATTAATTATTTATTATATATTCTATAACATCCAATTACATACAATTTCACCATTAATTTAATGATATTGTCACCCGTGCATATGTATGGATTACCGTCTCCAAGAACGTGATGTGATTCATTCCCCATCATAATCATTCAAGAATAATTTTAATTTTACAATTAAAAATAATGTTTACAAACTTAATATAATTTTGTATATTAATCAATTACATCCTATTCATAAAAAACATGGCTTACGTAACCAAGCATATAAAGGAAAACGAATCAGTTAACACCAGAAACGATAATACTACTGAAATATTATAAACAAAACAATATTAGAGGATCATATATGATATCATATTTATGTATATAGTTTTTTATAATTTAATAACAATATTTTTACTATTATACAGAATTTTAACTTACCATCAACTAATTAAAAGTACAAGGTAAGGGTGAATTCTATAATCTCTTTACTTATCTGAGGTTATTAATACGTAATTATCTACTAGGCCCTCTTTATCATCCACATCCGTGTTTTCATAAAAATATAATTAGAAACTTTTTTTACTATTTACTATAATATTGGTTAAAGTCATATATACCCTTATATGACCATATATGTTTTTAAAGGAGTCTTTCCGTCGTTTTCCAAACAATTTACTTTTTGACCTTTTCGACAAAATTAAGATAAGAATGTCTTTTTTTAACTTATATGGTGGGGTGGCTATTTTCTACCGTTATAACATAGTCTAAGCTCCCCATACAAGAATACAAGAATATTTTCAAAATAAATATTTCCTTTTATAATTATATTACTTTTAAATTATTTCAAAATAGAAAGACATATTTCTCTAAAAAAGTTTTGATTTCATCTATATCACCATCCTTTGATGGATTTTACGCTTGTTTGAAGTTGATATATTATAATAAAAAACCTCCATATTGTATTGATGTTTTTTTGATATGTTTGACTGTGGGTGTGTTATTTTTAGACTATTCATGCTCTATAGATAAAGTATTAATATTTCGTATGCTTGTTTTAATACAAATGTTTATATTATGTTTAATCCTTTTTATATGAGGATTGCATTGGACTTAGTAAGTGATGGGTGGAGCCCGCTATAGCTCCTAGATTCATTGGTAGGTCTCATGAGACAAACTAGTGTCTTGGAACAAGGCCTTGACAAAATTTTATTTGTATTCTTGGCACAAAGCCTTGACTATATGGCTATGAAGTTTGGCATTAGGCATTCCATCATTATGAAATTGGATTTAGATATTTCATGTGATTATTCGACTAGTAGAATATCCTTGTGAATAAGTAAACAGTACTATTGGATTTATATTGGCCATATTATGGAGATGTTTATGTTTAAATGGATTATGATTTAGTCTTATACATTCCCTTAAATGCTTATTCTTATTTATGAATGTTTCCGCTATATTGTTATCCATACTGAGCATCTGAGCTCACCCCATTCTAAGCTTGATTTTTCCATGACATGAAGATGTTTTTTATGGTTGACCTATAGGTATATGCTACGGAATTAAGTGTGTTTAAAGGGAGAAAATGTTGTTGGTGTATTTATTTCATGATGTAATGTATAACTTATGAATATATCTATTTCTTCCAAATCTACTAAGTTGATCGGTCTTTCGGTATTTGATACCTTGTGATCAAACTAATGTTATGTAATAATGCACGACTTTGGGTAACTAGGGTCGGAGTGTTACAGTTGGTTTCCGAGGAAGTTTAGTACAAACCTTGGATGCTGGATTTTAAAATACTCTCATTAGAGAACATTACCTTAAGATAGACTTTGAGAAATAGTATAGATGAACTTACTAGAATTTTGGTAATGTAGAGATTTTGTGTATTTTACAAGAAATACATCCCAGTATAGATATAAGCATGTAGTGGCGGCTCTAGAATAGATGTACCTAGGGGTAAAACCTGAAAACACCGCTGTGCGATAAAATCGAACGGGAATCAGTGCATGATAACAGGCCTTGCTGCACTCTTAGTTACGACACTCTCAGGGTATATTCATATGATAATTAACATTTTGTTTACAAACCATTATGAAATATTTATGAGTATATACCTCCGTATACAAATTTTTTTTATGATTACGGATTATATCCATAAACTGTTCGATTTATTTTATGTGTTTTAAAGGTCTCGAATTATGTATTATGTTTCATAAAATAATATATTGTATGCCATTGTTCAGAAATGGTGCCTAGTGGAAGGAATGGAAACCATATACACACACGTAATCCATATAGGGATTTCCCTCCTAATTAAGATAATTTTAGTGGAGATGGTGATACAACTGGTGATGATCAACTTGTCACCATACTGGGACAACTCACTCAGGTTATGAATAATAACCTTACCCATATGAATCACCCAGATCCCCAATGAGGATGATCAATGTCAGACCACTTCATGAGGAAACAAACACCAAAATTCAATGGGAGTACAAATCCATTAGTACCTAGGAAATGGATAAACCCCTTAGAGAAAATATTTAATGCTTTGGGGAGTAGCGAAAGAGAAACAGTTTTCATGGTTGTTTATCGCCTCACAGGAGATGAAAATCAATGGTGATCATTAATCCAGAACACAAAATAAGATGTATAAGTATCGAACGTGGAATATAGGGAGTTTAAAAATATTTTCATAGAAAAATACTTTTCTCGTGACCATCGAGCCGATATGGAAGGACAATTTCTGAGTCTAAGGATAAAGAAGGATGAGAATGTCGCAAACTATGAGGATAACATTACAAGGTTTGAAAGGAAAATAGAATATTATATATGTAACCAATGGAGTAAGAATGATCGATTATTTTATGTGTTAAAACCATTTCTCTATTCAGCATTAATCTCACAATCCTTCTCATCTTATAATGATATAGTCTAATGCGCTATCAAAACAAAAAAGGAATTCTCTATGTCATATGAATTTAATGAAAATCAAGAGAAAAATAGATCTGTTGAATACTCTGTAAATGGAAATAAGGGGATAAAGGGAAATGTTGAATATCCATCCAGTAGTAAATGTGGCAAGAAACACCCCGGTACATGCCTGAAGGGAATGGGAGTTTGTTACAAGTTTGGTGAAAAATCCTACCAAGATCGTTATTGCAAGGGGAAGAAACATGTTTTCAATGTGAATGATACAATTATAGAGAAAAGGGGAATTAAGAAAATGAATTTCGTAATTGACAAGGGAACATACATTAGAAAAGGCAAAGGGAGCGAGGCTAAGCTTATGTGATCACTACAACTGATGTTGATGCTCTGAAAGAAGTTGTGGCAGGCAATTTAATGGTTTCCTCAAGTTTATCCAATGCTTTATATGATTCTGGATCATCAAATTGTTTCATATCTTCCTAGTGTTCTATGAAAATTTGATATTTTCAATTTTACATAACAAGGGAGTTGTCTTTCAAAACACTTAAGGGAATTATCATTGCAACAATGATTTGTGAATTAGTTCCCATTAGGGAAGATAAATGTTCTTTATCTACTGATCTCATCATCATACCCATGATTGAATTTGATATAATCCTTAGAATTTATTGGATTTCTGACCATGATGAAAAAATTTATTTTAAGTAGATGGAGGTTACAATTTTCAATGATGATAAGGAGTACCTTATCTTTAGATCCGAATGGTTACCTTGTGATTCTTATCTAGATCCACCCGCAGTAGCTCTACTAAATTCAATTATTGGGGAAGAAGAGAATGAAATAACTATGGGTGAGGAAAATAATGTTCGAATAGAGTACATACATATTGTGTAAGAATTTGTTGATGTGTTTCTAGAGGATTTACCTAGACATTCTCCAAAATGAGAAGTTTTGTTTTCTATTGATTTAATTCATGGTTCAAGGACCATATCAAAGACCCCATATAGAATGACCATTGTGGAATTAGTGGAACTAAAGAAACAATAATAATAATTGAGTAATAATGGATTTATTATCCCTAGTATTTCTCCATGGGTATCCCTAGTTTTTTTAGAAGAATGATAGATCTATGAGGTTGTTCATTGACTACAGGGAGATCAATGCTATAACAATAAGGAACAAGTATCCCTTACCTCGCATTGATGGTTTATTCGACCAACATCATGAAGCTCAATATTTTTCAAAGATTGACGTTAGATCTAGATATCCTCAGTTGGGTGTGATGAAGAATGACTTTTAGAATATAGCATTTCGAACCAGGTACGAGCCTTACGAGTTTACAGTAATGCCTTTTGGATTGAATAATGCACCCTATGTATTTATGGATCTAATGAATATAGTTTTCAAGGAATATCTTGATGAATTTGTAGTGTTATTTATTAATGATATCTTTGTATACTAAAAAAGAAATGAATATCTTTAAATTCAATTGTGCACTATTATGAAAACCCTCAGATGAAATGAATTATATGGGAAGTTTAGCATGTGTGAATTCGGGCGTCAAGAGATTTCTTTTCTTCGAAATATTGTCTCTTAGTAGAGAATCTCAGTCGATCCTTCAAAGACCAAGGAAATCCAAGAATGGGCAACACTGACAGGTATAACTAAGGTACACAATTATATTGGTTTAGCAGGTTATTATCGAGGTTTCATCTAGTATTTTTCCCAAATGGCTAACCTATTAACCTAGCTCACATGTAAAGTGGTTAATTTTTTTTGGAAAAAATATTGTGAAGAATGTTTTGAATAACTGAATGGAATATTATCCAATTATCCAATATTTAATCTACCATCAAGGAACGATGGGATTGTTATTTATAGTGATGCTTTAAACAAAGGACTTGGTTGTGTCCTTATACAGAATGATAGAGTTATTTCCTATGCATCACGATAACTAAATATTTATGAGAAAAACTATCCTACTCATGATCTGGAGTTAGAAGCTATAATCTTTGCTCTAAAAATATGGAGATAGTATCTCTATGGTGAAAATGTGAAATTTATACTGATCAAAAGATTTTGAAGTATACTTTTTCACAAAAATAACTCAACATGAGGCAAAGATGATGGCTTAAACTACACAAGGATTATGATTTCACTATACACTACCACTTGTGGAAGGAAAATAATTTGGTTGATGCTTTGAGTTGAAAGAATCATGGTGTTTTGAACAAGATGAGAGTTTAAAGGGATCACATTTTCACGGATCTAGTAAAAATGGGTATGGAAATAACAATGTAAGGTGAAATATAAATAATTTTTTAAATTTTTCCCAAACCTTCTTTACTAGAAAGCATTAAGAGTTCTCAGACTAATGATGAGGAGTTTCAAAATATGATTGAGGCTTTGAATGATGGGATATTGAGTTACTTCTTATATGAAGATGGAATTTTAAATTTGGGAGGTGGATTTGTGTTCCTAAAATACCTGATCTAAGAAAGAAATTGTTGGATGATGCTCATAGCTCTAATTTCATTATACACCATGGGAACACCAAGATATATAGATATTGGAAAGAATATTTCTGTTGGGACAACATAAAGATGGTGATTTCTGATTTTGTGTCAAGATGTATGGTTTGTCAACAAGTGAAAGATGGAAGGAAACAACCTGGAAGAGTCAAGAAACCTCTTCCCATAACTCAGTGGAAATGGCATAAAATAATGTTGAACTGTGTCATGGGGCTACCAAAGACTCCTAGAATGAATGATTAAATATGGGTCATTGTTGATCATCTTACCAAGTCAGCACATTTTCTTGCTATAAGAGGAGATTAACCACTTGAACATCTGCAAGACTATAAACTAATGACGTTTTATGACTTCATGGAGTACCCCTATCGATTGTTTCTGATAGTGATCCCTTGTTTACATCAAGATTCTCGAAAATTCTTCAGAAGGCCCTGGATACTAAACTTCGTTTGAGCACTGCCTGCCACCCACAAACCGATCGACAAGCATAAACTACTATTCAAACCATATAAGACATTATGAGATCTTCCTCACTTGACTTTCAAGGTATGTAGGATCAATATTTACCTCTGGTAGAATTTTACTATAACAATAGCTTCCATTAAAGTATTCAGATGAAACCATATGAAGTGTTATATGGAAAGAAATGTTCCACACCAACTTCTTGGGATGATGTTGGTAAAAGAAAACTCACAGGCCCATAACATATTGAGGAAACAATGGAAAAGGTTATGGTTTTCCAAACCCGCATCAAAGCAGCCCAAAGTAGGAAAATGAGCTATGCCGATAACCGAAAGAAGGATTTGGAATTTCAAGTAGTAGACCATGTTTTTTAAGGTATCTCCATGGAATGATATTATACGTTTTAGTAAAATGATTAAATTGAGTCCCAGTAACATTGTACATCTCAAAATTTTAGAACGAATTGGAGTTGTAGCTTATCATTTGGAAATTCCTCCAAGACTCTCCAAAGTTCATGAAGTGTTCCACACATCACTGTTAAGAAAGTACATGCCTGACCCAACGCATGTACTCACCTAAGTGGAAATTGAACTGGAACCTGACCATTCTTATTATGAAGAACATGTAAAAATTCTTGATACCAGAGAACAAGTTCTGAGAAACCGGACAACTCATTTGGTGAAAGGTATTTGGAGAAACCATAAGATGGAAGAGACGACGTTGGAAGCTGAGGAACATATGATGAAGAACCGCCTGATTCTTTTAATGCAATAATATTCTAGAAATTTTGGGGAATTAATTATTTTAATGAGGGAAGAATGTAACACCCCATGCTTCCAAGGTACGTTTTCCTTTGAATAATGCAGTACCATGCATTGTACGCAACTTGGTGTTTTAACACACCAAAACCAATAAAAATAGCCATTATGAATAGTAATACCCACTTATTGAAATTTTATAAATTTTATTTTTAAAATTGGCCTTCATTTCTGGATTTGGAATATCAAAATTAGCTTAGGGTGAATTTTCGGTTGTTTTTGAAAACGTTCAATTTTTTATGAATAGTGAACAACACTAAGTTATTATTTAAAACCAAATTTTTATTTTAAATAATTTGATTATTTATTATAATTTATTTTAGGTCGAAATAGATAAATAATAACTGTATATATTAAATTTGATTCATATAAGTCATTTTATAAAAAGTTTAGATGTATAAAATTTTATTAAACTTTTTACCGTCTTTTACCCACCATCTAGGAGCATTTACAAATCTGCATAAAACATAATTTTACTGCTTCTGTGAGTTGAATTTCAAAAATATAAGACACATGGTTGACATCCGTATGTAAAATGTGGTTCAATAAGAATAAAATAATTTTTAGTGAATAGTAAATTTTTTCTTTTATTTGCCAAGGTTAAAAGTAAATAGGGTAATTAAGTGTACAAAGGATATTATAATTACAATAACACATGTCCTAATTATATGGGATATGTGTAATTCGATCAAAAACAACCATAGGAATAAAATATGATCCTTTTGGCCCAATTGGATTAGATTAGGACATTTATTATTATTTTATTTAAAGAAGAGTTAAAAGTGTTAAATTCAAAGTCTAATAACTAAACAATTTTAAATATATGGTTACACATAAGATAAATTCAACTATAAATATTCATTATAAAGATAAAAATATTTCCTACAATATTGTATTTTATTTATAATTTTTAGACAGTATATAATTTAATTTATTTATGATACAATAATGATGCGATAATTACCTTATTAATTAAATATTAAAATTATTAAAATTATAAATATCCAAATAAATATAAATTGAAACTTATGATTAATTAAACTAAATTTATAGGTTAATATGACATGTTAGGGATGGTTAAATAAATTTTATTCGAAGTTATAATGTTTTAATGGCTTTTAAAAAAATAAAATACTAAATAGTGTCAAAATTGACCTAATTGTGTTTTGAACAAAAAAATACTATTTTATTAATTGATATAATATTTATAAAAATATAAGGATTGAAAAAAAAAACATATATAAGGTTATATATATTAATAATGAACCACTTTGGGTTCCATTGGTTGTTTATAGTATGTTTATTAACAATATAATATAAAAATACAAAGAGACATGGTAAATGTCAGAATAATTAACTAAGAGTTAGATCTAAAATATATGGTTAATATGGTGACCTAAACTGGTCTAAAACATATTGGTTGATATTTTTTCGACCCATCTCCACCCTATCCTCTAAATAAATAATTTAGGATCCCTTAGCAACTGAAAATCATTTTATTATATAATAATATTTTTTTCATTTCCTAAAGTGACCCTCACCTCTCTTATAAAAGAGTACTTTCCCTTATCTTAATTTAACACCTCCAAAGGAATTTCACATTGTCAACCCCTACCCAAATATCCTACCAACTTCCCTAAAATCAACATAGAGTCATTATTTGGATCATAAATCCAACCTATGGAGCCCTTTTGATCTACTCAAAAGAAACTCATGAAGAAAAGGTAATAATTTTGCCACCCTCTTTCCAGATCTTTTCTTCTTCCAATTCCTATTTATTTGTTATTTCCCTACCAAAATAATAAATTTTGTACCTTCTACATAAATTTATTTTATTATAAATATGTCACAACCCTATTCATTATTCTATCCATCCTATAAATGACAAAGTCACCATACATGTGTATGTACGGCTTACCGTCTCCATGCCGTAGTGTAGTTTGTTATTCAAACACTTCATTATTTTGGATGGGTATAATAATGAGTATAACTGATGTAAATAATAAATATAACATGTTAATGATTCTTCATATATGATATACATACCAATTACATATAATTTCACCATCAATATAATGATATTATTGCTTGTGCGTACGTACGAATTACCGTCTCCACGAACATGATGAGATTTATTCCCCATCGCAATCATTCAATAATAATTTTCATTTTATGATAAAAATAATGTTGATGAACTTAATATCATTTTGTATATGAATCAAATACATCCAATTCATAAAACACATGGCATACGTAACCAAGCATATAAAGGAAAACGAATCATTTAACACCTGAAACGATGATACTACTGAAATATTATTAACGAATAAATATTATAGGATAATATATGATATCATATTTATGTATATAGTTATTTTATAATTTTATAATAATTTATTAACTATTATACAGGAGGTTAACATACCATCTACTAAGTAAAAGTACAAGGTAACGGTTAATTCTACAATCTCTTTACATATCCAAGGTTGTTAATACGTAAGTATCTACTTGGACCTCATTATCATCCACATCCTTGTTTTCTTAAAAATGTAATTCAAAACATTTTTACTATTTAATAGACTATGGGTTAAAGGCATTTATACCCTTATTTTTCCAAATATGTTTTAACGTAATCTTTCGATCATTTCCAAACAATTTAATTTATAACCTTTTCAACAAAATTAAGTTAAGAATGTATATTTTAACTTATACGGTGGGTGTGGCTATTTTACGCCATTATAACATCGCCAAAGCTCCCTATACAAGAATATAAGAATATTTTCAAAATAAATGTTTTCTTTTGTAATTATATTAATTTTAAATTATTTCAAAATAGGAAGACTTATTTCTATAAATATGTTTTGGTTTCATCTATGTCAACATCCTTTGATGAATTTTAAGCTTGTTTGAAGTTGATTTATTATGATACAAAACGTCCATATTGTATTGAAGGTGTTGTGATATGTTTGACTGTGGATGTGGTGTTTTTATACCATTCATGGTTTATGGATAATGTATTGACATTTCGTATTCTAGTTTTAATATGAATGTTTATGTAATATTTAAACCATTTCATAAGAGGAATGCATTGGACATAGTAAGTGACGAGGGGAGCTCGCTATAGCTCCTCGATTCATCAGTAGGTCTCACAAGACAATCTAGTGTCTTATTACAAGTCCTTGAAAAAAAATTTATTTGTGGTCTTGGAACAAGGCCTTGACTATGTGGTTTTGAATTCTGGTATTATGCATTCCATCAATATGAAATAGGCTATTGATATTGCATAAGATTATTCGACAAGTAGAATATCCATGTGAATAATTAAATGGATTTATTTGATTTATATTGGCCATATTATGTATATGTTTATATTTAAAAGGCCTATAATTTAGTTTTATACATTTCATTAAATGTTTCTGCTTATTTATTAATGTTTCCACTATATTGTTATCCTTACTGAGCGTCTGAGCTTACCCCTTTCTATGTTTTATTTTTCCTAGTATGTGAATAACTATTTTATGGTTGACCTGGAGGGATAGGATAAGGATATAAGTGTGTTCCAAGGGGAAAAAATGTTTTTGATGTATTTATTTCAGGATGTAAGGTAAAACTAATGAATGCATATAGTACTTATGAATGTATATAGTACTTCTAAGTCTACTAAACTGATCAATCTTTTAGGATTTTATCTCTTGTGATCATGCCAATTTTATGTAATAATGCACTGACTCTGGGTAACAAGGGTCGTGGAGGTACAACGGACTTTATGTCACACCTATTGTAAAACTCATGTTATAAACTAATCCATGATCTCATATTTTTGATCTATGACTCTGATCAGAAGGTATTCCACTTTTACCAAAAAAAATTGCATTCCTGATAAGATATATTTAATATTTTTAAAACCACTATACCAAGGCTCTACGAGCCGATGAATACTACTCCGACTAACTTACTAACTTTATATGTATTCCAATAATTATTCGGATTTCGTATATGCTAAAATAAGAGTCATTACACACTCCCCACCTTCAAATATTTTCTTCCCAAAAAGATAAATGCTACACTAATGTTTGAAAAATCAACTCCAAAATAGATATCTCAATCCATCAATGTCACTAGAGGGTTACATTATATCTATAAAAACACACTCATTAGAAACAAATTCCCAAGAAGGGTCATCTTTTGTCACATCCAAAATAACCTCGGCTAGCTAAAAATATTGCTCCACACCTATTTTCAAGCTCAAATAAGTTTGACATTGTGAAATGAAGCGTGAACATTTCTCCTCAGTAGAGATAGGAGGAAAAACCCATTCACCCTATCAACCATAGCCATAGGGTCTAGTGGTACACCACCTCACTTACTTGATGTAGAAAATTGTGTACTCATCTACCCATGGATGAACTACATGCTCAACAACCATCATTATTACCAACTCTAGGTCCATAAAAAATGAATTCCACTAGCTTCAACTAGTATAGTGATGACCACAAGGGACTTCTAAATATGGACTCAAATGGTGGTATATTGATGATGGATTGACAAATTCACCATGCCAAATTGAAAATGTAAAGCATTTTTTTCAAAAGACCAAATGGTTCTCTAAACATGGTACAATCACCCCCTCTTGGGTTTACTACTGAGGGAAATTTACCTCCTGAACACCTTGTCTCATAGCGTGACTGTTGTGATCATCAAAACTCATATGGATGGCGTACAACCCAACATAGGAAAATCCATCAATTAAATTTCAAGTAGATATTCATTAATTTAAGACCTCAAAAAATATCATATTTGTTTCTCCCTATCTTTATGCATAGTAGATGGGTGACCACAACAAAATAGAGACATGTCAGGTCAACATAAAGAGTCTTTCATGAAACTATGACGTTGATCACATGGGGGTACCAATGAATAACAAGGGGCTTCCAAGGCATTTATGTTGGGTCGTAGTAGGCCTTCCATCTACAAAAAACAAACAACACCACAACTCACTAATCACTATGGGATTTAACTAATATGTTGATTCAAATATCAGTGATGTCCATGTGTGATAGTATAATTATAAGACAACTCTCAGTGGGGAGGAAAATCTGGAACTTCCTTGGATATATTTCTCTAACTCCACCGCTATTTTAGGAAACCAAAACTGCATAACACTATTGATCCACAACTCATACTTTTCATTTGATAAATGTTGATTGTATCTTCCCACACATTATCTCATACTACTTATCCTAGGATCACTCCTTTTAAAAAGAAGAAAACCCCATCCCAAATATATAAACACTACTTCACCCATCGAAAATAACCATCAGAGCATGCATCGTAGGTATCCCATCCAAAATGAGGAAAATAGTAGGGTCTCTTTCTACAACTGAGGAAAGGTTATTTATGAGCCCCCCCCACCTGATTTGGCTATCACTACATATTTTAGTTTATGACCTCCAATCCTCTATGTTGTTGATTCCAAAAATATGTTTAAAACATAATGTCTTGACAATTATTACTAGGCCTCGAACATGGGTTTTAAGTAGAGAACAGTGGATCACAACTCTATCCTAACAATATATTGGGGATCACAACCTCATTTCATACCTTAAACCACAGTTAAGCCTCCATTAATGAATCCCCTTCTCCCTAAATCTCCACTCTTTCCCTTTCCCACCTATCATCCACTACCACACAAGACTCTGACACCTAAGACTAATCAAACCCAAACACACAAGTAAAAGTAAATATTCTTCCACACCTCCAAACTATACACATTGGGAGTAATTGAATCACCCATATTATTTTATATTTCATCATAATAACACATCATAGTTGGAGAAAGGTCCCAATTTCTCATGTGTCTAAGGATACAACAAATATAACTGTCACATCATACTATCATCACCCCATGTCACCCTTGATAATCCTTGATAAAAAGGTTTAATAATATATAACGTCACAAAATTTTGAAACAATAATATTTAAACAGTATAAATGACATATATAATACCTCTAACCACACCCAAGGCCTCCAGGACATATGCCAATGTGGCATACATCTTCGATTACCCCATCCTCCATATCCTTAAGCCTGGAACAGACCACCTAGGGGTGGAGGTGGAACCATATAAAACAATCTCCTACCTCTTTCTAATCTACATGATCCTCCACCATGTAATCAACCAAACATAACTCCATGATTCTATTTTTTTCCTTTGAGGGCAGACCATCAAAAATATTACTCTCAACAACATGGTGGGTTTGACAATATCACCTAAGTTTTCCACATCTATCCTAAGAAGAACACAACATCTCTTAAAGCTAAGTAAATATGTCCGAGGAACTCTGAATTGCAGTCCCTTAATACAGGGATCATCTCCATAGGCATCTCAAATGCCTAGATCTTTGAGGATACCTTAAAATACCATATTTTTGGGTCTTAACTACTTTGTTCCTAGAACCAAAAATCAATGTCTTCATAGTTAGAATGCTCCCCACAACCAAGACTAGATCAAGCACCCTGGTATATGTTGGAACAAACAATGATATCACTATATCCATAATGTCATGTTGTAAGCTCTACTCAAAGGTTCATGATTGGAAAAAAATCAACCCATGTACAAAGAGTGTCGTGAGAGGTTTTTAAATCTTTTTGAATACTCAACCATAGTCATGTTGTCCTGCATAAGCTGTGGAATCTTCTGGATACGCACTGATCAGAACATGGATTAATAAAACACTTTCGGGAAGGACCTCTCAAACTTCATCCAAGTGAGAGTCATCTCCACACAATTCTGCATCAATAGACTGCACTATCGCCAAGATGATCCCTGTTGAATACTCAATTCTAAGACCACCATCTAATCATGATTTTTCCTCATAAGATGAAAAAATGTATGGCAACCTATTTACAGTCATCTATTTCTTGGGGTTTTGGAACACCCTATTTATGGGATTTTTATACCTATGAAACTAATGTATCACAATCAACCTACACACATCCTCAACACAAATTGATATCAAAACCCATTGTTCAATAGGTTGTGGCTTAATCAGAACACCACCCAGAGGTACAGTATCCTTTAAAGTTCCATGCACTAAAGACTCTCCCCATGGAGGATCTTCACCGTGATCTAGTCATGTAATCCTATCTATTTGTCATTAAGGAGGAATCTTAAAATATAATCATGATATATATATATATATGTCAAAAAGTATATATTTTGAGTTAACTCATGGACATGGAACTCACTACCCATTCATAAATGATTCATATACCAAAATTCCCTACCACTTGTGCCAAAATGTTCTGTAACAAAAAACCTATTATCAAAGACATGGTGAATGGATATGTTAGCCTATGCACCAACACTATAGTCCTAACATGAAATAATAACACAAAACACAACAAAACTATTGATATAAATATTATACCAAGATCACAACAGGAAAAATTCTAGCTCATGTCCTCAGTAAATACCTCCTCTAATACCACTTTTTCATTACCCGACCCACATAGGCTCGATCTATGACTAATCCAAGCCCACCTCCAAAAGTCTAGAGGCCCAAGATGAGCATTGAGTATTTATATCTAAAAAATTGGACTCATATCCCACGGTACATTTATTCATCCACAGACATACATGTACATGCAATAGTTGAGAGATAATAATAAATATGTAACTAAAAAACATTCCTACATACATATATCTCAAAAACAGAGTATGGAATTGTTGGATAGAATTAAATAGAATAATATAATCCCACGAAAAACTATAAGAGTCCTACCAGATCAGAAGGATGAGACTTTTTTCATGTGAAACCACTGGTATACATGTCATTCTGTCAAGCTCTCTAAGCTTCGCCCACTATAGGTCCTCCAAGAACTCTATCAAAAGGCTCATCTTCCCCACAAGGATTTACATGTGAAAAAAAACCAATGTAGGTGTGAGTATAAAAATACCATGTTGGCACACTAAAAAAAATTAAAAGGGAACATCTAAAAGGAAACAGATAACTCAATCCCAATCTAGAGGAGGAAACCCAAGATATAGAGAATAAGAAACTCCATCTCTTCCACTCCTCAACTGTACATGTCTAGTCAACACATCTCTACATAGTGTTACAATATTGATATGTGACATAACCACAAGGAATATAATAATAACCAAGAAATAATCATCTTAGACACAAAGTCTAATGAGGTCCTGACCCCAACAACATCCATAAGAATTTACTCGATACTCCAAGGAAATTCATTTCTAGGAGAACTCATTCCACAAACACTTATATCTGATATAGAACTCATCTGAGAGATTCCACTATTTTTAAACTGCTCTATTATTCCTAATAGAACTCATTGAAGAGACCTCACTCCATCAGTTATCATGATATAGATAGAAGATCCGCACCATCCCAAGGTAAGTTATATCTGAGAGAACACTCTCATCAGGTATCAATATCAAAAAATTAATGTTGTCACTCTATGTATCTTGATACTAAGATAAGGGTTCTCACTCATCCCTAATGTGGGGACTCTTATAACCCTACTAGAATAACTGAAGATCTCAACATATAGATAGGTGATCACACCTAGTAATATTGGGGGATACCAAGAACCCACTCTGGTACAATTGATATCGTATCACTCTAATTGGGGAATGTCACCCATGTAGTTTTGGTCAAAACAATTACACAAAACCCATTTGAAAATAATTCCCAAGCAGTGGATCAAATAGTCGATGATACAAAAAACATACGAAAATGATCCACTATAAAGGGGTTCATAAACCTGTAAATGCCATTATAACTAATGGGGTAACGTTATACATAGGGGATCATCACACATGTGTCTTTGGTCATGAAAATACCATAAAACCAACCTTGGGAGGGTCAATGGGAAAGGGGACCCCACATCATCCACCCAGAGGGATAAACTGACTCTCTTTAAGCTCATACTATTGAGGGGATCACAATATTTTATTAAGGATGGAATGTAACACTATACCCTTATAGGGATAGACCAAGGGATCCTACTTATTTGATACTAGTATATATATTTTAGTATAATTGACTCAAAAATTTTACCTAGAATAAAATATCAAACATTAATACTAAAGACACCATCCAATCCAATAGGAAAACTACTCATGATAGCCTACACATGAGGCTCATTCAATATCATGGAGATGGAGATACATGAGGGAGAAGTCTCCCATGGGAGTACACAGCTTGTACCATAGTACACATCATTTCTCAAGGAACTGGACCTTGTACATGTCCCCTACTGGTAATTTGTATGTATTTGGGAATATATTTGAATTGTATTATATGTCACATGCTGTGTCTCCCTATTTAATCTCATGGGTGTTTCATCACCCATAGATTGGCTGAATGGCCATTTCTCCCCACATAGCATGTACCCTCAGTACATGTCGTGTATTGGCTACCAGGATACATGGATGTCTTCTCAGGCCATTGTCATGTTGGACACCACATTTCTATCTACACAGAAGTGTACTTAAACATATCCATCTCCATTCATGTGGTGTGCCTACCCATGTCTTTGGAAACATGGGATAGTCTCACTACAAGGTGTGTACCTCCCCCCAAATAGAGTGTACTTACCAAATAACATCTTATATGAATTTGAATAACACACACCATGTTCTCCACTACACTAAACATTGTGTGATTTGGAATTCTGAATGGGAATTTCTTATGTGTGGGCTCCGAAACCCCATAGTTTCCATGGAAACCCACATATCTACCCCAAGGGGATCCCTAGAATTCATTATAGGGATATGGAACCATGAAAAAAATGAATAAAAGGGGATAAAAATATAAAAAACATATTTCTTTCAACATTGAGGGGATATTTGGAAGCTTTGGTTTCATATCAATTCTTGAAAGGCACTGACAATGATTTGGGACAGTCTACCCTCATGATCGAAGATAAATAGTGCCACCTCACCTTTGTTTGCCCTCTGGTCATCCTTTATGAAAGGGGGTGCATGTCATCAAAAACATTTATGTCACACCTCAGGTAATACCCACATTCTAAACCAAACTATCATCTCAAATTTCTGATCCAAGACTCAAATTATTAGTTATTTCAATTTTACTGAAATACATTATGTCGGAGATAAAATATTTTTACTATTTTTAATATCACCACACCAAGTCTCTATGAGACCTATAATATTATTATGACTTATAAACGAAATAAAAAATACTCATATATTGATTTCAAAGTCTTACATAAGAAAACTAGGTTACCTACACTCTCCCAACCTTTAAGGATTTTTTCCCAAAAATCAAAACTAATTCACATGGGTTAAAACTGATATCTCAATTGGTTCTCCTACGCTAGTGATATCACAATAGGGTTAATATGATATATACCAACACACACACATGGGAACCATAAGCCCAATAATGGTCCTCATTAGTTAGGTCCCAAACACCACTAGGTACCTAAACCGGTATCTCTATAACTATTATATCTCTCAATCCAGGTCAATATCATGAAATGAAGTATGAAAATGTCTCATCAGTTATGAACGGTTTGAAACAAAAAGTACCCAATGCAACTGCATCCATAGAGTCTAGAGGTACATGACCTCAAGATCCCAATTCAGAAAATATAATATCCCAATAGTTATCAACTACCCCTGGATGTAGTGCACCACAACAACCATCGTCATCACCAAATGTTGGAAAAAAATCATTGTCTCCCACTTGATCTGACAATTATAGTGGTAATTTGTAGGGCCTCCCAAATGTGGCCTCAAATGGTGTTATGTCGATTACGGACTGATAACAACACCACAACAACATTCCAAATTGTATCATGTCCTAAAGAACCCAAATGGTTCTCTAAAAATGGTAAAACCACCCGACATAATTTTTTGATATTGAGGGAAAACGTCCTCCTCCACACCTCATCTTGCAGTATGTCTGGTTTCATCATCAATGCTTGGAAAAATAACATACACCCCATCATAGGTAAATTCATCGGGAATGTTTCCATTGGATATACAGTCATGCGAGACCTCGAAACAAAACTTCATAGTTGTGCGTCCCTTCCTCATAATAAAATAAAAGGGAAAACACCAAAAACTATAGAAATTTTGTGAAAACCTCTATATTATTTTGTGAAACTCTAAAACTAAATACATGAGGGTAACAAAAAACAATAAAATCCCCCCTAAGAATACACACTAGGTCTTACCTAGACCTCCATTTACATACCTCCATCTACACCACAACTCATAAATATCCACGAGACTCAATGGATATGCCAATGGAAATATCTGGGTAGTCATTGGGTTCTAGTCTATGAAGAATACATCTCTCAGTTGGGAGTCAACACAAACATATCATTGTGTATATGTCCTCAATCCGACCATTATACTAGGAGAATGAAATTTCATAGTACTACTAAAACAAGATTCATAATTTCCATATGATAAATGTCTGATCTATCTACCCACAAATGCGCTCATCTTGATTAGCCTAGGACCACACCATTAGAATGAAAGAAAAATATTTCCTAAAATATAAAAACACTACTTCATACAGTTGATGAATCCATATGATCATGGGTAGGAGGTAACCAGTACAAAATGAGGAAACATCATAGATCCTTTCTCTTCCACTACAAAAATGTTCAATATGAGGCACTCCCTCCACCAAAGTTTGGTCACACTATAGAGAGTAGTGTATGACCTCTGATCCGATATTCTGTTGCCTCAAAGAATTCGGTTCAATAAAAATGATGCCATTGGTATCATGAGGCGTTGGGTAGGGTTTAAACACAAAGAAAAGTGTCTCGCGGCTTTTTTCTAACTACAGTTATGATAGCACAACCACATGTCATAACTCAAACTGAACTCATGCCTCTACGACATAAGATCATTCATCATGAATATCACCCTTTCCCTTTCCTTCTAGTCTACCAAAAGATGTTTATACTTAGAAACATAACACCAACCCACCCTAAATAAATAAGTTAAAGTAACTCATCTGCTACAACTCAAAACTATTTGAGTATGGAAGCACTCAATTGCCATTAATTTTTTATATCGCATCAAAAAATTGTGTCTTAGTGGGGGAAAAGATTAATTCTTACTTGTGTGTATGAAGAAATGTCAAACATCACCATCAAAAGGATCTAACATCACCCTACGTTACCCTATAAAATCCTTGAGAATGAAGTGTTAAAAATAGAGTACCTTAGAATAGTGTTAAAAAATACTACTATGAATTTTGAAAGGACGCTCAGTGTACCTATAACCATCTTTAGAGACTTTGGTCCATTGGCCTCCACAACCTACTGCATCCCTCACCTATCCTCTCTAGCTCCCTAACCCTAGCACAGACCACCTTGGGATTGAGGTGGAAACAGATCGAAGTATATACCACCTTCTACTCCTCTCCCTGATTCATCACACAACATCCATAATGTGGAATTACATGCTCCTATCAATGTATCAACACATGAATTACATCAATCATATAACTATAAAACATATGATAGTTTGTAAAATCTTGCATTAATTGTTCCAATATATTACAATTGGAAAACCACATCTTCCAGGATTGAATAGATCTAACCTGGGAGTCTTGAACCGAAGCAACTCCATCCTAGGATTGTCTCCAGAATCCTATCACATTCTCAGATACCTGAGCCTAAAATTGGATACCAAAATTTGATGTATCATCTTTGGTTCTCCCATAACAAACATTCAGAGTCTTCTCATACAGAATGATCTACACCCCAAGGCCCAGTCAAGTTCCCTAAAAAATGTGGGAATGAAAAATAATATAAGTAAATCCTTAATATTGTAGCATAATATCTGCTTGAAAGTCCATAATCAGCAAAAGGACCTCAAACTATGTTGAATTATTATCAAGAAAGGTCTGTGAACCATTCCATGTACTCAGTCCTAATCATTCTATCCTGCCAATGATTCTGAATCTTATGGATATGCACCGACCGCTGAAAATATGGATAAAATGATTATCTAGATATCCCATCATGATTTATATTAGTTATAATCCTCTATACATGTGTTTGTGCCACCGATTTCCACCATTTCTCGAATCATTTCTATTAAAGACTAATAGATAGGACCAAAATATAATTGGGAGGTTTCCTCACAATGTTGAAGATATTTACGATTACCTCTACCAATTTATATACTTCCTCGGTGGAATGAATCACTCAGATACATGGGATATCTATTATTAGAAAACTCATACAATGCACTCAACCTATGTGAATCCTTAACCTGAACTATAGGCATAACCTACAACCCAAAAGGTGGTGTCTCGGCTGAAAGACCACCAAATGGTACTACATCCTGAGCAGTTCACTAAACTAGAGCCTCATCACTCAGTAGATCATCCACACAATAGATCTGAATAATCTAGTCTAGTTTTACTCAGGGAATAATGTAGAAATAAAATCAAGATGACCTGTTTTTAATAATTATATAATGGGAGAAAAATTGTTGACATGGGATCCAAAAACTCAACCTAAATGATGCATGAACCAAAATTCCCGGTAATTATTTCTTAATTGTTCCGAGTAAAAAATAAATTTATCATAGTCCCGGTGAATGGATATGTCTTCCTCCACACCAACACTAGAGTACCTAGCCTAAAATATAAAATCGAAACACTTCAACATTGTCTCCATAAATCCCAAACTAGATCATATCTTGAAAACTCTTAAATATGACCCTATGGAAGGACCTCATCTTATTCAACTTTGTAACGTCCTATCCCATAACTACCTGAGCCATGACTAACAAAATCTAACCTCCAATAGACTAGGGAATGGTGACTAGTGATGAGTAGAGATATCTCACACATGGGTGGTCTTAACCTGTTATACATGTACAAATGAACAAACATGCATCCCCAAGAAATATTATAGAGATATTAATAAAATTCAATAAAAAATGCATGCATACATCTATCCCAATATAGAGTACTATAGTACTAGAAACCATAAAAGGAATAAATATAAGACAAAAAGAAAATAAAATATTCTATCATTTTTATAAGTAGTCGAATGATATCAAATTAAACCCTTGGAACATAACTTTGTCTATCTAGCCTGCAAAACTTTTCCTTATCCAAGTCCTCCTGATACTCAGTCAAAATGCATGTTTTCTACAAAAGACATGAAATGCGAAGACAAATCTCATGATGGGTTGAGAATAAAAATACTAAGAATGAACCCCCAAAAAAAGAAAATAAAATGGAGAAACTAAATGGAAATAGTCTACTCAACCCCATACCATAGGAGGATTTCAAAGAGATAGAGGATAAGAAATTCCATCTTGACCACTCCTCAAAAGTTCATGTTTAGTAAACTTAGCTACACATAGTGTGTGAATAAATATATGTATGATTTGTACATGGAAACCTAGAATAATCCAGATATACTCCTCTCAAACTCTAATTATAATGATTTACCCACCTCACATCCACCCACAATTATCTACTCGAGGTTTAAATTCAAAAATCGTCAAGGAGAACTCACTCAAGAAGATCGACCATACCAGATGGAAATTATCCATGATGATAATTGAATTTTTTATTTCATTGAATAAAATATGGGAGAACACCCTCCCCAAATATAGGAACTCAAGGAGGCCGAAAGTGGTGAAGCCCAAGCGCGTCCCCAAGAACAAAACCGGTGAATTCTTACGGAAGGATGTTGTCCTATCACTCAACAGATCTTCATACTCAGATAGGGGATCTAAATATCCCTAATGGGGGAATCCATGAATACTTTTAGAAATAATAATGATGTCAACCCATGGATAAGGGATCTTACCCAGTACAACTAGGGGACACCATGAACCTAGTTTGGTACCTTATAGATCATATCACTTAGCTTGAGGATTTTCACCCGTGTAGTGTTCGTCATGAAAATCCCAAAAACCCAAGAAAGAAAAATGATAAGTAGGGGATTACATATATGATGATTCCAAAACCCTAATAAATAGACTCACTAGGTATGTGATCAAATAATCAATTATTCCTACAACCCTATTGGGATAACCTTATAGATAGGGGATTTTCACCCATATAGTGTTAGTAATGATGATACATTGAAGCCTACATATATAATTTGATATGATAGAGGATCTTGTAGGACCCTCACTAAGGTATAAACCAAATATATCCATTATAATCCTATCAAGGGGGTCAAAACCCTTTGATGCGGATTTAATTCCACACTATACACACATAATGGTATAATAATGGAACCCACTCAATTGATACTAGTCTATAAGTCACTAGTAGAGACAACCCACAAATAACACCTTGTGTGGAATCTCTAATTCCAAAACCATGGCCACCATATTTTCCTACATGGAAAACTACTTAGGATGGGAAACTCATGGGGATCCCTCTGATTTTTAAAAAGGAATATGTGTGACAGAGAAGTCTCTAAGTTTAGCACAATGTGTGTACCCATAGTACATAGTGTATCTAAAGAAACTAGACTATGGTTGTGTATTCTATTTATAATTGACGTATATTTGGGAATATATATGGTATATTCTACATGTTACATGTTTTGAGACCCCATCTAATCTCTCGAGAATGTCCTCACATATACACCGTCCACTAGACATGTCCCCTAAAAAGGCATGTTCCACAAGTATAGGGTGTTTCATGGTTACATAGATACTTGGACATCTCTTAATCCTATTCATATGTTCATCACTATGTTCTTGTGTACTTGGATTTTTACTTCCATATTACCACATCCATTTACATGGAATTCCATCCCATGTCTCCAGCCACTTGAATTGGGCTCACTAAATGGAACATACCCATAGTTTATGGCATGAAGTTCCCAAATATCATATTTCCAAAAGGGAAATAACAAACATTGTATTCTCATATTCATTACACATCATGTGATTATGAATTCCTTATGTGTTTTCCAAAACTCCCCAATTTCCACTGAAACTCGTAGATCAACCCCCAGGGGATCAGCAATAGTCATTATAGGGATCATTAACCTTAAAAGAGTGAATCAAAGGGAATCAGGATGTAATAATCATACATATAACAAAATCGTAGAGAATATCCGTAGAATCAGGTGAATATCCATGATTTAGTTCCATAGCACCGCTATTTAAAAAAATTACTATCAAGAATAAATAATGGTGGTGCCTCCTCCCCTCTATTTGGATTTAGATCATTTGTTACACAAGGGGGATCCTCCTCCACTCAATTCATGATAAAAATATGGGAGAGGGGTTATTAATTTAATTTGTATTAAATAAAAAACCCTCAATTTAAATATGTAAATGGATTCCACCTACAGGGTGTGTAATGATAACAAATTTTATGTCGTGCCTGGAGTAAAATTTAGATTTTAAACTCAACCTCGTTCTCATATTATTGACCTGAGATACCACTCTAGAGTTATTAAACTTTTACCAAAAAAATGATCATGATTATGGTAAAATATATTTAATATTTTTAATATCACCACATTGAGGCTCTATAGGACCCAGAATCCTACACCAACATTTTTTCGGGATTTGGAAATATTTCTTGAAATATTATGAAGTCTTAATTGAATAAACCAGAGTTTCTACATTTATATTATAATATTTCATAATTTAATGTTATGTGATTGATTTTAAATGTTTATGAAACCCATTGTATGTCCATAAGTTCATTAAGATAGTATTATTATTGATTTTTTTTCAGTTTCCACACATTAATATAGACAAGGATGAGTGGAGTCCTCTATTTCAAAATACTTCATAGGTAAAGGATTTATTTATCATGAGATAAGAATGTTAAGAATTAAAAAAAATTTATTAAAAACATGGAGAATTTTTAGTTTTTAATCACAACATGAACAATGGTAATTTCCCTCAATATGAAGCATGATTATTTTCATTTTCACAACATGATGTGTGGGAATTATTTTTCTTAACAACATGAATCATGAGAATTTATTTTGTTCAGAACATGAATTATGGCCATTTTTTGTTCACAATTTTATAACTTCCATATGTTATTTCTTGTCCCATTATTCCTTATTATATGAAATTCTATATTTCTGTATTCTTATTATTATCCTCTATGACTAATGATAATTATCTCTAGATTCTTTACACTTCCAATTTTATATGTTTTTTCCATTTCTGATTACATGTCATTTTATCATGATTTATGGAAAAATAACATTGTTATGTGTTCTTTTAAATAATATATTCCTCTATTTTAAAGGTTTTATCATATTTTTATGATTTAATAATTGATGAAATATTGATATGTTTTACCTTATAGGACATTTGAGCTCACCCATTTCTTATGTATTCCATTACCATGGTTATTAAGATGATTAGATCATATAATAAATTTAGTTAAGGGTTTATATGAGTATTATTGTGGGGAAATGTTAAAAAGTGTATTAAATTATGATATTTTTATAGAAAATATATATAACACAAAAATTATATTCTTTAGGTTGGGTGATTGTCTTTGAGATATATTACTTAAATCCTTTGACTAGTGTAATAATTATTTTATGCCTAGAATGTGTCTCGAGTTATTTTTATTCATTTTTAGAAGAGTACACTGGCTAGCATGTGGGCCTCACCTATAGGCCGGTTACTATCCTTTGGATGGCCAGTGTGCGAGGAAAAACCACCTTAGATCTACATACACCACTAGTGACCAAGTTGGATCAATAGTTTACTAAAGTCCTACGAAAACTCCATCAGAAAACTAGTGGAGTCCAATAGCTTTTCAGTTGTTATTTAATCAATCCAACATTACAGGCCTCTTTACAACTCTCCAGTTATCGATCCTTAGACCCTTTTCACATAGAATCCAACATCCTAATCCCCAATAACTGAGATAAACCAAAATATTAAAGATTATATTTAAAAATAAATTACTATAATATATCTAATTTATGTAAGGATGTTACAGAGTCTACAAATGGGATGCCTACACCCATATTGTCAAGGGAGACAAAAAACTCAATCCAGTATACATGGGACACACACCTTGTTTGAAACACATTGAAAAATGGTGTAACTATACCTGTAGAACATATAAGGGACTCATATATCATCATTGATAGATTGATAAGAGAGTACCATACCATATTTTTATAATAATAACTTGAGGAAACTAGGTTCCCCATCCCAATTTTGACAATTATCTATGAATGTTACTAGTTACAAAGTCATATGTGTTTTTTTACACCTAGTTGTAAAAAAATAATGATAAAATTTAATTAGTGTTTCATATGTGGGTAAAATGATTGATTGTTGTATTTTAGTACATTGAAAGAATGGAATGTGAAATTTATTAAACATGTTATATAACAATTAAGATTGTACCTTCTAAAATCTAGTTTGTAGAATCCATGATAATTTGGTTATAATTATTATATTGTAGTTTGAGATTAATAACTAAATATTGTTCTAGATTAGTATACAAGGGGGAAAAATTGACATGAAATTATATCATAAACAATTATTAAATTAGTATATATTATTCTTATTATCATTTTATGATTTTTTAATGTGATATTAATTTTGGACTATGTTTTGGGTTAAATAAAAAGGTTAATATTGAATGATTATTGATCTAGAAATTCATTGAAAATGATTGGTAAATTTTTATATGTCTGTAAATAAAATTATTTCTTAAAATAAGAGGGTTGATTAATACTGTTCTATAATGTTATTATGGAATACTCATTATGTTTTGATGAAAACTTTTTATTAGAATTTAGTATTTTTCTATGATTATTATATAGATTATAATATTTTGATATGTTTTAGTTTTTTCATGATATATGGTGACTATTTTTACAAGGAATATGATAAGTTAGGTTATGGAATAATTATTAGTATGGTTATGAAGAGAGGTGTGGATTTTGTTAGGATATGTTGAGATGACAAAGGGGATTTGATATGTTGTTATTTTGAAAATGGGGGATTATTATGTTTGTTTTATAAGGATTCAATATGAATCATTTATTTGGTTATTATATATCCTGATTGATATTTAAATATTCAATTAAAATTTGTTAACGTGTATATAATACAATTTCAAGGTGTAGTTTTTTTCACATAAGCATTCATGATGTGTGTTTTTTGTTTTTTTCAATTCCTATAATTAATTTCACTATACACATATGAGTATTTTTGGAACCAAGACATGTTTTGGATACCTAGGGGTATCCTACATAGATATATTTCTCATACCCAATATGTTTAAATCTAAAGATAGTATAGTTAAGCTTGTTTTCATATGGGTATAGGAAACTACCCAGAATAGATTAGAGTATATTTTGTACAAATAATTGAGATATATATTTATTATTTTACACTATTATAAAGGCACTATTTATTTCTGAATTTTGGGTATTTTTAGTTATATTCTTTATAATGCAGGTGTTTGGATGTCATTTTATCTCCCTTTTTAGACAGTACTGCATGAATATCCCTATTGTTATCTAATATAGTTATTTTTTATTGTCTTATTCTAATATATTCCATTCTTTTTTTACAATAATTATGTATATTTCATTTTAATGACCCAATTAAGGGTAAATCACTCCCTAAAAAATTATAAACTCACTTCTAGTTGTTTGACATTAGTGATTGGGGACTACACTTGATGATGTATGTCATTTCACTTGGGTGGAAAAGTCATTTTATAATGTTACATTACAATTTTGGAGAGGGAGTTAAATAATATATAATTCTCAATAATTTATTGGTTTGAAGATATATGTGAAGTTGATTTCCCCCATCAATTATGCAATTTGATTCATTAATAATCATTAATTAAATTGAATCACAATATGAATTGTTTAAATATAATTAATGACACATATATATCATTAAATTAAATACCATCCTTTAACAATCCATTTAATAGAATCCACGTGATATTGTAACTCAATACACATGACCATATGATGTTGAGTACATCATCAAACCCAAAATCCTTTATTAAAATGAAGTATTAAACAAATTGATAAACTAGTTATTTGATTATAATAAAAAATTATTGTCAACATGTTTAATTATTCAAAAATATAACATGTTTATACATTAATTAAATCAGGTAAATATTAATCAATAAAATTAAATAACACATGTCATTATAATTGCTGTAATTTAAATTTATTAAAATCCTTGAACACAAATAAAAATCACCAAAAAAAATTAATAAAATAATATAAATTACTATAAAGAAAATTTATATTTTTCTAATAATTTTTAATTATAATAAATTATTTAAATTTAAATATGAAGTTAATTTAAATCAAAAAATAATAATATTTTATAAGCATTCCATCTCATTTAGTTTCAAACTCAAAAAATAATAAATATACCAAAAAAAACGTCATGTACTCTCATACATCAACTTTTTCCAAAATTGAATTAGTGTAGAATAATCCCCATAAAAATCTCATTCTCATGAATTAGGTAATGTGTTTTTCAATATTTATTTTCCTTATAGTTTTCCTAAAATAAATCTAAAACATGATGCTATCCTACTTTAACTAACACAACTAATCCAATTAATTTCTTCCCATTAAGTATAACAATAAAGAATTTAGATGTAATTCTAAACACACAACATAACAAATAATTAATATAATTAGATTAATTTCTAACTTTATTTGTTATTAAAACCCAGAAATAACAAAAATTTCAATACTACAAAAATCTACCTAGATTTTATAGCTAAATGTCTTTCCATGAATTTATACATACCTAAACCAAATTCAAATATCCCTCTCAAAACAAAGGTTTCTTTTATTATTATTATTATAAAGTTTCTAATTTATTAAGAACATAAAAATATTTTTCATTTGTGATAGAATATATTTAATGTCAAAAAACCATACTATTGTGATAGAAAATGTTTTCAATAAAATTTTATCTCAATAAAACATTTTCATTATGTATATGACATAACATTCCAATTACATTTGAAATTATTATATCATTGGATAAATGAAATCATATTAGGCATACACATTCAAAAAAACAATAATAAAAATTTCACAATACACAATACAAGTTTTAATGATTTTTAAACATGAAAACCATTCACCCCATTAAAAAATAATACATCACATAAAAATATAGACATATTTAAAAGGTAAAATACTCAATTACATGATACATGATAACCAATAAAAGTATTATCCCATTTACTTGAGTTATTATTCTACAACTATGATTGTTCATACCATAATTAATATTTTAACATCACAATCTCATTCATTCCTAGAGTCAATATTTTATTATTTTAAAGACACCCTAAAAAGTTGTGTTGTAACAAAAACCATGTTATCCTAAAATATTCATAATATATCTTAAATATTTTGAAAAATTGTCTTCACTAGTGGACGTAAAAGTATTCCATAAACCTAGTTTTGTTCTGTTTTTATTTACCTAAACATTGATATATTGTATACCAAAAAATAACACCACTAAACTCAATTTCATGTCCACCTATCTACTGAAAACCATGTGCAATGTAAATATGATGCACCATTACCAAATTTTAAAAATTATAATTAATATTTATAATAATAATATTTGATGACATAATAATACTAGAATTATAAGATCAAATCCATATAGAATAAATTTATCCATAGTGTATCAAATTAAGTTCAAGGTTTAAACAATTGATTCTAAGTTATTCTTATTTGAAAAATTGAATCAAATTTTGTGATTTCCTATGAGGTATCCTTAATTCCATATATGAATGATGTTTAGAAAATATAATGTTTCTCTTTAAATTTACTAACTACTAAGGAATTGTAATTGTCTTGTCCAATGTCATCCACATGTTGAAACGAAGTCCTAATATTTGATTACTATTAAAATATAATGACTTAATAATCAAATAACTAAAAAATCGTAAAATAATTATAGAACTATTAATGATGAATCTATATTTTTTCCTAAATTCATAATCCTATGAATATTTGGACTCTAATTCATTTAAAAATATCTTATTGTCATTATAATTTTACCTATGTAAAAGCTCATTCTTTTGATTAAATTCTTATATAATAAAATCTTATTTGATATTGGTACATTACATTAATTGTCTTACTGACTATGTGATCTATAACCATGTTTAAAAATAGTATCATAAACTCATAAAATGATTGATAAGGAATCAGTTAAAAAGTTAAAAATAAAATAATAAACCAATAAGAACTAATCATGCATAAATAGTGATAAAGCATTGTATAATAATAGATGAATGCATAAAACCAATAATAATCAACAATAAAAACAAAATAATCCAACCATTTTGTCCCCCACATTTTTAAATCAATAGTAAGTGTTTACTACAATAATGATTTAATAAGAACCAATGGTTTTATCTATGATAGTCATGAGAATGATATAAAAACAAAAACTAAAATCTGAACACAATCTACAAGATCTTAGAATCTTCAACTGAAGTCCCTTCCTATCGAGTTGATGTGTTCCTCTGAATCTACAACCAAGGCCCTCCTTTTATAGAAAATTATATATCATATATATCTTTAAATTACATAAAACATATTCCCATTAATTATGTACCAATGAAACTTAAATTATACTTAATATTATACTAGTATTCTCTAAATGTTTTCTAAAATCTTCCGCAAAGTTTCAATATTTTTTAGAGATATAAAAATCTAAAAATTAGAAATACTTATGGAAGAAATGGAATAGGGGTTTTTTTAATATAGTGTTGGTAATATTCATGGTGCGAAATGGTTGATATATCCTCAAAATTTCTATCAACTATTACACAAAATAACTAAATTGGATTACATTAAAAGTCAGCTAAATTACAAATAATTCCAAAAATTGACAAGGAAATATGACAACTATTAAATAAAAAAACTAAAATGATTAATTTCGCATCATCACAAGTGTAAAATCCTGTCATTTTAATAGGTTGCCTCAAGTGTGTTTAGAAGTACTATTTTCCTCTTATTGAGTACTTTTTTACTATATTTTACCTTGCGGATTTTGGGACAATTTCTTGGAAAATTAAAGGAAAGTGGGTTTCACACAGTTGTCACATAGTTAATTAAAATTGTGAACCTCTGCCTAGTAAACTATGAAACCTGGGATAGTAGGGAGTTATAGGGATGGAACACATTTTTTCATACTATTCCCCCATAATTTATAAACCATGCACCTTTTAAATAATAGGCTCACACATTCAACAAAATTAAGGCAAACCATGCACCCATGCTCAGGAAGTCGTGCGTGGTATTTTTAATGGTCCTAAAACTTGTTTTAAATTCTCCCAAACCACTAAAAATAATCCATTTAGACCCACACTCATAACCATTCAATTTTTGATGATTTTATAGATTTTATAGGGTTTCCAATGATTTCGGTCCTCCGTTCTTCATGATTAGAAGCCTAGATCAAATGTCCACACTTGCCATGGTTGGTGGATAATATCCTGTTACTTTCAAATTCATCCTCCTTCTATAATTATTTTTGTAGAATATTGTATTATGTTTTTATAAATCTATATCTAGTATTGTGGATGTTTATATAGACTTTAGAGATCATTATTTTTATATTATGGATGTAGTTTTGAGATTCGGGACCCATTCATTTTCATTATGCTACTCAATTATGGGGGATTTTTATTCGGTGATCATTCTTCAATGGATTGTTTTTAGTGATTAATTATTAAATTCCCAAAGTCGTAATATTAATTAAATTTATCTGATTGTATAAATTTATATGTTTAGTTTATAATTTGGAATTCCTAAACTGAATGAATTAATGTGTTCAATTAATTTATTTGGGAAATTAGTATTTTTATTATGTAATGGAATTGTGGAATGAAAATAATTAATTGATGAATTAATTATTAGATTATTCAATTGTCAAATTGTGGATAGTGAATTTTTGGGGTAATTATTAGAAGGTTGAGGATTGAATTGAAGGGAATTAATTGTTGAATTTTAAATTGAGACTAATTAATTGTTGAATTAAATATTAGATGTTTCAATTGTGAAATGGTTAATTAATTTTTGAATTGATTATGAGAATATATGTGATAATTAATTAGTGATTTGATTAATGGGAAAGATGTGGTCAATTAATTTTTGAATAATTTATTTGAAGTTGTGGTGGTTAATTATGATAAGCTGATAAATGTTGTTTAATCTAGGTTGAATGGATAACGTGAAAACATGTGACAATGAGATAAATATAATATTATGATGGTTTATGATATATATGCATGGTTGATTAATTGGGTTATATAAATGAAAATATATTCCAATAATATATATTCATAGTTGATAAATGTGGTGTTAGACCTGATGATCTATTCCAATGATATATATATATATATATATATACATAGTAGAAAAATGGGGTTCTAGACATGATGATCTAGGAAAATGATACGTATTCATAGTTAATAAATGGGTTGATAGACATGATGATCTATGCCAATAACATATATGAATTCTAGAGAATTTTGGTGCTAGGAATGATGTTTCACTCCCATGATATATATGCATTATTGACAAATGGGATACAAGACATTGAGTTGTACTCCCAAAATAATGGCATTATAATATGGTTCCAAGTGGTTATGATAATTATATTTATGTGACATAGATAATGTAATTCCATGTACCAAAATGAAATTTTAATTGAATGTGTAACATATTTATGGCCTGGTATAGTTTGAAGTAGTTATTGAGGTACAAGTGTCCCCAAGATCGTAGTGGTCTAGGTGGTTTAATAAGTTTTTGTTGATAATTTGATAAGTGACTAATTTTTAATTGTAATTATTTACTCATAAAAATTAATACTAGTGTTATTGAATGAATGTTTTTTAGACACCATTGGTGGGGGCCTACTACATTGTAATCACACCCTACTCAGACTACCTGGTCAGTACCCGAATATAAATTATTGTTTTAGAATAGTTCAAGGGGAATGGGCATGTTTTAGATAGATGAGTTGGGATAGATCATGCATGAGGGAACCCATCATGATTTGGGACCCTCTTGGGAGTCTTCAGTGTCTTTCTTTTTGTTTAAAATTAATGAAACCTGGCATGTACAATAGCATTTCATGTTTTCTGCATGACTTTTCATATTCAATCACCTGCTTTTATTACCTTTAGCTATTGGTATTGATTATGTTTTTATATAATCTTATTCTATTGTTTATTTTTTAGGTTTGTGTATTAATCTAATAAAAGAAGATATTGTCTCCCTATAATCGACTTATTAAACCCTTACATTTCTATGGTAGCCTCTAGAAATTGATAAGGAACACTTGAGTTCATGTGACTAACCAACACAGGGAACTAATGTATGTCACTAAGATTGAGATCTAACAAAGTGGTAATATAGGAGTTTTATATTATTTATCTTTTTTACTTACTATTTAGGTATGGTATCCCGGATACAAAGAAAATGGTCTTTGGTAATGAGCTTATTCTAGGAATTTGTAGAACCATGTATGTGGGAAACTCGAGTACCCATAGTTGTATTGTTGTTATTTATTTGGGAAGTTATAGTTGAATATTATTTCACCCTGGGTGATGCAATTGTTTTGTGATGTGAATATTTGTTTTTAAAATTTTCTATGAATTTAATCATGGCCCAAGATGACACGAGTGTTGAGTCATCAAGCATAATTCAATGAACTTGGGATTATTTTGTGACATGATTGATTTTAGGAACTTATAAAAAAATGGGTTATGGGTCGATTTTTGAACTTGAAGTATTTCTTTTCTTGTGAAGATTGAACTGAATAGTGATCTAAATATGAAATTATTAATGGTAAAATGATGATAAAATATGAATAAATGGGTTCCTAATTGAGAAACTTGATATTAATGTGTTTACCCTTGTTAACCATGTCCGAGGTGTAAGATGATTAATGGTGCTGATAGTGCCTCTGTTTTAACCATGTGACAAGATTTGGGGAAAATACTTTTTGTGACATTCTCTGATTAATCCAATTATGTTAGTGTGATGAAGTTGTGTTGTGAGTCTTAATACTTGTGTTTGGATTACTAGGTATATGACTCTATGATGAAGCCTTTTGAGGGGAAGATAGGAGGATATGGCTGGAGAATATTTACATGTAGTGAAACCTGATGCAGCAATAGTACTAGGTGAGAAATCAAGGGAGCAGTTCTGATAGAACTTCTCTCAATTACTAAAATTCATGGAAAGAGACCCACAATTTGTTGTGAAGAGCATGTTTGATCTAATGAGGGATTTTTAGTTGAAACACCTTCCTACATTTACTACAGAGGGTGGACCTAAGGGAGATGAGTTCTGGGTTGAGTCCATCTATATGATACTTGAACATCTGTAGACTCTAGCTAAAAATATAGTCAATATGGCAGCATATATTCTATGAGGATTAGTGAAGTACTAGCTGAACATTCATTCATGGGATGGGTAGGCTGATGGCATGATGTGGAAGGATTTTTTGGAGAACATTTTATAGAACTTATACTCGTAGATACTAAGATAGGTGATAGAACTATTGTTCATGATGTTGAATAATGGGATGGTTTCTGTGATGGACTATGATAGACGTATTATATAACAATAGTGATTTTCTTTAGAATTGGAAGTATATCAAGATACTTTAGAAGAATTAATTCTAGGAAGTACATAAGTGTGGAATTAAATCCCGTTTGAATATCTTCGTGGTGAAGATGTTTATAAAAGTGGTGAATCAGGCTCTCCTCTCATAGGGAAACCTGATGGGGGATTCCAGTGGCAGACTTGTGGTTTATTCTGGAATATATAGAGTTACATCTTCTAAGAGAAGGAATAATCATTATGAGAACTTTTTGTAGAACAATGGGATGTAGAGTGGAAAATCAGGGGGGTCAATCACTTATGATCTTACCCAAGTGCTTCAACACCAGTTTGGTATGACGAGAAACATTCAATAACATTCTCCCTTTCCACCAGTGGAGTTCCAATATTGAAAAAATATGTGCATATATAGAGTTTCTTAAGGAAACATAGACAAATGGTTAGTGATGGGGGAGCTAGATGGAACTAGGGTGAATGAAGTGGATATTTTTTATCATATCAGTATTGAAGTTGGAGTTATACTTGTTGATGTGGTAGAGGTAAGGGATGTGGTGCTTCTGGGAAAGAGTGCCCATGTCAGTAGTGTGGTGAATCTTAGGGGAGTCAGATGTCATCACAAGGTATAGGGTAATGAAAATTGCATTCTTTATAGCCTTAACATGTGGATAGAAAGGATGGACCTTCTATAATGAGATGTATAGTTCTTATTTCTTCTACATTATCTTGTTACATATTTGATATAGGTTACTCTCAACTCTTTATATGTAAAAAAACTAATTGATTGAGTATGGATGTAGATTTGTGAGTGTGGTAGTAACAATAGATACACCATTTGGAGTATGGTCTAGAGACATATATTTTTGCAAGAGGTGTTCTCTCAAGATTAGGTATTACCACTTTCTCTGAAATATTTATATTCCTGAAAAGTTCAGATTCACATAATTATGGTTATGGAATAGATAGTCTCTAACAGATCCAATATTGAATGTTACTAAAAATGGGTGTACATTACATCTTTTAAGGGTGACAATTACATTCACCATGGATATGGGGATATCTAGGAAAGGCGAGAATGTCTATTTACTCCAAAACTGGGAGAGATTTCATCCCAGGTTCCTACTTTGTTGATGGATGATGGTGATAAAAATAAATATTTCTTTCCATCAATATTGTACATATTTTAGGATTCCATTACTAAAGGATTCATAGAGTTTCCACCAGAGAGATATGTTCTATTTTCCATTGAGTTAATATATGAGGCCTATCCATTATCTATTCCACCATACATAATGACACTAACAACACATCAATAACTCAAGACTCGGGTGGAGGAGTTGGAGGATAATGGATTTATCCATCTGAGTAAATCACCTTATAGTTCAGACATCTGATATACATATGACTACTTTTAGAAGCATTTATGACCTATACGAGTTCAATATAATGTATTTTCGGTGGATGAACACAGCATCAATGTTTATGGTCTTGAGGAAAATGATCTTTTATTATTACCTGGATCAGTTTTTTGTGGTCTTTGTGAAAATAATACATGTATAATCCATGACTCATGAATATCATTCCCAACACCTTAAAATCATCCTATGTATGCTAATAAATAATCTTCTATACATAAATCTATCTAAGTGTCTATTTTGGATCGATCAGGTAAACATCTTAGAACACATCATTTAATAGGATGGTGTGTCTATAGACCCAGAGAAGGTTTAGGCAGTCATTTTTTGGAGTATCCCAAGAACATATTTGATATTCCTATACTTCTTGAATTATAAGGATATAATAATCGATTCATTCATAACACTTCCCATTTGGTATCCCTTCTATTAGGAAAGGCCAATAATGTTATAAATATTGATTGGTCGGAAGCATGTGAGAAGATCATCCATGAGTTGGAGAAGTGTTTGACATTGGCATTGATCTTGATCATACATGTGCCAGTTGAAGAGTATACATTGCATTATGATTATTTTGGGATCGTAAATGGAGATGTGTTGATGTATGTATGAAGATTTTTGGTTTATGGGTCTTAGTAGCTGAGGCCACAAGTGTGGAACTAGCCTATGTAGGACTTCGATTTATCAGCTATGGTTTATTCCTTAATGTGTTGAAAGTATTATTTATTGGGTGATAAGTTTAATGTGTTTACTAAACATAATAACTTGAAGTATATATTTATGTACATATATCTAAACTTTTGTCTGTAGATATGGGTTGAGTATATAGAGAATTTTGAGTTTGAGTTGGCATATATTCCATGAAAATGGAAATAGTGTGTCAGATGATTGGAGGTTGAAAACTCAAACTCATATGGTTCAAGAGTCTACTAATGAGTGTATGATGATGAATTTACTGACTGAGATTCTTGTGGAAGTTTAGGAGAACTATGAATAGATGAATCTGGTATCAGTTTTAGTGGAGTCTTCACTTTGGAGATGGATCCGAAATATTTTACCTTGAGGGAAATCCATGGAGGTGGTGAGTCACCTTGTAATTATATCATGGATAAGGAGGATATCATCTATTTTAGGAATCAATTATCATCCCTATAAGAATATGAGTGGAGATCATGTGGTAATTTAATACTTGGAAGTGGGAAGTACATCCATGTGTGAAGAAAATGTACCATAACATATGATGCTGGTTTTGGTGGCGTATAATGAAAAATGATATAGTATGGTTCATGACATGATGCTACAAATTTGAATTGGAGATGGCATAGAATCAATGACATAGAATTTTTCTACATTTATTTTCCAATCCATAATGGATGTGGGACAATGTGAAAATTTACATTTTGGTTGGTCACCCGAAGACACCAAGGAATAATGATTCTATTTGGGTTATTGTTGATCGAATGATAAAATAAGCACATTTCATTCCAATACGGGAGACATTATCAGTGTAGAAGCTATTATATTTTTATATTTGGGAGATATTCTATCTGTAAGGGGTGATATAGACTATAGTTTTAGATCATGACTCACATTTCACTACATGCTTTTGATAGAGCTTGCAGAATGCACTTGGTACACATGTATTATTGAGTATGTTCTTTCACCCATAGATTGATGTGCTATAAAAATGTACTATATAGGTGCATGATGATGTATTATAGTCATTTTTTTAGTGAATTTTTGTGGTTATTTAGAGATACACATAGCTTTGGTGGAGTATTTCTATAATAATAGTTATCAAGAAATAATATAGATGGAACCTTATGATGAACTTTATAGGAGGCCATGTAGATCACCATTATGCTGGATGGAAGTAGCTGAGTCTGAGGTATTAGGACTGAGCCTTGTTCAGGAGACATTTAAGCAGGTATTTCTAATTCAGAAGCACATGGATACAATTATGAATAAGTAGAAGTCGTATGATGATTAAAATTGACGACCCCTATAGTTGGTTGTGGTTGATCATGTAGCCCTTAGGGTGTCACCTAGGTTGGTCACTATATGATATAGGGGAATGGAATGTTGAATACCAAGTTTTTCTTACCTATTGAGGTTGTGGAGAGAATCAAGTCGATGGTTTACTGATTGGCCCTTCTATAGAAATTCATCACTGTGAATGATATTTTCCATATGTCACAACTTTGGTAGTATCACCCTGACCCTTCTCATGTGTTTGATGTGGATGATGATGAGTTTGAGGTAGATACGTCCATTGAGGAATATTCGATATATGTGATGGATCACCGTGAGAAAGTGTAGAGGAGAAAGACCATGATGATAGTTCTTGTATTTTGGAAAAATAGGCTTGTGCATGTTGAACCATGGGAAAGGGAAGTAGTTATGAGGGTTCAGTGCCCCAATATTTTTTCCTTATAATCTTATGGAAGCTTGGGAGTATAGTTTGAGGATGACCTATTATAAAGCAGAGAGATTGTAAGATCCTAACCTTTTCTGGAGAAGTCTCATGTGTGTTTATAGGTACAGATTTTCCTCATGTTGAGTACCTTTTGTTTTGGTTTTTCCTAGGGGTGTTTTTGAGTTAATTTTGAGGAAAATTTAAAGAAATAGGGTTGTGCTTGGTTGGTTCATGGTTAGTGAAAATTGTGCACCACAGACTAGAAAACTGAATGACCCAATATATTGTAGAATTGCACAGCTTCAACACGGTTTATCAAATCATGCATCCAAAAAGTAGAAACTATGCACCCCTAAAATAATCGGTGCATAGTTAGGGATAACTTTTCTCCCTTCCCTGAAAACCTTGCGTGATATTTTTAACAGCCCGAAAATTAATTTTTATTTCCCCTAAACCCCTAAAACAAAATAATTTAACCAAAAACTTATACCTTTGAGATTTTGGATGATTTAAGCTATTTTTAAAAGGGATTCCAATTTCATTTAGCCTCTACTATTCATGATTTAAATCCCATATCAATGATTTGCACCTCTCTTGGTAAGTGGATCCTATATCAAATCTATCACATTCATCCTCCATTAATATCTAGTTCTTTTAGTGGGATATTATCTTCTATTTTTCTAAATCTTGATCTATATATGGGAAACTAGATCTAGTCGTGTGGATCTATGTATAATTAATAGATTGTGGTTTATTTTAATCTTGATTATGTCTTTAGATCTGGAACCCAATCTATGTTCTTGTTCTAATCAATTTTTTGGGATTTCCATTCGGTGATCGTTCATCAATGAATAATGGTAGGTGTAATTTTGTTTAATTACAAAAGTCATGATATTAATTACATGTTTGTTATTTTAAAAATTTGTAGGGTTTTTTAGTAATTGGAATTCCTATAATGAATTAATTAATGTGGTAAATTAATTTACTAGGTGAAATGTTGTTTTATTTCTATAATGGAATTGTGGATCCACGATAATTAGTTGATTAATTAGTTTGTAGATTATTTAATCATAAAATTGTGGATAGTAATTTATTAGGTTAATTATCATAATTTTGAATATTTAATTGAGGAAAATTAAATATTTAATTATAAATGTAGAATAATTAATTTTCAAATTAATTATTAGATGTTGAGTTTTAGAACTTATTAATTATTTGTTGAATTGACTAATGGAAGATATGTGATAAATTAATTACTGAATTAATTAATGGTAAATATGTGGTTAATTATTTGTTGAATTGATTAATGGATGTTGTGGTGGTTAATTGTGAAAAGAGGTTTACTATTATTTAATATTGGTTGGCTTGATAAGGTGAAAACATGTGATAATGAGATATATGTAATATTGTGATGTGTTATGATATATTAAGATGGATGATAAATGGGGTACTAGACATGATGATCTACTCCAATGATATATATACATCATTGAAAAATGGGGAGCTAGACATTATGATATACAAAAATGATAAATATATATAATAATAATTGATAAATGGGTAGTTATACATGAAAATCTATGCCAATTATAAACATGCATAGATGATAAATGGGTTTCTATAAATGATGATATTATCCAATGAAATATATGAATGGTTGACACATGGGGCGTTAGACATTACATTATACACCCATGATATATATTCATGATTTATAAATGGGGTACTAGAAAAGGATTTGTACACAAAAAACATTGGAATTGAAATATGGTTCCAAGTGGTATTAATAATGAAATGTAAGTATCATGGATAATTTATTCCCTTATTCCATAATTAAATGTGTATTGAATATGTTAAATAGTTTAGACTCGACACGGTCCGAAGTAATAATTGAGGTATGGGTGTCCTCAAGAACCAGGTGGTCTATATGGTTTAATAATGATTAATATATACCATTAAAACTAATTACTTCTGCATTGTGATAATTTATTTATACAATCACATACACGTTTTGTTGGAAATATCTTCTTTAGACACTATTGGTGGCGGCCTAAAGAGATTTAATCACACCATACTTAGGATTCCTGATCTGTACTAGAATAAAATTTATTTTTACTAGATAGGTTAAGGGAAAAGGCCTTGTGTTAGACGGCTAGGTTGGGATAGAGCCTTGATAAGGGAACAAGATGTGGTTCGGAACCTCCTTGGGAGTCATCAGTTTCATTATTTTTTGTTTTACATTTAGACACTTGAAATGTACATTAGCATGGTCTGTTTTCTTCTCTATTTTTGATATTGTATTTCATTCTTTGAATGTGTTCATATATTCATATTGTTTGTGGTTATATATATTCTTCCACTATTGTTTATTATTTTCTATAGTGTTTTTTATAAAAGAGGGTATAATATCCACATGATCGAATTATCCAGCCATCACTGCTTGTTAGGAGCCTCTAGAATGCAACGAGGCGCGCTTGATGTCATGTGACCGACTGTCTTTGGGCACCCATGTGTGGAACCAAGATTAGGACATTACGAAAATATTCCATGAAGGCCATACCACCTCTGATAACTATAAAAACAATGAAAACATGAAATATAAAATTAATCTTGATAGTAAAATTATATAATTGGTTGAATGATTTTGATGAATTATCTATTGTATTATATTAAAGTGGAAAAGAGAAATGTGGTCATTAGATATAATGGCATCCCATATATAGTTTCTAGATTCTATATTCATAAATGTATTTCATGTTTGGAATTAATTGTGTATATTTAAGATAAGTAAATTATATTTAGATGTAAAAATATGCATTTATAATATGAAAATTTTATTTGAAATAAATAAATGATTTTTGAATATAATAAAAAAGTATTACTTCACTTATGAAAATATCTTTTGTTCTAAAGAAATATATTTCAAAAATTATGCAGTTTTGTAAATTTTAATAAATTTAATGAATGATGTCAACAAAATTGATCGATAAATTTACATTAATACTAGAGAAAATTATTTAATTATAAAGAAAAAAAATTTATTCATGGTCAAAGAAATATATTTTACTAAAAACTTATTTATATAAAATAAATTTTTTTAAATAAAAAATTTCTTATTTTTGTCGAATGATATTTAATAGAATTTATTATATATATAAATATAATCAAGTTACATCTAATCAATTTAAATTAATATTTTATTATTAATAATAATTTTTTTAAATTAAAATGGAGATATTTTTAAATAATCTTCTTTTATAAATTATTTTATTAACAAATAAAAATGATCACTGCTAAAGAATAATTTTGATGAAATAAATAGAATATATAAATATATATTTTTATGTTATTATAAATTATTATTCATATTATTTTGATGAATTATCAATGAATAATAATAAATTCTATTCTATGCTCAGAAATACATTTTTCTTAAAATATATTTTATGTGTTATAATATTTTCTATTAAAATATATTTACTATAATTATAAATTAATTTTAATAATATAAATTTTATTTTTTGATTCAAAAAATTCAAAATTATGTAATAAGGTCAATTTTAGTTTGAGGGACAAAATTATGTCACTGTAGTAGAAAAGTAACACACCGTTATAAAGAAAAAATGAGGTAAAATGATTAAATTCAAGAGTTAATTTCTAAAATGTCTGTTTCTTTATCATTAAATTTTTTGTATGAGGGGATGCATAATATCTCTTTTATTTTTCCCCCATGGATAAACTATTTGTGTAAAATTAAATGATTTACATGTTAATAATTGGGTATTTTCAAAAATTCCACTCAAACTATCCCATTAAATAACCTTTTCTCTACCGTTTTCAAATAACACATTCCATTTTTATACCTCTTTAATACCATACCATAGTCACTACCTTAAAATCGTGTCTAATTTTTTTAAATTGTTCATCAAAAGAAGTATTTTTTAATCTACCATTTTCAATAGGGTCTTTAATAAAATGTTTGACTGCTCAAGGAATGTGTTATGTCCTCCGTAAGAAACATTTATTATCTATATAATTAAACAATTCTAAAATATAATTCTAAACTTCAAAAAAAATTAAATGAAATATGTACTAATTTTTAACAGTGATATTATAAATATATAATAACATTTTCTTGATCATTAATCCATTAAATTATGTACCTATTTGGAATGGTTTTAACACTTACATGAACAATGATACAACACTTCCATCATGAATGATTAAGAGTGATTAAATACACATAATATGTTTCTGTAATTTTTAATTTAGGATTTTTTTAAAAAAATGGTAATAAACAAAACTATATTTATAAATAAATTCAATTTTCCTTAATATAACATTAAAAAAAGGTGTATTTATAACTGTTTCCTATGAATAGTCACTGTAATGTCTATGAAAAAATCATGGACTCCAAAAATCTATAAAAAACTATTTTATATCAATGAACATTAAGGAGGTGATGAACACTATAGGAAGGATTATTTACATAAGACATTGTATTGAAGAAATAATAGAAGAAAAGAAACCATTAACAACCTATGGTTAATTAAAAAAATATATTAAAAATTGGGGACTAAGATAATTATAAATTAATGGTACTATATGAAATAAATATAAATGAGTATATATTATAAAATAATATTAGACCTAAATTGATTATATAGGATAGTAGAGGCAATTAAACCTATAATTATTCCAAAGTAATAGTTTTTTTCACACAATTTCCATTCACTTAGGTATGTATCATATTATAAACCTATTTTACTTTATATGGTATGTATACTAAACCATTTAAAACATTTTATCACAATCCTCATAGATTCTTGGGATTTAAAAATCAATGTCCTGACAACTCTTAATTTTCATTGAATTCATATGTTACCATAGTTGTAATGTTTTTATTAACTCAATATATGTTCGTTGATTCATAATCATTATTCTAAATAATGTTCAAATAAAATTTATATGTTCTACAACATTATCTAAATAATTTTTTATTTTTCATAATTTTTTGGCAAAATTATTTTTTTATAGAAAAATAATCTCCAAATGAATGACTTTTTTAGATGATTAAAATGTGATATTATTAAGAGTAATTCTCATCCACTAAATTGGTTATTTTTACTCCATGTATATATTATTTCTGACCAACTTTTTTTTATTATATGTAATTTCATGAACCAACACTTCTTGAAACCCTACCTTACCAAACAGTAGACATGGGTGATCCCTCATGATTGTCTCCAATAACAATAAGGCTATAAAACATTTTAATAATAGGCATTGTCTCCCAATCCAAAGAATTTACATGTAAACCCACCAACAAAATCAATTATGTAAGGTAAAAAATATCACAAAATGAATGTAAATTTTCTATAGTAAAAAGTCTATAAATAATGTAAAAATTGGAAAATCCTACAGTACTAACTTCCATGGCAGCTCTAAGAATCAAGATTTTAATATCCATTAAAATAACCAAATCCCTATTTTTAAATTGGAAAGAAAATATTTTTATATGTATGGAGTGAGAATACAATTATACTTAATAATGTCATCCTCAATACCACTCATTAAATGGGGAAGAATCATATTATTTCCTCTTTGAATAAATAACTAAACCTATAAGCACTTATATAAGGTCCACAATCAACCCTCCCCACCAATGATAACTCACCTAATATCTTATCTTTCTATAATTATGTATTATCAAAAAAATATCAATAAGGTACCCCAAAATCACTTCATTGATATTTTTTCTATATCATTCCCAAATGATAAATATTATATTCTTCAATACCTTATATATCCAAAAAAAACTATATATCTATATCCACAACTATATATCACATTTCTATTATAGTAGGTTATCATGAACATGAACAACATAAACCTAGTTCATTACTCCAACCCTGAAACTGTTTCATAAATACCAAAATGATCCAATGTGTAATTTACATACTATAAACTTAATAAATTATAACCTATATGAATAAACATTCCTTATACCAATAGAGCTCATACTGCATCTGAAGGAAGTGTATAAACTAGGTTGTAACATTCCATCCATTCCTTCAACTAATTTGATATTAGAAAAAACACCCAAAACACAAAACATTTAGGAGTTGGTATGGTTATCTGACTCAGGTGGGGTTCATAATAAATCATAAGAAAAATATAATATATATTATATCCACACTCAATAATAGCACCAAAGTTCATTCCAAAACAAGACAATGAGTTCCTATCACAATTATTGTTATTTTTGTTACAAAAATTAACCAATATTTTTGATTTTATTCACTAAACCAACCCCTCTTTATTATTGTAAATGCATTAAAATATGTATATCATATTTTATGATATACCATGAGTTGTAGTATGTGACATTGTCTTGTAGACTATTATATTTTATCATAAAACTTGTATCAATCATAGAGTATTGTAAATTGGAGGTATTTTATATAAATTATATATATTTGTTCACATATCTCAATAGGTTTTTGTTTTATTAAGACACAACAATAGGGGGTGAAGCAGGGTGAAATGTTTTTATCATGTTATATTTGATATTATTCTGAGGTTGTTTGGATATCCTTAATCAAATTAAAGATAATTGTACATAAATACCAAAATTAGAACAATTCATAGTAATTTCATATGTCTAACCACTAGAGTATAATCAAAATAGAATACAATTTTTTTTCGAATGTATCAGAATCAACTATGATTCACTAGTTTAGTGGATATAGATTCTAAAACATTATCACTCAATGATAGGAAGTTTATCATTACAAATGAGTCTAGGGAATAACACATTTCCACCCTTTGAACCCCTCCAAATACTTCTCTTCTATGCACTACTATGGATGAATATCTTCTTAGATTATTGAAATAATGGCCCCTTATATATTATAATAAATATTTAAGGATATTTTTATCATTAATTATAGAAAAATAATCTCAAATTAATTCTTCAATACTCACAAAAATTTTCTGATAACGCAACTCCAATGTGGTGTTTGGAAAAAAAATCACTCAAATTTAGTTTCCAAAAGTATGATTCATGCTTCCCTCTTTATTTATGTTAGTTTCCACAAGTTTCTTCACTCAATTATATTACATGGAAATATCTACTCAAGGATTTCATTTCTATACCGTTGTTCATAAAAATTTCCTCATGTATCAATCATTTATAAGATCTCTTTTTATATCTTCTTTTACTTGAGTCTCTTTTCACCTCTATCATCCCTCATTTCTCTTCACATAGCTTCATATTCATAGATATATTCACCTAAATATATTAATTGAAGTATCTTCATATAGAATCCTTACCAAATTTAATGAATTTTTAATTTATCAAAATTATCATTATATTCATTAATGATATAAATATCTAGTATTTATAGGAAAACACAAACCTTCATTCAGAACATTGTGCTTTCGATTTCTATAGTGTTACATTTTCATAGCTCTTCCTCCATGGTGTCTGGTTAATGAAAATCTATTTACCAATGTGAATTCGGGCAAGAATAGTTCCCATCTAGAATGATGAATGATTATATTGATGACTGACTGGTCTGATTCCAATATATCTCGATGGTTGACTAACATGGTTCATGATTATTGAAAACCATAATACAAGCATAAAAGTATTTATTTCTATTTAAATTGAATTTTATCATCCAATAACTCACTTCCAAACACCCAAAAATTCTCTAAAAAACCACATAGGATAACTAGGGTATGTAGATATTTTATTGAAAATGGAAACAACAACCCCATATTCTTCATAAATTAGTAAGTTTCATTCAAATATTTATTGAATTATTCTTATAATGATTTATATTTCCTCAAACATGATCACATCTTACCTGGGTTCTAATATTATACCCTCTTCAGTTTCTTGGAAATCCAAATTGAAATTTACTTCATTAGATGAATTATAAAATCTATAGATATATTATATCCCAATATTTGAAATTTATTTTATTTAAATAGTATTTATATTGATATCATATGTTATATACAACACCTAACTTAATCTATCTAAGCTATACTATAGAAAATTTTTTATTTAGATATGAGAATTATAACATAATATTTGGATTCAAATGTTTGAATAGGATAATACAAACTATGTAATAATTATAGATATTAATTCATTAATAAGATGATTAATCATCTATACATTTATCATCACTTGGTTATAAATTATCATTAAATATTCTAAAGCTAAAATAGAAATTGTTCATAAAACATTTTATGTATGAAATGTGTTATTATTAAATTAAATTATTTTAATCAATATTAATGATTTATTTTAAGAAACATAAAGATCATATATTTAATTAAATTAATTAACATTTATATAATATTAGGTAGTTGATAAGGAGTGAGTGTAAATTTATTTAATACTACAAGTCATATATTTTATTCATAAAAAGTTCATGTTGAATTATATATGAATATATTATAATTAATTATTGATAAATTTAGAAACTATATTTGAAAAATATAAATAATTAATGTAAAAATAATTTTGAAATAATATTAATGTAATTTTGTTCCGATTTTTTTTTTGAAAATATTTTTTTTGATTTAATAGTGAGAAATATCAAAACTGTCGATTAATTACATTAACTATATTAATTTAAAGTGACTATTATATATATATATATATATATTTATGTAATATATGTTTAATTGTATGAAAATTAGTGAAATTAATACCATGTAATTAAAAATTATATATAATGTTTTCTATGAAATAATATTTAATGTTTAAAAGATATTTTTTCTAAAAACTGTTTCTCAATGTTTCTTACTCACTGATATTAAAATTAATTATTACCACTTATGGAAATTATATCCTATAAAATTTAGTCCATTTTTGAAATTATCCTATTCAAATTATATTATATGTTCAATTCTATTTTTAGTAACAATTAGCAGTAACCATGATAACATTTTATCACCACGGTAAGGTGTAAAATTGGTTAATCAATGTTGAAACTATTGGATAAAGACTTAAAAACTAAAAAATTGAAATTATTTAATTATATGATATTAATTATACTATAAGAATCTAATATTCTAAAATATAGAATTCTTGTGACACTTGTAATCAATTATAACCATTAAATTATTTTAAGTAAAATATAATTGTAAAATGTCACACACACTCTCTATCTGTTTATTATTATGTTATAATGATTTGGATTTAGATAAAATTAATATATGAATTAATATACATGATAATTTTGATTATACATAAAATATATTTTTGATATAATTTTTATTAATTTTTAATGATTGTATAATTTCTTAGAGCATTTAGAAAATGTCGATGCAATAATTGTTCAAGCGGTAGAAAAATTATGTAATTGATTTGAAAAAATTGGAACTAAAATTATTTTTATTACATATTTTTATTCTGGAATTTAAGGTATAAATATAAATTATTAGTAATATTTTATTTACTTATATTCTATTTCAATTTTCATATTAATTTCTTCAATGATTAAATATGTAAACTGTAATGAAAATGAGTTCAATTGACATTTCATGTTTAAATATTAATTTTAAAAAAATATATAATAATAAAAATATTACCATACCTCAAATGGATAATAAAATATCAATCCTATCATGGGTTTTGATTTTATGTTCCACTTGTAATTTTTTTTAAAATGCTCATCACTCTTAAGGATTTCAAAATTTGTTACAGTGGATTATGTTAAATTGGGATGATTGGCGATTAAACCAAAATATATGTTTTAAAATGACCATTAAACAAGACTAAATTTTATTCATAGAATAAATTTCAATAATACACTCCTTATAATTTAATATATTTAACTTAGGATCCATTAAACATTATATAAATAGAAGTTATATATTATTATATCATGTATTCACACTATTTATACTCACCTCAATAACAAAAGATAATAAAATATCTCTTATTTAATCGCAAATTATGAGACATATATCTCCATAAATCTTTTCCCAAATACATTCCTATCTTTTCTCTCCATTTTCAAGCACTTTTGGTCTCTCCCGAATACAATCATAGGAGACCTAAGGTGTATGTTCAAATAAGTTTCTAAAATAAGAGGTATAACTCTTAATGGATGGTTTTCATGTTTATTTATTCTTAATCATCCTTCAAATAATCTATAATTATTCCCATATAATGACATTGGTATCTTATATATACTTAAATGTTACCTTTTTGATGATATATCTCGTGAAACCAACCCCAGTTTCTTCATGCCGATTTATACTACCATTACATTGACATAGATACAAGATTCAGATTCCAAAGGTCCGATAAGTGTAGTGGTATTGGTATAGAATATACATACCTGAGTCTTGTATTATAAGTGAATGCACACATTATGGCATGATTTTTTTCTTTTTGAGAATAACATTAATCTATATTGCATATCCTTTAATGTATTTTTTATTACACTTCATGGAATCACGGGGATTGGAAACCAAATAATGGTTAAGTACAATGAAAGAACTAATGAATCATGGAGAATAATAAATATAGAAAGGTAAATAACTACAGAATCATTCCTTGTAATAAATAATATAGGAAGAAAGTGTGTAAAAAATATAGACATGTAAATAACATAAATCAAATTTCCTTTAATAAAAAACATGATTATCATAAGTGGATAATAAATAATCAACATTTCATGGTAAATAACTAAAAACCATGACATTTAATCAATAAATTAGAATGAAATTCATTAACGAACTTTTCCACAGTGAAAATATAATGGATGAAAATAATTTAATATGAAAGAAGTAAATTATTACGAATTTTAACATCTAGGGTTTTATTTAACTTGTATGTCTGATATTTTATATGATACAACACATCAAGTATAAGAAAACAACTAAAAAATATTATTTAAATGTTACTATTATAACCAATCTGTTTGAATATTTGCTATAAAACGTGTTAAAAATTTATAATAATTGTGTTATACAGGTTTATAGATTTAATTCATTGATTAAAAATTTATAATAAAATAAAATAATATACTAATTGAATATAAATGATATGATTTTTATAAAAAACAATTTTTATGACCATAATGGTGTTTTATCATAATAAAATAAATCAGTCATTATTGGGGATATATAATAATTAAATTTTTATACTATGAGTTTAGTGAATATTTTAAAATTCATCCAACATGTTTTTTAGGCTTAAGAAAGGAATAAATACAAATTTTTTTAAATTAAATATTTTTAAAAGGACTTTTACCACATTTCAATGGTGGTATCTTTTTTAAAAATAAATTTTTTACAATATTATTTATTATATTTGATGAAAAAAACTTATTCCTTCAAATATTAATATCAATATTTACTTTTATTGATTTTTTTAATTTTCTAATAAGTTTAATTATTTATTAATAGTGAAAAAATAACACATTTTAATTGAAAACAGATATTTCATCTAAATAATTTATAGTGTGAAATTATATTTTTAATTATTTATAAAGTATAACTATATAAATGTTATAAATTTAAATCAAATTCATGTCATTCTAATTAATTTCACATTGTATTTGGATATAAAATCAATTTAATGTTTTGAATGTTTTCACTTTAATAAACTCTTTCCACACCCCACAAAAGAATTAATTTGAAATTAATTTTATCCAATTATATGTTTTGAATTTTTATATATGGACTCCATATTTGTAATCATATGTTCTTAATTTAGTAAATAAAATATATTTTTAGAAAATATGAATAATCAACAATGTAATTTTTATTATCACAATTAAGGCTAAATAGGGTAATTAAGGGTGAAAATAATAATATAAATATAAGAAAATTTCTAGAACACTTTTATTGATTTTATTGGAAGTGTAATTTTAGACTAAAATCCTTTCTAAGCTGATTTTATTACCTATTGTAGCCATATGGATGACTTTAAGACCATTAAAGTATTTTATTTTAATGAAAAGTCCAAGATGACATACTAATGTTTTAATAAAAAAATTTTTTAACATATGGTTATTTAAAAGAAATATTAGAATATAAATAGTATTTTGAAATTTGAAATTTTTATCTTCATCAAGAAAGCTATTTTTAATTTTTAGGAAAGACATAATTATCATAAAGGGATACAAAATGATGATGGATGAAATATTTAATTAATGGAAATATCAAATAAATGATATTTAAAATATTAAAATAAATTCAATTTTATATAATTTATGACATCCAATAAGATTATAGATTACTTTTGACATATTATATATGTGTTAGAATAATTTTTTTAGAATTTATCAATTTGATTTTGTTTTTTCAAAAGTCCAGTAATTAATACTGTCAAAATTGACAATAAGAATATTTTTAAATAATTAAAATTTTATTATATGCTATAAATTTAATAAAAATAAAAAAACCATCCAACTAATTGAGATAATCTTGAAATTTTCATTAATTATCAATTTTTTAATTGTTTGAAAATTTATAGTAATTATATTAACCCTTAAAGAGTAAAAATTCAAGTTATCATGGTAAGAGTCAAATGTGTTAAAAAAGGTTTAAAGAAAAAAGATAAGGATTAAAAAATAATAAAAATAGTTAAAAAACTCATTGGATGAATTTATTTTTTCCTGTAATCTTCATATCGTGAAAAAAATCAGTTTTGGACCACATCAAATTGAAAATTAATTTACATTATTTTAATATTTAAAAAATTCCAAGAGAAACCATCCCCTATTTTATAAAAGTGCACATCTTATCCTCTTCTCTTTATACTTCAAATCCTATTTGAGGTATCCATGTTCTTCCAAAATCCATTATAGAATCCCTCCTTACATTCTAGTTATGATTCCTTGAACCCATGTTCCACATAAAGGTTCCCTAAGCCTGGCTATCCACATAGCCTCAAGCACATCTCCCCAAATTCTAGAGGCTAACAACTAGTAGTGAGGGCCTATGGTGTGTTCATGGGGATAATATGCCATTATTTTTATGGGGGTCCACTATATATTAATGTAATAATAGGTAACTAAATGAATCATTATTAATAAATAAAATTGAAGAAGTTGACATAATAATAATTTACATGAACAACTAATAATAATACTCGAAAGCTAATGATAATATATTTCATGTGTCTATAAAACTAGAAAACATGGATATAAGGTAACAGGTTATACAAGCTATATGAAATAGGTAAAAATATTCCAAAAACTATCCATGAATCCCAAGTTCTAGTGTGTTCATCTTCTAAGAAACTCTATCTTTAAGAAGGAGGCAGTATCTAGTTTTTAAATAAGGATGAGTTCCCTTTTCAACAATTACATACATGAAATCTACCCAAGTAAAAATGGTGGCTCAATTAGGGTGTGAGATAAATCTCAATATGCTACCACCAACAGTGTCTATAATATGCAGTCCGTGTAATATAAACTAAAATAGTATGCACGAAAGCATATATAAAAGTAAAGAAACACTATAATATAAATACCCAAGTACCTACTTCAACCTTTGCTGGTATCTAATCATGTAATCATTTCATTTCATAATTATTTATTTTCAAGTTTATATAGTAATGAAATTGAGGTATAAAAATCACTAACATCCTGAAACTATAATAATAATAAATTATCCATGATATAATACGGCATATATGATTATGATAATAAAAAAGGGATCCAATGTAATAACCAAGGAATCTGTGACCTCAGGGGTTCATCCAACTCTGAAATAATCGATAACATGGATAAATAGGTAAGAGTATAATCCAAGGTTATCTACCAAGGCCTTCAATAATAATGTAATTTTAACAGAGTCAAAGGAATTCATCCAAGGTAAAATGAGATAGCCAATTTCTAGACCCAATAGGGCATCGAAAGTATCTCATGTAGGTAGATGTCACACTAGACCCAAAGAGTGTATCCAATGTTTCTTATAATAATAATGAAGGGATCCTATGGTGTCATACCATGAATCCACAAGTATAAAATGATGGGTTCCTCGGTGGGGCTCACCCTTGGAAACCTACATCTTGGAAACGAAGTAGCGTCCATGAGTGATCAAGGGATTCCTATAGGAATCTAAGATGATATTGAGTCTAATAATTCCTATACTAATTATTATGTCTAAATTTAATAGGAACCGTATAATTGATTCACTTAATTAATTGGTTCACATAATACTAATTCTATTTAATAAGTTAATGGGGTTCATTTCATAACTTTCATTAGTATGAGTATATTAAAGGACTTGCAACCATTTAGTACATTAATTAATATATGTAGTAATCAATTAATTAGGTTCCCTCCACTACCTTCCATTAATCATAAGAATGTGTTCTACAGATCAGAAACGAAATCACTTTCATACATTTAATTAGGCTAATAAATATATATAATATCATTTTTTATTCCATCTAACATTAATTTATCATGTTTATGAACTTTACATAGGAGGTTCAAGTGATTAGAATACATGTGATAGAAATTAAAAATTCATTAGTTTAATTAAACACATATTTTTATCAAGGTATTGTCATGGAACACCTAAATAGTGGTGAAAATAAGATTATCAAGATACTAAAATCATGATTATGGAAAACATCCTACATGAGGTGGTTGAAATTGTGGTCCTAACTACCATTATTGATGACCTATAATAAAAGGATATTAGAATACAATTGTAATGACTATAATCAAGGTAAATGAATTAAACATGTCACACCCAATGAAATCGGCATACACAGACAACAATTTATAAAATGATGAAACATAAGGTATGTGTTATAGACCAACTACATGTGACTCAAATGACTCTCCTATTCCAGTATAATCCTTTTTTAGAATTGATTGAAAAATATCTGAATAATAGTTGAAGGCCTTAAAAATAGAGCATATGGCCTACACTTGAATAATATTATTGAGTAGAAGAGAAACAATGAATGGATAAAATCGAATAGAGATCTCACTGGTGGCTATCTAATGAGACTAAAGGCACATTGATTAGACACTATATGAAGAGTTAGGATCATAAAATATGATGGTGGGAAAAATAAAGATCCAACATCGGATGATCTCCTTTTCTATCTACTATTTAAAAAAGAAGAATGTAGAGGTTAAACATTTCATTAATGGTGAAATGGTCATTTCCCCCAAAAATTAATGGGTCACATGGTTTGTATATAGTTTGTAAAAACCATGTTCCATCCATGAACCTCCCACTTATTATGTAGAGAACCCACATGGTTAGTTTTCATTGTTAAGGAGACCATGCATCTTATATGAAAAACACACCTATTAAAAATGAAGAAATTTCACATCAGTGTGTGGTCCCTATAAAATGGTTCGGGAAAACGGTGTGCCCCACTTCACCCCACTCTCCATATCTACACGATTAAAGAGACGATCTCGGCTAGGTTTCATGGTTTCTAATAACTTCGTGTCCCATTTATTTTCTATACTGGTCATGGTTTCAGGTGTCAAAAAAACCACAAAACCCCCCAAGCCTTTCTGAACTCATTAGGCATATATAGTACTTCCAAAAATAATAATTTTACCAAAATTAAAAGGATTCATACCTAAGATAAAAAAATAGGTTCTTATAGTATACCCATTAAAGGAATGTGTCCCCTTATTCACCTTATAAGTGCAGAAAAACAAAATCTGAGAACAATTCTTTCAACATGTCATGTACATCATCCCCAAAGTCCCTTGCCTCATCTTGTACACTGTTTTGATTCCATAACACCCATACCAAAGGGATATACCAAACATAGAGAGCCCTTGTTCTCTATTCAAGTATGTGTATTGTATACTCTTCAAATGAAGCATCAAAATATAATTCAACCCCCTTGAGATCAAATGTATGAGATAATTCATCATGTTAATAATGAAATTCTGAATTGTGAATATAATGACCCTACTCTTTATTACAGACTTAAACCTAATTTATTACATAAAAATCACTTGATACAACATAGAAGATCAAGAGGTATAGTGTTTTGGGGCTTAGGATCATTACATAACAACATGAAAAATGAACTACAACATCTTTATTGAAAACATCCTTTACATAACCACTACATTCCCTCGTACTTGGCATCGTATGTGATAACATGAGGACATACATAAGAAAAGGGTGATCTATAATGATCATTTTTGGATTTAACAAAGTATAACATGAAGAATATGATACATGTTAGGAAATATGAATATCAATGGAGCATAAAATAAACATGGAAATAAAGTCATTTTATAAATGATATTCATAACATGGAAATGTGGCAACAACACTTAAATGGAATTAGCATGAGCCCGGGCTCAATGCACATGGAGCATGAGTAAACCCTTGTTTCACATGAAGCATGAGTAAACCCTCATTTCACATGAATTATCATGGTTCAAAACTCATTGAACATGACGTATCATGATACTATACTTGACCCAATTAATTAGAGTGCAATCATGGCACACCCTTTCTTAAACATTTTATTTCATGCATACGTTTTCCACATAGAACATAAAACATAGAATCACTAAAAATAATCATTTAATCCACAATAAATGAAAGTAAAATTAATACATGAAACTATATAATCAATATGTAAATTTCCATAAAGGTTAATACCTTTTATAGATAAATGGTTATGGTATTCACTACAAAATGACATTGTCTTGGAAAAATGTGGTGCAATTTCAGCAGCATAACGGCGTGACATAAGAATTCATAAAATAACGGTTGATGAGAGATAAATGGGTGTATCATCATATGTACATGAAATTTTGATTAAGGGAGTCATATAGATACATGTCCCACAAATTTTAATGGAATTTAGAATCATGATACAAAAGAATTTCTTGAATGTAAATGAAGAGAGAGAAATTCCTTTCTGAATTTGGACATAGTAATAGGTGTACATGTGAGGAATTTAATGGTAGAAAAGGGATATATCATCATTAAAACATAAATATGTCTGTATAGGGGAGGTGTGAAATCATAACCTAACATTTATAATTTAAATAAAAGGGCATAACAATATTAAGAAACTTGGATAAAAAGAAAAAGATAGAAATCCCTTACTTGGATGTGTCATCCGAAAGGATTGGGAGAGGCTTGAGAGAGGCTTCATGGGGGATTGGGGAACCTTGGGTGAATTATAGAGATAGGAGTAATGTTTTTGGTCTAAATTCAAAGGAATTGAGTGAATAGGAAGTGTGAGCTTGGGGGGTTTATATAGGGAAGGAGGGGGAATTCATTATTACTTAGGTTTGGGACACCTCACATTAAACTAATAAAACCCACAAACCAGACATGGTTTTTTCCCATGGTTTTTTCCAAAGGGTAGTGGAAATAATATTTTATAAATATAATGACAGAAATTTTTAAAATAATTGGGTTGCTTATGTGGAGGTGAGTCACACTCTCAAGGAAAACAATTTAAAAAGGCAAAATGTTTTATAAGTCTTAAAGGGTCCACGAATGCTTTGTAAAATAAATCAAACAAACCCAAAATCACATTATTATAATGGTAAAACTTATATTGGCCTAATATAATGTTTTTATTATTTTATTGCATCCCTGTTGGTTCATTATGATGTCATAAAACACATTATATATTTAAACAATATTTAATTTTTAACAAAAAATTCGACTGTCTCAAGAAATTATGAAAAATTCACCGTTGGATAATTTTCACATCCTGATTCAAAAAATAGTATTCATTTTAACTAAATAAATTTCAATATATGTGAATTTTTACTTTTAAAATAAAAACTGATATTGATCGAAAATTCATGGGTTTTGACAGAAAATACAGCCTTCAAACCATAATAAAAATTACAATTGCATTCATAAAAATATACGATAATTTATATTTAATAAAAACTAATTTAATAAAAATAATATAAAATTTTAATTAATTTAAAAATCCATTAATTCTTAAAAATTATTTCTAAGTTTAATATTAACTAAAAATACTATTTATGCTTTAAATACAATTTAAAAAGTAATAACAATAAAAAGAATGTATATTCTCTATAAAAAAAATTTACATAATCATAGTACTAGGGTATTGTTACATAACCCCTTAAAACACCCACATAAGACTTTAGGGTATGGTGTCCGATGGTGATAGACTCTTGGGGTGGCTCAAATAACATCACTTGGGTGGTAATATCTATTATCTTCCACTCCTCTCATAGTCTGTTCTGCTCAAGCATAACATGTTCAATATTGGCTTAGTCTCGGTCAAGAGTGAAGCCCAATGATGCCACCTTCTTTTCGAGCTCCAAAAAATGGGCTTCGTATGGGGAAAGTCTACTGGATGAGGACATCTCTTCCTTTGTCTATGTAACTTGGATTTTTTAAAGCCCTATATTTATACAAATCAAGTGATCACTGTTCAAAGACTATATTAGCAACAGTCACAATTCATAATGGTATTTTAAAATCCATAATCATAAAACCAATGAAGTTTACATTTTATATAATCATAATAAGACGTTTAATTATATCAAGAGGAATTTTCATTAATAAAAGTTTTAGTCGTTAAAATCTTCCCCCTTAAAAAATTACACCCCAGAAATTTCATTTTCCCACTCTATAACATATGTGGGTAACTCATCTTCATAACTTCCTCTGATTCCCACATCACTTCTTCAAACTTGTGGTTTCTCCACAAAACTTTGATGGGGGTATTGTCTTATTTCGTTGAAATTTTTCTCTATGATTTAAGATCTTCACGGGTTTCTCTTTGTAAGAAAGATCATCCTATTATTATACTACCTATTAAGAGAGTGCATGTGAAGGGTATGTTATGTACTTCCTTAAGAGGGATACATGAATGAAATCATGTACTTTTTCAATGGTAGGTGGAAGTGCAATTTGATAGGCCACAGCCCCAACACGATCAAGAATCTGTAATGGGCCAATGTACCATGGACTTAACTTCCCTTCTTCCCAAACCTCATGAACTTCTTCCATAGAGATCTGCATCGAAATTCCATTTCTCCAACTTTAAACTCAAGGTCTCATCGATGGTTATCTTCATAACTCTTCTGGTAACTCTGGGATACCTTTATTTGTTGCTGAATGGTTTTCACCTTCTCCACCATTTCTTCAACCATTTATGTTCCTAAGAGCTTACGATCACTTACTTCAACCCAACATGTCGGTGTTCTGCACCTCTTATCATACAGGGCTTCATAAGGTTCCATTCAGATACTCATGTGGAAACTGTTATTATAGGATAATTAAACCAGAGGAATATGTTGATCCCTTCCTCTTTTAAAGTTTATTGACCGCTCTCTCAAAATATCCTCAAGTGTTTGGATAGTCTGCACAGATTGGCCATCAGTTTGTGGATGATAAGTCTTACTAATGTTTATCTCAGTTTCCAGATCATGTTAAAGAATCCTCCAAAACATAGAGGTGAATCTTGGATCTCGATCAGATACAACAGAAAGTGGTACCTCATGCAGCCTTACCACTTCCCTGATGTATATTTGTGTCATTTGATCTAGTAATAAATCCTCCTAAATTTCAATTAAGTTTTCATACATTGTAAGACGATCCACAACAACCCATATTGCATTGTAGTCTTTGGATGAATTCGTAAGTCTGGTGAAAAATTCCATGGTGATGTCATACTATATCCATGCTAGTATGGGCAATGGTTTCATCATCCCCTTAGACTTATGCCTCTGTGCCTTCACTTTATGACACACCAAAAACTTTTGATGTATACTCAGTGATCTCCTTCTTCATATTATCACACTAACAATGCTCTCATATATCTCGATACATCTTTGTGTTTCCTGGGTGAATAGATAAATTTTAAATATGTGCATCATCCAAGAGTTCCTTCATCAGCTCTGGACTTGATAGAACACATAGTATTTTCCCAAATCCCACAATTCCTTCTTCATTAGCATTTAACTCTGAGGATTTCCCTTTTCTGATAGCTTCCACGTAATTTTGAATTTCCACATCATCCTTTTGAACATCCAATAACCTTTCCAAAAGATATGGTTTAGAAATAATTTGGGAAAGGATTGATGATGTTCTCTTCTTTATGATTCCCTTGTCCATATTTATCCACTCTAATAATATTGGGTCTTTCTCAATTCCCATCAATGATAGAATTGATTGGTCCTTTCTATATAGAGAATCTTCCACCTTGTTCACTTTCCTAAGGTGGTAATGGATTGATAAATCATAGTCTTTGATCAACTCAAACCATCTTCATTGGCGCATGTTTAACTCTTTCTGTGTGAATATATACATGAGGCTTTTGTGGTCCATATATATTTCATTCTTCTCCCCAAAGAGAAAATACCACCAATTTTTTGATGTGAACATCACCATAGCCAACTCCAAATCATGTGTTGGATAATTCTACTCATGAACTTTCAATTTCCTTAAAGCATAGGGAATAACTTTTTAATTTTGCATCAACACACAGCCCATGCCCTTCTTTGATGAATCACTAAATACCACAAAAATTTATCCACTTGTGGGAACAGTGAGAATGGGTGCAGTGATAATCCACTTTTTTAACTGCTTGAAGCTTTCTTCACATTCATCACTCCTAGAAAACATTAATCCCTTCTGAGTTAGCTTGGTAAGAAGGTTGGACAATCATGATAGATTTTGTCACAAATCGTCGATAATGTCAAACTAACCCCATGAATCTATGGATATCAGTTACCAATTTTGGCATCGGCCATCCCTTAATAGCATCTGTTTTGGAGGGATCCACAGATATCCCATTTCATGTGATAATATGTCCCAAAAATGAGAACTCCTTCAACCAGAACTCATACTTGTTGTACATTGCATAGAGCTTCTCCTTTCGCAAGGTCTCTAGTATAGTTCTTAGATTCTCCTCATGATCCTCCTTGAAATTGGAATATATCATAATATCATCTATAAATAATTCCATAAATTTGTCAATGTAATCGCTAATAACTCTATTCATCAAGTCCTTGAACATTTCTAGAGCATTATTGAGTCTGAAAGGAATTACTATGAATTCATAGTGCCTGTATCTTGTAAGAAAAGCAATATTGAGGATATCTTCCTTCTTCACCCTTACATGATAATATTTCGATTATAAATCCACCTTTGTGATGTATTGTGCTCCAAACAACTAATCGAACAAGTCATCGATTCATGGGAGAGAGTACTTATTCTTTATCGTGATTTTTTTATGTTCACGATAATCGATAGAAAGGCGCATTGAACAATATTTCTTCTTGACGAAGAGGACAGGTTCACCCCATGGTGAGGCACATTGCCTTATAAATCCTTTATCTAAATTCTCATGTAGTTGTTTCTTCAGCTCCTCAAGCTCTAAAACATCCATTCTATATGGATTCCGGGATATTGTCAATGTCCTTGGGATAATAGAAATTGAGAATTCTACATCTCTTCTAGGAGAAAGGCCAGTAAATTATTTGGGAAACACTTCGGTGAATTCTCTCACAATAGGAATGTCTTAAAGTATAGTTGAATCCTTAGACTCAATCATATGAGCTAGATACACATGCTCATAGGGCTGTAATATCCACGCTTTTGATGATTGAGATAAAAAAGATTCATCTTCCTCCTTGCACTTGAACAGAATCAGGGGTCGACTCTCCACATGGAGAGTGATTTCCCTCTCACGGCAATTTATGTTGGCTCTATATATGGAAATCCAATCCATGCCGATAATTGCTTCATATTCCACCAGAGGGAGTATGATGAGGTTCATCAGGAAGTTGAATCTACCGATTATGATAGGGGAGGAGTTATATTCATGGGTTTCCATGATTTCTCAATATTCCTTACTCAACAACATATTTACTTCAATGGTTTTTGGTGGTGTTGGGATAGTTCTACTAAACATTATGGATATAAAAGAATTTGTAGAACCATGAACAATAACCCTACCTTCCACTTTTTGATTCTGGTTATACCTTATCTGATATAGAAAGGAGAAAAGTACATTAAACTATTAAACACATAAAGGGGAATCCATGTACAAAAACAGATAAGTTTAAATTGATTTTATTTACTTAAATTATGAATCTATAGGCTTCAATCAGTGTTATCCATGATCTACTTTCTAATATATATTCAAAGGAGAATTGTTTCCCCTTAATAATGGTTCATACTAAGCTTGTGAATTTACCAATTCATATCCCCTGGGAGTGTCATAACCAAGAGTGCATCAAGGCCCATTGTCGTGTACCAGGATACCCAGAGTCAATCCCCAAACTCATGGTCAGGTTTTTCACCCCAATGTACATCTATCCAAGAGTCACCACTGCCTACTCATATACAGATAGGGATTTATTTTCTTGATAAACCACTTACTAAATACCCACCAAAACATAGGGATATTTTTATTATACTTAGTAATGTATCTAAGGCTTCTCTAGGGTTTTCTAATCCTAATCTCAAACATAACTAAACCTATCCTCTGATACCAACCATAACAACCATGCTCTTTATTACAAACGTTAACCTGATTTATTACATAAACTTAACTTGATACAGTATTGAAGATTGAGAGGTCTAGTGTTTTTGGGGCTTATGATCATTACATAACAACATAAAACATTAACTACAACATCTTTATTGAAAAATTCATTTACATGTCCACTACATTGCCTCATACATAGCATTTCATGGGATAACCTGAGGACATGCATAAGAAAAGGGTGAGTTATAAAGCCCAGTAAGGGAGTAAATAAGGTATAACATGAAGAATAGAATACATGTTATAAAATAGGCATATAAATGGATCATAAAATAAATATAAACATAAATGCATGGTATAACATGATTATCAGAACATGGAAATGTGGCAACAACTATTAACATGGAATTAGCATGCACCAAGGCTCATTGCACATGGAGCATGAATAAACCCTCATTGCACATAAAGCATGAGTAAACCCTAGTATCACTTGAATTAGCATGAGTGAACACTCACTTCATAAGACATATCATTATACTATACTTTACCTAATGCATTGGAGCGCTATTTTGGTGCACCCTTTCTTAAACATTTCATTTCATGCATAAGTGTGCCACATAGACCATAAAATATGGATTCATTAAACATCATAATTTATTACATGATAAAGTAATGAGGGATTCAAACGTGATACTCTATAATCAATTAGTAAATTTTCATAAAGGTGAATACCCTTGATAGAGAAACGGTCATGGTATTCACTACAAATGACTTTGGCTTGGAAAAACATGGTGCAATTTCGGCTTCATAACAGTGTGACATAAAAATTCATAAAAAATGGTTGATGGGAGGGAAAGGGGTGAATCATCATATGTAAATGAAACGGATCGTAAAAGAGTCATATAGATAAATGTCCCAACCATTTTAATGGAATTTAGATTCATGATACAAAATAATTTCTTGAATGATGAAGAGAGAGAAATCCATTTTGGAATTTTTTTCCTAGTAACTGTTGTACAAGGGAGGCATTCAATATGAGATAAAGGGTCATCTAATCATAAAAACATAAATAGTTTAGTATGGGAGAGGCTTGAAATCATACCCAAACATTTATAATTTAAAATAAAATTGCATATCAATATTCAGAAACTTGGATAAAAAGAGAAAGGAAGGAATCACTTACTTGGAATTGTGATCCCAAAGGCTTTGGAGAGGATTGAGAGAGCCTTTTGGGAGCTTGGGGAACCTTGGGAGGATTATAGAGAGAGTAGGTTAGGGGTTGGTCAAACTCAAATGTCTTTTAGTGAAGAGGAAGTGGGAGCTTGGGAGGGTTTATATATGAAAGGGAGGGAATTCTTTATTATTTATGTTTAGGGCACCTCACATTAAACTAATCAAAACCACAAACTAGCCCATGGTTTTTCCCCGTGGTTTTTTCCAAAGGGGAGTGGAATACAATATTTTATATTTCCAATGGCCGAAATTATTAAAATAATTGGTTTGCTTATTAAGAGGTGAGTCACACTCTCATGGAAAATAATTTAAAAAGGCAAAATGTTTTTTAAGCCCTAAAAGGTCTACTAAAGCATTGTAAAATAAACCAAAGAAATCCAAAATCAAATTATTTTAATTTTAAAACATATATTGGCCGAACATAATGTTTATATTATTTTATTACATCACTATTGGGTTATTATGATGTCATAAAACACATTATATATTCAAACGGTATATAATTTTTACCCAAAAATTCTACTCTTAGGAAATAATGAAAAATTCCACATTGGAAAAATTCCACATCCAAATTCCAAAAATAATATTCATTTTTTCTAAATAATTTTATAAATTTTCCAATTTTGACATTTAAAATAAGAACCAACATTTATCGAAAATTCATGGGTTTTGACAAAAATAGCTTTTAAACCTTAATAAAAATTACAATTGCATTCATAGAAGTATACGATAATTTATATTTAATAAAAAGTAATTTAATAATAATAATATCTTATTAAAATATTATTTAATTCAAAAATCCATTAATTCATAAAAATAGATTTCTTTATTGAATATTAACTAAAAATACAATTTGTTCTTTAAAAACTATTTAAAAAGTTACATTAATAAAAACAATGTATATTCCCTATAAAAGAATAATGTACATAATATTAGTTCTAGGGTCTTATTAAATAACCCCTTAAAACACCAACATAATACCATAGGTAAATGTGTGCGATGGTGAAAGACTCTTGGGGTGGCTCGGATAACATCGCTCGGGTGGTAATATTTCTTAACTTCCACTTCTCTCGTAGTCCGTTACGCTCAAGCTCAACGTGTTCATGCTCGTCTTGGGCTTGGTCAAGAGAAAATCCCAATGAAACCACCTCCTTTCTAATCATTGAAAAATGGTCTTTGTATGGGGCAAGTATACAGGATGAGGCCATCAATTCCTTTGTCTGAGTAAATTAGATTTGTCAAAGCCCTATATTTATACCAATCGTGTGATCATTGTTCAATGGATATATTAGAAATGGTCACAATTCATAATGGTATTTTAAAATCCAGAAACATAAAACCAATGATGTTCACATTTTATATAACCATAATAAGACATTTAATTAGATCAAGAGGAATTTTCATTAATGAATGTTTCGGTCGTTACAGTGGTAGATGTAATTCAAGTCATAGAATCCCTACTATATTAAAAACTGATATACTATTGGCCTGACTCCATTTGAATTCTCAAATAAACTGACATAATGAGGTGAGAGCTTCCCCTACCACTATATCTATCAATTCCAATGCCTGGACAATACCCACAGGAAAACCCTATCATTGACGTCAAACTCTAGAGGTCATCGATGGAGATCCACAAATGATTTCACTCAATAATGAGATGTATAATTACAATTTCAAATCATTTGATCCTTCTACAAAGTCTCCTATGCTTTACGAGGACCTAGTAGCACCCCTCACCAGCCATTAGCTCGTATAATAGTGAATGACATGATCTAGCATACAAGAACTCAAAATGATCAATCAAAATTGTCAACAGAATGCTACTATTGTTGGAAAAATTGAGAGAGGGATATTATTATCCCAAGAACTTCTAAAATCAAGGTTGCATTCTCAGATAATGTCCTCTTACTCCTGTATCATCTATTCTGAATGGTCATTTGTACAAGGTTGAAAGGTCAGGCTTCGAAGCACCTATGTAACCCTAACCTTTTGTAACCCCTACAAAAACTATTATCTAGAGAGATCAACCATATCTAAAATGATAGTAAGAGGTACCTCTTGTAGTTATATAATCTCAAAAACATATAATCTTCCCAACTCATCAATTAAGAATGTCTCTCAAATAGGAAGTAAGTGAGATACTTTCATCAGTAAGTAAATGAAAAACCAAAATTCATCTCTATCTCATGGAATCCTCAGTAATCCAACTATGAATTACATGGACACATATTCCCATTTTTGTTTTGGGACTAGAAGAAGTTTTAATAACCCTACATGTTTCTGGTACTCCACCATCACCTACTAAAATGAAGAAGACTTAGTGATTATGTCTTTTATCTAACGTTTCACACTAGGCCACCAATAATAGCATCGTATACCTCGATACATTTTGGAGATTCCTGTGTGGATTTCACATCAAAATTATTGGAATTAGGAATCAATTAATCTCTCATATCTGTTAGAAACCATACATCTCCATATACATGTAAGATATCATCTTTTTTCATGGACTAATTTGGAGGTGGGTCATCTCCTAAAATAATCTCATGGATAACCAAGCCTTCAAGATCTGAAAATGGACTACTCTTTACCATCTTAAGGAGTGACGATGTAACTATCACGGGTAAGAGATAAGACTACTCGTGAATATCATGAAACTTCAGATTTATCTTACAAAATAGGGCCCTCAACATCCATTCATCACTGTGTTATTGTATGACATGTTCATGAGTTCTCTAACTCAGCACATTAGTTATTTCACTTCACATTCCAAGTATATAAGAATGATCATAATTAAAGGACTAAATATAATCAACTCATATTTGTTTTCTGATATTCATGTCACACTATGTAATATTATATTTTAGGATCCTTTGGTCCGTATAGATCACAATGCATTCAACCATCATATTGTTTATTCATGGACGTACGACATGAAAAACTGCTACTAGATCAAGGTCATGTATCAGGTAAAATATCTTATGATTCCTCAATGGCTGAGATCCATATAAAATGATTCTATCCTACAACATCAGAACTATACCTCACCAAATTTCATATATATCTAAGAAAACTGTATAGCATATGTCAGGCTCTAGTAGTATGATAACCAAATTCAAGACAAGCTTTCATTTGAGCTCCTAAATAGATTTCTTATAGGCTTTTTCCCACAATAACATAACACCCTTCTTTTTTAGACCAGTAATATATGTTTCATGCAGTGAGATTTCCTGTATAAAATGTCTATAATAACTATACATCCCCAAGAAACATCGTATAACAAAAATTTTCTTGGGATGCACCTAATAACCACATCTCTCACCTTCTCTGGGTCAACAAATACTTGTGATTATAAGATAAAATGACCCATGATATGAACTTTTTTTATCCAGAAGTGACACATAGGAATCATTTTATAAATCTAATTATCTCTTGGTGTACTCAGAATGATCCCAGGATTCTTAGAATGGATTCTACATGTGTGAGAAAACACCAAGATGTCATCCAAAAAGGCCATGACAAAATAATCCTAATTGTAATGAAAAACCTACTCATTAAATCCATTTAAATATCTGGATACTTTATAATATCAAATATCATAAAAATATAATCACACATACCATAAATTGAATGGAAATCTATACAAGTTATTTTTTATTTTCGGACTCATACCTAATGATAGAGTGATATAAGGTCAATATTATAAAAACCCATATCTCCTCAGAGCTAGTAAAAGATATTATCAATTCAAGGTAGTGGATATTAGTTCTAGACAATAAGATGTTTCAACTATTTTTAATCAATGTATTGATGATGGTACTCAGACATCTTCTTGTAGAAAAGAATAGGGAAACCCCATGATGATTTGATAGACTGTGTAAAACAATTGGCCTCTAGATACTCCAACTATCGATTATGATCATGGGGGTTAGTAGGTAAAATCATCCATGGGGGAATGGACATAGGTGTTTCTATAAGAATGATCTCAATCTTAAAATATATAGCCATTTTAGGGGTTAGGATATAACAATCATAGTGAAATGCATCCCTGAAATGAAGTATTACTAGAGGGACTTCATCATAATTTAAACCCTAATCATCCACAAAAAGATTAGATATTTGGGTAGTCAGTTCACCTATATATTGATGTTATGTTCCACCTCTTATAGCCTAGACATACTACTCACCCTTTTCTAGATAACTACTACCCTCTGGTGATGTAAATGATACCCTATGATGATAAAAGTCTATAAATTGATGGTATTGGACAAAAAATCCTTCTCAAGAATAACATCATAGCTCATCATTTCAAGTATGAAGTGGTCCCACAATAATTGTTAACTTTCTAACTCAATAGTAGAATCCCTAAATTATCATATTCCCTCTTACTTTACTCCCAATGGGGTGCCTAGGGTCATTACACAATAGTAATATTGAATTTCTAGCCTGAGACATTCCACAATTGATAATGAGATGAAGGACTGTAAATAATCCATTTCAAATAAAGTAGATATTATACTAGAGTCTACCAAAACAGATCCTCATACTATAGGCTTTCCTACACCCTTTTCCTTGGGTACCAGCTACAAAACATGCATCTATCAGAATCCACATCCCTATTCTAGAGATGGACTACCGTGAGTATTACAGCTCTACTGGTGCCGATGATCTGGAGCTTGGATAACATGTCCAAAATTTCCTACATGGTTGTTGCTACTTCAAATCCCTACCTAACATTTCATAAAAACCCATCCCATGAAGGGGGAGCTGGTGTGGATCCTATTCCATTGGAATCAAATGGATAGCTTGAACAGAATCTCAAAAGACATACAATACATCCGCAAGCATGCCACTCCATTGGATATTGTTTGTGTTGATATTTAGATGATGTTTTTTCTACATTGATGGTAGATAAAATATATTATTGTGTTTTACACTGACCAAAATATCTCTAATGTGAAAAATTTATAGCACATTCCCTTATATGAAGAGAAATATTGGCTTTCCTTGACACTGATCCATTATTCCAAGTACTCTCACCATCCCTTTGTCTACACTCTGTGATAAGGGTCTATTTTAATATCTTATAGAAACTAGGGCGGAGAAACACATTAACATAAGTAAGGGTGGAATAATGAAGCCCTTCCTCAAAGAATCTAGCAACCAAAATCTCATCACCCACTATAAGAAGTGAGAAACATTACAACTCAGTAAAACACACTGAATAAACAATGATGGTCATTGGACCCTACTCAAGATGCAGGCATCCCTTAGATTAGTCAACCCTTAGTGTTTGAGGAAAGAAGTGATAAAATAGATCATTCTGGAAGTTAGCCCAAACCATTCATTGATGATGACCAGCCTGGGTAATATCATCCCACTAGTGCTTTTCTTAATCATGCATCATTTTACAAGAAAGAATTGCCCATCACTCTGAAGGCATCTTTATATTATAAAAGTTAGATATAATGGACTCCACCCAAGACTCAAAAACCTGTGGACTTTCATCCCAAATATAGTTGGATAAAGCTGCATCAGGGACTCATAAGTCTAATTATCCATTGTAGGTTTAGGTCATGGTTCACCCTTCATGAACTATATCAGGCATATGAAATCTTCATGAAGTGGAGAGTTACTTCCTAGATCTAGTACAATAAGAGGTACCTCTATTGGTACTCATGGTGGTCATACTAATGGCCTAGGGCCCACCATTTCTAGACCACATTTGTTGACACTCTCCTAGAACATGACACGAGGATGTATTGGTGGAAATTCTTAACAATTTCCAATTTCAAATCAAAGAACAAGCTTGAAGAAGATATAAGAACTAACTGGAGTTGAACATAAGAGTAATTCCTCACTACCCATGGTATAATACCCCAACTACCCTCATGAAAGTACATGTAATGGAATATTTTCAAGTATAAGTTAGAGGAGTTCTAGTAGGTGAATGGTCAACAATACATTTCCTCTTTATTTACTAGAAACAATTTAATTTTATATAATATTTACATTTAATGGTTGTACTGGCTTGTATACTTATCTCAAAGATTGATTAAAATGAATTTTGTGTCCCAATGAATCAGTTCCAATACACCATATCACTAAAATTCATACCCATTTAGTCTCAAATTAACCCCATCTACATCCAGTATCGAATTTAATAGGTTATATATGATGGCTTGACTCAGTAAACATCCCATTACAACCCATGAGGGCCAATAAACCCCATGAATTGAAACCATAAATCACTCAAACATATCCAAAGAGAATATATATATATTTATATAACCTAGATAACTAAATAAACAAGATAAAAAAATGAAATTAACGCAATAAAATACACCTATATGGCATGGTGTATGCATGTCATGTTAATTCTTGGTCGCTATGATTATGCATGTAAAAATATTCCTTTCCCTTACATCATTGGTCCAAAGAATATGTAATGTTCTTAATTAGAATATTAATAATAACCATTACATTGAATGTGTATAACCCAATGGGGAAAGATATAAATAGTAATTGGAAAGATGAAAAATAACAACTATTATTTGGAAACATGGTATTTACTATGAAAATGGGTCAGATTCACACAATCATGGATTATAATTTAGTTCTAAAAAGTTAAAAATTTGTTGTTAATTTATCTAAAGAGTAATGAAACAAAGTAATCTATTTGATACCACTTTCTGACGTCCTAAACTCATGTTCCACTCAATGGTTCCCCGTACCTGGTAGACCACATGGTCTCAAACACTTCTCCTTGAATATGAGAGGATTCCAAATAGCTGTGAGGGCATAGGGTGTCCCAGTGGGGAGACTATGAACCCATTAACAGGGTGTACAACATCATATAAAATCATCATCAAGAAAATATAGGAATCATTATAAATAGATGGAACATCAGTAGATGATAGAATAATAATTAACATGAACAACTGATAATAATAATCAAATGTTGATGATAATGTATGTCATGTACCTATAAAACATTAAAACATAGATAAAAGGAATTGGTAAATACATACTATACAAAAAACAAAAAATAATCCAAAAAATATCCAGGAATCCAAAGATCCAACTTGGTCATTTTCTACCAAGATCTATCCTAATTACTAAGAAGTATCAGATGTCAAAATTATAACACTTCCCCTTATAAAAACCTAAATACATGTAATCTCCTCGGGTACTAATAGTGGCCCCGATTGGGTGTGAGATAAATATCATACCACCACCAATGGTGTCTATAATATCCATTCCTTGTAATATAAACACAAATAATATAATTGAACTCATATATAAAAGTAATGCATTACTGTAATGTAAATACCTAAGTACACTCTTCAACCTTAGTAGGTGTATGAATATGTAATCATTTAATTTATTAATTAATAGTGTTCTATTTAATATAGTAAGTCATGTGATTTATAACCATCACTGATATACTACCATAATAATAATAATAATAATAATAAAGGATCCAAGATATAAAATGGCATTCCTGATGACGATAACAAAGGGATCCAATGTAATAACCAAGGAATCCCTGATCATAGGCGTAATTCCAACCGAGTAATAATTTGTAGACTGGATAAAGGGGTAAGAATGTAATCTAAGGAGAGTCACCCAAGGAATTCCATAACAATGTAATTAAAATTGAGTCCATGAAATTGATCCTAGGTAAAAAGGGATAAGCAATGAAAAGTCCCCAGAGTGTATCCAAGGTACATCATGTCTATATATGTGACGTTGTATCTAAGAGGTGTATCAAATTAATCTTAAAATAATAATATATGGATCTTATGATTTAATATCATACATCCATAAGTATACAATGATTTTATTCCATGGTGGGTATCACCCTTGGAACCTAGAATACTTGAATTAGAGTAGCGTCCATGAGTCCTCAAGGAATTCCATAGGGAATCCAATTCAAGATTGAGACTAAACCCTCCTATAATAATTAATAGATCTAAATAAAATAGTAATCTTATACATGATTGATTTTAATAATTAGGACATGTAATAATCATTTCATTTTATAAGTCGAAGGGCTTCATTCGATACTTATCATTAGTATCAGAAGGTTAACGAACATGAAAAAATTTAGTACATTAATTCATATATATCAAAATCAATTCCATAGTTTGACTCTACTACTTTTCATAGATCATATCATGGTGTTCTATAGATGGGAGACCAAATCGTTTTATTACATTTAATTATAACAAGTAATATATATATATATAATATACATACCAATTAAATAAAATATTGATTTATAAATATTAAGGTCTTACCATTGGATAATCAAGTGATAAGAATAAATGTGATATCAATTATAAATTCATCAATTTAATTAAACAATTTCCTTTATCTAGGTCATGTCAAGGCACAACCGAACGGTGGTGCTAATAAGCTTAACAAGATACTAAAAGCATGATTATGGAAAACATCCTTCTTGGGGTGGTATAAGTTGAGTAAGTAACCTCAAACAATAAATCATATATGAAAATGGTCTTAGAGTATAGTTCTATTGAATATAATAATAGACCATGAATTAAACGGTCCATGCCTAATGAAATCTAGGTGCACAAGAAGAAATTTATAAAACTATGATTTTGAATGGATGATTTATAGACCAACAAAGATTAGATCATAAAACTATACTAGTCAACTTATAGCCTTACATTTATCTTGTATTTTAAGATATCTAAAGAATAGGTATACACCTTAAAAATAGGGCTATGATCCCACAACTCAATAACTATATGAAGGACAGGGAAAAGAAAGAACAACTAAAAAGGAATCAGGATCTTTCTAGTGACAATCCAATGAGACCAACATCACATCGTTAAGAATTTGGATTAACATTCAGGATGCGAAACTATGAAGGAGGGGAAAAGGGAGCTTCATCATCATAATAGGTACTTTTCGATCCACTGGAGAAGAAAAAAGAGGAATGAAGATATTAAACATTTCATTAGAGGTGAAATGGTAATTTCCCCTGAAATTCAGGGGACACATGGTTTGGACCTATAGTTGGACAAATCATGAAACAATAATGTTCCTCCTACATCATAAATATTAAACTTGTAGTGTTAGACTACATGTTTTGAGATATTATTTATCAAACATGAAAAACAACTCTGCTAAGAACTGTATACATGTTTTTCATGCTTAAGGACCCTAGAACATGGATTGGAAAAAACATTTACCCTTCTCCACCCCAATATCCAGCCCCTAATAGTTAGAGATACCATATGTTATGCATCACATGGTTTCTACTAACTATTCAGCCCAATGATTATCTCTATCGGCCACAGTTTAGAGCACCGAACAAGCCCCATACACCACAAAAACCTTCGTGAAGTCATTAGAGATCCATCTTAGGTACAAAATATAGAATTTGATGAAACCTAAATGTGGTAACACCCATGATCAAAATAAATTTCGTAAATAAAGCACTTATTTCATGCATATCAAAATCTATAGTGTTCTGAAGGTGTTAAACAAATGACATTGTCTGAAAAATGTATCGTTTTAAATTAAATATATCTATTTTATTTTTTCTTACAATTTATTTAAATATTATTCAACCATAAGGAAATAAAAAATAAAATATCATCAATATATATATATATAATTCAAATATTTACCCATGAATCCATATCCACTTCCATCAAATTGGAAATGAATTAATCATTCTTCTATACAGAGGAGTACGATCTTGCGAACTGATGTAAATCATTTTGCATAACCATATATCCAGACAAGTTATAATGATGTAATTAATATTATTATATGATAATAATCATTTATTTATCATTATTAAATAATATTATATCATTTACATTCTTACATTTCTATTCAAAAGAAATGATAATGTTGTTCGTGCGTACGTCTAAACTATCACCTCCACGAAGAGATTTGATTCTTTTTTCAAGTCCACATCACTTAGAAGATATATAACTATATTTAAATTATTTACATGATATTAATGAAATTATTTTCATTATATAAAGATAAAATAATACTTAACTTATTTCCATAATGATCATTGAATAATGAAAATATGATGCATGCGTACATACGACCTACAATCTCAATGATTATAACGTAGTTGATTTTTCATTACCCTGCAAAATAGATTCCTTAAAAATTATAAATTGTGTTTATAATTTATAAACATGATTGATTATTATTCTAAATATGATGGAAGAATTACCAATTTGAATATAGACTTTATACCAATGTCTTTATGGACTCAAGTACTGAATATCTTCAAAACGTCTAACAAGATCATTAATAATAAGTAATTTTTATAACATGATAATAACTGATATAAATTGAATAACAAAACATTAAGAATATTCTAATCTAATTAAATAATTAAACAATATTGCTTATTTTTAATGAAAATTATTGAATGTGATGAGTCGGACTCAAGGTAAGAAACGTTCTTTTAAGAATCTCTTTTAATGTTACTCTTTCAACTATTTTCACAAAAATCCAAAAGGAAGGATTTTTAACAAGTACAACATGAATATAACTTGTTGCTTTCATATCACATTAATTTTTTGATTATTCCCTTACAAGTTTACTATTTAATTTTCAAATGATTGTTTTTTTTATTTGTACATCTCTTTGTAAAAATGAAATGTCATTTCAAATTGGAAAAGTTATTTTTCGTTTATGCATGGTTTATGTGTTATGATTGTGTTCTGGTTATTGGACATTTTTTATGAGTATGGGTAGATTTATAATAAACTATGTTTGGGTGATCCGATTTTATATCTCTAATGGATTGGGTGATGGGATGGATTTAACTGGTAGGGTTTCTTCAAAGAGATTAAGGGGATATACTGTAGTAGTTATTCCAAATGAAACCTTGAAGGTTATTCCCTATGTAGATCTGAGAGATATACTAAATGGAAGAGTGATATAGAAATGATTCCACAAGTATCTTTATAATTATTGTTTTCTAAAGAGTTTTATCAAAATCTTATGATTTCATGGGGAAAGAAAAAGATTTAATGTGTTATTTGTGAAAATTATATCATTGTAAAAATGTTTTCATGGATTTACATGGACTTAAAATTTCATTATTTCTTTTTTTAATTCCTTAATGATATTTTTTTCGCTCATACCATGTTAAAAAACATAGGGTACAAGAATGTATAAGATAAAGTACGAAGTAAAGTTTAATGTTATATCGATTTTCATGAAAATAAATCACATTTTTTAAAGGTTTTATAATATGGAAAAATATATATATTCTTTTAGTAGTATCCAATTTTTATGAATGTGGGATGTTATGTATGAATGATTACCTGATTCTCTAAAACTGTAAACATTAAAATGACATCAATGTGAAAAAAATGTAATTTTTTGATTAAAACTGAAGGTAATTTAATGTTTATGGTCAGTTCCTAATATTTTCTAAGAGGATGGTTTAGAAAGATTTAGGGATTTGGAGTTTTGGTTAATCATAAGATATGTTTTTATGTATATTATTTTAATTAAATACTTATTCAATGAATTATTTAGATCGATGTGATTCAGTTTAAAATGGATGAAGGAGGATCTAAAACCAAATGCGTATTTCTTCAATATTACATTCTTGAAATAATTATTGAAAATTCTTTTCCTTGTGATTCTGGTACTTTTTCAAACATAAAACTCTCTTATAACCTATTTTATGAAATGTCAAACACCCCATATACACTTTAGTAGAAACGTGGTTCATGGGTTTTTTAATAATATCATATTTTCCCAATATTCTCATAGGTTTCATAGAAGGTAAATACTATCATAAATGTTCATATATTTAACCTCTTCACATGATTGATAAGCATATTATGATTGTAATACACCATCAATAGAATGCGACCCTTGAACAACCTATTTATATTTGGTTTTATCTTATAGTATTTCCAAACATACTTATGGTCTATTAAAAGGCCCCTCGATAGAAAGTTTGAAAAAACAACTCGGCTTGAATATTTCATAAAAATTATGTTTTTCAGATATTTTGAAATTATATGTCATAAAAAATATTTTCTAGAAATATTTCTTTGCTAAAAGACATACAACCAATGTTGTACATGGTGTGTTTGTAATAAGGAACCAAGGTTCATCGAAGAATCTCTAAATAATTATTACATTGTGTATACTTTCTATCTATAGGAATAAAATAAAAATGAAGTCAAATGGACATCATGAACAAGATACACCATTATTTCTTCATGGAATAGATTTATTAAATAAATATTGGTTTTAATTTCCATTTATATATATAAAAGTATTCATGAATTAATAATTTGATGTAATCATTTTTTGGGTTGTGAAAAAAGAGATATAAGTAACCATTTAGGTTAAAAAATGTTTTTATTTTTTAGGATTTTATCATATTTTTTTGAATGTTATAAGAATTATATTGTTTTTTAAAAATGAAAACTCACAAGATGGGTGACAGCATGTTGCGTCCGACAAGGCTATGAGAATCGAACCCAAAAAATAATGGAGATTAGGGTGCATCTCCTACCACTGGCCTACATGATGTCCCACTTATTATAAATTTTATTTTCTAGATAAATGATTTAATATATGAAGAATAATCTAATATTGGTGTCATATGTTCTATCAAATTGATAATCATGGTATTGGAAAATGATTTGGTGATTAACTGTTTAACATTATATTAGAATAATTTTACAGTCTTAAGAACACTATATGATTTCATTTAGTACAATACAATGAGATTTTATTTGAGGAATAATGTTTGAGTTATATTTTGGAAGTATATAATATTTTATTGTGGATTTATTGCGATTTAGGTTATTTATGGAAATGGTTAGTGCATATTTATTATTATTTGGTAAATTAAATTTTTTATAAGGATCGATGAGTAATTTAAGTTACTTAGAGATAATTCTGGAAATTTATATTAGTAGAATATGTTATCAGATTCTTCTAGAACTATTATTTCAATCTTAGTTCAGATAATATTTTTTAATTTTAAAGATGGTTATTTATCAAATGGTGTATGTTGAACATTGGGTATTACTGTTGAATTTTGGAGATAATTGTCGTTTTTCATCATATAAAGGAATTATTCTAGGTAATTTTCTAATTTTATCCTAACCATTCTGGTCTTGGTTAATGTCTAAATAAACTACTAATAGATAATCATAATTCTGTGTATTTTTTTATCTATAGAATTTGATTCGAATGCTTCGTGCAATAAAAAATAATCCTTAATACTCATCGTTTGGAGATATAGATGAGTTTAAGGTTGAAATTTTTTAGATGATTAGACAAATCATTTCATGTATTTACATTTTCTTATCTCCATAGTACATGTAGTATAATAATTCATCAACTCTTTGATGAATATCTTAAAAATATATAATTTATTTACTTTTATTAATTAAAAATCAATGAACCATTAACTCACCAATAATTTATGAGTTTTGGATTCTTAAATATGTAATATCTATTTTTTATATGAATATACATAATAACATGATATATTTTTTCTCTTCCATGTACATGTTTTCCACCATGGGACCCCAGTATATGTTATCTCTGGTAACCACCATATTTCCCTTACTTTCATTTAATGATGATATTTTATTAATCATTTTTCCCTTGTGGGGTTTCAATAAAGGTATTTTAAATTTTAACAAAATGGATACCAATCCTGATTTTAAATTATGAGGATGTTATCTATTAATGGGATGAGAATATAACATCCTGATTTTTTCGAAAATTACACTATGTTATATATCATACATGATATGCCCCATCGAGTAAAAGTAAACGACTAAACATTATTATTTAGATGGTACAGTTATAACCTATATGTTTCAATAGAGGTTATGATAATGATTTTCTATATTATTAAAATATGTTTTACACATGTTTATATAATGAATTTATTTATTACCAGAAAATTAAAAATTAAAATCACAAAACTAATTGAATATAAATGATTTTTTCTATAAAGAAACTATTTTTATGACCAGAATGGAACTTTATAATAATAATTAAATTAATCACTATTAGTGAATGATATTAATTGAAATTATATTTTATTAACTTAATAATTTATTTAAATCAATGTAAAAAGTATTATATTTTTAAGATAGGAATAAATCCATTTTTAATCATAAATGGATGTATATTTTTAAATGGTTTTTTTACCACCATTGACTGGAAGATAAGTTTTCAAAATAAATTTTTAAAATTTTATTAATTCCATTATAAAAAATAAACTTATTATTTGAATGAAGAATATAATTTTTTTAATTTTTGATATTTTTCTAATAAGATTCATTTCATTGAAGAATACTGAAAAAATAATAAATTTCAAATAAAAATGAATTTTTTATCAAAATAATTTTCATGATTAATCATATTTTTAATTATTTTAAAATATATTTACATCCATTTAGTATCATTGAATATAATTTAGGTCATTTGAATAAATTTGACACTGAATTTGGATGTAAAAACATTAAAATATTTTAAATGTTTTCACTTTAATAAATAGTTTTCTCAACCTATCAATAGGGTTTATTTTTAATTAATTTTATCCAATTCTATTTTACAAATTTTGAATAATGGATTCTCTATTTTGAATTAATAGTCTCAAATTTATTAAATATTACCCATTTATTTTTGGAAAATATAAATCGAAAACTTACAAATTTTTATTATTACAATTATGGGTAAATAAGGTAATTAAAGGTAAAACTAATAATATATAAAATATCAAATTACTCGAACACTTGTACTGATTTTATTAGATGAGTTATTTTAGATCAAAATCATTCTTTTATCATTTTTATGAATTATTGGAGCTACTTGGATGAGAATTATCCCTTTATAGTATTTTATTTTAAACAAAAGTCAATGGTTTTAAAATTATGTTCTAATAAATATAAAATTTTTAATATGGGGTTATTTAGAATATATATTCAACTATAAATATTATCTAGAAATTGAAAAAAAATTATTCATATTAGAAACTTATTTCTAATTTGTAGGAAAGATATAATTATCCTAAAGTATTGCATAATGATAATCCTGTAAATGTTTAAATAATAAAAATACCAAATAAATGGTATTAAAAGTAATAAAATAAATATGATTTTAGATAATTAGTGTCATAAACTGAATTAATTGATGAATTTGACATTTTAGTGATGTTTTAGAATATTTTTTTTTGAGTTTATCTTGATTTTTTGATATTTATAAATTTTCATTTAATGATTACTATCTAAATTTACATTAATGATATTTTAAAATAATTAATATTTATTAAATGATAAAAAATTATTAAAACCTAAAATTATCCCAACATATTTGTATATGGTTACAACTATTCTAAATGAACCATTCAGGGTTTTTTTGGCTTTTTATAATTACTATATTAACCCCTATAGAGAAAAAAAAGTTGTCTCGGTAACAGAAAAAGCAGTTAAAATGGTTAATTCCAAAATATAAGGATATAAAAATAATAAAAACATGTATTAATTTTATTTGAAGAATTTATTTCAACTGGTAATCATCTTATATTACAAATAAATAACTTTTTATCCATAAATAATAGAATAATATTTTAAATTAATTTAATATTTTATAGAATTCCAAGAGTACCTCTCCCCACTCTTATAATAGGGAACCTATTGTCCTCTTATAATAATAGTTAAACACGTATCTAGGATGTCAAAAATCCATAAAAATACCATAAAATAACCTCTAAGCATAATCTAGTGCTCTTATTTTAGGAATAATACCATACTTAGTGGTCTTAATGTTTTAATAAAAAGATCTTGTCCAAAAAAAAGTATCGTCGTTAGTAAAGTATTTCTTTTTTATTTCTTATTCCACTTCCTTAAAATATTATTCAACAATTATTAAATAATAAATAAAGTATTAAATATATTCTTAAATTTTATTAATTAAATATCATCATCGAAATACATATTTACTTTTATCAATGGAAAAGCAGGTAATCGTTCATGTGTACGACAGAATACCATCTCAAGAACCAATATAATTTATTTACCATCACTATATCTTTAGAATGGTTAATTCAATGTAATTAATGTTTATTTTTTATTCATTATTTATTTATCATTATGAAATAATATTTTTTTCATTTTTTTACCTTCCCTTACACTTAAAAATGAAAACGTCGTTCATGCATACATGTGAAATATCACCTCCACGAAGCGATGTGATTCTCCTTTCGTCTCCACAACTAATAGATGATATATAAGTATATTTCAATGATTAATATTATATTAATTATATTAGGATATTTATATAAAGATAATATAATACTTTCATTTTTTCCATAATGATCATTGAAAAAAGGAATCTTTACTCATGCGTACGTACAGCCTACTATCTCCATGATTATAATATAGTTCATTTTTTATAACCATACATAATGGTTGGTTTTAAAAGAATAATTTATGTATAAAAATGATAAAAATATCATTAATATTATTCTGAATATGATGATAAAATGATCAATTTTACTATAGATGTCATATTAATGTCATTTTGGACTCATGTTTCGAATATCATCAAAACATATGACATGAACATAAATAATTATATAATTGTTATAACATGATAACAAGTGATATAAAACTAATAATAAACCAAGAAAAGGTTATAAAGGAAGTTTATAATTAATATAATTTCATTATTCATGATGATAAAGATTGTACATGATGATTCAGACTCAAGGTGAGGGACTTTTTTTAAAAACCCCCTTTTAATGTTACTCTTTCAACTAATTTTATAATAGTCAATAGGAATATTTTTTTAACATATATGAACTGAATTTAATTTACATATTTAATTTATATTTAATTTTTTATTCTTAATTTTCATGTTTATAATTTTATTTTCCAATAATTTTATTTACTTTTAAGAGTGTGTGGATTTGTAAAAAATAAAAGTGATTTCAAAGTGGAAAAGTTATTTTTATTTTCTGCCTGATTTTTGTATTGTGATTATGTTATGGTTATTGGGAAAGTTTTGTGATTATGGGCTATTAAATAAAAAATTAGAGATATTTATCCAATTATAGCACTCCAATGCATTTGTTAGTGTTATAGAGTTTACAAGTAGGGTTTCTTGTAAGAGATTAAGGGAATATATTGCAATGATTATTCGAAATGTAACCAAGAAGGTAACTCCGGATATAATCATGAGATCTACAGTAAATTTAAGAGTGATATGGAAATTATTCCAAAATTTAAATTTATGATTTATTTTTTATATGGTGTTTATTATAAATATAAGATTTCATGAGGTAAGGTAAAGAGATTATGTTTTATGGGTGAAAAGTTTAACTTTGTGTAAAAAGTTTCAGATGTTTTCAGGAAATATTAGTTTAATTATTTCTATTAATGTACCATTTTGATATTTTTGTTCTCATATAATGTTTAATATTTTTTAAAGGGTATACGGATGGTTAACAGAAAGTTTGAAGTCTATTTAAAAGTTGTGATGATTTTTCATGAAAACTAAATCACGTTTTATTTTAAAAGCTTGTACTATGGAAAAATATATACTATTTTTATAGTATCAAATTTTTATAAATGTGGAATGTTATGTTTGATTGATGACATAATTCTATAAAATACTAATCCCAAAAATATCCTCAATATGAAATAAATTAAATTCTAGGAAAAAACTCAAGATTATGGAATGTTTAAAGTTGAGTCCTTACATATATTTGATTTTGTGTTTCCCAAGTGCATGATATCTTTATTGTCAAGATATACTCTAAATAGATATTAAAATATATGGTTTTAACCACATTTATCTAAGTCTACCAAACAATGTTTTTCCATGAGTTTACTGACGGATCGAGGGGTTATCATTAATTGGGCCCCAACTAAAACAACCCAAACTTTTATCAATGAAATTATTCAACTTCTTATAATTATGTAAAATGGAATAAAATATATAAATCACATAGGGATCCCAATAAAAAATTATTTTGATTAATTAATAATGAAATAAGTGATATTCTTAGAAACTAAGGAACTTATACAGATGGAATAGTTACTACACCCATGGAATAGTAACATGACCATTAAGAATAGTAATCCAAAAAATTGACTTGTAAACTCACCTATGGATGTAGAAATATAATTTATACATCCCATAAATTATTATATAATATAATTATATCATATTATGAGTAAATATATGATTTAAAATTGACAAATTAAGTTTTGGTATTTTTGTAAAATATAAATTTTTATTTAAAATTCTATAATTAATATATTCATTTAAAATAAAATTAATTTTTTAAAAAATCGATGCATAAATTAATATTTTTTTCTTATTATTACATAATAGTTTTATGAGATATCAATTAATTTTTCAAAGGTATATAAAATTAGTTATAATTTTAAAATCAGTATTTTTGGAATAAAGGATGAATTTAATTAAAAATTAAATTTATCGATTTTAGATATTTATTTTCATAAAATGGAGTTATTTTTGGAGTTCTACAAATCCAAAAATTGTTAGGGTTATGTTTTGGGATTTTTCTGAACTAGTGGAATTTTTGTGAATTGTGAAATACGATAATTTAAGTTGTATAATATTATAACATAACTACACTTTTTATTGATTCATTACTGATGTAAGAACCATAATCTAGAAATATAATTAATAATTTATTATATTTAGTTATATTTTTTTCATACTATTGATATAACTACCATTGAATAATAAACTAATCAATAAAATAATAATAAAAACCCCTCTAATCCCCTATAAATTCCACCCTATCTAGCACTTCTCATCCCACCTTCCAAGAACTGAGGTTTTCCCAAACTCTTCATGATCCTCTTCCAAAGCCCCATCCCATTTTCGTGGAGGCTTTAGTCTTAACAAAATATCAAACCCAATTTACCTATTGAGGTTTTCAAGGGGATAAATTCAAGAGGTAATGTCACCTTTATTTTCCTTTTAATTTATTTTCAATTTCATTTATTTTATTATTATCTTCTCACCAACCCTATATAAGAATCATGAAAACAATAGTATCTTATATATAATTTTATTATATTATGTTAGTTTAATAATCCACCACCAAACACATTCTCCTTTATTTTATTCTAATAAATAAAACATCATCTGGGAGGAGTTGATTTATCACCTTTAAGGATGAAACATTTTAATTTTTTTATTAACACATTCAAGGATGGTAATAAAACCATTATAATGGTTTAAAAAAATTGTAAAATCTATTTGTTTACTTTTTTCATCATTATAGAACTAATATATATAAAAAATATTAAATAATAAAAGAAAACAAGTTCATGATGATCGAAATACCTCCAAATTAATCTAAACAGTTATAATTATCCTTTTATCTAATGAATCATCATTGTATTTGGAAACATAATCAAATATATTACCATTTAAACTTCTTCAAATTCATTAATAACTTATAATGTCAATTATATATAACTTCCTCATTTTATATGGCCTTTCAAACATATATACAAGTGAAGCGATCAGGAAAACCTAGAAAATAAACACACCTGGATGATGAATTTGAACTCTATAACGCATATAAATGGCCATAAAAATGTTAAAAAATTTAAATTAATATAATATATATTGAATATGTATTTATTTAGTAAGTAAAGAATTTAATTTTATTATCTAGGATATAAAAGGGATGAAGGAATTTATATATTTGGTAAGGGGATTCTCAAACACAACATCCTTACATTGGGTTATTTCTCTTTCATTCCAAATTTAGTGTGGATGCTATTTTAATATTCCTAAACTATAATTTATTTTTTCTTAACATTTTTTTCTAGGATATACATGTTTCTAATATGATTTTATGAAATATGAAAATATTTATCCAAAAGAACACTTCCTTATAAAAACCCATCATTCACTTACCTTGAGATTGTTTCTTCTTTACTCAAGATTGATGAATCTTATGCTAAGAATTTCATTACATTTTTATATTGAGAACCCCAATGTTTATTAATAATCATATTATATATCAAATTATCATGAAACTCATTACTTTATCTGGGTTATTTTATATACAATATCCATATACATTCTAAGTGGTATGCATGATTTTGTAAATTTTATGATGTCACGAGTGCACCCATAATTATATAGAATTCCAATGCATGGAGTAATATGATGTATATTATTAGATAGTGTGTAATATTAATTAACATTATTCAATATTTGTTCAAAATGAATTCTATGATTCTGCACATATGTTATGCAGGGACATGATGTAATCTTTGTTCACAACTATGTGTTATATTTGACCACTAAGACCTGATGTTTCATTTTTAGGCATCGCCACATTCCATGACATTATCTAATGATTCCTAAAATTATTGTGATGGGTATACTATTCTTATATTATGATTATGATTATTATACTCACTCATGTTATATTGAATCATGTCCTTATCTACCCTCTTACTGGGCTTTAGCTCAACCCTTTCTTTGATATATATCCTCAAGCGAATAAATGTACTAATAAGAATGAGAACTCCAATAAGAAGATGGAGAATAAGTAATAAAGTAATTTTTATTTTTTAATATGTAAAACATATATGTGGTACTATTTTTTCTACGAAACTAGTCCTTTAGATACTGATTTTTTAATGCTATTGTGTTGTTTACCTATTAAATTATGTAGTAGTTGTGTGAGAACATGTTGGGTCACTATATTTTGTATCAAAGAACAATTTAGTTAATTTTCAAATTATGATTATAGAACATTAGGTAAAACCCAGAGTAGGATTATTTGTATATGTAATCACCCAAGATGATTTCATTATGAAAATTGATAAACATAGGCATCCCACAAGATATGCCTTTATGGTTAATCGAAGTAAGGAATAAATTATTAACTCATAACTTTTTGACATCTATTTTGGTCAAAAATTATCAATAAAATTGAGGGATCCATGAGAAACTAGGCCAACAACCTGTGTGAGGGACAATGCATTGATTTATCATATGACATCACCAATTCCTTGGGAGGTGTTGTTAAAAATTTCATGGGGACTCTTACACACCCATCTTAGGCTATGAACAATAACCTGAATAATTTGGAACATCATTCTTTATAAAAGATGTAGAAACTAGGTATCAATTCTTTTATGTGGCAACGACAACCAACATTTAGTGGATCTTCTGATACACTTGTCACATAATAGCTGGTCAACTCTGGGGAGAAGATATTTTTCATGTTTCACTATTCTATGAGTGATAAGGTGACTCTAGATATAAATCATTAAGAGAGAGAGGTTGATGAATTGTGGGCATCGATTAAGAACACAAGTCCAAAGGGTTAAATTGAATAGATAGTTTAAGGAAGTATGTAGGAAAATATTCCATAACATGTATTTCCCTCTAACTCTTGGGAAAAATATGGAGAGAGAATTCATAGAGTTTATAAAAAATGAATGTGATGTAGACACGACTGATAAAGAAAATTTCAAAAGTCATTCAAGGTACGCCTTAAGAGTTTTTTAAAAACTTTTAGGTAAATAGAATGATCATTTAGTGGTTTTAAACCAATCCATTAAAAATATATAGAAATTTAATTCTATTAGAGTTATGAAGAAATTTTTCATGTTCTCTCTAAGTGGAGATAGAGTTTAGAGAATGGTCCCATAGCAATGGGGATAAGAAATTAAAGATTGTGTTTCATGATTTTGGATATAATTAAAATAGTGGGAAGAAAACAAAACCACTCACATGTCCAAAATGAGGGATGAAACATCATGGTAATTTCATTAAAGGCACGATGAAATGATTCATGTTTGGTAGATAAGGCCAGAAAACCCATTAATATCTAAGAGACATGATAAAACTAGAAAATGTGATGGAGGAAAAGAGAGAACCACCCATGGGAAAAAATTTCAATTGTAGGGAGTGATGGAAATATGAAATTTAGTTCACTAAACCATGACTCCTTCAGATTAATCAACAGTCATAGCCACCTAAGTCAAAGGAGAAAGGGAAATCATATTCCATCACTACTATTAAGGTGGATCTTGAAAATGTTGTTGTGATAGGATACTTGGTTATTTATTCAAGAATAGTGAACTTACTATTTGATTATAGATCTATTAATTCTTTCATGTTATTCAAGTTTAGTATAACTATTCAAATTCCACCTCAAAATATGGTGGTTTATTTGTCTTTGACAACAAAAAATATGGAAATCATTGAATCTAATGTATATAAATCCTTCTCGATTATATTTATAGGTTGAACCTCTCGAAAAATCATGTCTTTCTATCTTTAGTAGAGCTTTTCGATATTTTTGTAATAGATTGGATATCTTTATACAAATCCAACATTAATAGTTTAGAATGGGATATCACTCTCCATATTCTAAGGAACTCTCCAAATCTGTAAATGTGTTAGGTGGATGATTAAATTTATATAGAATAATTATCTCTATATTCAAAATAATTGCATTTTGATCAAGAATATACATCCAAATGATTGATAAAGAGGAGGGAATCATGATCAAAGGAATGATCATTAAGAGGAACAACATTGTTGTGATTAATGATGATGTTTTTGGTCTTCCTCCTAACTGACTGGTCGATTTCTAATTTTAACATATTCCTCGATCTCTACCTATATCAAGGACACCTTATTGAATGGCCACCATTGAGTTGGGTGAACTAAATAAGCAGTTACAAGAGATTCTCAAAAAATGTTTTATATGCCGAATTGCTTCACCGTGGGGTGCACTTATCTTATTCATCAACAAGAAGTATAGATAATGATGATATGCATTGAATATTATGAGATCAATAATATCAAAGTAAAGAAAAATTATCCCCTTCTTGTAGATTGATGACTTGTTCAATCAACTAGGATGGGCCAATTATTTCCCTAAGGTGTATCTATGGTCAGGATATCTCCAATTAAATGTGAGAAAGGAAAATATTCCCAAGACTGCATTCAAATGGAGAATGGACACTATGGGTTCCTAGTGGTACCCTTCAGACTCACTAATGGTCCTAGAATATTCAAGGACATAATTAATTGATCCTTTATTGATTACCTTGATAAAATTTTGGAAGTATTTATAGATGATATTAATAAATAATATAAGAGAAAGGAGGAGCATTAGATGCATTTTAATATTGTGATACAGACCTTGTCAAGGGAGATTCTATATTAAAAGTATAATATGTGTGTGTTCTAGATGGAGATGATGTATCATTCATGGGGCATGTTATCACCTACAAAGGAATATCTATGGAACCTTCCAAGACAAAGGCATTAGAAGAGTGGCTTGTGATATCATTTATAATTGATATCCTTAATTTCCTTGGAATAGATGATTATTACCGATGATTTGTGAATAATTTCTCACAATTATCAAATCCACTAACCAGGAAAACTTTGAAGGGAGTAAAGATTTTATAGAGTAGAGAATGTGATGATTTCTTTAAAGAGTTGAAAAATAGGCCTATCACTACACCAAGTGGGGAACTCTTTTTCCAATATATATATTCTCTAAATAATGGCATAGGCTGCGTACTAATGTGTACTGATGAATTGATATCCTACACACTATTGGAAACATGTATTATACCAATAGTTTGGGTGACTATGGGATACCATGGAGTTGGTATAGGAATATAACATGGGTTTTGAAACCATTGGTATATGTGATATGAATTACCTGTGTCGTGGTGTCATTAACAAATACCCATGATATGTAAAATTGTGGGTATAGTTTGGAAAAAATAGGGAGTTGTAGGATTCAACCCCTAGACCTCCCCTTTATTCTTCACATGGCATACCACAACTCCATTTCTCTTATTATTATATAAATATATATTCACTTATATAAATTTATGTAAACCATTGATATAGGTAGAAACCCATGGGAATAGGTGTTCCTGATAAAATTATTTTGGGTCCCGTGAATATTTTTCCCACTATATGGTGGAAAACCTATACCCAGAATTTTGATATACCATGCGTATACAATTAGAAAATAAACCCTATACCCAGGATTTTACAAAAACCATGGGTATAGGTCAAAAAAATCTTAAAGCAACGGTTTCTATAATACCGTGAGTATAGGTCTGATAGGGAAAACATAGTTTCAGATGAATCGTAACATACCCTTATGAATAGTAAAATACCCTTATGATTAGTAATGAAATGTAATTTGTCCAAGAAAATAGAAACTTCAGCCTTGACTGTATAAATACATTTTAGACATATTATATGTGAAAACAATCATAGTATAAGTATTGGTATTTTTGTATCTCAATATATTTTAATTAAAATTTTATGATTAATTTAATAATTTAAAATGGGACTGTATTTTTATAAAATGTACTCATAAATTTTTACTTTATTTTCTTATTGTTATAAGATGATTTTACGGTACCTTGATTAATTTCTCATGGTGTTATAAAACGAGTTATAATTTTAGACTAGATTTTTGGAATAGATTATGATTTCATTTAAAAAATAAATTAATAATATTAAGAAAATTATTTTCACAAAATTTATTTCATTTTTGAAGTCTATACATCTAAAAATGGTTGGGGTTAACATTTGGTATTTTTCTAAAATACATGAATTTTGGGTGATTAGTAAAAAATATAATTTACAATAAATGCTAAATACATAATTTATTTGGTCATAGGAGATGTAAGGATGATGTAATCCCACTAGGTTCGAAATCGTATCACCTTTATCCTATTATTAGTCACATTAATCAACATTATTGGTTACCATTAGGGAATTAATAAAATAATGAATAAAATATTCAATATTCACTCCTCTCCTCCACTATACCCCCCCACTTCCTCTTCTATTAACTCATCTAAAGCCTTGTTCCTTGTCTATGTTCGGCCCAAATACCCTTCCATATTTACTCCCCACATCTAGGACCTCTTGTTATCTCAAGAAGACCAAAACATAATCATTTAATGAGGTTCTCAATGAAGTTATTTAATAAGGTAAAGCATCTTTATTTTTCATTTAGTTTCATTTCATGATATCTTATTTTCTTATTCTCCCATAAGCTCCTATTTAGAATTTATCCTAATAACTTTAGTATCATCCATACACTATAATTATACCATGTTAATTTAATAACAATTATCAATATTCTAACCCACACAGGCTCTCTCTCTTTTATAAATGGAATCATCGTTTGTGATGTTCCAATTTACAACCTTTGTGGATGACGACGTCATGTTCTTAAATTTATCCTTCATTACAGGTCATGAAACAATTTTTATGGTTGAAACAGACTATAATATATTAATTATAACATAATAAATATTCACAAACTAGTATATTTACACAATATTAGTTCATATGACAAAACAAGATCCTAATCATCCAAATACCGCCATATAATCTAAGTGATTGTCATTAATATTTCATCCAATGATTCGTATTCATACCGTGTAAAAAAATTATATATATAACCATTAACACTTCTATATTTTTATAAATAATTTATAATTTCAATTATGTATGATTACATTTTTTCCACATGGACATCATTACTCATATACAAATATATCGATCATTAAAACAAAGGAAACCAATACTCCAAAACGATGGAATTCAATATTTTAACTTATAAATAAGGACATAAAGAACATAATAAAATTATGATAAAATAAATACATTCCAAAACTTTTCTTATTTATGTTATTAATAATTCTAATTTCAAATTACAAGACCTTAAGATAAAGAGTGGAACACATTCAGATTTAAGGTAAGGATTTTCTACTCGAACCTCCATTTTCATTCGGGTTACATTTATTAACTATAAACCTCAATTAAATTATTATTAATTCATATTTACTCATCATAAGACCTATTTTAATTTTCTATATATGTGTTTCAACCAGTATCATACCTTCATTTATGTTGGGTTATATTTTTTAAAAGGATCTTTCAAAAATTCTTTCCGATAAACAATCTTGTTTCATGGGAATTCCTAAAATTATAACCTATTTTAAATGGAACACTATAATCTATTTTTGGAGACCATTATATTTATAAAATATCTCATTTTATTATGAAAATAATATATTAAATTTCTTTTGGTCTTATAAAATTATTTTTTGAAAAGAACTGTTCTTTTCAAAGTGAAATATTATTTATCTCAATAATTAAGTTCTTTGTCTATGTTCTGCACAAATACATTCCATTGAATTATTTCCTTCCCTATTTTGTATAAAAATAACCTTCCTTAGTCACTCCCCACATACATAATCTCTCGTTATTTCTAAAATAACATAACCCCTTCCATTAAAAAGGTTCCCAAGGAAGTTATTTCAAGAGGCATAGCACCATTCTTTTTCATTTAGTTTCATTTCAATTTATCTTATTTTCTTATTATCTCATAACATAGTCTATCTAATTTATCCTTATAACTCCATTATCATATATATAAATGAATTATAACATGTTAATGTAATAAACATTATATATATTCTTATAAACACACGCACTCTCTCTCTCTTTTATAAATGGAATCATTGTCCATGAGCTTCCAATTTACAACCATCGTGGATAGTGAAGATTTGTTCTTAAAATTATCCTTAGTTACCAGTCATGAAACCATTTTTATAGTTGAACCAGAATTTTATATATGTATTATAAATTACATAATATTAATGAACCAATATATGTATATAGTATTATTACTTATGACAAAATTAGTTTATAATAATCCAAATACCGCTAAATAATCTAAGTGATTGTCATTAATATTTCATCGAGTGATTCACCTTCATAACAGGTAAACAAATGATATATATAACCATTAACACTTATATATGTTCATAAAAAATATATAATTTTAATTTTGGAGAAATAAATCCTTTCCACATGAACTTCCATACTCATATACAAATATACTGATCATGAAAACCAAGTAAACGAATATTTTAGAACGAAAGAGTTCAATCTGATTACATATCAATAAAAACCTAATGAACATAATAAAACTATGATAAAATAACTTCATGTAAAAAGGGATCTGAATTATGTTATTAATAATTGTAATTTCACATCCATGACATTAGGTTCAATAGCGTAACTAATTCCTATTTAAGGTAAGTGTTTTCTACCCGAACCTCCATTTTCATTCTGGTTACTTTTATTATCTACTTACCTTAATTAAATTATTATTAATTAATATGTACTCATAATAATATCAATTTGAATGTTATATATATGGGTTCCAATGAGAATCATAACTTAATTTATGGAAAGTTATATGTTCTAAAAGGATCTTTAAAAAATCAGTCCTGATAAACAATCATGTCTCAAGGGAATTCCTCAAATTCATACATATTTTCATTGGCGCACTATAATTTGTTTTTGTAAAAAATTATCTCTATAAAATAATTTTTTTATAATGATAACACTATCTCACTTTACTTATGGTTTTATACATAGATTTTTTGAAAATAACTTTTCTTTTCCAAATAAGAGTACTTATCTCAATAATTACTTGAATATTTTATAAGAGTATCTTCATAAATTTCAACACATTTGTTGATTCTTATTTATTATCAGGATTAATATTTTATGTTATCATATAAAATAATTAATTTAGTGGTTTATTATTTGTTTTGATGTGGATATTCAATATTAATATCATTCACTAATTTTCTCTAAATTGTTTGTGTTTATGATTAATTACACAAAAAATAATATAAATTATCATTTATCACATAAATTCAGACCATGAAAGGATAGATAAGTTCATTAAAACATTTTATGGTATAGAACTAACAAAAAACCACTGTTATTAAATTATATACATAAGTATGAAACATTATTCCACGTGAACTGAAAAATGTATTACTGATTAATGCATGTTCATAACAGAATGATTTTTAACCATGATTATTCTACAAGTCGAATAATAACATGGAATTTCACTAAATTGATTCATAATGAGGGAATGAATAGTGCTTGAAATCATAAAAATTCCTTCAAGTCCTCGTTCTATGTCCATACATAACCTTTTTCACAAGGCCTCGTTCTATGAGAATACATAAACATTCTTTCAAGGCCTTGTTCCATGACATAGTTTATCTCATTAGACCTTCTGATGCATAGAGAGGCTATAGAGTGGCTTACCTATCACATAATTAGTCTCATTAATTCCACATATTTATAATAAAAACTATTAATTTAAATGAGTGTTTCCCATACCACATTAATTTATTTTAATCTTTATCATAGGTGACATAAATTCATTAAACAAACCAATGTGTCCCATACAACATTGATTTATTTAAATCATTTTCATAGATGAACTAAATTCATTAAATGATACAAAGTATCCCATACCACCATGAAATTTTTAGTTCTTAATCCATTTATTATCATAAAATGATTCACCTCATACTTAAATTTTTTTTCTTTAATTGTAACTAATCAATAAAATGAATAATTCACATTTAATTAAAAGTAACATATAGTTTTGTCTTCTTGAAATAATAATTTAAAATAAATATGATTCTCACATAATATTATAAATAAAACATTTCTGTTCTTGAAGAAATCCATGTTCTAGATAATCTGGGAAAATTTATTTGAAACCATGAGTTTATTATTAATGAAATATACGACAACGTAATACTAGATGCCTGACCATAACTATATGCAGATGCAATATCCTAATGTTAATGATAGCATGACAACATGTTATGTGAATTTTTAGAAAAAACATGGTAATATAAGATGGAAACATGAACATTTCATCCATATGAATTTATCACGTATATGAATATATAAGAAATCAACATTCCATTCATATATAAATATATAAATACATGTGACCTTGATTTCATCATTATAGAATAAATGCAATTTAAAACATTGATAAATGAAAATATCCATTTGTATAGTTAATATTAAATACTATTTAAAGCATAAACATATATATGTGTTTGTGTGTGTGTGTTTGTGTGTTTGTCAATATGTATGTATTTTTATAAAAGCGGAATAATGGTTTAGAAAACATACATGATGTTAGTGATCCTTGATAGATATTTAGATGTTTAATGAGACAACCTCTTACATTAACTTTAAAAAAAATAAAATCATTCCTTCATATAAATGATTAACCCTTGGTTTGAATATAATACTTATGTATATGTATATATATATATATATAAATTTTTCTTGAAAATATCTAGTGGGTTTTGATATCACCAAAACACATGTCACTTGGGCTTTCTGTAAACACCCATATACTAAATATCTTATTCATTAATTCATAAAATGCATTTTTAGATAAAGTGAGAACTTGTAGTATTTGAAAAATCAAATAAAAAATACCGAAGTCTTGTTTAATTGATTATATGCATGAATTAATGTCATGATATTTAAATCCTTGACATAGAAATAGTAATTTAATATTCTCCTAAAATAGTGAATATATAATTTTAAAATAATCACAACCATGGGATAATTATGTATCGAAATAAAATCATTATCGTATCATTTTCAAAACAAACATTCATCTTCATGAGCGCACACACATAAATATACATTTATATATATTCATATTTATATATTCATAAAAATATATATTTATATCAAAGAAAAATAATTCACATACATATAATAATTGGTTTATGTGAAATCTATAATGATATAATTTTATAAAAAGAAACTATTAATGCATAAATGGTTTTTTATCACACAAAAATATATAAAAATCAATCATAGAAAACATGGAATTAATTTATACATGAATAATATTTTTAAATAAGATGAAAACCATTTTTATAAACATAATTTAAAAAATTACTCTTCCATATAATTAGAAGATGAACAATAGATTTGGTCCTTGAAAAAATAGTTTTACTCAAATAAAACATTAAACACACATAAATTAAAAATGAAACTTAAGAGCGAAAAAAATTTAATAAAAAAATTTCACCAGAACCATCATGCAATTTAAATTCAAAAAAAAATAAATAAAATCATTACTACAAAATATAAATTATACTTATAGAAATATAAATAACTTGAGTTATAAAAAATAATTATATATAAATAAATAGCTTCCCCCTCACCAATGATTTTGAATTTTTTTTTAAGAAATGGACATCATAATTTTTAAATAACATATTTGTGAAAACCAACCAAACGAATTAACACATAATTATAGTTCCCCTTACCCGAAACACAGACATAAGTTTAAGAACTTATTCTTCTATAGACTCCCACTAGACATCATGTTGGTTTTCCAAACTCATTTTCACAGCCTCACTTCACCATAGACTACCATACTAATTTGTAAATGGTGATATAAATAATGGCTCAAGATTTCATAGCAAGCTGTGATTGAAGAAAACCAACAGATAAATATAAATTTTATACTCTAACAATAACCCAAGAAGTTTCATTCATATTACAATAGTGAACCCAATAAAATATCATTCTATTCATAGTCTAAGAGTAAACCCCAAAATAGATGTTGAAATACTATAAAATTAAAAATTAATGATACCGATAAGAGATAACCACAGTTTTATATATTAGAATAGGCAATGTGAGTTGGAAGAAAAATATTTCTATAATATGTCAAGAAATAATGCAATTCCATTAACAGAAATGTATACAATGAAATTTGATGATGAAGACCACAATTCTGGAAAATTGAAACTAAAAAACACATAAAATAGGGTAGAAAATCCCTACCTTGCCCTAGATCTAGAAAACACAAATTCCTTTTTTCAACAAATCAATTGACATCAATCAAACTCGATCTTCCTCGCCCATGGTCAAATGCCCTGCATTAGACTCCTCAACAACAGTGAGGACCCCTGAACCGGGCTCAACTCTTGCTATAGTGCAACTTTGAATCTCCACAATGACATTTTCCTCATATCAGGATCCCATACAATTGGACTCCCTCAATATCATTTTGCGACTCCCATGCGGCATGAACATGTCACCCCTAAAGATGCCCTCACGATGGTGCTCTGAAACCATTGAAACCCTTATGCAAGACCTATTCCCCCCTTTCCCATGATACCCCAAAATAGTCCATTTCTTTTTTTTTCTTATCCCCCTTTTCTATATATTATTATTATTACAATATTGTTATTATTATATGTTTAATTTAACTATATGTATAATATATTCTATATTTAACATTAATATTAAAATAGTCATTTTATTTTATTATAATTTCATTAAACAAATGTCTTAATATTAATTTTTTTATAAAAATTAATCAAACCAAAAATGTTTTAACTAAATCTATTAATTATTACTTAATATTTATACATATATATATATATATCATATTTTCTAATACCAAAATATATAAAACCCAAATTATCTTAATATATTCATTCATGTGATATATTTATTTAAATTAATGTGTGAATGTTAACAGTTCTTTTAAAAAAAATTAATTTCACTTAAAATATTTGACATCATTATTACAACATACAATATTTTCAAATAATTATTTTAAATTTCATGTATAATTCTGATACATAATAAAATTATAACATTATAAAAGTATTAGATAAATATAATATTCACAATATTATATAATTCAAAACTAGTATACATATGTGTATATATATATATAATATTTTTAAAATCAAAAACAAATTAACTATATTCATATATTAATATAATTATTGTTTAAAATATTCTCTTAAATAAAAATTTTGATAAAAATAAATTCTATTTAATAAAAATAGTTATTTTAAATTATTCATTAAATAAATTAAAATAATATTTATTTTTAGAATAAATTTTAATCTTATACTTATAAATAAAACAATTAATTTCTATTTTTATTTAAAGAAACCTGTTTTAAAAATGATTAAATTATAAATAAATATAGATAATTTTTTGTAATAATACTAGGTTTATAATTTCTAGAATGTAACATTATTCCCCCAACAAAAGAATTGCATCCTCTCAATTCATTTCCTTGGTCTAAAAACAATACAGAATTTTCATCTTGGGAATTAAGAAAACTAGGACCGTTGAAATTCTAGAAAATACCGTTAGACAACAACATCTAATCTCCAACGTTATCTTGGACATGCTAATGATACCAACTATATTTACTCAACCTTAAAAATTACATATTAGAGGAACTTTTACCGGTCTAGGATATAGAGAGTTAGATACAAGATTAAAATTCATCAGAGTGCAATAAAATTAAACAAATAAAAGTGAAACTTTTCTTCCATGCAAGTAAAAATGATGGCGTCGAACATTGGAATTCTAAATGACCTGGAAAAAATTAAAACATGGAATGAGCATTGGATATTCACTATAAGGGGTTTCAATACAAAACCATAAATATTTTTTTAAAAAACATTTCTTTAAAATACATGAAATTAAAATTTACCATATCATGTCATCAATATTTTATTGGGAAATTCCAAAACCATATTTAGGATAAACTCATTCTCAAAATAGATAAACTTATTTAAGAGTTACGAGTAAAATACATTATAAAATATGAACACACATGAAAAAAAAATTCATGAAATGCATCTTAAAAGTTAGATAATGACCATAATTAATCATTCAATGACTTATCAGGTGTGGGGGTGAAAATATGAACTTGAAGTGTTACATGATTATAATTACACCAAAAATGATATAAATTTTTATTCATAACATAAATGTGAACCATGAAATTATAGATAAGTCCTTAACTTTATTTATGGTCTAGAATGAACAATTAACCCTTCTTAATATATGATATACATAAGAATAAATCATTATTGCATGTGAACTTTAATATGTATAACTGATTAATACATGTTCATGAGATAATAATTCATAACCACATTTATTTTACGAGTCAAATAATCACATCAAATTTCACTAAATATATTCATAATGAGGGAATGCATAATGCAGTACTTCATAAAAATTCTATCAATGTCTTATGCAAAGACCATACATAACCATTTTCCAAGGCCTTGGGCCATGACCATATAGAACCATTCTTTCATGGCCTAGTTCCATGAATTAGTTTGTCTCATGGGACATAATAATGCATCGATAGGTTGTTACGGGCTTCACCATTCACATAATAATCCCTATTCATACTTCATATTTCGAATATAAGTATCTCATTTAATAATGGTTTCCTATACCACATTGATTTATTTCAATCATTATCATAGTTAAAATAAATTCATTAAACTAACAAAAGTGTTCCATACCAATTTTATTTATTTAAATGTAATTTATATATGAAATAAATTTATTAAATGGTCTAAAGTGTCTCATACCACCTTCAAAAGTTTAGTTCTTAATCCATATATTATCATAAAAAGATTCACCTCATTATTAAATTGATTTTCTTTAATTGTAATTTATCAATTTAATGAATAATGCATATTTAAACAAAGGAATATATAGTTTTTTCATTTCAAAATAATCTTTTACTATAAACATGTTTCTAAAATATAATTATAAATAAAACATTTTCGTTCTTGAATAAATCCATGTGGTTGGTAATATCAAAAAATTTATTTGAAAATAGGAGTTTATTATGAATGAAAGATTTGTCGATTTAACGCTAGGCGCATGACTATAACATTATGCAGATGGGACACCCTTAAGTTAAAGATAGCATGATGACTTGTTATGTACATTTTTTAAAAAACATGGTAATATAAGATGTAAACATGAACATTTCATCCTTATAAAATTGTCATATATATATATGATAAATAAATATTTCATATTTATATAAATACATAAATAAATTTGACCATGATTTCATCATTGTGGAATAAATTGTTGTTAAAACATTAATAAATGAAAATATTCATTTACAAAGTTAATATGAAATCAAATTTAAAACATAAACTTATATATATGTCTAAGTATTTATAGGTTTAATTAGACTACCTGTTACATTACATTTCCCAAAAATATAAACATTACTTTATAGAAAACATTAACTCTTGGTTTGAAGATAATAAATATGTATATATATATATACAAATTTTTATTGAAAATATCTGGTGGGTTTTGATATCACCAAAACACATGTAGCTTGGCCTTTGCATAAATGCCCTTATACACAGTATCTTATTCATTAATTCATGAAATGTATTTTTAAATTAATTGATTACTTGTATTATTTGAAAACCCAGAAAAAGAAATACCAAAGTCTAATTTAATTTATAAAATGCATGAATTAATGACATGATGTTTTAATCCTTCACATAGTAATAATAATTTGCTATTTTCTTAAAATAATTCATATATAATTATAAAAAAAATCACAACTGTGATTTAATTATGTATCAAAATAAAATCATCTTCATATCATTTACAAAAAAATTCGTCTTCACATGCGCACAGGCACAAATATACATAAAGATATATTCATAGATATATATATATATAAATATATTCATATACATATATATGTATATCAATGTAAAATATCTACCATGCATATAATAGATTGTTTATGCAGAATATATCATGATATAATTTTATATAAAGAAACTATACATGCATAAATGGATTACTCTCACATAAAAATATATAAACTTCAATCATAAAGATCGTGGAATTAATTTATACATGCATAATATTTTTACATAATATGAAGACCCTATTAAAAACTGAATTTAAATAAATTACTCCTCCCTATAATTAGAAGATGAAAAAAGATTTGGTCCTTGAAAATATAGTTTTACTATAATAGAACATCAACAATACCAAAATTAAAAATTCAAATTAAGGGACAAAAAAAGAAATAAAAAAAATCACCAGAACTAGAATGAAATTAAAATTCAAACAAAATTTTAACAATTTCATAACCGGAAAATATAGATGAAACATAAATAAATAGAAATAACTTAATAATTAATCAAAAAAAATATTTATAAATAAATATATTCTCTCTTACCAGGGATTCTAAAAGTCATTGTTAGAAATGAACCACATAAATTTTATATAAAAAATTTCAAAAAACCAACCAAAATATTTTACACATAACTATAATTCCCCTTACATAAAATAAAGATATAATAAGAAGAAATTATTCTACTACAAACTCCCACTGGACATCACATGGGTTTTCCAAATTCATTTTTACACACTCACTTCACTTTTAAATGCAAGACTAAGTTGAATATTGTGATATAAATAATAGCTAAATATTTCATAGAAAGATGATAATGTAGACAACCAATAGATAAATATAAACTTTATACTAAAAAAATCACAAAAAAAAGATTCATTTGGATAACGACAATGAACCCAAACAAATTTCATTTTAATCATATCCAAAAAGTAAACCACGAAACAAAGGATCAAATAATATAAAAATACCAATTGGTGATACCGATAAGAGATAATGACATGTTTTTATATTAGAACTAGTTATGTGAGTTAGAAGAAAATATTTCTATAAAAATTCATGAAAAACAACATTGCCATCAGCGGAAAATTATACAGAAATATTTGACAACATAGACCATGATTATGGAAATTTGAAACTAACAAAATCCTAAAATAGAGGAGAAACATAGGCCTCGTTGTAGATCTGGAAAACCCAAAACCCTATTTGTGACAAATCAGTCAATGTCTCCCAGACTAGGTCTTCCTCATCCATGGTCGGATGCCTCACAATAGACTCCTCAATGGCAATGATAACCCCCAAACCGGCCTCCACTCTAGCCATAACGCGACTCCAGATCTCCAGAATGACCATGGCTTAGGCTTGGGCTCCCAAAAGACTATAATACCTTGGTCACGGCATGAAACTCCCAATCTAAACGAACCTCTCTCCCACAAAAAATATCACACGATGGTGCTTCGAACCTGTTGAAACCCATACACGCGACCTGCACCTCCCCTTTCCTGTGATACCTCAACACGGACCCCTATCCCCATATTTCTTATTTCTTTTTTCATTATATTATTATTATTATTATTACTTTATTTCTATTATTATATGTTTAATTTAAAGGTATGTATAATATTTTATATGTCAATAATTATGATCAAAATAGTTATGTTATTTTGTTGTAATTTCATTAAACAAAAATAATAATATTAATAATTATACAAAAATTAATCTAATAAAAATATTTAAATTAGAAATATTAATTATTACTTCATATTTATACACATATATATATTTCATATTTTCTAAAATTAAAATATGTCAAACCCAAATAAACATAATATAATCATTCATATGTTATATTTATTTGAGTTAAAGTGTGAATGTTAATAGTTCTTTTTTTTACAAAACAATATTTCTTAATATATTTGACATCATTATTAAAAAATATCATATTTTAAAATAATAAGTTTAAGTATAATGTATAATCTCAATATCTAATAAAATTATAATTTTATAATCGTTTTAGTTTTATATTTATTTATAATGTTATATAATTCAAAACTAATATACATATGTGTGTGTGTGTGTATATATATATCATATTTTGAAAATAAAAAAATCACCTCTATTTATATATTAATATAATTATTATTTAAATTATTCTATAAAATAACAATTTTGATAAAACTGAATTCTATTTAATAAAAATAGATATTTTAATTTAATCTATAAAAAAAGAAATATAATATTTATTTTTAGAGGAAAATTTAAAGTTTTACTTATAAATAGAACAATTAATTTCATTTTTTATTTAAAATAAAACCATCTAGAAAATGATTAAATTATAAATAAATCTAGTTAGTAAAATATTTTTATATGAAAACTAGATTTAGATATTCTAGGCTGTTATAGGTAGAGATCATTAAAAATGAAAACTGCACAATCTAATAGCATCTAAGTAAGGAAAATAAAGTGGTAGATTATCTATATAGAAAGGATCGAGAAACATTATCACTGATGAGAATTGAGAAGGATAAAATCTTCTTTGATTTGAAAATTTTGGACAAGAGAATCCTTAAAAAAGAAAAATCATTGATCCTTTCTCAAATTATTTCTCAACCATCTATCATTGAGAAAATAATCGATTCTCAAATAAGTAATGTGGAAATTAAAAATAAGGTGGAAGATATCAGAAAAAAGAAATACTAATTGTTAAAAATTTATAATGAATGAGTTCTGAACAAAAAAATAATAAGGGGATGATGGAACCATTACCCATACCAACATGGAAATGGGAAAAACATCGCTATAGAATTTGTCACTAGACTTATGAATACATCCAGGGGAAATAATGTTATATGGGTTGTTGTGGATCGTCTTCCAAAGATATCCCACTTCATCACATTTCAATAAGACTTATCACTAGATCAAATTGCACAGATATACATTAGAGAAGTGGCAAGGATTCAAGTAGTAAATCTATCAATTGTACCTGATCATGATCTGAGATTCACCACTATGTTTTGGAAATGTCACCACCATGCTCTAAGCACTGAGATGAATTTTAGTATGACCTGTCATCCTCAAATATATGGTCAATCTAAGAGGACTATTCATACATAGGAATCCATGTTTAGATCATTTCATATGAACACAAAATGAGGATGGGACCAACATCTACCTTTGGGGGAGTTATCTAATAAGAATAGTTTACAGTAGAGCATCCAAATGGATCCATAAAAATCCATTTACAAAAAAAGATGCTGAAATATGGAATGATGCAACGAAGTTGGTGAATGTAAACGTTTAGATCCTGGAATGGTAGAAGGATTGGTAGAGAAGTTGAAAACTATTCATCAGTACATCATGGTATCTCCATTTCAATATAATATCTATGAAAAATGATCACTGCCAATACTAAGAGTTTAAGTTGGGAGAAATGGTATTTCTCCTCATATCTCTATAGAAGATGTTCATGATATTTGGGTGGAAATGAAATCTATGTCTCACGTACATTGGCCCCTTTTAGATTTATGATTGTATTAGAGCTATGGCCTATCAACTAGAACATCCACCAACATTATCTCAAGTACACAATATGTTCCATGTATCCCTATTAAAGAAGTAAATACCATATCCCTCACATGTATTTAATTCATAGGTACTATAGTTGGAAAATTAACTCTCTTATGATGTGCATCTGGTGTAGATCATGGGGAGTATAGATAAATTTATACACAACAAGACTACTCAATTGATCAAATTAAAATATCATAACCATATGTATGAATATGATATATAAATATTATATGAAGAAATTAAGGATAATTATGCTCACATATTATTATATTAGTATGTAAAATGAAATTTGAAGGGCAAAATTTCAAAATGGGGGAATAATGTAACACCCCAAAATTTTATTAATAAAAATTGTACCATTTTTTAAATTAAGTTATATGGTATAAAATATATAAATAATATTGAGAACATAATTAAAACATTATTTTCAAAAATTAAAAATGAATTAATTGACATTCATGGAATCTAGGGAACCAATACATATTGAGTAGTAACTTTTCCCTTGGAATAGTTACATGAAAATTAGGAATAGTAATCTGGTCAATAGAATAGTAACCTCACCTATGAAAGTATAAATAAAATAAATTAATCATATATTTGATAATATTATATAATCATATCATAGTATGAGTAAATAAAATCTTTAAAATTAAATAATCAAGTGTTGGTGTTTTTGTAAAACATAAATGTCTATTTACAATTATATAATTAATATAATGATTCAAAAGAAAATTAGTACTGTAGCAGTAGTATAGCAGGGCACTATAGCAGTACTGTAGCTGCGGCAAAGGCACTGTAGTAGGAACTGTAGCAGTGGTGGTAATGTAGCAGGTACTATAGCAGCCCAGGTACTGTAGCAGTACTATTCACTGAGGGGCTCTTTGGGCCAAAAAAAGGGATTTCAAGCTCTCTATTCAGGCCACTTGGCCTTGGGCCTTTGAGCTATGTAATGGGTCTCCCTCTACCCAGTCTAAATAGGTATTTTCTTGATATAATAAAATGCAGCTTCGGCCCCAACCTTAAAAAACAATTAAAAGAAAATTTATTTTCATAAAATAGGTTTATAAATTAATATTTTTTTCTTATTATTAAAATTAATATGATTGAGACCTTAATTATTTGTCAAATGTTATATAAAATATTTTATAATTTTAAATCAGTATTTTTTGAATAAATGACGATTTTAATTAAAATTAAATATCTCGTATTTAGAAAATTATTTTCATAAATTTGAGTTCATGTTTAAATTATAAATGTCCATAAATAATTATTGTGATTTTTTTGGAATTTTCTCAAATAATTGAATTTTGAGAGAATAGTGAAATATGGTAATTTAAGGTATATAAATTTATATGTCAAATACATTATTTATTGAGTCATTGATGATAATTAACAACTGAATAAAATAATCAAAAAACACCATTCATCTCCCCAATGAATACAACCCTCCCCACCACTTCTACTCACACCTTTATAGACTTGAAACAAGTCCATATTTTACCCAATAATGTTTTAAATCCCCTACACCTATTTCATGTGATTTTGTACTCAAAAAAATAAAAATACCAATTTCTTTAATTGGGTTTTGAAGGAGAAGAATTCAAGAGTTAAAATCATACTTCTTTTTTTTTTGTTTTCTTTTCAATTTCATCCCTTTTATTATTCTATTCTCACCTACCCACTCTGAGTGGAATTGTAACTACATTATATTATATATACTCTAATTTTATTATTATATTTGAATAATCCATCATCAAACCACTTCACCTCACCCTTTTTTCTTAAAAAGAAATCATCGTCCATGATGTGTTGATCTATAGCCTTCCAGGACTAGAAGTTTTTATTTTCCATTGAAAAATTCATGGCTAGTCATAGAACCATTATAATGGTTCTAAAAAAATGTTTTAACCATTTTTATGCTATAGAGATAACATATATAAAATATAATGAATAGTAAAACAAAACTAGTTCGTGATGATCGAAAACCCACCACTTTAATCAAAATGATTTCAATTAACATTTTATCTAACAAATCATACAAATATTTGAGAAAAAAAATAATATATAAGACCATTTAAACTCATTAAATTTCATTAATAATATATAATTTCAAATCTATATTATTATTCTCATTTGACATGATCTTCCACACATATATACAAGTGAACTGATCATGAAAACAATGAAATTAAAGACTCCTGAATTATGATATTTAACCCTATAACCATCAAATTTCCAATAAAGAAACATAATACAATTAAATTGGACCAAATTAATGTAATATAGGTTCTATATTATGAAATTAATTAATCTAATTTTATTATCTATGATATAAAATTGAAGATATAATCCGTACATAAGGTAAGAGGATTCTAAAGAGAAATTTCATTTCATCATGTCATTCCTATTTTTATACCAAATTTCAGTGCGTATATTATTTTAATATTTCTCAAATATAATTTATTTATTTTCATACCATTTCATTTGTAGTATATAAAAGATTCTATTATAATTTCAAGAAAAATGGATGAATTTTTCCAAAGTAACTCTTCCTTCTAAAAGCACATGTTTTACTTTTCTTGAGATTGTTTCTTCTTCAATCAAGATTGTAGGTTATTATATCAAGTGTGTTTTTCCATTTATTTGGGGAACCCAAATGTTTATTCATGATATTATGATTTCTGAAATTCTCATGACAAATATTACTTTCCATAAGTTATTTATACCCAATATTTATATATGTTCTAAGTGACATTCATGATCATGTAAATGTTATCATGTCATGGGAATAACGATAATTATATAGGTCGCCAAAGAATTAGGTAATGATATATAGCTCATGAGATACTGTGAAATACTCATTAATATGATTCTATATTCATTCAAAATGAATAAGTTATTATTATTCACATTTTTATACCTAAATATGATGGTAGATATGTTCACAACTATGTATGGTATTTGACCAATAGGACATGATGTTTTATTTTTATGCATTGAAAAATACCATGCCTTAATCCAATACTTCATATCATGATTATGTTGATTATTCTCACCCATGTTATGGTGATTCATATCCTTATCTATCCTCATAAAAATATTTTTTCTCACCCATTTCTTTTATATGTATCCTCAGGTGACTACTTGTACTAAGGATAATGTAAAATCCACTAAGAAGATATAGAATAAAAAATTAAATATTGTTTATGTTTTAATATGTAAATAGTATGTATGGTCCTTATTTTCCCAAGACAGTAAACCATTAGATCCTTGATATGTAATTCTATTATGTTCATTATCTTTAAAATGATGTAATAGTTATGCAATAAAAACTAGGTTCCCTATAACAACTATGTTTGAAAGTCCAAAAAATTACTCATATATCAAATATTAGATTTAATTTATGAATAATGTTCCTTATCAAATATCCATATTGATTATAGAATATAGTTTTATCAATATTTTTCAATATAATAAAATATATATCAAATTAAACACCATTTTAAAAATGTTATAAATTTTATTAAATGAATTTATACATGGTAAATATTAAGGATATTTAATGGATGTTTAATGTCCAATGATAATAGGAATGTGAACATTTAATAGGAATGTTTTTGAATACATAAAATGAAATATGTAATTGAATTTCAATAATTTACTATGTCAAAAAAATCAGAAAATCATATAGATGAAGTGTAATTATGGTATTAACATATACCCATCGGTTTATGAATAAAGGGGTTTTCATTAATGAATAGAATTACCATAAATATATATTTAAATAAATTTTTAAGAAATATATTTTTTTTCATTTTGATAAGTATATTGAAAATACCATTTCATTAATAATCAATTTTTAAAACATTTTCTTTAAAAATATTATAATAAAATTAATATGGAAGCTTAAAATAAATTATTTTCATGTGTGAAGTTAATTCCATTCATTTCATAAAGATCATTCTATTTACATTGTAAAAGTGTTTAAAAAGTTTATTGTATGAAATGTGACAAGAAGATTGATATGAAAATAATTTCCAATAATAAAAAGTTTTTAGAAATTTCTTTTAAAAAAGATCTTTGATTGTTTTAATGACGAAAATATGAAAACATTTTTATAAAACATTGTTTCGTAAGAAAAAAAATTTCTAACCAAAGAGAGAAAAATAGTCGGATTTTTCTAAAACATTTTCTCAATAATTTTAAAAAGAGTAGAAAAATGTTTCTAATAATTAAAAAATATCACGAGGAATGTGTATGGAATAAAATGAATGATTTTATTAAAATTTTACCATATCATTTCATTTAATGGATATTTAAAAATAAAAAATATTTATTATAATGAGATTTTGAAATAAACACTTAATATGATCTTGAAAATGATGTTAGAATTAATCAATGAATAAATTAAGTGTATAACATATAAATAATTATAAAAAAATTGGAAATAAAATAATAGATATTCAAAGGCTAATATAAATATAATCAAAGAATATTAATGGTAATGAAGATGTAATATAACCCAACGAATAGTAATTGAGTTATGAAATTCATTACCACTTGGTAACATTAAGTTCAAATAAACATAAATGGTGTAATTAAAATTGAAATTTAAAAAATCAATAAAAATGAATTATTCATGATATTACATGTTTATGTTATATTATATACACCATATAAAATTAATTATGTGCATAACATTACCATTTACCTTAATGAAATTAAATTGAGACGAAATCCCTTACCTCACATCTTCTATTATGTCATACATTCATTAAAATAATGAATATTGGGTTTTAACATGTTATCAAATTATAATAAAACTATATTAATATTTATGATATCATGTATGATCCTTTTATTACGTATTATTACATGTTATATAATAATATTTCATTATTTTCACTGTTTTAGGTTATAGTTTCCTTGTTTTTTTAAGTATATTTTAAGTTGTGAATTTTATCTTCCCTTTAAATCGAACATTATATCATCATATATAGATATTATATTTTTTAAGTACAATATATGTTTATTATATATGTATTACTTGTAATCTATTAAATATTGTGATAAGAAATGAAATGCACCATTCACGAACATGGTAGGTTGTAAATATTCATAAAAAAGTTCCAATTTTTATGTCATATTAAAAGATAGAAAGTAATATATATATTTATAAATTAAATTTTCATTTCAATGTTATATATATCACTTATTTTTATTAAACTCTTCAATAATAAATTTGAGGAAAAGTGTAAAAAAATTGTATTTCTTCACAAGGTGGTAGTCCACCGTACACACGAGCGACGATATTATATGCACACAAGATGGTAATATTTAAGATATGTGTTATATAAAAATTAAAAAATAATAGATAAATCATAAATATAATATATATCATATATATATATAATTTGTATTTACAGCATTATTTCCTATGTTGATAGGTGGTAATGGACAAACAAATGACATTGGTTTACTAAGTGATAGTCTTCCATACACATGAATGAAGATTTAATAATGAATTTGATGGATGCGTGTGTGGTTTTAGGTCCTAACCATAATAAAAAACACTTATGTATATTTCATATTCTGTGGTTATTATATAGTAATAATTTTAAATTAATTTAATAGGTTTGATGATGAAAGAAAACAAACACTTTCATTTATGAATGTTACCTATTCTTCAGGTATCTCAGTTTGGTTTGCACAATAGGAATTAATTGGTTAGAATTATTCTCAAATTAATGATTATGGGATATGTTTATGGTTGTTTTGAAGTTATTTTTGTAGTATTTGGTCAATAAAAATTACATCAGAGGTGTAATGTTGTGGAGAGAGTGAATGTCCTTTTATAATGGAGGAGAAGGAGAATTATTGTAAATACCCAAATGTATTCACTATTGGTATGTATCCATTACCTCATAAGGATCAAAAAGTGAATAATACTATATTGGAGGGCTGATGGGTTTGAGTGGAACCTCACCTACACACCCAAAAATGCATTTTTTACATTGTCACTTACCATATTTGTATCCTTGTTTTATCATTTTAGTTTTTTCAATTTGGTAACAAGTTTTTTAACATAGGTAATTTATCCATTACAAATAAATTAAAGTGAAAATTAATAGAAAATTTGAACCCAATGATTATAAATATGATAATAAATTTTAATAAATAAAAATACCATGTGTTATGAAAATTAATATTGATAGGAGCACCTGTAACACGCAAAAACACGACTTTAACCCTAATAATGCTAATAATGTTTTTTTCTATTTTGGGGTATATATGTTCAATATAAAAGATAAATTGGTCCATTAATGAAACATACTTGATATTTTTTAGCATTTAAATATCACTTGGCAGAAGATACAGTTTTTATAAATATTAAATAATTTAATAAAATATCTATTATAATAAAATTACATTAATTTCAGTTTTGGCATTATTCGTTTGACTTGAATATGAAAATATCAATAAAATAATAAAATTTGAATATTTAAATTTCAAATCTACATAAAATGGAAAATTCATCTTCTAGAAAAAATAAACAAATAATTCATTCAATTTTGATTAAATTTTAATATCCTCTATTTTATTTAATTATTAACTAAATAATTACTCAGCTGGTATTTGTTATTATTTTTAAGTAACAAATTCATTTATAAAATTTAATGATAAATTATCATGATAAAAAAATTATATGAAAATAATATATATATATATATATATAAAATAACCAATGTAGTTTTTTCTCAATCCCAGATCTTTAAAAATATTAAAAGCTGGGAAGGTTCCTTTTTTGTCTTTTTTCTTTACATAACATATTATATAGGTCAATTTCATTGAATAGTCTCTAAATTAATCGTAAAAATAAAAATATGGTGTTAAAGGTTGAATTATGTCCATAAAATGTCCTTTAGAAAAGTTATTCAGACATCTTACACAGTATATTCTATGTTTAACATCTAGGGAATCTTGCATTTACCTTAATCACTATAATTTATTTTAACAGTTTTTCCTAATAATAATGGAAGATAACTTATATTAAATTATTAGATCATATAAATTATTCTAATTCAAAATATGAAATCCATTTTTCCAAATTCTACTCAAGGAAGTTAAAGGATTTAATTTAAAATTAATCATGCAGATGTTACTAGAAACCAAGTTTTTAAAGTAAAAATTCTCGAAGGTTAACAAAGTTTTTATAACTAAATTAAATATAAGAATTATACAAATGAAATATGTTTGATTAATTTATGTATAATTGAACTATTTTGTCATTTAAAATGATTCCAAATATACATAAAAATTATAAATTATTTATATCAGAAGTCAATTTTAAATTAATGTCCAGTATTTTTCAATACTCATCAAAAATGAAAATTTATTTAAAAATACCAAAAAAAAAACTAAACTACTTTTGAAATTCAAAAGATAATATTTTTTATTTTTTGAAATTAAAATTATTTAGGTGTGTGAATTTAATTTTTAAAAAAATCACCATTTAAATGCAGTAAAATTGCATTTAGAACAATATATTTTTTATGCATAAAATTAGATTTTTTCTTATATTATGACTATAAAAATATTGGATGAATATAAAAAAATATTATTGAATAAATTTTATATAAATTTTATCCAGTCATACACGCCAATATAGGGTTTTAAGAAAGAAAAATCTAGGAGATCGAAGATAATAAATAAATAGGAGATCCTAATCATTCATTCCAAAATAGAGGCACAAAACCCCAATAAAATGGGATTCATGAAATTGATTATCATTGTCAATTTCATAGGATATCCCAAAACGTAGAGAGGAAAAGAGAGGAGTCCAAAGCAACAAAATAAAACCAAACCCTGCTTAAAATTGGATGAACCATGTGGATTTGAGATGTTAATTAGGAACTCACATCCTGAATTACTAGAGATCCCCATGACACTGATATTCAAATCACAATGAAATATTTTCCAAGAAAAACACATTTCCTGAAATGGATGGTTTTCATGCCTTGAATAGACCATGAAAACCCATTCATGATTTGAAATTTTTCATAACAATTTCCCGAACAATTCATGGCATGAAACCCTCTTAGGATATGAATGTTTCGTTTAGAAATTTCTAACCATAAGACTCCGAGATATCCCATTCCTACAATACCAAACACTTCATTTAAATTATCCTATGGACTAAAAACATTAAAGTAAATGTATTAATCGATGGTATAATGTAAATAATGGGTGTTATATTCTCCATACTAATGGGATTTCTGTTATTCAGTATACTAGAAAAAATATGAATATTTCCCCTACACATACTTATCCCATTCACGTGTTTCCTCTTGAACCTTACCATGAAGCCATAATACTTATACTCGAAAAATAGACCTATGATATAATGTCTTTTGTTATCAATCTAGAACCCCTATTTGTTCATGGATAGAAGTCTCTTATTGATCAAGAGTTAATTGACCTGAACTAATAACATGTCATGGATCTGGATGATACATATTCAGTTCAAAAACATGGAATCCATTATTAATAGCACTGAATCATGTTGGTAATTATAATTTGTATAAAACAATGATAAAATGTTTTATAACCTTGAACACTCCCACATATCATAGTGATAACGTCCCAACCTTCCCCGAGAATTTATATCATTGTTTTAGCGACACATTCAATAAAACATGGTTACTACAATAAAAATATAATGTTCTTAAATGATTATCTTTATATGAATTTTATCTTCTTCATGTCAAAGTCATTTGATATTGGATTATTTAAACTTACAGAATTTTCTAATGCACAAAACTTGGTCTAAAAAATATGTCTATCCTATTCTCACAAAACAAAAATGATAATGAAGAGGATGTTCATATAAATAATCAAATTGTGGCATCTATATTTTCAATTGATAACAATTGTTACGAGAGAATTTATCTAATGGAATATAATCCTCCAATGATCTACCAAATTCCATGATACACAATCAGATAATGTCTTCCAATTTCTAAATAGTTATGTCTAATCATCTATTAGTATATGGATGATAATTTGTGTTCATAGTTAATTGAAATCCAAGAAAATTTTGCAATGATATCCAAAATCAATAAGTAAAATAGGTTTATCTATTAGATAGAATCAAAGATAAAAATCCATATAATCAGACCAATTCATCAATATAGATTTTATCCACATCTTCAACTATTTTGAATTCTCTGATAAGGATTAATTTTAATAAATTTTAATATTGATCCACATATCCCTATATAGCATCATGTTTCTTTTATGTTCTCAGTAGGCATATAACAAAATCCATGACAATTTCACCCACTTCCTTACAGGTATAGGAATATCCTGAAGCAGACAAATGGTTCTTTGATTCATTTCCTTGTTTTTATGATATCCATATCATCACATTGTCTACAATAATGAATTTCATACCTAGCCATTAGGAATGTTCTTTCACTGCCTTATACATTTTCTAAAAACCTAGATAAGTAACCCATTTTGAATAGTGACACACTGAATGAATATATTTCAGATAATATTGAGGAACTATAATTTGATTCTAAAATCCTAAAAAAAAGATTTTTCATCTTTTTTTCAGTCATCAGCTGTCTCCCCATTATTTAGGTTTGGCTTAATAGTGATAAAATCAGAATCTAAAATCTGTGATTATTTTACCAATTTTATCTTGTATGAAACACGACTTTATAGAAAGAAAACAACATTCTCAACATGTGCATCACAATCTAAATACATATCAAAAATTATTCTCATCAACTAAAAATGGTAACAAGATTATTAGAACACTTCAAAATATCATTTCCCACTCAACACATGTGGTACAGAATCTCTTTTACGATGTGTTTATAACAAGTCGAAATCAGTAATATAGAGGTACTCCATCCTTTTATTCCCTAATTTCATGTCTTCTTGAAAAAATTTTATTTAAAACTATTATGGTTACTGAATACTATGAAATTTTCACCCAAGAGATAATTCCACCAAGTATTTATGTAATGGAAAACCATAACTAATTTTAGGTCATGTTTATGACAATTCTTCTCAGGCACTCACAAATTACTCAAACTGTAGGCCACAACATGGTCTTCCTATATAAGAACTCAACCATGAACAGATAAAGATACCTCATAAAATACCATATAGTTGTTACCTGGTTCTGGAATGATTGAGATGGGTGTAATGGTGAGGTGAGTTTTAAGTAACAAAAATAATATTTGACATTCATCATTACATAAAAATTTAAAACTGTTCCTTTTCATAATAGTCATGGGATAAGAAAGTCATAAGAAATACTGACTAAACTGGAAATAATAGCTTTTTATTCCTAGGAAATTGCATACCTCAAATATATTTTTTGGTGTCTTACAAGAGACAACCAATTCATTCATCCTAGAACCAAATGATAATCCTTCATAAAAAATTAAGTCCTATGGAAGAAAACCTCTTGAATCTAAAAATCACACATAGAAACCAGACCATACAAATGATGTAATCATAATGTATTCAAAATAGTTTCCATGTACTCCTTTTGGTTATTCTTATTTAGAGAGTATACCATGATATCATCAATGAAAAAAAAGAGTGTAGGTAAATATGCAAGATACATGTACTCAGGTCCATGAATACTATCAAGTCATTTATTATTAAAATTCAAGAACATATATTTATAATTTCTATATAATCTATGAAATTCAATATTTAAAATTTCTTCACTTATGACATTAAACAGCTAATATCTTTAGAATTTATCAATTTTAAAAAATTACTTGGATACCTTCAATTAATCTAATTAATCAATTATTCTAAGAAGATTATATAGAATATTAATTGGTACTTCAACTTATGATATAAAACACAAAATCCAAGTGTTCCACTTGTATTATTTATGAATAAAATTGTTGCATCCCAATGGGATGTACTATGTCTAATAAATAGTTTTCTTTCAAACACTTCAAGATAAACATTTAACTCTTGTAACTCAATCAAATACATTCTGTTAGATAGAATTTTAATAGTTCTCACTATCATTAGTATATAAATAGTTATTTCTACTTGTAATTCAGTGGTAACCCTATGAAATCAATAGAACAAACTTTCTGATATTGATCCACTATTTTATGAAGATTTTAATTCCCCATTTCATCTACTATGATCAAGGTCATTTTTTCTAACTGGATGAGATGGTTCCTTCAATTATCACTAATGTTCCTTATCTATAAGAATTTAAATCATAATATCTTTTGAAAAGATGATGGTATCCATTCAGGGATTTAAAAGTTACCCACCCACCATAGTGGCAGATATGGGTCTTAAATCCCACCAACTTGTCCATAAAAAAGACTAAATCAAAAACATCCATCTCTATGACCATAAACTGATAGATAAATAGATTTGTGTCAATGGTAATGGAATATATTGGGAATTTATGTCCTTTTTATTCCTAGTATCTGATAAGGGACTTAATTCATATGAAGTGAGGCATGATTTTCCTGTTTAGTCCCTATTTTATTAAAAATTGGAATATTTAATGAAATAATGTGACACGCTAGTATCAAATAAGATATTAATAAGAGTGTAGTTAATATTAATACAACTTCACATAGTAGAGGGACCTAGTTTCTTTCCCACAAAAATCTGTTCTTCTCCATATAATAGTTGTTCATTTGTCATGTGATATATATTTCTTCCCTACTAAGCTATAGAATGAATAACCGAAGTGTTCCTAGAAACATTCTGGTTCACCATTATATTTGGATGTGAGTTATTATAATGGAAATAATCTATATAAAAATTTGAATATTGACAATGATTGAATACTTTTACATTTGATGATCTCAAAATTTTATGAAAAAACTTCTTAATATGGCATCTCTTTCCATAGTGGGGGTAGTTACTTTATGGTGTAGTGCATTATATCTTTCAATTAATTAATAAGCCACACTAAAAACAACATCGTTCAGTATTGGGACATAAATAAAAATTAATTGTTTCAGATTTCTAAGAATGAGGTGTTCTACCTCCATGATAGTAGACATACCTTTTTCTATTATTTCCAACACCATAGTTGAATGTTTTCCCATTGGAAAAAATATACTACCTCCCATATGATTCAAGAAAAGTTTCCTTCTTGCCACTACTTCCATGTTAACTTTTTCCATATGATCTATAATATAAATAAGTAATAACTTGGATCTAATCATTAGTAATAATATTTACTCAAAGAAACATTTATTCAAGGATTCACTAAATAAAACATATGAAAAAAGGACTGTGTTGTAAAACATGGTTGTATACTCTATCACAAAGATGTTTTCAAACACCAATCTAAAAATGTATTTTTTTTATTTTGAATTTGTCCAATTAGAACTGTTAATTGAAAAATTTCTCAAAATACTCCAACATAATTTCTTTTTCAGATTTATCATGGATAACTAAATATACCATTGTCTTTAAAGATAATCCCACATAGAGGACACCAACATAGTCTATTGCTCTACTAGTGTACAAATAAAATCAATGATTTTATTCATTTGGTTTATCTAGACTTCTGGATTTTTATGTTTTGAATCCCCAAAATTAACAGGTTGGTTATACTTTTAAAACAGATCCAAATGATCCATATTCCTTGGTTCTTCATTTTCATTTCCACTATTAACATCTTGAAATAATTTCCAAACACAATGCATAAGATGTTGGTTCACTTGTGGCTCAGGTGTAACCACATTTTTAGCAGTGAATTCTTATAGATATCTATTCAATCTTCCTAGATTTATTTTTTATAAGTATAATAATACCCAATTTAGACCATTTACCTCTATAAAATTATTGATTAGATAAATTCTGTAACATTATAAAAATTTACCATTAAAATGAGAGACAATTTCTCAAACATTTATTTCAATAATTACACTTTTTAAACATTTTCAAAAAATCATTTGAACAATAGTTGAACAATATTGTCTGGTTGGAAATCTATATAGTAATGCATGATGTAAAACACCCTTCCATTGAACCCACACTAATAAGATAACAACACTCTATGAAATATATTAGAATACTTTTATACCCAAACCACCTTAGTAGCATGAATTTCAGTATAAAAAAGATTTTTTATTTCTTTCTATCCAATACACTCCATATTCCAGTTCTCTTATCTCCTAGCTACTAACCGAACATAAATACTAAACAAAAATGATACTATTTTTAACACCCATCCCGTCCTCATTGGATTGTGAAGATAAAAATCACTACTAACCATAGGTTACACACATGATACCAAAGGCTAGAAATAAATTCTATAGGAATAGGAAACATCAGGAGATGTTTTTCCCTTTAACGATAGAACAACATGATAACATTATATAAAAACATCCAATCCCCCAAATGATGAGTGACTAATAAATATCATAACTCAATGAAATACTAATATGAACAATATCAGTGTACATCATAAATATAAATAAAGGCAATATTTGAAGATCCTAATCAGAAATACATTGGATCCAATGTGGAAATATCAAAAACTAATATCTGAACATTACTTAGTTTCAACTTTAGTAACCAAACCCTAATGTGAAGGATCACCACTAGAGAAGTACAGAACATGAACCTCCCTGTATCTCTATAGATAACTTCTTAAAACAAACCAATGTGTCTATGATGGGAATGAATATATCACTCTTTATGATTTCCCAACCAAAATCCGACCACATGACACTATGATAAGAAAATTGTATAACATTTTTTATAAAACAAAGGGTGAGTATAAGAAAACAGTTCATCTAAGGAAAAGAGTTGATGTATCCATTTAAAAAAACAATACTTTCAATTTATATTTTAATTACCCCTTGTAAAACCAACACTATCTTCCATACCCACAGACACATGCTTGCAGACTGAAAATACCAATTATCATGCAAGCGGGGATGGGTCCCTCACCTAGTTGTCTCTAGGTTTATCCCCGTTTGCCTTTATAGTTTGACCCTGATTGCTATTTTGTTTTATCGAGCATCATAAAATGCATTATGAACACATTCCACCATTTTTTCCACGATCATATTCCAATAAAACATTTATTTCCCCATGAATTCATCTCCAAAAACCTACCCTTTTGAAATCACATTAAAATGGGATTTTCCAAACCAGCTTTAAAAAATATTTTAATCAAGGAATTTCAACTATTTAGGCAAGCACAATCCAATAATATCCAGAATAGAATAATTTGGAGATTCCACCTACATTGATTTACATTCCCTGATTGATAGAAATTATTCTATGGATCAACCTCTTACTATTATTCTGCTATAAAACCCCACATATATCTCATGAATACCAATCATACCCCATAGATCAAGTCTAACACATAGATCTAGGGTTCTAGGATTGAAAACAGAGGGTGATCTAGAAACATAAATAATGAGGATACCCTACCATGTGAATCTACAAAACACAATCACAGACCTGTTGGAATGAAACAAAATATATAAAAGTTCAATAGAAATCACATAGGGTATCATTGGAAGTCAGGAGTAAAAGAGAGGAGCACTAATGAGAAAAATATAATTTTACACTAACTAAAATTGTATGTGAATGAAATATTCACAAGGTTAATTAAGAATTCATGTCGTGAATTCCTTGAGAACCCACTTACATTGATATTCAATTATCTTTTTTTAATATATTGGAGAAACACATTTCATGACATGAATGGTATTCACATACTGAATAGTCTTGGTGAAGCAATTCATACCTTGATATTATTCCTAAAATATACCCCTAAACAATTCATGATGTTAAACCCTTTCATGACATGAATGTTTCTTGAAAAAAACACCCTCAACCCTAATCCATTCTCTCCTCCTCTTACACCACTGAACACTTCTAGTTAAATTTTCGCATTGATTCGAAACAGAAAAGTACACGTATAAAATGATTTCAAGCCACAAACATGTGGTACCACATTTAACCATATTTTTCTATTAATCACAAAAGTGATTTTTGATATGTGATAAATGGAATAATTTATGAAATTTTTTAATCAAAATTAAAGCCTATTTTTTTTATGTATGGTATGGTCCTTATAGATTATTCATGATTATTATTGAGCCCAATATATCTCTCCAATGAAATATGTAATTATTTTTCTCTATGGTAATATGTGCTGGAATTAACTAAGTTTGTTTTTCAATTTATAGGACAATTTTTAAGGGTGATTTTGAAAGTTATATGAATATGGATTCCTAAGGTAACTCTGTTTATATTCTATTCTATAAAATGGGTTTTCATGGAATAATTTATTCTTTATAAGGCATGATAATGAGCTTATATTTAAATTAATGTTTATTCATCTTTTAAGGGTGAAAATTATGTTTCTTAAGAAAATGATTTCATGAGTACCCATATTTTCAAGAAATCCTCATTATTATGATTTTAAATTTGTGATTTTTTATGAGATTTTTTATAAAAATATTTGGCTAACGAATATTATTTACAATGTATTAAAAGGATTATTTTAAATAAAAATTTAATATGTAAATAAGAAAAATTTCTTTATGGGACATCATAATTTAAAAAATAGGAAAATGGGTTTCATTCTTTTTTTTATCCCTTACTAAGCGTTTTTTTCTAAACAAAAGTTTTAAAAAGATTAATAGGGCCTATGGATTATTAGTGATTATATTAAAAACTATAATTCTACTATAAGGGTTCATCTTTAATGAATCAAACGAATTATAAATTAAATATGAGTGAAATATTAAGAATATTTTTTTCAAGAAAAAGTTGATAATGAGTGGAAGTGTCCACTTTGTTTGAAAGATTTTGAAATGTAAGAGTTTTTCTTAAATATATTAAATTTTAAACCTAAAATATCATGGTAATATAACAAAATTAAATAATTTCTATTAAACTTGTAATTATGTATTGAATTAGGATTGTTTCATTATAAGATAGAAATATAATAACTCATATATCTGTCTATGTATTCAAGAGCAAAACTTGAAATAAAAAATAAGAGTTCAATAGAGTATCCCATTACCTGTAGAATTAACCATTTAAAAATACCATGTATCATTATTTTCATTCATATTCCATTACCAAAGGATCATATCTTCCTAAAAACACTGAGTAAAAATTTATTTATCTCATAATTTGTCACTAAATTTCTCCACCACTATATTCTTATTGAATTAACTAGAATCATATTCATTCTTCCCCTTTAACAATAATCCTAAAGAGAAAGAAAAAGAAAATATATGAAAACCTTATATATATTTAGATTCAAACTAGGAGAGGAAAATATCTGAACCTCTTGAAGAAGATGGAGG